>CP092877.1:50101375-50234176 GCA_030710605.1 Cordylochernes scorpioides
GTCGTGATAAGAAAAATATAATTATTTACCGTCAAGTAGCTTTTATTTTCAATTACTTGAGGAAATATTATACATTAGTTATTTTCACAATATATATAATTTATAAAGTTAATCCTATATTAGTGATTCAAAAAGATAGATATGTTAACTACACATATTTACAACAAAACTGAAAGTCATTCTAAAAACGATGATAACGAAAAAGTAGAATTATCAATGAATAAAAATAAAATATATATATATATATATTTAATATAGAAATATTTGAGTTTTTAGATTATATAAAATATGTATATATTTGTAACATTAATAAAATAATTGTTTACTATTTTTTATAGATTTTACTACCATTTAATATCAATGGTTATAGATGGCTTGTTTTAAAAAGCCTGATTGAAGAAAAGAGTATGAAGGATTTACCTAAGATATGAAAACATACGCACAAAAATAGATCTTTTTATTTATTTTCCATTGGAAAATACTATTAGACTTCTATAAAGAAATAAGGCGCTATCTATATACAGTTAAAACTCTCTATAGAGCCCCTTCTTGGGACTCACCAAAATAGGGTGCTATAGAGAGGGGCTGATATAGACAGGTCACTTTTATTGTAAATCGTACTACGTATTTAAAATCGGGCGCTATAGAGAGGAAGGCACTATTTATAGGGGGCGCTATAGACAGGTTTAACTGCATAGGAAATGAAAACATTAAGGCACGAATGTTTCTTTTAAACATAAAACAAACTTCTACTGTCCTTACTGCGGTGTAATTCTACTGTACACTAAAAATTATGTCCATAGTTTGCTTGAATGCCATTTCAAAGATTCCACCCTTCAGTGTAGAATATATAAGCAGAATGATCCAATACAGTATTAGAGCTCTAAGAAGCGGCGGTCTGGTAGATTAAATTGGCGAAACCGCTGGTAGGGTTCACCATTGATGAGCCAAGCCCTCCCAATATTTTTTTTCATCGCAGTAAGAATAGTAAAAGTTTATTTTTGTTTTTTACGTGACATTGAAACAACGAATGAAACATTAATGTTTTCATTTAATTTTTAATACGTTCAAACAGCATTCTTGTCTTTTTAAAATAAAAAAAAAATTCGCCAGTTTTAAAAATATTATTAATATTGCCACGTGGAAAATTAGGGAAGACCAACTTCGGGATGAGACAGCAATTTATTTCAGACAAGAACAAACTATGAATGCTAAACAAAAGATAAGCCACGAGGGTTATTTACAGAGTAGTAAAATATAAACATAAAAATGACCACTCTGTTAATAAAAATAATAAAATTAATAAATACTTTGTTACAATATATATATAAAAAGTGGAATTATTTTCATAGATTTATAAATTGATTCATAATTAATCTATAAGAAATATTTATCTTTTTATTTTTGCAAACTTTCGCACTTTCAATGAAAGAAAATTAAGAAAATTGGGAAAATTGTTAACCTTGAATAAATATCTCTTTTCATAAAATTTTAAAATCTCCATTATAGAAAATTCTTTTGACATTTATTTCTAACAATGAACACAAAAAAATCGCCATGGACCTTGACTTCAGGGTCTTAAGTCTTTTTACTCAGAGAGAAAATACAATAACTTGAAAGTAAATTGTTTAAAATTGTTAAATTTTCTTTGTTTATGTAAAAATTTGTGTAAACTCTATAAACACGGTTGTTTATCGGGATTTCCCGGGCTAAAAAAACAAAAATGTCAAGTTTTTAATCTTATATAGGATTTTTTATTCCAATCTTCAGGTAATTTCGTTGCTTTAATGATGAGCCATTACACTTATATACATAACTTAAGGTAGCTATACCTTTTAGCATGTATATCGGGATTCAGACAATAACTCTGAAAGATATTACAGTGACCTTTATTGAAGACACACGAGATAACCAAGTGTAAACAAAATTACCTCTCTCTCCTTTAAAAAAAAAAAAAAAGACGACCGGCGATATCAAAGACTTATCACCTTATTTTTTGTCCATGAATGTATACACAAGACATTTTTTTGAAAGATATTATAAATATCAAATGGAATTCTAGCGATTGTTTTTGATTATCACACAATTATGATTTGTATACAGGTCATGATAATCCTGGTGTGTTTATGACAAATTATACTGATGCAGGGCTATTGATAAACATCAAGGCTTTATACATAGAAAACAATCAGTTGTACAAATATTTGTAAATTGTTTAAATAAAACACTAAAATCTTTCTTTTTTTTAATGTAACACCCTCTATAAATGTGTAGACATGTGGTGTTCTTACAATACAAGCAGTCACAACACTCCACCATGATTATCATAGCATGGTATTACATGGTGTACTTACAGTAGAAACCACAGTCAATCCCTACAATCATGATTATCATGACTTCTATCAAGAAGACTTGTAATAATAACAATAATATTAGTAACAACCAAACTTCATCTATTCTGAATTTAGTATGTGATATTTAAAAACATGTAAGGGGGTTGGTGGAAGGATGGTCTAAACCGTTGGTTTTCGACCGCAACGACCCGGGTTCGATTCCCGCATTGGACTTTTTTTTTTCTGATGAAAAAAAAAAAGCTCAATGGCCCCCGATTCTTGCAAAATTTCAACCCCACCTGCGAGTGCAAGTAACCAAACGGGGTTCTGGCACATTTATAAGTGCAAAGTCGAACTGCTTTTCACATGTGTAGACATGTAATGCACTTATAGTAAAAGCAGTCGCCAACTTCTACCCACTATGATTATCATGGCCTGTCCCACGTGTACTAGGGATAAGCAAAAAATAAAAACATGTGGTATGGCCAAGTATGAAATATAGAGCAAAAATTTAGTATTCAAGGTTAGGCAAGGCGTGGTTCGAGGCAGCTCACCTTGGGTATATTGGATTGCCTTTTTGTAAACCCCATTGTTTCTTCTGTAGCCGTTGTCCAACTCGGGATTTCATTGTTTTTTTTTTAATGGCATCTGTATTATTAGAAATCACTAAATATATATTATGGAAAACCAGATGGTAACTCACATGTTAATTACTATAAATAAAATGGAAAATTATTTTTATATTTTAATAAAGCATAGTTGGTTTATTTAGATTTTGAGTATTCACAGATGAGTGCGACTGGCACTCTTGTATGAAATATATTTTAAACATTAGTTATAATCCGGAAGAAGAAGCAATTGTGCAATTATTTATGACATATATATATATATTAAAAACCACCTTATCCCAGTACAATATCACATGTGTACTATTTTTCACATTGTATCGCGGTCTCACTCAATTCTGGCCTTAACTACCGGTTTCACGATTTTTCAGGATGCCTGAATGCCCAGTTCTTTGGTCGTTGAGGTACAGCTTGCACAAGGCTGACGAGAGCCAACAGCCCGAAACGTGTATGTGGTTATCTTTTCTTGATTAATCACGAATGGGTATTTGGCCAATTCTGGAATAATTTAAAATCAAAGATTGGTTGATATTTATTCAGATTAATGGCGCAAGCCATCAGCAACTCTCAGTTGCACGATAAGTAGATGCCATTTTTTCTTTCTATATATATATATATATTAAAAATAAAAAGGCATATCCTGACCACGAGCACATGTGCTTTTTTAGATTGCAGAGCGCCATCTAGTGGAACAGAAATCAACTAGACATTGATTTAGCCTGTTCCCTGATATTTGGTCAACCCAATTTCTTGATATATCAAGAAAAACCATCCACGAACACGTTTCGGGCTGTTGGCCCTCGTCAGCGTGGAGCAGGCTGTACCACTGCGACAAAAAAAAAGCACATGTGTTAGGGGTCAGAATATGCCTTCTTTTTTTTTAAGTATCAACACCTGACCTTTTTATTTTTTATATATTTTTTCACACATATATATATATAAATGTTATATAAAAATATTATCTTATTCAAAATTATATTTCATAGATTCAAATATTCTGTTTATCTACCACCAGATGTCGGGACTTTCCCTATATAAAACCTATTGTTGTTGTGGCCGGCTCAAACCCTTTTGTAAATAAGTATTTTATTTTTTTATTCTTAGGCCTTAAATCAGGCAATATTTTCTCAGATTATTTATTTTGTGTTTTATAAAAGCTAAATTAAAGCAATAATGATTATTTATATACTTTCAAGATTTCAACCACGAATGCATTACCATAGCATAATCCTCAAGATAATAAAAAAACAGCATAAAATCTCATCATTTTTCATAATATATATGTAGTAATTATTATAACTAATCATGGTAATTTGGTTAAAGGCAGTATTTAAAACAAAGAATTGCTTCAAATGATTGTCGATATTTGCACAGTTCTAATTCTACCATTGGGTATAAGTAAATATCTGTTTCAATTTATTCCGACAGATGGCATCAGATATTAAGAGATAGGAATCTGATCGTGCACCTAAATTTGCTATAGGTTAGCGCCATCTCTATCGGAATAAATAGAAACAAATAGTTTGGTTACTCATATCCAATAATAGGAATAGAATTGTGCAAAAAAAAAAAAAAAACAATCCATTTTGAAGAAATTCTATATCATTGTTTTAAATACTGACTTCAACTAAATCACCAGGATTCGTTAGTTATACCTAAAAAACCTTTTTAAAATAGTAAGTAAAATTGTCAGATTTCCAGATATTTCTTTCTTTTGTACACAGTTCTCTGTTCTCGATTTTTCTCTCTTTCTCCTTGTTAATATCATATGACTATTCTTTACGGTTTAAAATTATTGTAATTATGTATAGAAAAATGTAAAGACATACATGTATGACAGCGCAATTGTCTCTAGGGGGACATGGCGCTTTAAATTTAAATAAATAAAAGTAAAATTCCTGATTTTAATTTTTAGATAGCAATTCGATTCGGCTTCGATTGTACCTAGAGAAGGGGGAAAATGGGAAGATGGATGGACTGAGAATGGCAGAAAATTGGAAGAGGAAACTGTACGAATCTGTCGTCCCCTCACTTTCTGACCAACCACCCGCTCTACTGGATCGGAAAACTTTCGCCCACTTGTCTCTCTGAATCTTGATACCTGGAATCGTCTTGTTGAACCAAAATGGCCTTTATTAAACAACATTTGCATCACTGCGTGAAAGGGCATTTCCTGATTGTGCAACTTCTCAATTTATCCACTTGATCCAAGTACAAATTCACTTTTGTATTATTTTTCACATTTTCATAAATTTTTATTCTAGAAAACATAATAGTTAGTTGAGGTATGATATTAACTGTTGATTTTCAATAGCACGACCCGTAATCGAATCTTGCATTGGACACTTTTTTTCTGAAGAAAAAGTTGTTTCAATTACCCTCGAGATTCTTTTTATTTTTTTTTTGCTTATCCCTAGTACACTGTTACAGGCCATGATAATCATGTTGGGTAAAAATATACGACTGCTTTCACTGTAAGTTCACAACATGTCTACACATGTGAAAAGCAGTTCAACTTTTGCACTTATAAATATGCCAGAGCTCCGTTTGGTTATTTGCACTCGCTGGTGGGGTTGGAATTTTGCAAGAATCAGGGGCCATTGGAGCATATTATAATAGATTCTTGAAAAAGTTTAACCCTACCAGTGAGTAAAAGTAGTCCCATCTATGATTCCTTTTTTTCCTGTGGTGAATTTGTTTAAGACCGGTGGTCTTAATAAAGCTTTATGCGTGTGTGTGTGTGTGAGAGTTAAGGTAATCAAACAGGACCTCTGGCATATTTGTACATTCAAAAGTCGAAATGCTATCTCCATAAGTCACCATGATGGGTGAAAAGATCTGCTGTCGTTGATTGGCTATCCAGGGGGCATCAGGCGACAGTCAGACTTTGTCCCTCATGCTCTCTACATGTGTAGACATGTGGTACATTACAGAATAAAGATTTAGTGACCCCTGGCCACCAGGAGTAATATAGGTATTGAGGCCCTTGTAACCCTATATTTCTACATAATATTTGTTGCTACATTTTTAATGTATAATTCCGATTTCAAAATCGTTTTATAGTTTTTAATATTTTAAACAGATTCATAAACAAAGTTCTTTATCAAGGTTCTTCTTCAAATGCAGTAATTTTACAACATATCAAATATATCATGCATTAGCGCGCCATCTGTTATCAAAATTCGAAACTATTATAGACGCGTATGATTCTTTTTAAAAATAAACAATTTCTACTGAATGGTAGATTAAACTGGCGAAACCGCTGGGAGGGTTCACCACTGACGAGCCAGGCCCTTCCATTAAATTTTCCATTGCAGTAAGGACAGTAGATATTGTTTATTTTTGAAAAGAATCATACGTGTCTATAACAGTTTCGAATTTTGATATCAAATATATCTTCAATCTAAATTATATTGCCACGTGGAAAATTAGGGAAGACAACCTAAAGATGGTACAGCAATTTATTTAAGTCAAGAACAAACTATAAATGATAAAGATAACAAAAGATAACCAATGAGGGAAGTTTACAGAGTAGCAAAATATAAACATAAAAAAATGATACTCTGTTAATAAAATAATAAATACTTTGCTACAATATTTTTATGGATTGAACGTGCTTCATGAAAGTTTACATCTGGTTTAATAATCTTTCTGACCGTAGAGACACACTTATATATTAGTTTTTTATTTATCCCAAGTACACGTGGTACAAGCCATGATAATCATGGTGGGTTGTTAGCGACTGCTTTTACTGTAAGTGCATCACATATCTACACATGTGAAAAGCAGTTTGACTATATTAGTTTAAATAACGAAATAATGCAAACAATATTTGGCTGTTTTTGCCTGGAGAAACAAAGAGGGGAACTCTTGTGTGATTTTATCCTTGTCTCAATCCGATAGTCAACAAATATGTTTGATCAAGTTCTTCCTTTTGGTGTATATAAATTCTATAAGACCGCAGTTACCGTTCGGAGGAGATTAATAGAATCGCCGAATGCCGTGGTCTATTTGGATGAGGAAAGAGAAGACTAGAACGCGGCTGATTCCACACTCGCCTGTTCAGTGATACGCTAACCTTGACGTATGCACTAAGGAATGTTTGGCCACTGGACATGCGTCGGACCTGGAGGCTATTGTTGGGTGCTGCGCTGCCTGGAGTATAGGAGCTCCATCTATGATTCCTTTCTTTCTGCAGTGAATCTGTATAAGACCGGTGGTCTTAATAAAGCTGTTTTGTTGTATATTAGTTTAAATATCTAAAAGGTGAGGGGTCGGATCAAATAGGACTCTCACAAGTTGAATGACTTATGCCATCTACCTAAGGTTACCCCCCCCCCCGTGACTAGAATCAACTATTGAATTATTTTGATAGGAAAATATTTTACAATATTTAAATATAAACTTTACGGCTGTTTCTTAAGTACCAATAAATTCTGTGGAGGTTTTCCTTCCTTGTAGCCAGGTACTGGTTAGATGCAAGTCTCTTCCTTCGTGATACGTCTTCTTTAATTCTGGGTTGAGAAAAAGTTCTTCAATACCAGGAAAAAATCCAAAAAAGATAGCAGAAGACAAATACAATTTCACTGTATCAATTTGATACGGTCACATGGGTCACTGTTCAGTCGGCTTCACAAATTTCTATTAGAAATAAACGATCTTCCCTGATTTATAATACAAGGTGGGATCAATAAATAAGGTGAATTATAATTTATATATAAAAAAATAAGAACGATATTATAAATTAGGACTTGATTTATTCAAAATAATCACCTTGGCTTTCTATACATCGTCTCCATCGTTCTGGCAACTTGTAAATACCCTCTTTATAGGCACTCTTAGGAAGCGTGTGAAAAGATCTTGCACCACTTTCTCGACATCTTCATCCGAGTCAAATCGCTTTCCCTTTAACTCCTTCTTTAGTAGTCCAAAAAGGAAATAGTCAGAGGGGGCTAGGTCTGGACTATATGCAGGATGTTCAAAAACTTCAAAACCTAATTTAATGATTGTAGATACAGTTTTACATGATGTATGCGGCCTTGCATTATCATGAAGGAAGAGAACACCTTTACTAAGCTTCCCTCTTCTTTTGTTTCTTATACCGGGCTTTAGCTTATTTACAAGAATGTCACAATTAAGGTCGCTGTTCATACGTTGCCTGTGGTAAAAATGGATATTTTTCTATCCTCCAAAATTAAGTTTTCAACCGCATTTATCGTGCTTGGCGTCGCTGTAACACTTGGCCGTCCAGGTCGCTCAATATCGGTACATGTAATTCGTCCATTTTTGAACTCGTTAACCCATTTATAAATGTTTTTTTGAGACAAACCAGAATCACCATAGATATTTTTTCATTCTTTGGCATATTTGAGATGTTTGAATACCTTCTGCATTCAAGAAACGAATAACTGCACGTTGTTCAAGCGTGGTGCAATCCTTCAAGGGAGCTTCCATTTTAGTTTATTTATAAGTCTCGCGCCGCGCGTGGGAAAAAGAACAGAACACCTTAAATAGTCCATCGATGTTATGTTTTAATATTCTGTGGTTTAAATTATTTTTGCTTTTTAATTTTTAAGAAATAAGATAATTCACCTTATTTATTGATCCCTCCTTGTATTATAAAATAAATAAAGTTTCCAGGGTTAAGTTTCTTGTTCAACTTTTTATTTTCATGTTTTCGGACTTGTCAGTCCTTCAACAGGAGTATCACTTTATTAAATTGATGATATATAATATTTTTATATTCAAATTTATAAATATTAAATTTTTATAGTCTTAGTTAAAATTCTAATATTAGAGTAAAAGCCTTGGGTTCTTGTCCTCAACAGTTTTAGTTGTGTTTCTTTTATCAATTTTACAGAAATTTGTATATAAAAGTAGTATATATCATCAAATTATTATCTTGATACTCCTGTTGAAGGACTGATAAGTCCGAAAGCTTGAAAATAAAAATTCGAACAAGAAACTTAACCCTGGAAGCTTTATTTATTTTAGAACAAATTTCTATTGTAGCATCTCTTGTTGAGAGATGTTGCCTCCAACAGTAATGTATTAGAACCCTGAATTCCTGTTTGTCCAGTGGTATTCTTCCAGTATAACGTGTTTTGTTTGAGACTGGATACTACTATTAGTATATATGCAAAGTAGACGCGTCAAATAGCACATCCGATTTGCATAGTTCGGAGGTGTTATAGAACTTTTTGCTCAACCTTATAGTAACAATTTTGTCTTATTCGAAAGATAATTCATGTTGATATGGAAAAAGAGGGAGAAGCGGATTAGTTAAAGAAAATTAGTGAGAATATGTATATTTGAATTTTCAAAAATATTTTATTTTAAAAACAATTTCTGCAATTTACTATTTAATATGAAAATGTTGTTGTTGTCGTGTCCAATGAAGAGCCTCAGATGTCTCCATGCATCTCTATCACAGCAGCAGCAATGTCCACTATCTTGGGGTCGTAAAACTGCTGCTATGGGTCCATGTCAATTATTTCAAAATGTGTGTTTTTATATATATAAATATTTTATAAACTTTAAAAATTAGCCTGTCGTACATGCAACAGAGAAATTCAAGGGTAAAATTTCTTTGTATAAGAATTACCTTGAAAAAACACTAAGGTATACCTCAAATATGCAAATCAAATCTAAGACTCTAAAGAAACCTTTATGATCAGAAAGAAAGAGCGGAGAGATCACCTCCAAGATGAACATTTTGACATCAGTGGTGAGAGAAGTAAACAAACAATTACGCTGATAGATGGCGCTACTCAAGATTGGAATGGCAGATAGTTTCCTGAGGTCGAGATTAACCAGGAAGTTGACTTTGAGAATATCCGCCCATTTTCCCTCTTTTATCACACAACCCCAGACTTCCTCTAGCTTGTTCTCAATCACCTTTCTCAAATAAATTCCCTACTTGCACAAAATGTAACTTGGCACCTGCAGCTCCAGAACACATTCTGACTTGCATTAGATGTATTAAACAGGACCTTTGGGAGAGGCCACTGCTTATCATCAAACAGCTCGAGGAGAATGAACTCATGGAATTCGTGTAATCTTTACACGAGGGGATAAGATACAACAACAAAACAACAGATTCGTTCTTCGACAATAATTAATAAATACACATAGTACACAAATAATATATTCTAATCATCTAAATATGTTGAAAATTGTGAATGTTCGTATTGTAGTTAACATAAAAAATCTAAATATAGAGAAATCACACTTTTCATTCCTTTCAAACTGGACACAACAAAAATAATTTCAAATTACAAGCAAAATTTGAAGTTAAAAACAACAAAAAAGTGTATTTTTATATATTCTTTTATGTGTATTTTTAGGAATTATTGAATTTTTATGTGAAGAGTATCGTATGATGTGAACATTTTCTCAAGGACAATCGTCTGCATTGTAAAACGTGACGCGGGAAAATGACCAAAAGAACTCTCTAACGACCTTACATAATGACGCCATCTTGGGGCGAGTTCTTCCTGGTAGGGTTCGTTTGCTAGCCTATTATTACATACGTTCCGGGACTTGGTGAGAAGTTCTTTTTTTTTACCTTAGCCGTACTTTACAAGTAATTCATAAAAACATGAATAACCCGATTAAAATAAATAAATATCTAAAAATTTAATAACTATCTTTTTATATTAATAAAAAGGCATCTCCCCTTATCGTGCAAATGAAAGTTACTGATGGCTTGCGCCATCTATCGGAATAAATATAAACTATTCTGTTAGTTTTTAATTATTCCAAAATTGGCTAAATAAATATTCTTGATTAATAAAGAATGGGTATTTGGCCAATTCTGGAATAATTAAAAATCAACAGAATAGTCTATATTTATTCCGATAGATGGCGCGAGCTATCAGCAACTTTCAGTTGCACAATAAGGAGATGCCTTTTTCTTAATTTATCCACCATATCCGAATACAGTTTCACAATTGTACTATGTTTTCATATCTTTTTCTAACAATTATTTTTGGCAATGTGTTTCTTTTTAATAATATCATCATATATTATCTCTACAAACCTTACTGCAATGATATAAGTTATTGAATGAGAAAGCTTGGCACACATCAAAGGTGAATCCTCTCAGCGGTTTCGCCAAATTAATCTCTAAACCGCTCTACTATTGTATTGGATCCTTCCTTCTAAAATCACCTTACTAGGTACCGCTCAACAAGAACAACATAGTTTATGATAATTGCAACAATGAATAACATGTGAAGGTTATTCACATATTAAACAAAATGTTAACGTGGGATACGATCCTGGTTCATGACTGTCGGGAATCGAGGGTGTTACCTACTTGTCCACCAACTTCTTTTTTGTATTGAATTGGTGTGGGATATACCCGGTATTTACTATGGAAGGCAGCTTAGGGGTGTTTAGTGAACCTATGGACATAAGCTTATAGGTTTGTAGAGGTACATATATGTAATTTCAAGGAATTGCATCAAGCAAATTTTATCGATAGATGACAATTGAATTTATAAACTACTTTTATGATTTACATAAGGACATTTATGATTTTATTAAGAACATTTTTGATGTGTGTGTACATGTATATATATATATATATATATATATAAAGATAATTTACTCTTAAGGTAACCTTTTAAAGTTCATAATTATAATATTTTAAGATTTATTACTAAAAAATGAGAAGCAACATTCTCACAACAAGAGCTTATAAACACACCAAGAGCTTATAAACACACCAAGAGATTATAACCACACCAAGAGCTTATAAACACACCAAGATCTTATAAACACACCAAGAGCTTATAAACACACCAAGAGCTTATAAACACACCAAGAGATTATAAACACACCAAGAGCTTATAAACACACCAAGAGCTTATAACCACACCAAGAGATTATAACCACACCAAGAGCTTATAAACACACCAAGAGCTTATAAACACACCAAGAGATTATAACCACACCAAGAGATTATAAACACACCAAGAGCTTATAAACACACCAAGAGATTATAAACACACCAAGAGCTTATAAACACACCAAGAGCTTATAAACACACCAAGAGATTATAACCACACCAAGAGATTATAACCACACCAAGAGCTTATAAACACACCAAAAGCTTATAAACACACCAAGAGATTATAACCACACCAAGAGATTATAAACACACCAAGAGCTTATAAACACACCAAGAGCTTATAAACACACCAATAGCTTATAAACACACCAAGAGATTATAACCACACCAAGAGCTTATAAACACACCAAGGGCTTATAACCACACCAAGAGCTTATAAACACACCAAGAGCTTATAAACACACCAAGAGATTATAACCACACCAAGAGCTTATAAACACACCAAGAGATTATAACCACACCAAGAGCTTATAACCACACCAAGAGCTTATAACCACACCAAGAGCTTATAAACACACCAAGAGCTTATAAACATACCAAGAGCTTATAAACCCACCAAGAGCTTATAAACACACCAAGAGCTTATAAACACACCAAGAGCTTATAAACACACCAAGAGCTTATAAACACACCAAAGATTACAAACACACCAAGAGCTTATACAATATTTGCCATTTTATAATCAAAATAATGTTTACTTCAAAAATTTGTAAAGATTTCATATAGAAGGTTTGTAATTTACCAATATAGCATTTGTAACAGGAAAATAAATATTTCTTTAAAAAATAGATACTTCGGCCAGTTAGAGTATTATTGTCTCAACGTTTAAAAAATATATTTTGTCAAAATTGGGAACTATTATAGATGCGTATGATTCTTTTAAAAAATAAACAATTTCTACTGTCCTTACTGCAATGGAAAAATTAATGGGAGGGTCTAGTTCATCAGTGGTGAACTCTCCCAGTAGAAATTGTTTATTTTTCATTGCAGTAAGGGCAGTAGATATTGTTTATTTTTAAAAAGAATCATACGCGTCTATAATAGTTTCGTATTTTGATAACAGATGGATCGCTACATTTTTCATATTAGAATTAAATATTTACAAATTTACATGTATTAATTGACAGAGTTCATAAAATGTATATAAACAAAGTGACTGATGTAAGAGAGTTAAACCATTTAGATCAGGGAACAATCGATGTCTCACTTCTGTAAAGTTCGGACAGTCATAGATAATAAATGCTGATGCTTACAAAGACAGACTAAGCCTCACTTCCTTCCAAGACCTTTACCTTAATGATGACGAATTTGGTAGGGTTGCAAACAATATATCTCTTTTTTATATTTATTGATATTTTTAACCATGTACCAAAAGAGGCACCTCTCCTTTTGAATATGCGTTATTCCATCCCTGTACTGATGAGGGTCAATCAAATACTGATTTGATTATATTTCAACTCTTATAAAATAAAGGGATTTAAAAGCACGAATGCTTCTTTTATACATAATACAAACTTCTACTGTCCTTACTGCGATGAAAATATATATTAGGAGGACTTGGTTCATCAGTGGTGAACCCTCCCAGCGGTTTCGCCAATTTAATCCACCAGACCGCTTCTCAGAGCTCTAATACTTTATTGGACGATTCTGCTTATATACGCTCATATACGAAGGATGGAATCTCAGAAATGGTTTTCAAGAAAACTATGGACATAAGCTTATATGATAGTAGAATAACATTCAAATATTTGCATCGAGCAATGCTCTTACGCAAACAATAAAGACAAGGTCAGTTAGGCATAAATTAACACAAAGCAATAACGCGCCATCTATACATATAAAGGGATTTAAAAGCACGAAGAAAGAAAGAAACATTCGTGCTTTTAAATCCCTTCATTTTATATGTATAGATGGGGCGTTATTGCTTTGTGTTATTTTAACTCTTGTCTAATCGGTGATTTATTGTATCCTGTTTTCTCCTGCAGAAGAAATTTGATGTCCGAAAGCTATAGATTTGTGAATTAAAATTTTCTTAAAGGAAACCTATCTTTGGAAGACTAATGCTTCATAATTTAAGATTGTAAATTTATTAAAATAAAAGTTAATCTATTTTATATGCGATTATAAATAAAATTACATCGAAATTTACGTATTTTAAAGTGTAAACGATTTTTTAAAAAATAAATTAGGTATAAAAAGAAGAGGTTTTTTTAAGGTTATAGATTTAAGGTAATAAATATTCTATTGAAAAAGTTTGAAGTTTTTTAAATTTTTTTATTCAAAAATAAATATAATAATTTAACAGTATTTTATAATATAAAAAAACATTCAAAATCAAAATTGTTGCGATATATTTTAAATATCAAAATTTTGATTTAATTTTAAAATGTTATTTTTTCACATTAAAATTTAGTTTTAAAACTTTAAAAAATCATTATAACACACTTTAAATTAATATTCTTAAGCTGTAAAAGTTCGTTTTTAAATCATAAAATATAAGTTTTAAACCTTGAAATATTGGTTATAATATTGATATAAAACCTATATAAATGCCCAAAAATCAAAAATGTTTTCAATGAAGTTCAAAATTTTCTTATATAATTATAATTCAAAATGGCTTTAATAAAATTAAAAATCATAAAATATAATTATAAATATTCTCAAAAACTCAATAAAAATCAACAAACAGCTTTAGCAAGACTAAGAAGTGGCCATATAAAAACCTTAAAATTTCAAAATGGACACAAAACCTTCAATAACCGCTTGAAATGCAACAGTGCAGACACTTCTCCGGAACATATGCTCAGAACTGACAATAGAGGACCTATTTTCCAAGCCTATAACTACCATCACAAAATTGAAGAGGAGTGGACTTCAGGAATTGGTTTAACCATGGAGATAAGCACCACCACCATAAATATTATTTTGAAAAAGAAGTTTGAAGTTTTTTTAAATTTTCTTATTTAAAAATAAGTATAATAATTTAACAGTATTATAATATTAAAATTGCCCACACACAATATATTAAAAATATAATAAATTACACCACAGAAATGAATATTAACAATAAATAAATTAAAGAAATATCCAAATTTCACTTTTGTTAACTCAATGTAAACATAAATATCTAAATATACCCAGATCACAAACAAAAGTATTCAAAATAGAAAAACGTTTTAGTCCATTGTAATTTTCAACGCTAGGCTTGGCCTGAAATTCCTAATTTTCGAATAATCCTGACCTATACCTTTTTGTCAAGTGTCATCAGCCTTTTTTTGTCCTCTCCTTCATATGGCATTGATCTTTTTTACCCATTGTTGTCTGTCTTTTTTTATATTGGTTAGGTTGATGATGTCTTTCGTTTGTTATTTTTATATTTAGACTTTTAGCCTGGAACGTATGAGATTGAGAATAACCAATGTACTAAAGTAATATGTAAATAAATATTGTAGTTTTGTTGACTTTGTTCAGAATTTTTAATGGAACTAATTCCAAGAATTATAATCAAACATTATATCTATTGATTTACAAGAGAGAGAACAAAATATAAAAGAGAAACTGATATTAAATAAAGGAACTTTTTTTCTCGGTTAGCGCCTATTATCTTGAGATCTTACGCACATTCTGTGAGAACAATTAATTAATTAATATACAACAAGTTTATTTATGTTAATTATATAATTTTAAGTTTTATATTTTATTAGATTTACATTGGTATAGCTTCTTTAAGTTTTGTCTATGAGTGGAGTATACCTAGTAATTAAACCTTGAATTATTCTCTCGACTTCAACATTTTATTCCGATGTAATATTTGCTATAATTCAAAATTATTAGACTTTCTAAATAAATGAAAATGGATCATTAGGCAATAATAATTACGAATTTTTCTTTAGAACAACATGAATAAAAAGTGAATATCCCAAAAATTGTACAATAAAAATATCATTGAAGACAACAAAAAATATACCATATTGCAGAAAAATATTTATTATTATTTTATGTAAAGATTGACAATTTTTATCTTTCTACTTGCATTTTGATACTCTATAAACTTCCTTTCTTTCTTTGATATTTTATAAATTTTAATTCGATTTTCATCAAATAAATTGTCGTGTCATTCTGATGTTTATCTTTAATGAATTTCTACATGATAATTTGGTGGAGATGCTGGGTAGATTAAGGAATACAAACTAAAGGTTGCTTAGCAGACCTTGAGGCCATGGGTGCTGTGATCTACATTTTTCGAGACTGGCTCTAGAATTCCACCGCAGTGTCAAAGTCAAGATTTCCCTACAAAATGACAATGTCCCTATAAAAGTTATAAAGATAAATCCGCTCTTCACGCTGCAAGAAAAAGAACGCAAATATACTAGGGACAAACTTCCAAGACCTCGAGGAAATTCTTGACAGAAACACGTCATACCCATGTCAGTAGCAACAAGAATATCAAGCTGTGAGTCACAGCTCTCATAGGGAAAGAACTATGTAGCAAAAATATATCCATATATATTTTATGAATAAATTAACAATTTTATTCATTGTATTTGCTACTCTATAAACTTCCATTCCAGCGCTTTAACGTAACTGGCATATAACCTATATGGAGTCGTGCATAAATTGTATTGGAAAGGACAAAGGATCCCTGTACAGAGAACCAAGAAGAGTTCTTGAAATTATTTATGAGCACGACCTCCAAGATCTTGTCTAATTTAGACTAATAAAAGGATAATAAAAAATAATAAAAAATAAAATAAACTTCCATTTATCCCGCATGGTATTTTATAAATTTTGTCTTACATCAAATAAATGGCCGTGTCATTTTGATCTTTTATCTTTCTTAATTTCTACGTGACAATATATTATTTACTTATTTTAAAAAATGCATTCATAGATTAAAGAAGGGAATGACACAATTTTATTAAAATATTTTATCAGAATTGTGTGTGTGAATAATACGTGACGTATTTTTTCAAAAATATTTTCAGGTAGTAAATGAATTAAAAGTACGAATTTTAAGAATTTTGATCTCAATTAAAAGTTGGGCACAGTAAAAAAGAGAGTAGGTGGATAAATGTATCAGAAAGTGGGGCAGAAAGTGAAGTGAATTGGAAAACAACCTTCTTCCCACTCAAATAAAAAGATCCAAACATACAAACAGTAGTTTGACCGAGTTAAAAGTTTCAAATATAGGACTAGGAGGTACAAAATTGTGTGGGAATGGCACACTTTGGTTTCTCAAACTTAGGGTAAAACTTGTTGAGATGCTTGCCTTTTTTTTCTTCTGCAACTTTGGTAGGCAAGTCGTATTTTTTGCTTGAAAATTATATTAGCTAAAGGTAATATTAAAGATTGTGTTTCTTTGGATATTTACGTTTTGGTAAGTCTTTAAAAAATATTTTTATTTTTATATTTATATAAATTAATAACTTTTATGTTTATAACATTTACAACCTTTTTTTTTTTTAATTCGTCTAAAATTTTTATTCGCAGATTTTTTGTGTCCTTATAATGTCCCTATTTAAAATAAACGCATTGCCAGTAAATTTATTTGTGTAAAATTTTAACGATAGATGGCAATAAAATTTAATTTACCTTATAATTATGACTGTTAAAAATATTTTATAAAATATATCAATAACTAATTCGTATTATAAACTTTTCTGCAAAATATTTGAATTTTCAATTTATTTTATATTTTAATTTATGCGAGTTTTAAAGAAGCATATAGAAATAACGAATAAAAAATGAGTAGACGGTATAAATATAAAATAATAGTATATGGTAATCATATTAACATTTTAATGTTTTATATTATATAATTGTTTATATATATCTCATATTATATATATTTAAATGCTATCTCTCACTCTCTATTTTATTTATTTATATTTATTCTTTTTTTTTTTGTTTTTAACCTTATGGTAATAAAAGGTTTTTCAATCTCAATCTCTCTCTCTTTTGTGGGTAATTTGGCTTTATTAAACAAATTCTTTTTAAATGTGTATAAATAAAGAAAATGATTCAATATAAGAATAATTCTTATTTTTATTAATTTATATATTTGATTATTTTTTACGGGTTTTAAGATTATATATTTCACATAAATGAATATTTAAATATACAAAATGTATATATTAGTTTAGAAAATTATAATTCAAATTTAATGACTAGGTTTTAATATCAAATATATATTATTTTATTTGAAAAATAATTTCATCTTATTAATTTATATTCGTTAATTAATATATAATATAGATTAATATATAATACAGAAGTATTTATTAGTTTATAGAGTTGATATTAATTTCAAAATATTGAAATGAGATGAAAATATGTTCAAAATATTTTAAAATAATAAATTTTGCTGGTTTCAATGCATACTCTTTCTGGTCACTATCATGTCATATTATTTTAATTTTCGATCAAGATTAATTTGATATCTAATAAATTTGAAAAGTTAAAAAGTGACATGATGGGATGATATGAACATGATCTATATATATAATTGCCTTATTCTGTCTGAAGCTCACGGATAGAATGCGCGCCCATTGGCTGCCGGCGAACACGTGTCCTCCCTGCCCCCCTCTAGACAACCCTGTTTATCAGCTGTGTGATACATACACCTGTCTATAGCGGCCATTCTAGACAACCCTGTTATCAGCAGTGTGTTACATCCACCTGTCTATACAGACCACCCTGTCTATAGCGACCACTGACCACCCTGCCTATAGCGACCACTCTAGACAACCCTGTTATCAGCTGTGTGATACATCCACCTGTCTTTACAGACCACCCTGTATATAGCGGTCATTCTAGATAACCCTGTTATCAGCTGTGTGATGCATACACCTGTCTATAGCGGCCACTCTAGACAACCCTGTTATCAGCTGTGTGATACATCCACCTGTCTATACAGTCCACCCTGTCTATAGCGGTCACTTTAGGCAACCCTGTTATCATCAGTGTGTTACATTCACCTGTCTATACAGACCACCCTGTCTATAGCGGTCACCTTAGGCAACCCTGTTATCAGCAGTGTGATACATACACCTGTCTATACAGACCACCCTGTCTATAGCGGCCACTCTAGACAACCCTGTCTATCAGCTGTCGTGATACATACACCTGTTATCACAGTCTATAGCGACCACCTGTCTATAGCGACCACCCTGTCTATAGCGACCACCCAAGACAACGTTTTTAAAATATATTCGCACTCGGGTAAAACCCGGGCGTTGCCCGGGCCATTCGTCTAGTAGGATATAATAAGGGGTTACAGTCATAATTGTCACATAATTAGCCAATTTTTATTAGTTAAATTAGCTATTTAAAAATTGCATATAAAAGTATTAATATTACAAATTATAAAAATAATTAAGCAATATTCATTATATACACGCACATATATATTATATATACACAACAATAAATTTAAAAATTATACATTTTAAATGGAAAATACCCATTTTTTTGGATAATATATTACTTAAACTTGAATATTAGCATTTAAAAATATTATTCAAACTTTTTAAAACAAGAAAATTCTGATATTAGGTCGAAATGAATGAGATGAATTAGAATAGTCTGTTTTGTGCTTGTCATTAATATTTAAAACACATTTACATTTTTTATATATTTTATTCAATTACGATCAATTAAAATCACATAAACATCACATTTAATTATATATCATCACAAACAATTATACATCATAACTATATAACATTAAGCCAACTATATATCTCTTTGTTTTCGTCACTGGTCCAATATTTTTATTTTCATAGACTAAATTATGAGATTAATTTATAAATGAAAAATATGCAAAACAAATAAACAACTATATACATCATAGTCAAAAATCAAATATGCGATATATTTTTTTTAAATGAAAATATTCATTCACAAATAAAAATATTCAGTAATTATTTAAAGATATTTAAAAAGAATGATAAACATTTTTTTTTATAATTTTAAAATAAATGATGAAAACTCTTGCAAAAAGGTTTTTAAAAATATTTATAAAAATTAGTTTAAATAAATGGAGATAAAATATTTACAATATAATATATATTTATTCTATATATATAGAATCACAATTGTCATGACTTATTCTAACGTAATTTTTATATGGTATTTTAAGATGCTTCAAGTTACATTTAATATCGTCAATGATATCATGTGACAAGTTCTTTTCCGAGGTCATAACGATAATTTCCATTGCATATTCTCTATCACAAGATAATAATACAATATAGTTATCCTTTTCATAAAGTAATACTTTTGTAATGGTTGGTAGAATAATCATATATTCCTGATCATCATCTGTAACTGAAATTGGTACAGCTTCTTGAAAACTTATAGCAGGCCCGCCTTTCATTCTGTTTAACAACATTGTTTTTGTAAGGATATGTACAACGCCATTTTCACTTAGTCCTTCATAGACTACATCAATATAACTTCTTTGTTCTTTGTTTAATGTAATTTTAGAACATTGTAGAAGTCTTCTGGTGATATTGGTATAAAGGTAGGAATGGACATACCAAATTCCAAGGAGTTCTGTCTGTTCGGTTATGTTGATTTTGATATCCAGAGATTCGCATAGCGGTAAAATTTCCATATCAGAGATGCCAAAGGCAAATTTGATGGTGATGAGCAGAACCGTAGCGTATGTTATCATCCTGTATCCGCTAAAAAGTGTTGGCGTCGCTTTATATAGCTGGCAAATTATTTGCGTCGAAGTTGCCATTTCAGAATGTTTGCCATATCTGATAGAGATCCGACTTGAGGCTCAACCATGTCAATATTTTGGATTGAAAACATTTATGAAGAATATTTAAATTGAGATTTTTATATATTTTTTTATTGATTTATTTATGTTTTAACTAATATATCGTATATATATACAACATTTTTAGTATATTATATAATCTCTTGTAGCTAATAAATCGTATATATACAACATTTTTAGTATATTATATAATCTCTTGTAGCTAATAAATCGTATATATACAACATTTTTAGTACATTATCTAGCCCCTTGAAGCTAATAAATCGTATATATACAACATTTTTAGTATATTATCTAGCCTATTGTAGCTAATAAATCGTATATATACAACATTTTTAGTATATTATCTAGCCTCTTGTAGCTAATAAATCGTATATATACAACATTTTTAGTATATTATATAATCTCTTGTAGCTAATAAATCGTATATATACAACATTTTTATTTTATTATATAATTCTCTTGTAGCTAATAAATCGTATATATACAACATTTTTAGTTTATTATATAATCTCTTGTAGCTAATTAATCGTATATATACAACATTTTTAGTATATTATCTAGCCTTTTGTAGCTAATAAATCGTATATATACAACATTTTTAGTATATTATATAATCTCTTGTAGCTAATAAATCGTATATATACAACATTTTTAATATATTATATAATCTCTTGTAGCTAATAAATCGTATATATACAACATTTTTAGTACATTATCTAGCTTCTTGTAGCTAAGAAATCGTATATATACAACATTTTTAGTACATTATCTAGCCTCTTGTAGCTAATAAATCGTATATATACAACATTTTTAGTATATTATCTAGCCCCTTGTAGCTAATAAATCGTATATATACAACATTTTTAGTATATTATCTAGCCTATTGTAGCTAATAAATCGTATATATACAACATTTTTAGTATATTATATAATCTCTTGTAGCTAATAAATCGTATATATACAACATTTTTATTTTATTATATAATTCTCTTGTAGCTAATAAATCGTATATATACAACATTTTTAGTTTATTATATAATCTCTTGTAGCTAATAAATCGTATATATACAACATTTTTAGTTTATTATATAATCTCTTGTAGCTAATAAATCGTATATATACAACATTTTTAGTATATTATCTAGCCTTTTGTAGCTAATAAATCGCATATATACAACATTTTTAGTATATTATATAATCTCTTGTAGCTAATAGATCGTATATATACAACATTTTTAGTACATTATCTAGCTTCTTGTAGCTAAGAAATCGTATATATACAACATTTTTAGTACATTATCTAACCTCTTGTAGCTAATAAATCGTATATATACAACATTTTTAGTATATTATCTAGCCTCTTGTAGCTAATAAATCGTATATATACAACATTTTTAGTATATTATCTAGCCTCTTGTAGCTAATAAATCGTATATATACAACATTTTTAGTATATTATATAATCTCTTGTAGCTAATAAATCGTATATATACAACATTTTTATTTTATTATATAATTCTCTTGTAGCTAATAAATCGTATATATACAACATTTTTAGTTTATTATATAATCTCTTGTAGCTAATAAATCGTATATATACAACATTTTTAGTATATTATCTAGCCTTTTGTAGCTAATAAATGTATATATACAACATTTTTAGTACATTATCTAGCTTCTTGTAGCTAAGAAATCGTATATATATACAACATTTTTAGTTTATTATATAATCTCTTGTAGATAATAAATCGTATATATACAACATTTTTATTTTATTATATAATTTTCTTGTAGGTAATAAATCGTATATATACAACATTTTTAGTTTATTATATAATCTCTTGTAGCTAATAAATCGTATATATACAACATTTTTAGTTTATTATATAATCTCTTGTAGCTAATAAATCTTATATATACAACATTTTTAGTTTATTATATAATCTCTTGTAGCTTATAAATCGTATATATACAACATTTTTAGTATATTATCTAGCCTTTTGTAGCTAATAAATCGTATATATACAACATTTTTAGTATATTATATAATCTCTTGTAGCTAATAAATCGTATATATACAACATTTTTAGTACATTATCTAGCTTCTTGTAGCTAAGAAATCGTATATATACAACATTTTTAGTACATTATCTAGCCTCTTGTAGCTAATAAATCGTATATATACAACATTTTTAGTATATTATCTAGCCTCTTGTAGCTAATAAATCGTATATATGCAACATTTTTAGTATATTATCTAGCCTCTTGTAGCTAATAAATCGTATATATACAACATTTTTAGTATATTATCTAGCCTCTTGTAGCTAATAAACCGTATATATACAACATTTTTAGTATATTATATAATCTCTTGTAGCTAATAAATCGTATATATACAACATTTTTATTTTATTATATAATTCTCTTGTAGCTAATAAATCGTATATATACAACATTTTTAGTTTATTATATAATCTCTTGTAGCTAATAAATCGTATATATACAACATTTTTAGTATATTATCTAGCCTTTTGTAGCTAATAAATCGTATATATACAACATTTTAGTACATTATCTAGCTTCTTGTAGCTAAGAAATCGTATATAAACAACATTTTTAGTTTATTATATAATCTCTTGTAGCTAATAAATCGTATATATACAACATTTTTAGTGTATTATATAATCTCTTGTAGCTAATAAATCGTATATATACAACATTTTTAGTACATTATCTAGCTTCTTGTAGCTAAGAAATCGTATATATACAACATTTTTAGTACATTATCTAGCCTCTTGTAGCTAATAAATCGTATATATACAACATTTTTAGTATATTATCTAGCCTCTTGTAGCTAATAAATCGTATATATACAACATTTTTAGTTTATTATATAATCTCTTGTAGCTAATAAATCTGGATTTGATATTCAAATTTGGTTTGAAATTACAAATAAATGTATGTTTTTATACACACACACGTATATATACATATTGTCACGTAGAAAATTAGGAAAGCCAAATTCCAGGATGACAAAGCAATTTATTTAAGTCAAGAACAAATTAAAATTTGAGAATATTATAGAGGCAATGTGGCATGTATATAGAGTAGGAAAATATAATAATTAATATTCTATTCATAAAATAAATACTTTGCGACAATATAAATGAATAAATACATATATTTTTAATATTAGAGATATAGTTATGTTCATAGTTTTATTGTTATAGGTTTTACTATCAACGTCAAATTGTTTTTTAGGATTGCCAAATCGCGTCATTATAAAAATAGAGATATATATTTTACATTTTAAATAAAATATAATATTGTAGCAAAGTATTTCTTATTTTATTAAGAGTATGGTTTTTTTGTCTATATTTTGCTACTCTGTAAACTTCCCTCATTGTGTAACTTTTGTTAACCATTCTTAGTTTGTTCTTGCCTTAAATAAATTCCTGTGTCATACTGGAGTTTGTCTTTCCTAATTTTCTACTTGGCAATATTCATGATGTGTCTGAAAACGTTTTTGGAAGAGAAACTTTCAATTAAACTATTATAAGTGTATAGGGTTTAACTTTATACGCTTTAGCTTCAAGGGTATTAGAGAGATTTGATTAATATTATATAGGATTAGTGGAAAGAAGAGAGCGTTTGTAAACTTGTATAAACAAGTATACATAGAGGCTCATTGGGTAGAGGATGGTATTTGTGTTACTTCAGCCAAGTTTACATGGCACAGGACATGGTAGAAATAGTGGATCACAATTGTCATGATTAATTCTAACGTAATTTTTATAAGGTATTTCAAGATGCTTCAACTTACATTTGATATCGCCAATGATATCATGTGACTGGTTCTTTTCCGAGGTCATAACGATAATTTCCATTGCATATTTCCTTTATTTCTAACCTTTTATTTTAATTACCCTATTATTTCTAACCTTAGGAATGAAGTAATAAAGGATGAATTGTGAAGAGTAATGATAAACGGAAAAATAAAGTGTCCAGGGATGGGATATAACTTTTTGGTTCTTTGTTTAATGTAATTTTAGAACATTGTAGAAGTCTTCTGTTGATATTGATGATATTTATTATTTAGAAAAAAGGTGTCTCATCCTGGTTGTGGTAGCTAAAGTGGGCAGCCTGGCCCATCAAAAGAAATGATAGCAGACTAAAGGCAGCCCCCTGAAGAGATGCTGAAAGGTTATGGGAACACCGTAATTGGAAAGGTAGAGGTGGCCATTGTGTGTTTGATCCGGACCCCGATATATCGGTCCCCAGGGTCGAGGCGTCCACTCGGCAGGTCTATTTGTCACACCATCCTACTGTCTGTCTGTTTGGTGGCCTTTTATAGCTGACAGTTTACATTTCAAACAATTTGAATACTACTTTTACCAACAGCTCTATTCTAGTATATATAAGTGAAGCAGTTAGTAGTTAGTATTGTGAGAAGTTAGAAAGAAAAACGTCATCAGGACTAAATGTCCTTTATTCTAAAGAAATATAAATGCCTGATAGAGGGGAAAAAACTATTTTCAAAATAATAAAAAAATCTACTTCTAAATATCTTTCTCAACGATGAAGCAAATACATTACTTGGAGGGCTTGGTTCATCAGCGGTGAAGTCTCTCAGCGGTTAAGCCAATTTACTCTCGTATATTGTTTCACTTTATAGACATACCATTTGGCGTGTAGAGTTCGCCTAAAGCGAATGATGCATGCAGAAGAAATAAATTTTGATTGATGCCTTTATAAACATACCGTATGCATTAAAAATGTTCCCTTTACATATCACTCTACTACAAGATACGTGTTCTAAATACGTCTCTGAAAAAGATACATTTTTTTCCAGTGTTGTCGGGCTCTCAGTTTAACGATCAGAAGGTATTCAGTGCATGCGATTTGGCGGGAATGGGGCTAATGGGACTTACAGAAGTCGTCTGCCTTTTTTTTTCGTCTGCGGTGAATTAAGCAAGTTACTCTATGACCATTAAATATTTCATCATAAATTCCCATTTTCTAACGTAATTGTGCGGTGGCAATACATTGTCTTTTTATATAGATATAAAAAAAACTTTAGATTTTTTAAATTCATAATTAAATAGAAATTAGAATTGAAAGAGAAAATAAAGTAACTTCTTTTAAATGATTAAAACTTATCAAATATCTATCATTTGGTGTGAATAATAAAATATTACTTTTTGAACTTTATCCTCCTGGCAAAAAAATAAATCCATCTATAGCTCCAGATTCAATTCTAGATTTTTTTTTAATTTATCGAATTTTCTTGTAGATAGAGGTTGCCTGGCGGCATTCATTCATTGTTCTTAAAATAGAAGAAACTTCGGCCAGAAAAGGCTTTTTTTTTCTCAACGTTTCGTCAAAAATATTTTGTCCTCGTAAGGAAAAATAAAAATGAGGCATTTGGCAAATCGTTCTAATTTTTATTTTTCCTGTCGATGATAGAAGATTTTTTGTCGAAATGTTAAGAAAATAAAATTTCATCTAGCTGAAGTGTATTTTATTTAAGGAATATCTATAATAGTATAGATACCGTGTTCATACATGAAAAATAGCAATCTAGATAATCATATTCACAATGGTGTTTACTTTGAAAGAAGCTTAACAATGTATTTACATATTTACAATATTAATTTTCTTTGTTTATGCGTTTCTTTGGATTCCTTGCTGATGATTTTGGATTGATATGGTCTGGATGAGTCTTTAGAATAATATTTCGGCATTTTAGCCATTTTGGCTGAATTTCAAATATTGATGTTTGGTTTTCTATTGTTTTGAATTTGTAGTCATGGACTCTCTCTAGAATAGATGTTTTGTTTTCAAGTTTTTGAGCTTTTCTTAGAATTAAATCGTTTGTTTTTAGTATAAACTAAGACAATCTACGCCGGCTTCCTCCATGCTTTGATTGAGTGAATATTTATCCAGCTATAGTGTTTTATGAAAAAAGTTGCACGATAAGGAGATTTCCCTTTTTTCATAATTTATGCACCTTATCCCAGTACAATATCACACATTTGTACTATTTTTTCATATAGTATTTTAGTATAAAAGTTGATTATTATTGAGATAGTAGAAGTATAAGGTTAGTAGTTTTTATTTTATTTCAATTTATACAAAACGCGATATCCCGTCTAGGGATAATTGCGTGGATTGATATATTTGCACAGGAGGATTTATAAACATATTATAAAAGAAAAAAAAGGACAATAAGATATATTAGGGAATTGATCCTTCCAGGTTTTAAAGATAATCATAAATATATTTACAAAAAATGGTTAATAATTCTCTCTGTTATTTATAAATTGATACAGATATACAACATTATTTACTGTCTGTTGTCTAGCGATAAAGAAGAGTTGACATTCCAGCAGTAGATGTCTCGAGTCCTGGATTTCCTTGCCACAGTGACAGATAGAGTCCTCAACCGCTCCAATTGTTGATAAAAATAGTGTTAGTATTGATTATAAGATTTCATTATTCATATAATATTAGCTGGTGTTGTGGCTTTGTCAATGACCCGAGTCCGCTAGTTTGCCGCGACGGTCAATAGATGGGGTCTATTTTTGAAGGTAGAGGTGACCATTATTTTATAGATAACTAGCCGAATGACCCGGGCAACGCCCGGGTTTTACCCGATTAAATGTTTTTATTCAAATACTATTCGTTGCAATTATAAATTGGCGCCGTGGATGTCACTCTTGTGAAACGTCCCGTTTCATACTCTACATGTACATTAGGTCAGCTGATATTACCTCCCATCTTCACTGCTAGAGGCGCTTCTCGCGAGCGAAAGGGCAAATTTACAACGCAAATTTGCAAATAACTCGACGAATATATGGGATAGAGACCTGAAATTTTCACTATAAGTTTATTTCCAGATTCTACTATATATACTGTCAAAATATCAGTCAAATTAGTTACGCATTGTGAAGGTGTATAGCCGACAAACATACATATATACATGCATACACTGACTTTTATATATAGAGGGATTATAATATTAGCACCACCATTTTACGTGACCATGGAATATGTTAATTAACAGACTAATTAGTATAGTCAAGGTCGAAACTAGAGACGTTACTCCTTCTAGATAAGAATCTAAATCACATGTCCAAGTATCATACTATTGTGGAAACTATACTGTGATCAACTATTGTGGAAACGTATAGGTGACAAACATTTTTACATATATTTCACTATTATTTATTTATCGATTATATATACAGTTATACCTGTCTATAGCGCTCCCTCTAAATAGCGCCTTTCTCTTTATAGCGCCCGATTTTAAATACGTAATACGATGCGATTTACATAAAAAGTGACCTGTCTATAGCACGCCCTCTCTATAGCACCCTATTTTGAGTCCCAAGAGGGGACGCTATAGACAGGTTTAACTGTATATATATATTTTTACAACATAAAGTTACGAGAGAATGATATTCATGTACCTAGATAGTCATCTCTCCCTCTAATTATGCATCAGTATATTTTACTTAGTGGCGATGAAGAATCAGCCACAAAACCAATTTTGGCTTTCTGTCTGAATTTCCCAAACTTGTATTGTGTTCATTCTTATTCATCACTAGTAAACCTTTTTCTATGATGATGAACCTAAACAATCGCTCTTTATGCATAATTTTGGTCTTTAATGTTGAAAAATTAAAAGTAGATATACATCAGCGGATAGCTAAATATACTAAATAAGGAGTAATACATTATTAAATGCCTCTCTAGGTACATATATATAAATTTCTGTGAACCGGCGTCCATGCTGGGGATTGTACCCAAGATGTCATTATATAGCGTGGCGGCCATGTGGAACGGTCGTCTGTAGACAGGTACTACTGCCACCGTGGCGTGATTACTGTGTTGCGGGTAGATATTGTGTAGATACGGTGGGATGATGTTTTGACTTGGTAGATACTCTGTTGTTGGCGGGTAGATATTTTGTAGATAGGGTCTGAATGGGATGGAAATGGTGTTTTGACTTGGTAGAAAGTCTTTTGTAGCTTAGCAGCTTGGTAGTTATTTTGTAGATTGAGTTTTGATAAGAAGGAAACGATGTTTTGACTTGAGAAAAACTCTTTTGTGGATATTAGTCTGTGCTGCTCAATAAATATTCTTAAAGGTTGAGAGAGGTACTACTGTAAATATGTAATATTCTGATATCTCTAAATTCGAAGGATCAAAGTCGACATTTCATTTAGTTTATGGCATTCATTTTTCAAGTTATTGTCGCATCACATACACTCATGGATAAAACTTAAAGAAGTTTCATATTTTAATGTCGCTGGTCATTTTTTTTAAGAAGACAGAGGCAATTTTGTTCACATTTGATTATCTCGTGTGTCTTCAATAACGATGACTGTAATATCTTTCAGAGTTATTGTCTGAATCCCGATATACATACTGAAAGGTATAACTTCCTTATGTTTTGTCTATGAGTGTATATATCATTATTTTAAAAAAGGCATATCCTTATCACTCACACATGAGCATTTTCTATTTTTTCTTACTTTTTTCCACATATATAATTATATATATAATAGTGAAAATCATTCTCTACACAACAATTTACACAATGACAAATTTCTTAAAGCAATTTCTCTATATTCGTCTTACTGTTGTTTTCCTGCATGTATCCTACATTTCTCTACTCGGAGATTCTGTATAAGACTAAAAGATCTTAATAAAGCTTTTTGTTTGTTGTATTTCCTTATATTTCAACTGCCATATTCACAGTTTATACTCACTGTCTAAAAAAATAAAATCTCTTTTGAAAAAGTAAAATTAAAATTCAGGTTAAAAAGTTTCTTTTAATTTAGGTTTTACAAGCTTTCGAGCAAATGTTGTGTTCTTCAATGGGCAAATACTTTTATGTTATAAATAAAAGACAATTCGCTGAGGAAAGATTTTCTTTAATATTTATCGGCAATATAAGATTTCGGGTTCAACAGCCCATCGACAGGTATAACTACATACGTACGTAGCGTAGCTATGCCTGTCGAAGGGCTGTTACACCCGAAAGAAACTCTTCCCTCAGATAATTGTCTTTTATTTATATTTTACCGAAGGGATTATATTAATAACAAGTTTTAACTTTTATGTTACAATATCAAAATTATCTTCATACAAAAATAATTCTAAAAATATTTTTTTTTATAAAGATCATTTAGATATTATACATAAAAGTATTTGCATTTTGAAGAGCAATATATTTGCTCGAAAGCTTGTGACACAAAAATTAAAAGAAACTTTTTACCCGAATTTTATTTTTCACTTTTCAAATAATTTCTGGGTAACTTTGCTTACAGATAAAATCTCTCTCTATAACGAAATCATTTCTGGACTTCTTTCAATTTGACAAAGAGTTTTCACTCTTGAAGAAGGAACAAAAGTTAACGGTGACGTGTTTTTTTTTATTAATGCTGTAAATTCGGCAAGCTTTCGGACTTTGACGTCCTTCAACAGGCCTAAAAAATCCAAAGGTTTGCCGAATTTACAGCATTAATAAAAGAAATGTCACCGTTAACTTTTGTTCCTTCTTCAATATGTTGTCAGGCGATTCCTTCTCTTGTAAGTTCTCACTGTGTTTTTTTTAGAGCCAAGTTTTATAGCTAGGAATGTTACAAACCTCCCAGGTTAGACAATGGTGTTTATTCTTCACCAGACAATGCCCCCACTAAGTTTCTCTTTCTCCCATTTCCTTTCTTCCTTTTCACCACAAATTTCTGAATTATGGAAGGATTTGCTGTAAGTTCAATTGTCCCAGTTACTATACAACAATCTTGAAATCAAACGATATATTCGTGATAAATTTTAAACAATAATAAATATGCAAATATGAACTAAAATAGAAGACAAAGAAATTGTGGTTAGTTAGCATTTTCAGGAAGTGTATTTATAGACCTTTTTTACACACAAAACATATTTTAAATTCATAAATACATATATTTATAAATGGATTTTACCTTTTGTCTTTGAAAACTCCAATTGAAATAAGCAGAGATATGGATCTGTCAATACAAATAAAATGTTAAAATATACTCTTCAAGAAATATTACTACCTCCTTTAAAATAACTTTAGTTTTTTAAAACTAAATAAAATGTTAAAGGGAGAAATATTCCTTGAAATATTTAAAATGTTTATAATTAAAGGCTGTTTTTCACATGTGTAGACATGTAGTGCACTTACAGTAAAAGCAGTCGCCTACTTCTATCCACCATGATTATCATGGCCTGTACCACGTGTACTAGGGATTAGCAAAAAAATAAATAAAATAAAGAGAGAATAGTTAAATATATACCAAATATTTACTAGTTATAGGATAATATATATCTTCAAATAAAAAGGCAAATATTAGATCAAAATATAGTTTATTTACCTATATTTCAGTTGGCTGAATGCCAACCTTTTTCAAGGTACAACAACATATTTATGTCAACAACAAACTTAGCGCCACATAAATAAATTATAATTTGATCCAATATATGCCTTTTTGATTAAAGATATATTTATGGATTGCTCTATTTACAAATATATATATAGTTCTTTCTTAGTTATTCATGGATATAGCGCTGACAATTCTACAAATCTTTATCAAAATTCAAACATATAATTAAAGTTTTTGACGAATTTAATTTATCCTTTGAAATTTAAAATAAGAAAGGTCATTAGAATCCAAAATATAGCTCAAGTTAGAAAGTATTTATAATGGATTCCTACATTTTTTAAGGAACATTTAACAACAAAGTGGAATATTTTATTATTATACTACCCTATATACTGGGAGTATTTACAGTAAAACATACCGTGAACATACAATTCAATAAAAATACATTTTTATTACAATTATTACAATCCAAAAAATACAATTCTCATAAATGTCTACGTTTCTTAAGCGCGACCATATAATTGTAAATTTGAAACAAAATAACTTGAACTGTTATACTTCAACCTCCAATAAGAGACTACCTCCATGAGAGACCAGAATTATCAATGTTTTTAGGGTGTGATCTTTCATGGAAGTTCAAACTGTATAAAGAAATTGTGATTTTTCGTCTTTATTGTAATGGATTTCTCTTTAAAACTGAAATTGATTCCCCATATAATGGAACTGTTGGTGTGTTTGTCCAGATTTGGCGATGTGGCGGTACATATTTCTAACATCTGGACTTTTAGTCTTAGGTAAGTTACTTCTATGTTTTTAAATTTATTATCTTATCAACACAAACACACAAGCTTTCATTTGTATCCATTATAAATAAAGTTGACTGGATGAAGTATAAAGCGTCTGCCTTTGTCATTAAGACTGGGAGCACTACTTAGTGGCACTCCCTCATGATGTGCCATCTAGTGACCGTCTTTGTAATAAAAAGAAGTAACAGGTCGTGTGGTCAAAGAGCCACCAAACCAGTTTTGATATTTTATATGACTTCGTATTTTATATAATATTTTATGGCTAAAATATTTATGGAAATTTTTTTGGAAGCCATAAATCTCACCAGACGACTACGTCAGTGCTATATTATTCTGGTGGATTCAGAAGATACCATAAGTTCCTTGGTAAGATATCGTAAGATTGAAACAACAAAAGCAAAACTCATTACAAAAACCAAAATACCATAGCCCATATGCAATCTCAACATAAACAGAGAATTAACGACAACAATTTAAAGAATCAGGATATTTTAAAGGAATGAAGATATAAACCCAGACATGACTAGATCCTACAGGAACTGCAATAACTGTCACAACACCCAACTCATTCCAAACCATATATACAGTTACCTGGCCATCCTTGCAGCCCTCTATATGGCAGACATCAATCCAGAACAGGACATTCTTCCGGACAAGGCAACTCAGTTGATCGGTATTGTGATCAGGGGAGGTTTCACCACTGATGAGCCAGGCCCTCCCATTAATTTTCCCATTGCAGTAAGGGCATTAGAAATTGTTTAATTTTTAAAAGAATCATACGCGTCTATAATAGTTTCGAACTTAAAAATATAAATACTTTTAAAACAAATTAGGCATATACTGACCACTAACATGAGCCTTTTTTTAGATGACAGAGCGCCATCTAGTAGAACAGAAATAAACTAAACGTTGATTTAACCTGTTCCCTGATATTTAGCCAACCCAAAAATTCTTTTATATCGTAACCTTATTAGCGCCCTCTATCGTTGAAAATGGATACAAAATTTTGCCGCTACATATTTTTAATAATTAAAAAATACAGGAGCTTCATCTATGATTCCTTTCTTCCTGTGTTGAATCTGTATAAGACCAGTGGTCTTAATAAAGCTTTGTGTGTGTGTAATAATTAAAAATATTTCTACAGACCTTATTCAGCGTAGATTTAAAAATAAAACGTTCCCAGGCACCCTCTTAACAATTTCTTATATAAGCTTGTATAATTTCTGTTGAAATTGGTTCAGTTATATACACCCATAGAGAGACAAAACATTGTGGAAAGTCTTTGATGTCGCCAGTCGACTATTTTTCTGAAGGAGACAGAGGAAATTTTGTTCACATTTGGTTATATCGCTTCTTTAATAAAGGTCACTGTATATCAAATATCTTTCTGATATTGTCTGAATCCCGATATACATGCTACAAGGTACAACTTTCTAAATTTTTGTATTATTATCTCTAGTACACGTGGTACGGGTCATGATAATCATGGTGGTAGAAGTTGGCGACTGCTTTTACTGTAAGTGCACGACATGTCTACACATGTGAAAAGCAGTTCGACTTTTGAACTTACAAATGTGCCAGAGCCTTGTTTTGTTACTTGCACTCGCTGGTGGAGTTGAATTTTTGCAAGAATCGACGGCCATTGGAGCCTTTTTTTTTAATTAGAAAAAAGTGCCCAGTGTGGGATTCGATCCCAGGTCGTAGCGATCGAAAACCAACAGTTTAGACCATCCTTCCACCGAACCCCCCTACTTTCTAAAGTTTTGTCCATGAGTGTATATATACTATTTGTATGCTATATATTACTAGATTATATATTAATTGTCATTCTATCACAAAATAATCAAATGGGATATAATAAATAATTTTAAAATAATTTATCGAAAGCGAAATTTCACAAGATTTTTTAAAATTTCTATAACACTTCAGGCGAATGAAAAGAATTACAAAGTTAGAAATTCATTTAAAACAAAAATTAAATTCTTTTCAGTATCAATAGAAACGGTATGTGGTCGTAAAGTACATAATTTTTTATGCTACAATGGCCACCGATTCTTGCAAAAGTCCAACCCCACCAGCGAGTGCAAGTAACTAAACGGGGTTTTGGCACATTTGTAAGTGCAAAGTCGAACTTCTTTTCACATGTGTAGACATGTGGTGCACTTATAGTAAAAGAAGTCGCAATTTCTACCCACCATGATTATCATAGCCTGTACCACGTGTACTAGAGATAATTTAAAAAAAGAGGATTTGGTCAAATTTAGAAATTCCTTGTTCCTAGAGGGGATTACAGAGGGAGCTATAAAAACGTGGAATGCAGTCAATGAAGAAGTACAATGGACACTTTCATGTCTTTAATCTGATGGTTGCTCCTTAAATCCTGGGATTGTGTGCGCAATCACGGTCGTTTCTTACTTCTATCTTCTGTTTGTCCTTTCTACAATGTCTGTAATACCATTTATTGCAGCAACACACATATTTCTACACACTTTATTCTGAAAAGATTCTTTAAAAATGTTTCCAGGAGCTCTTATAACGATTTCTTATAATGATGGTATAAGCTCGGTTGAAATTGTTTCAGTCGATTATCAAATTAAGATTATAAGAAAGAGAATCCGAATTTTCGGCCTGAATCAGATTTAGTCTTATATACAATATTTTTGCAGTATCATCCAGTATATCTATGAAAATTCGAAACTATTATAGACGCTTATGTTTCTTTTTTAAAAATTAAGCAATTTCTACTGCCCTTACTTCAATGAAAAAATTAATGGGAGGGCTTGGCTCATCAGTGGTGAACCCTATCAGCGGTTTCGCCGGTTTAATGGCGGGTTCACTACTGATGAGCCAGGCCCTCCCATTAATTTTTCCATTGAAGTAAAGGCAGTAGAAATTGTTTAATAAAAAAAAATAATCATATGCGTCTATAATAGTTTCGAATTTTCATAAAAATGGAGCGCTAATGCATCATGATATATACATAAATGCATATCTTGACCGCGCTCACATGAACATTTGTAGATTGCAGAGCGCCATCTAGTGGAACAAAAATAGACTAAACGTGTATTTAACTTGTTCCGTGATATTTGGCCAACCCAATTTTTGATAAATCAAGAAAAGTCAACAACGAACGCTTTTCGGGCTGTTGGCCCTCGTCAGCGTGTTGCAGACTGTACCTCTACGACCAAAATTTGGTCCCAGAGGCTTCCTGAGAAATCAAGAAATGGGCATTTAAGGCCAAGTTTGCGTAAATACGTTTTTCATGTGAAATAAATATATAATAGAGTTATATCTATAATATATGATAGATAATTGATATAAGAGAAGGAGTATTGATAGCTAAAAAAGAAATTAGATAAATATTATTTTTAAGGTATCAAAAAGGTTTTGTATTTTAAGTAACAACATAGGGTTATAACAAGTTCACGCTGTAGCCTCGGCAGTTACACGTCATAGTAACAGAACATAGGGGGAAAAGGAAGAATTGAAGGTATTAGGATAAGAAAAAGAGCAATGAGTGAGCAAAGAGAATGTGTGTGTGAAAAAATAGTACAAATGTGAAATTGTACTGGAATAAGATGGATAAATTAAGAAAAAGGCATCTCCTGATCGTGCAACTGAAAAATGAATAGTTGATATTCATTCCGATAGATGGTAATAAATGTTTTTAGAACGACATTTTAAAATATCCCGTACGTGTTTCTTTTGAATGAAAAATCGAAATTCATTTTTTAAGGAGAAATTATTTCTCACCTTATGGTTGAAGTATGAAAGGATGAATTGTGAAGAGTAATGATAAACGGAAAAATAAGAGTAGCCTAGTGGACATGGCATCTGTCCGGTAAGCGGAACACTGTGGGTTCGATTCCCATCCCTGGACACTTTTATTTTTCCGTTTATAATTCTCTTCACAATTCATCCTTTCATACTTCACCCATAAGGTTATAAATAATCGTTATTTCTCCTTAAAAATGAATTTCGAATTATCGTTCAAAAGAAACACATGCAAGATATTTTAAAATGTCGTACTACAACCATAGGCCGCATTATATTGAATAATAAATGTTCTTAGAGGCAAAACTAAACGTAAATTCGCGAGCCTGGCTTCTCGCTGTTGAATAGAAACCATTTAAATTTAAGCGTTAACCATCTTTGAATATCATAGCATGGCTTACAATCTAGGTCTCGTGTTTCCAGTATCGACCTATTTTGATGTCTCTTTCTCTCTCTACCCAAGGACGATATATCGACCCACACTCTGTCAGGGTGGACCCGACCTCATTTCTTCTCTCAAGGTCATCTCACATAGCAAGGATGCTTGTACTCCACTTTGATATCGTGTTGGTAGTCTCTCTTCTTCTATATGTACACAGTATTGGTTTTGTGAGTGCTTATACTGTAAGTATAGTTCACCATATATATATATATATATTGTCACTGTATAATATTTGCATATATTTTTTCAATTCATCATGTAAATTTTCATAAAATAATTATTATGTGAATAGAAGCCAAAATTGTCTATATAAAAGAAGCTTGTTTTGGTATGCGAGTAGAATAAACTTTAAATAAAAACTACCGTTCGCGTGATTCCTAATACTTATTTTACAGGGAAATCCGTGACAGTATATATAAAATGTGTAACAATTAAATTTACTGGAAATTTGTTTATTTTCAATAATATAAACAAATATCATCTCTACAGACCTTACTGCAATGATAAAAGTTATTGAATGAGAATACTTGGCTCATCAGTGGTGAACCCTCTCAGCAGTTTCGCCAAATTCCGCTGAGAGTGCTTCCTACTGATGAGCCAATTCCTTTAATTCAATAACTTTTATCATTGCAGTAATGTCTGTAGAGATAAAATATGATGTAATTATTGAAAAGAAAAACATTGTCGGTAAAATTTATTGCTAAAAATGTATCGATAGATGGCAATTAAATTTATAAACACCATATATATGTCAACATTCGCACATATCCTGGATTGTATTGGAGCTAAGACCTATACAAGAACCTCAAAACTATAGTAGAAAACATTATTATTTTCATCCTTCATGACCAGACCCACATTTTCACTGAAAATTCTTCAGATGAGCCCGGAGAAGTCCCCAGATGAACTTGAGCGGGCGATGGAAGTGTAACCCGTGCAAATTTTGCGCAGATGTTGTTGTGATATATTCTGTATGAAGTAACAATTTGTCACATGATGTCTTGACGGTGTGGTACATGAAAAAAGACAAAATAGAATTGAAATGTTTGATATAATAATCAGCCATATTGGAAAAAATAAACAACTGACAAATATAGTCTAGCAGAGATCACTGTATTATAAAATCTGCATTTATCAGAATTTAATTTTTTAATTTTATTTATTAATCAACCAGGCGCGATATTGAAATAGTTGCGTCTATTACAGAGGAAACAAACAAAATAAAAAACAAATTAGAATTAAATATATTACAACAGAGTCCATAAAATTTATATAGACAAAGTGGCTGATGTAAGAGAGTTAAATCATTTAGATCAGGGAACAATCGATGTCTCACTTCTTTAAAGTTCGGACAGTCATAGATAAGGTGAAGAGCAGTTTGTTCAGTTTCTTTGCAAGAACACTGATGTTTCTGATAGACCTCTTTTATGTAGGTATTCCTGGAGTTTTCCGTGTGATGTGACAAATTAAGTGACTATAAAATTTGGATGGAACTGTGTAGGAATTCTGTTTGGAAAAATAATACGAATTGTAAAATTAGCATTATAAATGGATTAATACAAATGATTCATAATAATAACTTTATCTTCGCCATATATTGTTGTAAGTATTTCTATTTGTAAATTTAATTTTTGATAGAGAAGTATTAATTCTATCCTAACTAGTAATAAAACCGACAAACTATAAATAACAACCTCTTAACCATCATTAACCTGCCAGTTAAGATCGATTAGCAGCAATAAAAACTCAATTGACCTCAAATCTCAACTCTATTATTTTTGACCTCTAGAGAGATTCATAGAAGCATAGGGCGCCTCTCCCGTCAAAATGAACTTCAAAACCTGACGCCATCTATTGACGTTGATTTTGACGGGACAGGCGCCCTATGCTTCTATGGATTAATTTCCTCACGGAAAATTTTCCATCTATATTCTAGCCATAGATTTGACCCAGCCACCTTGCCAGCAAAACACCTCTTTGGTAGATTGTGAAGATTCCATTAGATCACGTGTGGATCTCATGGAATAAAGTCCGCCCTAGACATTAGCCCGAAACCATGGTCTCTAGATGGACGCTTCTCAGTTTGCCAAATCTGGTGTTGTGGCTTTGTCACCGACCCGAAGCCGCTAGTTGCGACGGTCAATAGATGGCGTCAGGTTTTGACGTTCATTTTGACGGGAGAGGCACCCTATGCTGCTATGGATTAATTTCCTCCCGGCAAATTTTCCATCTATACTCTAGAGAGATATATAATTTCTATTCTTAATTATTATTATTATTAACTATCAAAAGTATATATGTCTATTCAGCACCTTACCTCTTAAACAGTAGAACATTAGCATATTCTACAATAGACAGATGACTCCCAAGAAGAGAAGAAAAAAGATTATCTGTCCAGGAAGTATCAATCTACTGGAAGACTTATTTATATATTATCAAATCAGACGCGATATTCTCACAAAGGATGCTTACGTCAAGCAACAACACTAAAATCAGAGAACTATTTCACAGAAACAATTGAACCAAAAATAAAATACAATTAAACAAATACAAATATAAACATAGTTAGCAATTAAGGATTTTTTAACCAAGAGATAAAATCATTGATATATTTACAAAATTTCCTAAATTTTAAATATGGGTCCTTACTATTTATAAACATAAAAAGATCCTTGTATTCAATGTCTTCCTGATTTCTGTAGTTCTGGAAGACATTCAATAAGCAGGTGACTGGAATCCTGCATTCTCTCTCCACACCCTGGATCGTCTATAGCTCCTATCCGAAACAGAAAGTCTCCAAAGTTTCCATGATTAGTAACGAATTGCGCATTGTAAAAGTCAGGGCGGAAATATTTTGGGGTGCCTAAAGGGAAAAAGAGACGAAGGTGAGCACTCGTATTAGAAAAAGTATCTAACATTTTTGTTTTCAAAAAAATCATTCACTATTGAAAAGATGAGTTATTAACTGTGTTTCTATCACTTTGTCTCTAACTTGACAAATCTCTGTTTGGGGATTGTGATTTGATTTTAAATACCAGGAAAGTAAATTTCTTAAGAGAAAATACAAAATAAAATTACAAAATTATCAATTCTTTAAAGCATTTAACTTAGTTGGTCGCATTCTCTGTTGTTCTAACCATATCAAAACTGAATTCAATGCTTTAAAGATTCATCTTATTGTTAAATAATGAATTTTAAGTGTTTCGACCAAAAAATATTAGATTTCTCATAGCCAAAGTTCTACACTACTCCTAAAACTTGTAAAAACGTATAAAATACCTAATAAAATGTACTGATTCAATTTTTAAAAATCCTATATGCGAAAGGTTGTGTATGTAAACACCAAATAGAATAAACCTATTGATAAATGTTTATTTACCTTTGGACTGATAAGGCACAATTTGTATTATAGATTATAAAAACAAGGTAATAAGACTATATCCAAATTTAGTTATTTGTATTTGGTCTGCATTTATTGACAATATGTCTCAATAAAATTTTTTAATTGTCATTCCCTGGATTCTAAGTGTTTTTAAAATGTATTTGGATAAAATTACATTTGAACTACTCCAAGCTAACCTAAAGGAGGAACCTAAGCTATCCAGAGACAGTTTCAAATGTCCCAGGTAAAATGTCCCTGGTCATAATTCATCAGGACATTTATAGTGAGGGAAAGTCGGATATATATATAAAGGTGTTGAGGCGGCCAATCTATTTAGAGAGAGAGAGAGAGGAGTTGTTGTTTTCCGTCTTCCAGAGGGTTGCTAAACTTGGCCTATTTACGTACTGTAAGTCTAACCAGCCATCCGTAGTGATGCTCGATTTGTCCAGTGCGACATCTCCTTCCTGTGTTGTTTTTATTTTCTTCTTAACGACTATCGGACTTTAACGGACTACTGATGGTAGAACTATTCTACATAACGGCAATTGTACGATGTACATAGTAAACGTGCTATATATTATACGATATCTCGTTCTACGAACTGATCTATAAAGACTGCCAGTCCTTAACGACTATCAGGTTATGGTAGAGCTTTTCTACATGACGGCAATGGTACGATGACCACAGTATACGTGCTATCTATTAGACGATATCTCGTTCTACGAACTGATATAAAATGACTACCAGTCTTTAACGACTATCAGGTTATGGTAGAGCTTTTCTACATGACGGCAATGGTACGATGACCACAGTATACGTGCTATATATTAGACGATATCTCGTTCTACGAACTGATATAAAATGACTACCAGTCTTTAACGACTATCAGGTTATGGTAGAGCTTTTCTACATGACGGCAATGGTACGATGACCACAGTATACGCGTTATATATTAGACGATATCTCGTTCTACGAACGGATATATAATGACTACCAGTCTTTAACGACTATCAGGTTATGGTAGAGCTTTTCTACATGACGGCAATGGTACGATGACCACAGTATACGTGCTATATATTAGACGATATCTCGTTCTACGAACGGATATATAATGACTACCCGTCTTTAACGACTATCAGGTTATGGTAGAGCTTTTCTACATGACGGCAATGGTACGATGACCACAGTATACGTGCTATATATTATACGATATCTCGTTCTACGAACTGATATAGAACGACTCTGCCAGTACTTAGCGACTATCAGAGTGTGGTAGAGCTTTTCTACATGACGGAAATGGTACGATAACCACAGTATACAAGGTGTGTCCAATAAATAATGAGACTGGTCAAAAATAAAGAAAAATAGAATGATCAAAAAAATATTTATTAGTATTTTTCAAAATAGTCTCCTCCCGCATCTATACATAATTTCCATCTCTTCCTCCATGATTTAAAACATTTAGAAAAGGCATCTTTCGGGATGTTCTTCAAGACCTTTTTCGAATCCGCTATGATGAACTCTCTAGTGTCAAATCTCCTTCCTTTTAGAGCCATTTTAAGTTTTGTAAAGAGAAAAAAATCATTTGTAACTAGGTCTGGGGAATAAGGAGGTTGTGAAATATTTGGATGCCGTGTTTAGCCAAATAAGTCAGTACAGATGTAGCGGTGTGTGGTGGTGCATTATCATGATGGATAATCCAATTTTTGGAACTCCACATTTCACTTCTTTTCAGACGAATTGATTCACCTACACGTCTCATAATGTTTAAATAAGACTCCTTATTGATTGTTTGACCTTCCTCTAGATATTCATAATGCACATTTCCCTTTATGTCAAAGAACGTGACTAATAAGACTTTGTTTTTTGACTTGCAAAGTCGGGATTTCTTCGTTCTTGGTTCATCTTTTCCTTTCCACTCCATGGATTGGGGTTTTGTTTCCGGGTCATACCATTAAACCCATGTCTCGTCTCCAGTTATTACTTTTTCCTTCCAATTAGGGTTTTCTTCCACCATTTCAAGCATTTTTCGGCAACTTCAACGCGATTCTCCTTTTGTTGGATTGTGAGCATTTTAGGGACAAATTTTGAAGGTGTCTTCTTTAACTGCAAGTCTTCTTTAATTATCGATCCAACTAATGATTTTGATATCCCTGTTTCTTCCTCAATGTCCCGTAACCCTATTCGTGGATTTTCATTTATAAAATTTGAAATTTGGCTCACCTTTTCAGGGTTCCTGTGCAGAATTGGACGTCCAACACGCTTCTTATCTTTCACCGATTCCATTCCATTTTTAAATCGTGAAAACCATCTAAATGTGGTGGGCTTATTTACATTTTCATTTTCAAATGCCAATTTCAACAAATCTATAGTTTCTGAAGCCGATTTCCCAATTTTGTAGCAAAATTTAATACAAATTCGTTGTTCGAATTTTCTATCCATTACAAATTAGAAGTTGTTATGCAAGGCGTTCTTTTTACAAGCTTACAATTTATCGACTGCGCGCGCAAACACGTGATGTGATATACCGCAGTGTAGCTGAAGCTTTCTATTTTTTTTAATAGACTTAAAAAAATTATCATTTCATTTTTTCTTTGGTTATGACCGGTATCATTATTTATTGGACACACCTTGTACGTACTATATATTAGACGATATCTTGTTCTACGAACTGATCTATAACGACACTGCCAGTACTTAGCGACTATCAGAGTTTGGTAGAGATATTCTACACAACTACAATTGTACGATGACCACACCATACGTGCTATATATTATACGATATCTCGTTCTACGAACTGTTCTAGAACACAACTGCCAGTCCTTAATGACATTTTTTAATCGCAGTGAGGACCTCTTAGAAAACTTATTTTATTTGATAAAGAAACATTCCTGCTAAGTTGTTTCTCGTTTAATAGATAATATTTCTTTGTTTTAAAATAGAATCGCGAACAATTTTAAAATTAATTTTTACTTTTACAGTATTTTCTCAACTTTTCAATTCGATATTATTTCAGGATAAGAGAGAGAGAGAGAGAGAGAGAGAGAGAGATTTTATCTGTTTAATAAAATAATACTACTTCCAGGGTTAAGTTTCTAATATACCTTTTTATTTTCAAGCTTTCGGACATATCAGCCCTTCAACAGGAGAATTACATTAACAAATGAAGGATATTTATTTCTATACAAAGGAGATTGAGATTGAAACTGATTTATTACAATGTCCATATAAGATTATATATCCCGAGGCAATGAAGATCACAAGTGTACCATCTTGGTCTTGAGTTGGGTAATGCCAGCCATCTCATCGACCTGCTCACTCTGTGGGAAAGAACTCTCGCAATCCATCGGTGGCGGAGTCTTTCCCGCGGTGGGCGTTACCAATGAATACTGTATATTTTTATATATATGTATATTCATCAATTATTTTCATCTATTTATATCTATTTATTCATATACAAAGGAGAGTTCTATAGGTAATATTTATTTAACGTGTATGAATACGGGGTGAGTGTTACATAAGTATAATGGTAGAAAACTTAAGAGGATGATATGTGACCGTTTTAGACTAAAAAGGTTGAAAGCATTTTCCTCTCTAAACATGTCGCTAACGAGATATGCAAATTAGAACGTGGTCTTAATTGTACATAGTTCTTTTTAGAAGTCTGGCCAACTCTGACAGCTCAAAATGGAATTATGATCTATTTTGACTATCAGAGTATGGTAGAGCTATTCTACATAACTACAATTGTACGATGACCACAGTATAAGTACTATATATTATACGATATCTCGTTCTACGAACTGTTCTAGAACGACTGAGAGTCCTTAATGACATTTTTAATCGCAGTAAGGGCCTCTTGTGGGGGGTATCTGGTGATAGGCTTCTCATAGATGGAAAAACCAAATTCATGACTAATGGAAATTCACTTTGTATAGTGATAATTTATCATGGTACTTTTCTGGACAGAGAAACTTCTGACAGTTGTCCATTTAGAAAAATACCCCAATGCTTAGACAATTGACAATTTAAACAATTTTATTGACTCTTCTAATCAAAACATTGAATACAAGGATATTTTTATGTTTATAAACAGTAAGAACTCATATTTTAAATTCAGGAAATTCTGTAAATATATCTATGATTTTATCTCTTGGTTAAAAAAACTGTAATTGCCAAACTTAGGTATATTTGTTTGTATTTATTTCACTAGTTGGTTGTAAATTCAAGCATGATTTTAATGTCCTTTCTTTTCTTCTTTAAACTCTACTCAAACCATGTAATTATTCAATTGTTTATGTAATATAGTATCTAAGTTTAGTGTTGTTTCTTAACGCAAGCATCCCTTGTGGGGATATCGCGTCTGATTTGATAATAAATAAATAATCAATTATTACAGAAAAGAAAATTATGATAAAGAGGATATATAATAAAGGGGTAAAAAAGGGTAAATAAAAAATTTAAGAGAAATTAAACCACCCCTGGTACATCCCCATTCCTAACGAATCTTCTTTCCACACCCTTACTAGAGAAGAACAAGCGATGATTTCAAGATTACGAACATGACATCTAAGAATGCTCAAATTTAATAGAAAAATCAAATCATTCATGAAATGCTCCAAATGCGATTCTCAACCAACCAGTCCTGAACATCTATTGAATTGTATCAAATCCTCCTAAAAAGACCTCCGGGAACCCCCAGGACTATAATAGAAAATCTGAGCAAATGGAACCTAATGGAGATCGTTTAAACGACTTGAGGAATAAGCAACAATAACAAGAGAAATATATACAGTTGCATATGTACAAATTTCTTAAGTAAGGAAGCTTTTTCACCTTGAGAAAGTCCTATTCCAGACAAGGTCTTCACTCTTCAGTTCCACGCCGAGGAAGTACTTATAGATGTGTGTATTAACAGACGCCAATGAAGCAAGAAAATGATTATTCTTTGAGTGTAAAAGCTTGTAAAAATAGGAACTTACCCTCTATCATTAATTTAGTTTTAGTTTTCTTTGTGGTCCGGTTTGCACAAGTTGAATCTGGTTAGAACGATGTATGTAAATTAGATGATTCTTTTGTTGCCTTAAATACGAGGTAATTAACTCGTTTCTCTCTATATATCTAAAAATGTGTAAAGTTTAATAAATTAATTTTATGAATCTGAGAGTTGTCTTCAAAAACGATCCAACAGCTAGGATGGTCAAGGTGTCATCATTCAGGCTATGTTCAAAGATCCAGCTCTGATGATCAGGGGGTCTTTGAGAATAAAGCTACTTTCGCAAGGAACTTGTTCATATATTCCCCGGAGTTGAGGAAGAACTAATAAAAAGAATAACTCAGGGGATTCCAGGAAGTGTTCTAAACAGGAAAGATAATCGGAGTCATTCAGGTGTCTGACGCATTTGGAATGAAAATGAGGAAACTTCTACCCACCATATTCTCGCAAAGTCTGTACGTTACTGAATAGGCTTTCACACAATACTCTTTTATTAATAGATGCTGAAAGATATGCTTAATCTTTATTTATTAGCTAGTTTATTCACTAGCAAAGAGGAGGCTTTTTCAAGAGGGCGTTGTACACTAGACCTTTTGATCTACCCTTTGATTTGTATACATTTACATATTTCCGCGGCGTGGAACTGAGGAGTGAAGACCTTGTCTGGAATAGGACCTTCTCAAGGTGGAAAAGCTTCCTTGCTGAAAAAATTTGTACATATACAGCTGTATATATTTCTCTTGTTGTTGTGTTGTTTCTTATTCCTCAAGTCGTTTAAAAGATCTCCATTAGGTTCCATTGTCTCAGCTTTTTTATTATAGTCATGGGGTTTTCCCAGAGGTCTTTGTTTAATCTTTTAACCCTATATTTATGAAATAACCTCCATATACATTGCAAATTTACGGCGGAATGGTATCCTCCCACTCATATACACTCACATGGACAAAACATAAAGAAGTGAAGAGTCTTTGATATCGCCAATTGTCTATTTTTTTTAAGGGGACAGAGGCAATTTTTTCACACCTGGTTATCTCGTGTGTCTTCAATAAAGGTCACTGTGTATCAAATATCTTTCAGAGTTATTGTCTGAATCCTGATATACATGGTAAAAGATACAACTTCCTTAAGTATATATATTGCATATTATGATACATTAGCGCGCCATCTGTTATGTAAATTCGAAACTATTATAGACGCGTATGATTCTTTTTGAAACCAAACAATTTCAATTGGTTTCAAAAAGAATCATACGCGTCCATAATAGTTTCGAATATATTGCATATATACATTCATAGACAAAACTTAAGGATGTTGTACCATTTAGCATGTATATTCAACTTAAGGATGTTGTACTTTTTAGTTGAATATACCTGCTAAAAGATACAACTTCCTTGAGTATATATATTACATATATACAAATTAATAGACAAAACTTAAGGATGCTGTACCTTTCAGTATATGTATATTCAACTTAAGGATGTAGTACTTTTTAGTTGAATACACCTGCTAAAAGTACAAATATCAGGTTTTGTCTATGAATGTATGTATATTATAAAAATATTTTCTGCAATTTTTCGAATATTATTGAGATAAGCTTTTATTTGCTTGTAGAGGAATTATTGGTCATTTGATTGATCTTGGGATCCATGAGTATTGTTATATTAGAGTCTAGAATTATTACTTGCTGATTCTAATTGTTTTGAGGATGATGAGTATTTTATATTATTGCAGTCGTGGTCAAAAATAAAAATATATATATCATATATACATTATATCCATAGAAGCATAGGGCGTCTCTCCCGTCAAAATAAACGTCAAAACCTGACGCCATTCATTAACCGTCGCCGCAAACTAGCGGCCTCGGGTCGGTGACAAAGCCACAACACCAGCTTTGGCAAACTGAGAAGCGTCCACCTAGAGACCATGGTTTCGGGCTAATGACCCTCGTCAGCCTAGGGCGGACTTTATTCCATGAGATTCACACGGGATCTAATGGAATCTTCACAATCTACTAAAGAGGTGTTTAGCTGGCAAAGTTATATGTGTATAAAATATGATATGTATTTATTATTTTATTTATTTACCAGTTGCAAATAAGACACGCTATATCCGATCTGGATTATTGCGCGTGAAACTATTCACAATAATTCATATTGTAGTAGAGTAGGTAACAGAATTGTCAAAAAGAAAATAAACAATTATGAAAAAGAGCATTAAATAAACATATACATTAAACAAATAAGCAACAACATAAGCAGATAGAAGAAATCGTAAAGTAGTTATTTACAATATGTTAAGCAATGATGGAAGTTGATTTAATGAAGTTATCTGTAATAATTAGTATCGTGAAGAGAGAAAGTTGATCAAGTTGAGCTATTTACAATGAGTTATATTCTAAAGTAAATTATTAATTGATACATATTCCATTACATAAAGAAACATAAGATAAATTTGTCTTGAGAATCTGTAGGAAGAGAATTCAGATAAGTTACAATGCCATTACAACAATTTGAATACAAATTCCTGAAAGCTTGTTGTTTCAATTGATTCGTAACTGAGTACTGTACAAAAGGAAAGTACACATCCAGTAGATGTTTTAGGGAGAGTAAATACGTGTGTACTGTGGAAGTAATGTTACAGCTGACCTAGTTTGTGAGGCGGTTTTATTTTTGGAGTTGTAAGTACTGTTTGTGGTAGCGGAGTTTCTTACTGTGTGACCTGATGTCAACATTTCCTTCAATCATTTATTTTTAATAAAAAAACGTTATATTTTAAAAATATATTATATTTATATTGCCATAATATAAAAGAACAAAAAGGAGCTTCTTATGTAGAACACGTTTATTCCGTTAGTTTTAGAACCGTTGAAGAACGATGTCATTCGAAAGCTAGCGGAATAAACGGTTTTCTACACAAGAAGCTCCTTTTTGTTCTTTTATATTATCGCAATATAGTAATGGTAACCAAAATGTTGGTCTCTACATATTAAATTTATATTTTTATTTATATCTATTCTTAAAACACTATAAAATTATATATATTTTTGTGTGATAAATGCTTAAGTATTTTATGATCAAATTCATATAGCGTTATGATTGAATATTTCCAAATAAAAATATTTGACTACGATATGGGATTAAGACCACGACTCGATAGTGAGCTTTCGCTATTTGAAAGAATTTTTTTCAAATTTGTTTAAAATAATCGAATTTAAGGTCAACCTCTAAGGTGAGTGTATTTCATACTACTCTATCTTTTAGAATATTGATAATATTTATTTAATATGGCAAAACATATACGAAATAATTATTGTAACAGATAAAGAAGTTCAAATTAAATATGTAATTCTTCTCTCTCTCTATATATTTAAAAAAATTGGTAATAGGTAATTATCCACTCTTTCTACGCAAGAATATTTTAATCCAATAGGTCTTTAAAGATAATGACATTTCAAATTAAAAATAACGGTAAAAACAGCAAATCAGTATTCGTATATTACGATACATTAGCACGCCACCTGTTATGAAAATTCGAAACTATTATAGACGCGTATGATTCTTTTCAAAAATTAAACAATTTTTCCATTGCAGTAAAGACAGTAAAAACTGTTTAATTTTTGTAAAGAATCATACGCGTCTATAATAGTTACGAATTTTCAATATTCGTATATGTTTTACCTGTCCTCTAAACTCTCTTCATAATTTCTTCATATAACTAAACCAGGAATTCCTCAAAATTTTATAAGCAGAACAACCAAAGGCAATAGAAGAACAGTGTCTTTCCTTCAGATCAAATTGATAAAGTCATCTAGAAGTTTTATCATTGATGAATCAGGAGTTACTCCCTTTACATTTTCTTTTTTCAGTTGTTGTTGTTGTTGTCGTGTCCAATGAAGAGCCTCAGATGTCTCCATGCATCTTCATCACAGCAGCAGCAATGTCCACTATCTTGGGTGTGTAAAGCTGCTTCTTTGGGTCCATGTCAATTTTCTGCAAGGCTGCGGCCATTGCTGGGCATGAGAACTTTATTGCAGTGTATGGCTAATAAGAAATCACAACTTCAATTTGAAGAAAGAAATAGTTTTGAAAATAATTTGTTGATTAGAAGTTTGTTAGGAAAAATATATGGCTACATCAACTAATTTTTACTTAGTTTCCGATGTTTCAGTGACTCGATGTCACTTTCCTTAGGGGAATGATATCTAAAACATCGGGAGAACTAAATAAAATGTTGAATAAATCTACACATATAAAATCATATTTATATGTAATTCTACTGTCAATAAGCTTATGTCTATAGTTCATTTAAAAACCATTTCTAAGATTCCACCATTCAATGTATTATATATAAACAGAATGATCCAATACAGTATTAGAGATCTAGGAAGCGGTCTGTTGGATTGGATTGACCGCTGGGAAGGTTAACCACTAATTATCTGCACTCAATCATATTAGGGTATGAAGCTTTGACAACCATCATGACTAGGTGAAGTGAATGCATCTGCCTTTGTTATTAAGACTGGGAACACTACTCAGTAGCAGGCCGACTTAGCTCCGAAAGAAATGGCCGCCTCTGACATGAGGAACAGACGTCATATGTAGCCGCTCCTAACATGGAGTACAAACACTGCTCATTCTGTATACCTGTATTAGGAGCCCTTACAGGGTACTATCAGCCGGGCCAGCTGAGCCCAGGTTTTTTAGTGAGCTTGTTACTGCTCCCTCTCCTCCTTTTTCATCCGGGCTTGGTTCCGGCAAAGGAGAAGTTGAAAGAAATAGCGATTAAACAGAATCCCAATACTTACTAATATCGTATTTATGATAGACTAATGATCCAGTTGTTCACATCGATGAAGTCATTACGCACACAATGCTACTTTCGCCATTACCATTTGTAAAAAAGAAGCAGGACAAAGGGAACAAATTAATAAAAAGATTTTCTACCTCCAGGCTATGTCTTTGAGTATTTTAAAATGAGAGTGAAAAGAACCTTTTAGTATAGCTTCTTTAACTACGCTGAAACCACGGGGTAATATATTGCTAGTGTTTTTCTCAATAGTTTACATCAAATTTCACATTCTGAAATTATTTTAAATCTTTTGCATTGAACTGAATAGCCTTGTGTATGATTTTACTTATCTGAATTAATACATATATAAGAAATATAAACTATTTTTGACGCGTAAGATTATTTTCGATATAAAACAAATTTCTACTGCCTTTACTGTAATTTATTTCAAAACGAATCATAGGCGTTAAAAATGGTTTACATTTCTTATAACAGATGGCTCGCTAATGCATAATATTAATACTTATGCATTTTGCACATTAGCAATAGGGAAATTAATATATATATATATATATTTTTATATGCATATATTGCAATTGACATGCACTCATGGATAAACAATAAGAAAGTGGAAAGTCTCTGATGTCGCCGGTTGCCTGATTTTGAAGGAGATAAGGCAATTTTGTTCATGCTGGGTTATCTCGTATGTCTTCAATAAAAATCACTGCAATACCTTTCAGAGTTATTGTCTGAATACCGATATACATGATAAAAGGTACAACTTCCTTAAGTTTTGTTCATAAGTGGATATCTACAAAGGAGAATATTCAATTAAATAAAAGAAAATAATATTGGTGATTCTTTGAATTAGAAAATTGAAAGCAGCATGCACACATAAGTGTATCTATAAGAATAAATAAGTATAATTTTTTCACTATTATTATTTTTAGACCTATGCAAATAATTTCGTTTTATAATTACATATTCAATGTAAGTGATGTGTATCTACACATATAGAATCATATTTATATGTAATTCTACTGTCCTAAAATATTATGTCTATAGTTTAGTTAAATACCATTTCCAAGATTACACCCTTCAGTGATATATAAACAGAATGATCCAATAAAATATTAGAGCTCTAAAAAAGCGGTCTAGTAGATTAAATTGGCGAAACCGCTGGAAGGATTCACCACTGATAAGCCAAGCCCTCCTAATATATTTTTCATCTCAGTAAGAATAATAGAAGTGTGTTTCATGTTTAAAAAAACTTTTTTTATATAGAATCAGTTTGACTTTGGTGATTACACGGAGCCAAAATTAGGTTTGGTTACTTGTACTCAGTATTGAGTTGGAGTTGGGTAACAAAATGAGTTCAGGACCAGAGTGCTGGTTACAGCTTAGCCACTGAACCACTAGACATCTCTCTATTATATCTAGTTAATATCGAAAGGTAAAATGATTCAAATTTATAAATGCAGTGTAACTTTGTTATGTCGAGGTAATTCTTAAGCTAAAAAACGACATACACTAATGGACAAAATTTTAAAAAGTTGTACCTTTTAGCATATATATCTGGATTTAGACAATAACTCTGAAAGAAATTTGATACACTGTGACCTTTATTGAAGACACACGAGATAACCAAGTGTGAAGAAACTGCCTCTGTCTCCTTCAGAAAAATAGACAACTACCGACATCAAAGACTTTCCACTTTCTTAAGTTTTTTCCATGGGTGTATAAACAGGATAGCGTTATACAGGCCTCTTATTCTCCACAATCTGCCATAGGATAATGGCAGTAGTATTCTTATGTCTTCCCAGAACTTTCTTTTTCCATAAACAGACTTTTTTGATGAGATAAAGGGTGGTCGTCTCCTGACATTTTCCATGAATTCCATTCTCTGCTTGATTCTACTCAGCCTTCCCCCAAACCTCCCGCCAGTAATACCATTCAACCACTCCGAGTGCGTACAAGATGTCCAAATATCAGACCAGGGGCAAGAAAAAATTTCAATAAGCGGGATATCGTTATAACAAAGTTCTACGTCCTCAATTTCACATGTACGTGCATCATTGGCAGAATATTTTACAGCAGAGTCGAAAGTTTACTAGTGCTAAATTACTTCAATAAAGGACGTTATTCGATAAAATAATCCCTTGAATCTATATTAAAACAAGAACATTAAGTCTCCAGGGAAAAGCCACCGAAAGCTTGAGAGATTTTAAAATAAAATAATATTCTTTAAAAAAAACTTTCCCTGAAGGCTTAATGTTCTTTTTTTAATAGAGGACGTTATATAAATTGACCAATAAAAATAGCTTCCTCTATGTGAAGGTAAAATTCAGGGTTTTCTCACTATGTGCAATTCTCAACCTGCAACCCCAAACCACAGCATTAACTGTATTGACTGATCCATTAATGAGCTCTACCCATCCCCAGCAGACACCATCAAAAGTCAACAACAACAACAAAACAAAAACTTTATTAAGACCTTTTAGTCTTATACAGATTCTCCGAGCACAGAAATGTAAGATACATACAGGAATAACAGTAATAGTACCAGTAATGTTATTATTATTTTTAAAGCTAATCACATAAAGGTAATATGATATTTATATACAGGAAACTTAAGGCAATCAAGCTAATAAATAGATTAATCTGGGTAAATTGGAAGGAAAGAAATTTCTTATACATGGATTTACTCCGGAGTCTCTGCAAGTGAAATACCATCAAAGTTATAAAGCTCTATAATCTTGATACCCTGATATTATTGAGTAAGGATAAGAAAAAAGAAGAAGATACATGGTCAAATTACAAATTACCAGGTTTACAAGACACAATAGCAAGCACTCATCCCAAATAATTATAGTTATCATTAAGAAAAACAAAAACACATTTTCATTTCAATTAGATTTTTCTTAAATGATAGGGAAGTGTGGTTCATTCATTGCCCTTTCCTTTTTTTTATAATAAATACTTTCCTGGAGGTATTTTTATAACTTGAAGGTAGTAGCCGGTAATTGAAAGTTAATTCCAGGAATTATCAGAGTTAATAGAAGGTTAGGATAAATACTGTCATATATGGTCAAGACAATTAAACTTTGTGTCAAACTGATTATTCGCATTGCCTTTTTATACAACAATTTTAATCTCTATTCATGATAAAATTATGAAAAACTTTTAAAATTACAAAATATTTCATCACAAAAAGTTTCTTATTATTACAAAACGCTAATTTTCAAGTGATAATCACTCTTCAACGGTCTTAATAAAACATCGACTATATCTTACAAGAAATACGTATTTACAAATACATACGCCCGCAGCGTGGATATTTACAACTGAAATTTTAAAATTGATATGTAATTTAACAATGTTATGGAATATGTCTATTTACATTTTAAGGACAACCAGAACCTATAAAATTGATCTATTGATTTCTTCCGAGATATCTAAGGTATTGTGATGGTAAATCTATCTTCCTATTTATGCTGTTATATTCATTGGGAATGAGAGATTCTAAAAGTAACCGTTGATATTTGTTCTTAATATTATCATGAAATTTGTTTAGAGTGAAATCAAAGGTAATTGTTTATTATTAAATAGGTAAATATTTTAATAGTTTGATGTTATGTAAATTCTGTAACTGTATTTCTTTCTTTTTCTTTAGATAAAAGGTGAGAAAGATATCACTCAATTCTCGAGCCTTAATTTAATAATAAAACCTGATGAAATAGCTCTGTGTACCTCAATTCATTCAATTGCGACAATTTTTTTGTAGTGGCATTTGGTTTCTAATCGCTTGCAGCAATTTAAAATAAAAATAAACTCATTGTGAGGAAATATTTTGTAATTTTGAATGTTACTCTCTACCTAGATATTGTATCTAGCCATTCTTCTTACTCTGATATGAACCAGATATAGATAAATTGATGTAAATTCAAAGAAAAATGATAATCTTGTTGGTGAAAACCTAAGATTCTGGTAGATGAAGTTACTAAAATAGCAGGGGTCGGTGGAAGGATGATCTAAACCATTGGTTTACGACCGCTACGACCCGGGTTCCCGCATTTAGCACTTTTTTCTGATAAAAAAAAAAAAGTTCCAATGGCCCCCGATTCTTGCAAAAGTCCAACCACACCAGCGAGTGCAAGTAACCAAACGGGGCTCTGGCACATTTGTAAGTGCAAAGTCAAACTTCTTTTCACATGTGTAGACATGTGATGCACTTACAGTAAAATCAGGCGCCTTCTACCCACCATGATTATCATGGCCTGTACCACGTGTACTAGGGATAAGCAAAATAAAAAAAAAACTAAAATAGCTTTTAGAAAATCGCTTAGATGCTGATGTACAAAATTTAAGGATGGAAAATTTGCCGGGAGCAAATTGATCTAAAAAAGCACAGATCGCCTCTCCCGTTAAATAAGCGTCAAAACTAGACGTCTAATTTTTAAGCTTAATATAACGGTTGAGGTGACCTGTGCTTTTTAAAAATTTAAGAAAGTGGAAAGTCTTTGATATCACCGGAGGGCAATTTTTTTTTTTTGAAGGAGCCAGAGGCAATTTTGTTTACACTCTGTTATCTCGTGTGTCTTCAATAAAGGTCATTGTGTATCAAATATATTTAATATTATCTGAATCCGGATATACATGTTAAAAGGTACAACTTCTTTAAGTTTTGTCCATGAGTGTATATATCATAACAAATAAAAAAGATAATTTTCTTGATGTATTATGAATAAAACAGAAGTTTTAGGAAAATAGTTTATTTTAAGTGGCCTCTCTGTTATTTTAACAAGCTTTATAGCGTTTCTCCTCTTCAACAGAAGTAAAGACTGAAGCATTAAAAAAACAAAAACAATTTTAAAAGTGAAAAAAATAGTACAAAAGTGAAATTGTAATGGGATCAGGTGGATAAATTAAGAAAAAAAAAGGCATCTCCTGATCGTGTAACTAAAAGTTTCTGATCGCTTGCGTCATCTCTCAGAATAAATATCAACTAATCGTTGATTTTTCAATTATTCCAGAATTGACCAAATACCGTTTCTTGATTAATCAAAAAAAGCTAACCACGTACGCGTTTTGGGCTGTTGGCCCTCATCAGCGTGGTGCAAGCTGTACCTCAACGACCAAAAAAGATGCTCTTTGGGGCATCTTGAAAAGCCATGAAACAGGTATTTAGGCCATAAGGGCGTGAGAACGCCAATAAAAGGGGAAAATAGTACAAAAGTGAATTTGTACTTGGATCAGGTAGATAAATTGAGAAAAGGGGGCATTTCCTGATCCTTGCGCCACCTATCGGAATAAATATCAACTAATATATATGTATGTAAATATGTATATTTTTAAATATTTATTCTCTTATACGTTCCTATTTTATATTTATGTTGAAGAGCAGAAATACTTGAAAGGTCGTATAAATAATAAAAATAAAACCTAAAAAAACTCTTCGCGTCACGATTTTTTTTTCTTTTTATCAGCCATGACAAATGACATTTATAAATCTAAAATAACACGATTCCATTATAATTTGACATTTATAGAAAAAGGATTGGGAACTACGGACAATCCACACACGCCCTATAAAAGCATTCACTCCGTTCCAATGACAATATGTTGCAAGCGTCCAAATGTTGCAAGTCAATGTTGAACTGAATCATGCCAAGTATGTAGGCCAATCTTCTTACATGTGGTTCCCTGAGAAAGTTCTTGTGCGACAATAAGACTTTCTTATATCTCTATTAACTTGTTTTCATGAACTTCTTTTTCTTCCACGGATTTACCCTTTCAAATCTGTTGTTGTTGTTGTCGTGTCCAAAGAAGAGCCTCAGATGTCTCCATGTATATCTATCACAGCAATGTCCACTATCTTGGGTGTATAAAGCTGCTGCTCTGGGTCTATGTCAATTTTCTGTTGTTGTTGTTGTTGTCGTGTCCAAAGAAGAGCCTCAGATATCTCCATGCATCTCTATCACAGCAGCAGCAATGTCCTCATCTTGGGTGTGTAAAGCTGCTGCTCTGGGTCCATGTCAATTTTCTGCAAGGCTTTGGTCATTGCTGGACATGAGAATATGTGGGTAGGTGTTAGTTCCACACCAAGACAGTTGATGCATGTCCTATAGGTTCTTGTGCCAACTGGATGTATTGTCATTCCTTTATAGTGTTTTGTTCTGATTCTTGTTTGAGCTGTTTGAGCTCAATTGGCTTAATTATAATATATAAATTTCATTATCTCAATATTGATTGGGATTAGCCTTTGCTTTTTATCTTCATTTGCGGTAAATCCGTGGTAAATCCATGTATAATAAATTTCTTTTCCTCCAATTTACCCTGACTAATCTATTAGCTTGATTGTCTTTATATGATTTTTCCTGTATATAAATATCATATTACCATTAAGGTACTATTGCTTTTTCCCTGCATGCCTATGCATTAATAGCTTAATTTAAAGATTTGTTTCTTAACACGAGAGGAAAAACTGTCTCTCAAATCATATCAAAACGAATAGGTAATTATAATTGCGATTTTAAGCATAAGTTGGTATATTTTGACTTTAGTATTCTATCATTTGCATATACAAACACTCATAGACAAACCTTAATGAATTTGTACCTTTAGCATGTATTCGGGATTCAGACAATAACTCTGAAAGATATTTGATATACAGTGACCTTTATTGAAGAGAAACGAGATAACCAAGTGTGAAAATAATTACCTGTCTCCTTAAAAACTTGTAGTAAATTACTTGTAGTCAATAAAGTTGTTTTGTCTAACTAACAAAATACAGACCGGCTTTCCACTTCCTTAAGTTCTGACCATGATTGTCATGTAGACTAGGTGACGAAAGGGGGTCCCAATATGCCCACCCAGGTAGGTCACCCAGAGCACGTGCTTCCTGAGCATTAGCACAACAATGATAATCAGGTCATGGGGTCAATTCTGACAACAATGAGTACACACACCCTTCGGAAATTAGCTAATTGATTGTCCATTCTTATAATTTAACCTTTAATTCTAGCCTAAATATGTTCTAATCAACTCTATATAGCTGGTTTTATTCAGATAGAAGATATTAATATATAATGATGGTGGTGTCTTGTCCATTTTCCATGGAAAGTTGGGTGCCTTTGTCTCGTTAGTCAGCTACATAATGTATGTAGCCTACATTTCAAGAGTTCACAATACAATATAATGCGGCTTATGATTGTAGAACGACCTTTGACAAATTTTATCGCAAATATTTCTTTTGAATGAGAAATAACGATTATTTCTATCCTTAGGGATGAAGTATGAATTGTGAAGAGTAATGGATGAACGGAAAAATAAAAGTGTCCAGGGATGGGAATCGAACCTACAGTTCATTTCAGAGTTCACTGTAGGCCTTCACGGTTACCGTAGCGGCTCGGTGCCCACGAAATCGTACTTCGCCCTACAGGGCTGTTCCTTACTTGTGCTGCTTCTCACGCCCACCATGTAACGGAGGGGTTAATGTATAATGCATACATCATGCTTCCGGTGGTCTCAATAAAACTGTGTTGTTGTTATAATGCATACATTATATGTATGTACCTCTACAGACCTATAAGCTTATCTCCATAGATTCCCTAAAACCCCTAATATGCTTTTCTTAGTAAATTCATAGTACTGTTAAACCTGTCTATAGCGCCCCCCTCTTGGGACTCACCATAATAGGGTGCTATAGAGAGGGGGTGCTATAGACAGGTCACTTTTAATGTAAATCGCATCGTACTACATATTTAAAATCGGGCGCAATAGAGAGGGAGGCGCTATTTAGAGGGGGCGATATAGTCAGGTTTAACTGTATATATAAAAATAATCTAATGCAATAGTAGAGCGGTCTGGAGATTAATTTGGCGAAACCGCTGAAAGGATTTACCACTGATGAGCCAAGCCTTCTCATTTGTGATAACTTTCATCATTGCAGTAAGGTCTGTAGAGATACATTTTGATAATATTTATATTAAAAAACCATATTGTCAGAAAAAGGTTTGTTAATGTATATTTCAGACACCGATATCTATCTAAATATGTAGAACATATAAACTTACAGTACCGAGAGTCTCAATCCTCTGCTATAAAAGTTTTCACAACCTAATCACCTTCTTAAAGAAGTTAAAATGACAAATTCGATTAACCAATAGACCATAAGCAAACTCTATTTTACCCGATGCTCTGAATAAAAAAAAAAAACACCTCGTTGATCTAGTTAAAGAAAAAGCGTTCAAAGAAAAACTCGTAAAATCACGTGGGAACGCCCTTGCAATCTCAGAACAATTTTTAACGCCTTGCCAAATGCTCTATTTTTATTTACTTCTCCTGACGAAGACAAAAGATTTCTGTCGAAACGTTGAGAAAATAAAAAGATTTACTGGCCGAAGTATCTTTATTTTCAATAAATATGAATGCCAGCCAGGCAGCCTCTAACTTTACGAAAAACTTTAAGGTTATTTTATTAAAAACTCCTTTAGAAACCCACTCAGTAATATCAAGAAATGTAGAACGTTGTTTTATCGAAGACAGAAAGCTAGCAAAAGAGGTCGTAGAGTTCAGGATAATAAGAAGGAAAATTCCCCGAAGACATTACTCCGTGACTTGACCATTGCGACACTCTGTCGTGACAAACCTCAGCACAACTGGTTTGAAGCAGTGACCGGATAACACAGGTTGTTGTCTCTTAACACAGGTTAAAGTACAGATGACTACCAGGTTCTATATATATATATGTATATTATGAATGATTAGTTTATTGTTAGATAAAGGGTTTATAAGACAAAGGATCGATAAGATGAAGGGTTGAAGGTGCAGTCGTGATAAAAAAAAAGATAAATATTTACCATCAAGTAGCTTTTATTTTAAATTAATTGAGGAAATATTACACATTAGTTATTTTCACAATATATAGTATTTATAAAGTTAATTCTATATTAGTGATTCAAAAAGATAAATATGTTACCAACGCATATTTACACAACAAAACTGAAAGTCATTCTAAAAACGATGATAACCAAAAGTTGAATTATCAATGAATAAAAATAAAATATATATATATTTTAAAATATATGAATATTTGAGTTTTTAGAGTATATAATATATATATATATATATATATATATAGCTTTATTAAGACCATCGGTCTTATACAGATTCACCACAGGAAGAAATCATAGATGGAGCTCCTATACTCCAGGTAGCACAGAACCCAACAGTCTCCAGGTCCGAAGCATGTCCAGTGGCCACAGAATCTACCGTACATAGGTTAGCGTATTTTTCCTTTTTAATATTGATAATCGACGTATATTTATTCCTGTTTTAACATATTCTAAACGGTCTAAATCGTTATTAGATTTAGTTTATTTTGTCAGAGTTTCTTTCATGGTATTTTTCTCTACGTAGCAATCATGATCAAAACAAGAGTTCGACATTGAGTTATCCGTTTTCGTCTCAATTTGCATAGCAGTTTTTAATATTGAATTTTTGATCTGCTTTCCGTGTTATTGAGCAGGTTGTATATAGTCACGTAAGCACAGGCATCCGTTTAATACAAATTAATCTATAGTCACAAAATTGATTCAGTTTGGTTCTTAATACATTGGTATTAGATGATAAAAAGGCATATATTGGATTTAATAAAATATTTATTTGCCTAGATAATAAAAAGGAATATATTGGATTGCTATATTTTCAAAAATACACTGGTATAAAAAATAATACTTTCACATTAAGAGTCTATTCTTCTTTTTATAAAAATTAGAACAAAGATGGTAAATAATTCGATTGTAGTACGACATTTGAAAATTATCCCGCAAGTGTTTTTTTGAACGAAATTTCGGAATTTATTTTAAGGAGAAATAACGATTATTTTTAACCTTAGAGATAAGGTATGAAAGGATGAATTGTGAAGAGTAATTACCATTCCTGGACACTTTATTTTTCATTTCATACCTCATCCCTAAGGTTAGAAATAGTCGTTATTTCTCCTTAAAATAAATTTCGATTTTTCGTTCAAAAGAAACACATGCGGGACAATTTTCAAATGTCGTACTACAATCATAAGCCGCATTATATTGTATTATAAATAATTCGATTTTTGTGAGGTTAAAATACATTCAGTGAACGTCCTAATAATTAATTGGATGCAAGTTTGCGGTTATTTGTACTGTAAACACATCACATATTTGCATATTTCAAAAACTGTTTGACTTTACGTTCACAATATTCCAGAGCTCTATATGGCTATTTACATTTACTGGAAACGATAATAATTAGCTTTATGTACTTTATATTTTTAAAATTTGAAACTATTATAGACGCGTATGATTCTTTTAAAAATTAAACAATTTCTATTGTCCCTACTGCAATGGAAAAGTTAATGGGAGGGTCTTACTCATCATTTAAAAAGTGGTTAAACTGGCAAAACTGCTGGGAGGGTTCAACACTGATGAGACAGATCCTCCCATTAACCTTTCCATTGCAGTAAGGGCAGTAGAATTTGTTTAATTTGTAAAAGAATCATACGCGTTTATATTAGTTTCGAATTTTCATAACAGATGGCGCGCTATTGCATCATAGTACTTTATGTTTACTTACTTATTACCGATGCTATGAGTAGTATTTGAAATAAAAGAAATTGTAGCTATATGTGTTATGTTTGGTTATACTTACAGTAGATCGTAGATGTATAAAGTAGGTCGACTTAGCGTTACAAGGTGCAAAAGTCCAATTTGGGTTCCTGACTTTACCAGTGAAGTAGAATATATGAAAGATTTTAGCGTCAATTCAATAGTAACTTTTTATATAAGAAACGTGAAAGTGCATTAAAGCACGAATGTTTCCTTTAAACATAAAACAAACTTCTATTGTCCTTACTGCAATGAAAAAATATTGATGGGCTTGGCTCATCAGTGGTGAACCCTCCCAGCGGTTTTGCCAATTTAATCTGCCAGACAGCTTCTTAGAGCTCTAGGGACAGTATTTTTCATTGTTTAACATATTGTAAATAACTACCTTGCGATTTCTTCTATCTGTTTATGTTGTTGCTTATTTGTTTAATGTATATGTTATTTAATGTTCTTTTTCTTAATTGTTTATTTTTGATAATTCTGTTACCTACTCTACTACAATATGAATCATTGTAAATAGTTTCACGCGCAATTATCCAGATCGGATATAGCGTGTCTTGTTTGCAACTGGAAATAAATAAATAAATAGGGTTTGTTTTATATTTTATTAAAAAAGAAACATTTGTGCTTTGATACTTTCATTTCTTATATATAGATGGCATGTTATCTCCTTTTAAGTAATTTTTATAGAAATTATCATTTAGTAAGAAACTGTTTCCTTTTGTATACTATCGTGAAAAATCTCAACATAAAGTAAAAATGATTTAGAGGAATAAAATGTTGGCAAAGTATTTGTGTAAGTAGTACATTTATTTGATCAAAATATCAAGGTCAATGTTCAAATATGCAATGTGAACAAATTTTCTTCTATCTCTTTAAAAACATATAGTCAATATAGTTTTTTTTTTCTCTGTCTATCTTAAAAAAATAAATATGAAAGACCGGTCTTCCACTTCCTTAAGTTTTGCCCATGATTGTCATGTCGACAGCTAATAGGTGACGAAAAGAGGTCCAAATAAGACTACCCAGGTAGCCACCTCACAATGCAAGCCTTATGTTCGTTTTTTTTTCTACGTGTATAGATCACATATCGCACAGTGTCTATGGAAACTGAATTTATCTTGACCAGTTCCTATATACAGCAGAACCTCCCTGTAAATAACACCTAATTGCAGAGCCAAAGCGTTCTATAATGAGAAGTGTCTTCTTACCGGAGAGTTGCTGAATAGTAAAAATGGTAATTTTGCCAATGAAAACTGTCCTTTGTAGAGAGGTGTCCTCTAGCTCGAGTACCCTCTCATGGAGGTTGTTATGCTGTATTGGTGATTAAAACTGTCCTTTGTAGATAGGTGTCCTCTAGCGCGAGTACTCTCTCATGGAGGTTGTTTTACAGTATTGGTGATTAAAACTGTCCTTTGTAGATAGGTGTCCTCTAGCGCGAGTACTCTCTCATGGAGGTTGTTTTACAGTATTGGTGATTAAAACTGTCCTTTGTAGATAGGTGTCCTCTAGCGCGAGTACTCTCTCATGGAGGTTGTTTTACAGTATTGGTGATTAAAACTGTCCTTTGTAGATAGGTGTCCTTTAGCGCGAGTACTCTCTCATGGAGGTTGTTTTACAGTATTGGTGATTAAAACTGTCCTTTGTAAATAGGTGTCCTCTAGCGCGAGTACTCTCTCATGGAGGTTGTTTTACAGTATTGGTGATTAAAACTGTCCTTTGTAGATAGGTGTCCTCTAGCGCGAGTTCTCTCTCATGGAGGTTGTTTTACAGTATTGGTGATTAAAACTGTCCTTTGTAGATAGGTGTCCTCTAGCGCGAATACTCTCTCATGGAGGTTGTTTTACATTATTGGTGATTAAAACTGTCCTTTGTAGATAGGTGTCCTCTAGCGCGAGTACTCTCTCATGGAGGAGCGTTTGATAATACATGGTGGCCAGCCTTGTTTAAAAAATTAGACGAAGACAATTTACCAGTTGAATTGATCAAAATTTTACGTTCTTTTTTGAAAAATAGAAAAACGATTTTCAAGTATAATAATCTGAAAGTTTCAAAGATATTAACAAAGGGCTGTCCTCAGTGTGGACCATTGTCTCCGTTGTTATGGCTGATATATTTAAATGATCTGCTAACTAATTTGCAATCACCAAACTCTGAAATCATTTTCTATGCTGATGATGTAACTATTATATGTTGGAATAATGGGTTAATAAATCTAAAAAAGTCGATTGAGTTTAATTTGGAAAAGATAGATCAATGGTGTAATGATAATAAGCTGAATATCAATCTTGATAAAACTAGTATTTTACACTTGCACAATAAAGACAAAATTTCAATTAATTTTAGAGACAATATTATTATGCCCGTAGAAGAAATTAAAATTCTTGGAATTACGATTGCGAATCATAGATGGAAAAACAAATTGAATTTTGGCCCTCACCTTAACATTATATTAAACAAAACCCAAAGATTGAAAAACCTTCTTTTTTCAATATGTGGAAAATCTTGGGGTCTTAGCACCCAAAAAAGGCTTACACTTTATAAATCTATAATAAGACCAACGTTAACTTACGGAACAGAAATATGGTTTCAATTTATTAGCAAAAAATATAAGTACAAACTGAACTCAATGCAATATCAAATTCTGCTATGGTGTACCCAAACATATAAAACAACCAGTTATAACTGTGTTCACACCTTAGCCAATATTCCTTTGATCACTGATTATATGGAATCTAGAATTATAGGTTATATATGAGTTGAATAATTTATCAACAGAAGAAAAACAATTTTATGATTTGTATATTCCAGGTATACTCAAAGATTTCATTATATCAAGGATTAATTTACTGAAAAATAATACTAATCAAACATTTCAAAGTTTCTTTCCTTATGCAATTCCGAAATATTTTCGACCAAACTATTATAATTCACAATTTATAACGAACCATGGAAATTTTAAGGGATTTTTATCAAAAATTGGCGCGAGTGGAGACTCTAGCTGTCATTGTGGCAACGAATTCCAGGACTCGAGACACCTACTGCTGGAATGTCCACTCTTCTTCACCGCTAGACAACAGACAATAAATAATGTTGTAGATCTATATTAATTTGTAAATAGCAGAGAGAATTATCATAAGTTTAATTATTTTTGTAAATATATTCATGATTTTCTTTCAAACCTGAAAGGTTCAGGTTCCTAATATATATATATATTTTCTCTTTTTATTTCGATTACTTTTTTTTTGTAAAAATTTTATAACTGTTTCTGTTTAAAAAATTTAAATCGACGCAATTATCCCTAGCCGGGATATCGCGTTTGTGTGTTGAAATAAATAAATAAAATAAATAATGGAGGTTGTTCTACTGTATTGGTGATGAAAACTGTCCTTTGTAGAGAGGTTTTATCTAGCGCGAGTGCTTTCTCATGGAGGTTTTTCCTACAGTATTAGTAATGAAAACACTCCTTTGTAGATAGGTGTTCTCTAGCGCGATTGTCCTATCATGGAGGTTCCACTATATTTATAGCATATTCATAGAATTTCAAGTAAAATATATTTTAGATGGTAAGATGTTAAGAACGAGGTCACGTAGCTATTACTTCCTTTGATACAGAATAGGGGCAAAATTTCCTGGAACACTTCATTGTTTTGTTACTCTATAGGTAATCGTGGAGCTTCCTTGATCGTTTCAATCTTTGTGTAAGATTTTTTTCGTCCAATTTGGTCTATGACTTCTTATGAAATCACGAAATGTCCATCTCGATGCAAAACGGCAAGTAATTTCAATGGTTAATAGGATAATGGGAATAAACTGGGTTCACCACTGATGAGCCCCAGTGTCCGTTTTCTATTTTTAAATTCACTTCTGGAAGTGTAGCAGTGTATCATTTATAAGCCACTCTGTGAAACGATAATATAGTGTGGTCGGTGGCGGAATGGTATAAACCATTGGTTTTACGGGAGCCACCACCCGGATTGGGTGAAGTCAGAGAATCTACCACCCAACTACACGAAAGAGACCTCCTCCGTACCATCAAAACCCAATGCCTGCAGGAATGGAAATCTAATGCTACACATGACTGGTACAGAGCAGGAGGGACAAGCACCAATTCTGTCCTCCCAAGAGAACCACAGTCTTTGATTTCCAGACTCAAGTTTGGTCATCTACTGACAATGACTTTCCAGAATGGTTGCAAGGTTTTCCCACTATGCACTAAGTGCAATTCTCAACCTGCAACCCCAAAACACATTATTGACTGTATTGACTCATCCATTGATGAGCTTTAGTCTTCCCCGGCAGACACCATCAAAGGTCTCAAGCTTTACAAGCTTGATACCCTAATATGATTGAGTGGAGATAAAAAAAAAAAGAGGAAGTAAACGACCCGGGTAAATAAGTGTGTGAAACTACTGAGAGGGTTCACCACTGATGAGCCCTATTGTCCGTTTTCTATTTTTAAATTCACTTCTGGAAGGGTAGCAGTGTATCACTTATAAGCCACTTATAAGGTTTAGGTATTCTCTAGCTTTATTTCACAAATGTGACTGTGAAATACTAATGTTGTTGTCGCGTTCAGCGGCGTAGCGCCCAGGCTCTATTTTGCCCAGACGCCCGAAGTCTCTTATTCTGGTCCCGGGGAGGAAAAAAAAACCGTGGTATCTCAAAGGTAGAGAAGAGCGATTCCCAAGAAGTCAAATCCGCGGAAGTGTCTAAGGCAGGTATCAACCAAGGCGTAGACCTCTCGAGAGCGTGCCGAGAAAAACCACACGACTCTAACCAGTCAACATTTTATTTTTTGTCACGAATATATATACATATAAATATTTACATATGACAAATATGTTTCTTATAATGGATTAAATTTACATATATTTAGAAAAATATAAATCTATAAGAAAATTAACATTCTATTCCCAACATACTCCCACCTTGAGTTTTTCTACAGAAACTCAACCAATAGTTGGGAAACGACCGTTCATTCCAGTTCTTTAGGACCGGGCCATCTTCGCAGGGTCTTCACTGGCCTCTCCCCGGGAGCCTCCCCGGCGTGGTTCCGACTGTATACTCCTCAAGGTACTCCCCAGATCGGCGGGTATCTCTAAATTGTAGAGCCGTTGAACAGGCCTAATCTGGACGCCCTTGCTGGTTCTCAACTTGGCGACCCTCACAGGTCCATCTCGGCCAGGGTAGACCTCCACAACTCTCGCCAAAGGCCAATTGACTCGCTTAGCGTTATCTTGTCCAATCAACACCAGATCTCCCACCTTGATAGGTCTTGTCTTCGAGCGTCTTCTAGTCTCTTGTCTTAAGAATCCAAAATACTCCCTCCGGAATCTCTTCTGAAGACTAGCCCTTTCAATTGAGTTGATTTTAAAACAATCTTTCTCTTTTCCGAGTTCACAATATCTGGGTCAGGGTATATTTCCCTATGGGGCCAATCTCTTCTTGGTCTTCTCAACCAACTCGGGCCCTCCCACCACTTCGATCTCTCCAGAGAATCGGCTAAGCACCCCCGTGATGGTAAATCCGCTGGATTCAAACATCCTGGTACACGATACCAATCCTCCGTCTCACTGAGAGATCGGATCTCCATAACTCGATTCATTACAAAAGTCGCCCAGTTATCTTCCATTGCAATTTCTGGAACCTCTTGAGAACATTGAGCTTTACATCCTGAAGAATCAGGATCTTATGCCGAGGCATCGTCTTTAGGCTTAGAGGTATCGTCTGAAGGCCCAGAGGTATCGTCTGCAGGCCTACAGCAGTCATAGGACTCTGAACTCTTCCTTAGAGATCTCAAACCACTCAATATAATAGTCCTATGATCTACAGGATTCGCAATCCTTTCCGGTCTAGCACTTTCACCAGACTTTCTGGAGACTTGTCTCCCAAATTAAGACCTTTTCGCTGGAGTAGGCACTTTCCCCTTTGGAGAACTGGCCGGAGTATATAACATTGGAGTTACTGCAGCTCCAGAAACAGTTTCCTTCGATACAAGTTACATTCCATTGCTTGGAAGATATTTGCCAATTGAACCTTTTTCTATTGGCTCTCTCCTCACATAGGTGATCTGGACAGTGCAACCCTGCTTAGAAAGCGTTTCACTTTCTCCAACCATGCATCATCATTCAACCATTTACTTTTCTTCCGGATTTAGAGGCACGGGCACTCAACCAAAATCGTCTACAACGATTTCCCGCTAAAAACCATCAGTTGTCCATCTTTTTTTTTTCCAAAGAAATTTGAGGTAGTCCCAATCATTATCTCTGATGGCGATCATCTGGAAATATCTTTTCAGGTCGGCCACAACTCCGAACTTATTCCTCCGAAGCTTTATCCTTATCTCAGGGATTCTTCTCAGCAGACTGTGTATCCTCTTCATATATCGCTTCAACGAGAATCCGTTTCGTCCTCGATAGGAAGCGCCGTCTTTCGCTGGCCGTACAGGCGCAGCCCTGGAGTCACACCCACATACAGGGCGATCAGGCAAATAGTATCCCTTTACTTTAAATTCCGCATCTCCTATCTGTCCTGCTTCCATCAATTTACTCGATGCTGGAATTCTGACAACTCTTTCCTCAATATCATCAATGGACTCAGCCTCACCATCTGCAATCTCCACTTGATCCGCGCCTTCAGCTACCGCTTTAGAGTTGCTCACCGATTCACAAGCCTCAATTGCAGTTCCAGAATCCTCCACTTCATTATCCTTGGTTTCAGCTTCAGAATCCTTTACTCCGTCGCCCTTAGGCTCATTTTCAGAGTCTTGTACTCCGTCTTCCTTAGGCTCATTACCTTGTTCTGCATATGGCCTTTCTGCCATCCTTAAATCGGTACCTTGTTTTACATAGAGCAGCTTCACTTCTTCGGTGTTCTTTGAATCCATTCCTTGTTCCACATCCAGCACTTTCTCTTTATCTGCTTCAACGGATTCTTTCTCAACTTCAGCCCTATTACTTTCATCAACTTCTACAACAGACTTCTTCTTGACTTGAGCCTTTTCACCGTCTTCAGCACAGCGCTCTCTTACTACTTGAGCCTTATTACTTTCTTCAACAGCAATCTGCTTGGATGGCTCCTTTACCATTTGCTCGGATGATACCACCATCTCAGCATCTTCCTTAATAGAAGCTGGATCAACTCCTTTCATCAGGGTAACTCCGACAACACTTGGCTTCTCACTCATCCCGATTTCCAAACTGCTCCCATCGCAGATCCTCATATCCATTCCTTGTTCCACATCCAGCACTTTCTCTTTATCTGCTTCAGAGGCATTCAAAAAACCAGCAGCCGTGGGCAGGGGATTCCTCTCATTTCTTCGATACTTCACGATAGAGCTTTGTGACTGAGGGTGCTCATTTGATGGTTGGCCGGCTGTTATTTCGTCCCGCGTGCCGAACGTGCTTTCTAATGCAATCAATTGTCTCTCCAAAAATTCAACCAAATCTCCAAGAGAAAAAGCTCCTGTGAATTCCCGGTGTAATTCAAGCTTTAAGTCTGATGGCAATAGCTTGAGGAGTAAAGGGCACAATAAGTTACCGTAGCTATCAACGACAACACCCAATGACTCCAAACTTCTAATCTGCACCAGGATTCTGCCGTACAATTCTCTGAAAGCCCCCACGTCCTTTGTCACTCTAAGTGGTTTCAAGGCCAAGAGGTTGTTCATATGCACGTCGATCAACCTTTCCCTTTTTCCGAAGCGTTTCTTCAACAATTCAACGGCCTTATCGTAATTTTCCTCAGATAGGCAAAATCCTTCCACAGTTTGGGCCGCCGTTCCACCCAAGTAGGCTTTAAGATAGTTAAATTTATCTATCTTGGTCAAGTATTCATTCTTATTGATTGATGAATCGAAGGCATTCCAAAAAGTTAACCACTGGCTAATTTCCCCGTAGAATCTTTCCATTGTTAATTTGGGTAACTTAACCATCCCAGTTAGAGTCGGTCGACTGATTTCTCCTGGATATTCCTTCTTCGTGGCAGTTGCAGTTTCCCTCTGCATTCCTTCCGCTACCACCAGACTTCTTTTCTTTAGCAAATATTTCCACGCCACGGCCTTTTCCCGGTATTCCTCTACCATCTTTAGATCTTTCTCTAGATCTTTGATGTCAATCAGCTTACCGATTTCTTCGTCTACCCGCCTCAGTTCTTCGTAGACATCCGAAAGCTGCCCCAGCAGTTCCTCGTGGTCACACTCCTTGTGCACGTCATATTCCTCTATTCTTTTCCCGTACTTGGATAAAGACGTGCGGAGTATGGTTCTCTTCTTCTTGAGTCTCTCTAGTGCTTCTTCTCTCTCCATCTTCTGATCCAAAAGGGTTCCAAATATAAGCACGGCTTTCTCCTCGAGTCCCGGCTGGGATGCCAAATGTCGCGTTCAGCGGCGTAGCGCCCAGGCTCTATTTTGCCCAGACGCCCGAAGTCTCTTATTCTGGTCCCGGGGAGGAAAAAAAACCGTGGTATCTCAAAGGTAGAGAAGAGCGATTCCCAAGAAGTCAAATCCGCGGAAGTGTCTAAGGCAGGTATCAACCAAGGCGTAGACCTCTCGAGAGCGTGCCGAGAAAAACCACACGACTCTAACCAGTCAACATTTTATTTTTTGTCACGAATATATATACATATAAATATTTACATATGACAAATATGTTTCTTATAATGGATTAAATTTACATATATTTAGAAAAATATAAATCTATAAGAAAATTAACATTCTATTCCCAACAGTTGTGATATATATAATATGAGATTACAGTAGGTGTTTGTATGTTGTAGTATGTGCATTATGAACTTACAGTATGTGTGTTTCAGTGGCAGCCAACAGACCTCCCTATTTGACAGCCAATGTGGATATTGAAACCGTCAGAGAAAACACACCAATAGGTATGTAATCCTTCAACCATAAGATTACAAGAATATTCATTAAACTTGAGCAATAATGATAATACAAGCTAAGAATATCTTTGTAGAGAAGATGGAGTTTTAATTTAAAAAAATCATAAGATTACTGTTCATTACACTTGATTTACTCTATTCATCTACAGCAGACACCATCAACAACCTCTATAAGCTTGATACCCTAATATGATTGAGTGGAGATAAGAAAGAAGATACTCATCCCCAGCAGACACCATCAACAAGCTATACAAGCTTGATACCCTAATATGATTGAGTGGAGATATGAAAGAAGAAGATACTTGCAAAAATGATAATCCAAGCTAAGACTATCCTTATGTAGAGGGGGGTTTGAATGAATCTATTATGGAGTCCATGTTGTCCAGGTCAACGGATCTTCAGGCTGACAGCTGTCGATCCAGAAAATTCCACGATCCACTTCAATGTCTCAGGATCCAAGGGACTTCTTCAGGTGGACTCAGCTTCAGGATGGGTGACTGTGGCCGGCGTTCTGGACCGTGAGGTAAGTTCAATTGTACCATTTATGGTAATTTGTATTTTTTAAATAAACACTCTGTCAACCAGGAAGCTTTCAGAATGCCATTTGAGTAATTTATTGTCTAAAAAGCGGACGTATTTTTTCATGGAATAGGTGTGAATAAAACTTCAATGGTAGAACCGTTTTAATGTGGTAATTTTGAATATCTATTTTCACGTGTTATGTGTTGACTTGTTAATGTATAGGTGTAAAAAACAACGCATGGATATTTGTTTAAGTTTCCTTGGAGATTTCATTTGATGGAGATTTTTGTTGATGTCTCTTCTACACCTATCTTCCGCATCATTACATCAACAAATGTCTATTTGGGAATTTTAATGCTATGTTTTGTCTTTCTCCTTACAGCTTTCTTTACGTGTTTTATCAATATTCTAGTCAGGAATTATTCCAATGTACACTTATGGACAAAACTTGTGGAAGTGAAGAGTCTTTGATGTCGCTAGTTATATATATATTTTAAGGAGACTGAGACAATTTTGTTCACACTTGGTTATCTGTTGTGTCTTCAATAAAGGTCACTGTAATATATTTCAGAGTTATTGTCTGAATCCTGATATACATGCTAAAAGGTACAACTTCCTTAAGTTTTGTCTATGAGTGTAGTTGACCATCTCGAATTGTCAGTAGTTGTCGTTGCCACATACCGTATATTTGATTTTATATATTCCTCAATCTATAGATCCGCGGAGTTCAATTCCTGAACTGTGGCCTCTTACTTAAGATGGGGACAGCACCAAGCATAAGCTTTCTTGGTAAGTGAGGCCTTTAATCGTAATACTCAAGGTATGGTGAAACCAGAGACAACCTCTGTCAAAACTACTACCTACCTCCATCTTTTATATTAAAAAATATTATACCGTTTTTTTTTATCTCTAGTTCACATGGTACAAGCCATGATAATTATGATGGGTAGTAGTTTTGGCGACTCCTTTTACTGTAAGTGAACCACATATCTACACATATGAGAAACATCTTATAAAGTAGAACCTCCCATGAGAGATCGTCCTATAAACATGAATACTTCTGGTCTCTCCTGGAGGTGGTCTCTCATTAGAGGTTAGATCAGATTGATATAAATAAGACATTTTTGAATTCACAAAAGTGATCGCTAAAGAAGGTGGAGAATTAAAATATTAATCTATATATATAAAATTGAATGTCTGTCTGTCTGTCTGTCTGTACTCTATAGATTCAAAAACCATACATCCAATCGCCGTGAAATTTTGGGATATTATTAGGTATATCACCGGGAAGGTTTTTGAAAAATAATTTCATGAATATCTTGAATATCCTTAGAGTTATTTGCAGATTTGTAGATTTAACTCGCAAGCAGCGCCGCCATTGTGACGATGATAACAAGTTTTCTTATCACTAAGTTTGTTATCTTAAATATTATTTATCAAAAGTAAGATTATCTCAGGATGACACGGCAATTTATTTGAGACAAGAATAATGATACAATTCCAAGGCGAAGATACTATTCCTTTAACTTCCAATTACCGAGGGAACCAATTAATATTGATTTTATTCAACTTATCGAGTATTTTTCAAGGGACCGGGAAAAAATATTCACTAGATAAAACTATGATTTTCTAATGTAGAAAATTAGGAAAGACAAAATTCAGGATGACACGGCACACAGGACCGGGAAAAAATGTTCACTTTATCGAGATATTCAAATTTACGAGTTTCAAATTATCAAAATATATCTTTTTTTTTTATAAGTTTTTAGAGAATTGTTTTAACAAATGCTCGTTAGACAAACCTTTACTCGGGTAAAACCTCGGGCGAAGCCGGGTACATCCGCTAGTACATATATAAAATTGAATGTCTGTCTGTCTGTACTCTATAGATTCAAAAACCATACTTCCAATCGCCGTGAAATTTTGGGATATTATTAGGTATATCCCCGGGAAGGTTTTCGAAAAATAATTTCTTGAATATCTTGAATATCCTTAGAGTTATTTGCAGATTTGTATATTTAACTCGCGAGCAGCGCCCCCTAGCGGGGGATAACAAGTTTTTTTATCTATAAGTTTTACTTATCGAGTATTTTTCAAGGGACCGGGAAAAAAATGTTCACTTTATCGAGAGATTTAAATTTACGAATTTCAAATTATCAAAATATATCCTTTTTTTTTATAAGTTTATAGAGAATTGTTTTAACAAATGTTCGTTAGACAAACCTTTACTCGGGTAAAAACCGGGCGAAGCCGGGTACATCCGCTAGTATATATTAAAATATAAATTATATCAAGTATATATTTTCATATTTACATTTTAAACTATTAAAAAAAATAATACGCCATTTTTAAATCGATATAACTCCATTTAAAAAATAATCGTTCAAAGTAAATTATTTAAACGCCAAAAACGATATATTATACAAAATATAGGTATATATATATTATTATTTCGATTTTATAAAGTAAGCTATAAATGAATAATCATGAAATTAACTTCTATTTTTATTTTTAAACAGAATTTAATATCTATAAAAGCAAAATTGAAAGGGCTTTTATTTTTCTTTCCAGTAAATTATATTTAAAATAACATAAATATATAATTACATTATATTTTAATTAGTAAATATATGTCATAATACTCAAGGTATGGTGAAACCAGAGACAACCTCTGTCAAAACTACTACCTACCTCCATCTTTTATATTAAAAAATATTATACCGTTTTTTTTATCTCTAGTTTACATGGTACAAGCCATGATAATTATGATGGGTAGTAGTTGGCGACTCCTTTTACTGTAAGTGAACCACATATCTACACATATGAGAAACATCTTATACAGTAGAACCTCCCATGAGAGATCGTCTATAAACATGAATACTTCTGGTCTCTCCTGGAGGTGGTCTCTCATTAGAGGTTAGATTAGATTGATATAAATAAGACATTTTTGAATTCACAAAAGTGATCGCTAAAGAAGGTGGAGAATTTTATAGGTCTGATGGTGTTGAATAGTCTTGGTCTGACGTTTGTTATATATATTTGTAAACTTATCATCATATATTGTCATACGTAACAAAACTGTAAACAAATTTCAATGTAATAAAGTCATATATACGATTTTAAATATGTAAATAGAATACATTTTAATATATATATTATAAAAAAAATGAGATTTCTGTTGATTTTGATTATCTTGAGGATTATGCTATGTTAATGCATTCGTGGTTAAAATCTTGAAAGTATAATAATAAAAATAGAAAAGATTAACAGCTTTAATTGAGCTTATGGAATATATAAAAAAATAATTTGGTAAAAGTACTGCCTGGCTTAAGGCGTAAGAATAATAAAAATAAAGGTTATTTACATAATGTACAAAAGTTTGAGCCGGCCATCGGGAAACAACAACAATGAGTTTTTATAGGGGAAGCGTGACCTCTGACGGTCGATTTATCAGAATATTTGAATCTATGAAAATTAATTTTGAATAAAATATTACATTAATATAACATATATTCATATCATTTCTCCTTTAGTTTCTTGTTAGTCTCTTCGTTTCTTGTATTCGTACTACAGCCTGTTGAAGGATGTTATTATCCGAAAGCTTTCCAAATTTATATATATATCTTTAATAAAGAATTTTGTCGCTGTTACTTTATTTTTAGAAAAATATATAAATAGATATTTAATTTAAGGCGTGTGTATAGTTAGCTATAAGTTATACTTCTAGTTTCTCTCCTGTTTAAGGGCATGTTATCTCGAAAGTTAGAAAAATAAAATTGTACAAGAAACTCAGCCCTGGATGCTAGAAAAATATATAAATAGATATTTATTTTTTAGCGTGTGTATAGTTATCTATAAATTATACTTCTAGTTTCTCTCCTATTGAAGAGCATGTTAGCCCGAAAGCTAGAGAAATAAAATTGTACAAGAAACAATTAGCTCCTTTAATGATTTTATTAAATTATAAGATAGGGGAGGAATGTTTATTTGTAAAAAATAAGGTGGGAGTTTATAAGATGAGTCGTTCATGGGAGGTGTGCTACTGTAAACTAACAAGATGTTATTAAGAGGTCTATTACATTCCATGCAAACCATTTTTTCAAGAAACTTATTCCTGGATGCTTTGTTCATTTTATTAAATTATAATATTTATATTAAGAATTATAAGAATTATAAATTATATATTAATAAAAAGAATAAGGTGGGTGTTTATAAGATGAGTCGTTCATGGGAGGTGCTACTGTAAACCAACAAGATGTTATTAAGAGGTCTATTGCATTCCATGCAAACCATTTTTCTTTCAAATCCAACACGCCTAGGTTGTTCACGACACCGTTTATATGGAGTGTCATACTGGGCAATAGCTGATTGATCACATGGAATTTGTCAAATGTCCGGTATGGAGACAATATGTCCCTCCAAGTCGTTGACCTTCACTCAGGCACGGAGGATGGCCTCTAATTGGACGACGTGACAATGACATCAGGTGAGGTCAAACCGACTTCCTCATTTTACCACCACATCTCTAACTACCTAATTTGTCACCTCGATATGGTTAATTATTTTTAATTATTTGGGCTTTGTTCGAGTTCTACTCAGATGGGTGCTTGTCCATTCAATGTATTTGTGGTCAAGTTTTGATTATTATTGTTAGCACAGTGGTGATGATAATGATGCTAGAAATTCATTATATCCAGAGCAGGGCAGAAAACATCCACCACTACCCACAATAAGACTACTAACTGACTCTGAATACTAAATGCAATAGGGGAGATGATTTGTAGGGCTAATTTGTAGATTCAAAGATCCAACTAAGACATATCTAACTAACTTTATATCGTGTTGAAGTTTCATAAGTCCAATATAATGGAAATCTATATGTAGCGAACAAACTTTATTTCTACTTTTTACAATCTTTCATCGTCATTATGGAAATTGGGACATCTTTGATAACTAAACACTATCAATAAATCTAGAAAGGTAAAGTTTACCAATTAAATAAACGATATTTTGATATTTGAGTCACGTAAGATGATTGGTATTTGATGAATTATCCATTAAACGGTGTTTAAAACAGGTTTCATTAACTTTATTAATCATCTAGTTGACATAACTGGGTCAAATTCTTGCCAAGTAGCTTCATCATTCTTATGTCCGGGTCGTCTGCTATTCCTTCGTCTAAGACTTAGTAGGAAGTCTACACTCATGGACAAAACTTAAGGAGGTGGAAAGTATTTGATATCCCCAGTCGTCTGATTTTTGAAGGAGAAAGAGGCATATTTGCTCACACTTAGTTACCGCGTGTGTCTTCAATAAAGGTCACTGTGTATATTACAGATTTATTGTCTGAATTCCGATATATATGCTAAAAGGTACAACTTCCTTAAGTTTTATCTATGAGTGTATCTAGGAAAGTGTGATAAAATTGATATTTGACACTCACAAAGCTAACATTCTTTTGTTACACTTTGGTATTTTCGTTGTATAATTTATTCTGATAATTCTTATGTGAGTCACACATATTTACTTATGGGTAACCCAGGCTCTTCGAGCGTATCTGTAGATCAAGTGTTTTATATAAGCGGCTATAGATAATATAAAATTTTAAAATATTTAAGAGAGAAAAAAAAAAGAAAAAGAAAGAAAGAAAAACAGATTAAGTAAAAGAAGATTTACATATTTTATTATTTATAATATACACCTACCTAATATTTAAATAAGTATTTAAAATGCATAACAAGAAAATAGAAAAAGCTGATATATCGGCTCTATGGGCGTCATACACTTGTTCAGAAAACAAAAAGTAACTGAGGTACCTAATCTGATGTTATTCATTAAGAATATTTTTAAATGTAAAAAGGACAACTAAAAAACGTATTCATGATGAAAATGGTACATATATATATATATATAAATTAGTAAAACCTCTCTTCAGCGATCCTTCTAATGAGTGCCCCACCTCCCTGAGCGACCATTTTGTGACTTCGAAAATGAAAACCTAATTTAATAACCAACGAGAGACCATCTGCATGAGCAAATATTTTTTAATTAAAAAAAAAAACATGACTTGCATGATCTAACCCAACCTCCTGTGAGCGAAAATTCTCTAGTAGAGACCAGGTTTATGAACAATCTCTTTCAAGGATTTTCTTTTCGGCTCAGTGACGATTGCTATTTTCATTGGGAAGAAGTTTTAAAAAAAAGTATTGCAGTTAAATCTTCCACGAGAGCGACTACCGCTATGAAATATAAATTTTATAAAATTATTTACCTCTTTTGGTATTATCCATCCTCCATCATGATTGGCCATCATGTACTAAGTGCAATTCTCAACCTATAACCCCAAAATACATCATTGACTGTATTGATTCATCCATTGATGAGCTACTACTAACTGCCTCGACGACCCATGAGCTCCAGACCGCTCCTACACCCACTGATGATATTGACGCTTTATACCTGAAACTCGAGTACCAGATAAATGATCTACTCGAACTACTGAACGATACAACTATCCTGAGCCCCCTATATGTGGGTCAGGCCAGAGATTACGTTCGCGATTCTACACCGCGATGATAGAAATTATCTAAAAAAAATCTTTCGCCTGAACACAAGATTATTCTTGTCAAATTCCTCAACACTGTCATCGAGCATGCTGGGGACATGGATTTCATAATCCGCAACGGCCTGTCCGAACTCAAGGCGGCTTTGAGCTCCTGATAGGATCCAGACGTCCCTCCGGAGGAGGCGCCATCTGGTGTATATATTTCTCCCTATTTTAAAAATGGCTGTAAACCTTCTCCCTATTCTTGACTATATGTCAATAAACCATTTTTAATTGTCAATTGTCATTGATGAGCTCTACTCATCCCCAGTAGACACCATCAACAAGTTTGATATCTTAATATGATTGAGTAGAGATAAGAAAGAAGAAGAAGAAGAATTAACTTCCAATAAACGGTCACGTTCAGGAGAATCAGCTATTGTGGAAAGTTATTGTCTTTTGTGGCAAGTTCTATTGTCGTATTTTTAGACGTTTAAAAATAGAAAGTACGTTTTATATTATAAACCGAATCATTAAAAATCATGTCAGTAATGTCTCGTTATTTAAGACATATTATTGTTACATAGCCTAGTGAATATATGTACATTTAGTTTTATCTAAATTATGTAAATACATAATTATGATACATTAGCGCGCCATCTGTTATGAGAATTCGAAACTATTATAGACGCGTATGATTCTTTTAAAAATTAAATTAAAAGAATCATACGTATCTATAATAGTTTCGAATTATCATACATAATTAACATGAATATTTTACAAAATATTATAATATAATTATATTGGCCTGTCATCAAGAAATTGGATTAGCCAAATATCAGGGAACAGGCAAAATAAATGATTAGTTGATTTCTGTTCCACCAGATGGCGCTCTGCCTTCTGTAAAGCACATGTGCTCCTGGTCAGGATATGCCATTTTTAATATTGATTTCAACATCTGATCTTTTTATCTTTTATTTTTTCTTTCGTTTTTTCATGTGCTAAGCGTATTTACGCAAGTTTGGCCTTAAATACCCATTTCTTGGTTTTTCAAGAAGCCACTGGAACCAAAAAATATTTTTTGGTCGCAGAGGTTCAGCCTACTCCACGCTGACGAGCGCCAAAAGCGCGAAACGCGTTCGTGGATGGCTTTTCTTGATTTATCAAGAAATTGGGTTGGCCAAATATCAGGGAACAGGCAAAATCAATGATTAGTTGATTTCTGTTCCGCGACTTTTGTGTTTTTTCAAAAATTATTTATTTATTCAAGAATACCTATTTTGTCCCCTTCAAAGTAATCCCCATGAGATATTATACACTTGTGCCAACGGTTTTTCCAATCTTCGAAGCACTTCAAAAAATCATTTTTTAAAATCTTTTTCAGCTCCTCCTTCGATGCCGTCTTTATATCGTCAAGCGTAGCGTAACGTCGTCCTTTCATGGGCCTCTTCAGTTTAGGGAACAAGAAAAAGTCACAGGGGGCCAGATCTGGGGAATACGGTGGCTGCGGCATCATTAGTGTGTTGTTTTTGGCCAAAAAGTCGCGCACAAGTAACGATGTGTGAGCAGGGGCGTTATCGTGGTGCAAAGGCCAATTTTTGTTCTTCCACAAACCCGGGCGTTTTTGGCGGATTGTTTCGCACAAATTGCGCATAACTTGCAGGTAATATTACTTTGGCAAGAACTCATGATGCACCACGCCCCTGCAATCGAAGAAAACTGTCAGCAAAACTTTCACATTCGACCGAACTTGGCGCGCTTTTTTCGGTCTTGGTTCGTGCGGCAGCTTCCATTGAGATGATTGAGCTTTGGTTTCCACGTCATAACCATAAACCCACGCTTTGTCACCAGTTATGACCCTCTGGAGCAAATTTGGGTCGTCGCGGACAGAGTCCAACATCTCATTAGCAATGTTCATGCGATGCTGTTTTTGGTCGCAATTGAGCAATTTTGGTACGAATTTCGCGGCGACCCGTCTCATGCCCAAATCATTGATAAAAATCGAATGGCACGAACCAATCGATATGTTTAGGTCCTCAACAACTTCTCTAACGGTGATTAGACGATTGGTCAATATCATTTTCTCCACTTCATTATTTTTTTCGTCTGTTGTTGAAGTGCTCGGGCGTCCGGCACGCTCTTCGTCGTTCACATCTTCTCGGCCTTCTGAGAACATTTTGTACCACCGATAAACGTTGTTTCGGTCCAAGGTAGCTTCTCCGTATGCCACAGTCAACATTCGGAATGCATCCGCGCACTTAATTTCGTTTTTCACACAAAATTTGATACAGGTTCTTTGATCCATTTTTTTAAATAGGTAAAAATCGAAGACGATCCAAAACACCTGCAAGCAAAGCAGCTGTCAACAATTAAGTGAACATTCAAAATGGCAGAGCTTGTCGGCATAAGTGAGAGACATGAGTACCAACATAAAGCCACAAAAAGATCGAAATTCGAATATACGTAACCCGCGAAAATTCAAAAGTTGCGATATATATAAAAGTCAATGTCTGTCTGTTTCGCGATAAACTCAAAAACTACTGAACCAATTGGTACCAAATTTTGCATGTCGCTTTTTATAAACCCGAGGAAAATTTTCGGCTACATTTTGATTAGTATTTTTGGCTATTTCTTTTTTTTCATTTGAAGAACTTTTTTTTCACGCGGAGTAATCCGGAATGGAATGAATACCCAAATATGGCCATTTTTTAAAGGCATCGGTGGTTCAGTGGTAGAATGCTCGCCTGCCACGCGGGCGGCCCGGGTTCAATTCCCGGCCGATGCATTTTCTTTTTTACAATTTTTAAAACTCATTTATATTATATATAATATAAATATATATTATTATATCAACTATATTAATTAAATCAAATACCTAAACACTAATATAATACAATTTTTGCCATCACACACACTTTTTTCCTGTAGTTTATGTGTTACTTCTGTATTGCTATTCTATGGCACTTCTAATATTTATTATTGATGTACTTTCAGTATGAAGGAAATTGCAATCGGGGGAATTCTCGGACGAAGCCGGGTCATACGTCTAGTATCTCTATATATATAAAAGTCAATGTCTGTCTGTTTCGCGATAAACTCAAAAACTACTGAACCAATTGGTACCAAATTTTGCATGTCGCTTTTTATAAACCTGAGGAAATTTTCGGCTACATTTTGATTAGTATTTTTAACTATTTCTTTTTTTCATTTGAAGAACCTTTTTTTACGCGGAGTAAATACGAGGCGAAGTAACAACACGAGGCCAATTAAGCGATCAATGAGCGTTCTGCATTTCTTTTCAAGTTGCTTGCATACTTTTTTAAATATCTTTTTATACGAATGTCACTTTTTTTTACAAAAGTATTGAGAGAGAAATTTATATTACTAAGTTACGGTAAGTGCACACAATGCAATTTAAAAAAAAACTTTACAAAATTAGCGTTACTGTATGTAAACAATGACTTTCGTATTTTTCGTATTTTTTTATTGACATCACACATACTTTTTGCCTGTGATAATGTATTACTTCGGTGTTGCTATTCTTTGGCTCTAATACTATTTATTAGTAACTAGTAGAAAAGCCCGTCCAAGGACGGAATCGGCTAGAGAAGGTGGATTCCTAATTTTATTTCTCACATTCCTTTTTGATACTTAATAATATGTAATCGGAAGCGTTCGAGGTAAAATAACGTTCATGGTCCGTCAGGGATCGATCCCCTTCCGAGCGTTGCAACATTTTACCTTTCGGGTCATTTTATTGATATTTTTTTTAATTAACATTTTTACTTTAAAAGAGGTGAACTTACAATGAATAAATTTCTTTTTAAACCACATTTTTGGTGAAGCAAGCTGAACTATTTTCAAGAAGCATTCCTTGCTTGCTTCCGTGGATTATTTTTATTTTAACACACTTAGAGTTTTACTGTATGTCGTTTGTTCCAATTCGAAATACTTTGCTCTACATTTTGGGCAAACTTGATCAAGTTGGCCACAAAAGTGCAGGGGAATTTGATCTTCCCTGTTGATGTCCCTGTTGGCAAAGGTAGATTATCTCCCTGTCGAATTCTTTGCATCCTCAGCCTACTGTTTTCCCTTTGAAGGGCTCTTTGATTTTCGCTCATATTCATTCGGTATTGCCGTTGTTGTTCATTATGCCGTTCTCTTACAGGTGAATTTAAACGTCTTTGTCGCTGCTGTTCAATACGGCGTTGCTTTGCTTCGATGGCCTCAACAATAGAATGGGCTTTTTTAGGAGATATTGTTTATAAAAATAAAATAATCAAGCTAAATTAAAAAAATAAAATTATTTAAATTATTTTATTTGTGAATTATATACCGAATAAATTGCCGAAAGCAAAAAAAATGACTAATAAGGTCAGAATAGAATAAAATAAAGGATGAAAACAAAAACCAAACAGACCTACAGCCGGCCACGTCACTTAACTACGTAACTTGAACACGTGACACAGAATTAGTTAAAATGATATTTTATATATTTTATAATTTTTCAAATCGACATCAAAATTGTTATTATAATTTAAAAAGAACAGTGAGCCAGAGATAAAAAAATATATTCGCAGTTTTTTTGTTACCAAACAAACCAAATATGATGATAAATATCGAATATAAAGTAATAAGTCAAAAACAATTGAGCTATATTAATTAATATAATAAAGAGAAACGGTCATTCTTTTTTCTTTATATATAGGTTTTGCAACTTTAAGACATTTATAAGAGACAACAATAAAAAAAATAATATAAGACAAAACAATTTAATTTTTTACTTTAACAACATTTTCATTTTTAGATTTTCTTTGAAACTCTAACATCAATATGTTTTCGTTATTGAAAAACCTTAATTGGAAATAACATTATTCTTACTATTTTATTTAGTGTGTACTCTCAGTTGTACTCTCACGGCATAATATCAACATTTTATAGTATAGTGTAAAAATGTATAGTGTAAAAATGCAAAAAAAAAAACGTTACACTATAATATAACACTATATAACACTATATAATATAACAATGTGACATAGATCAATTTTCGATATATATTGAAATTATATTCTATTTTATTTTGAGCGTCTATTTTGAATATTCACTAAATATCGAAATGAATATTAACTTAATATCGAATAAAGAATATAAATATTTAATAAAATAAAAAATACGCATAGGCATATTTAATATAAGCAATATTAAAATAGCCAATTTCTGGCGTAATTAAATATTGATGTATAAAATAGAATATTAAGAGAGTAGTTAGGGAACAAACATACATACAGACAAACAGACATTTTATGAAAAATGACCTTAACAAAATAAAAACGGTGCTAAAATGAAAAATGAAAAATTAAAAATGAAAAATGTTATTAAAGTGTAAAATTTACTAAAGATTACTAAGATTTACTAAAATGAAAAATGTCGTCGTTAAAAGTACGCATTTAAATATTTAGACTATAAAAATTAGAAAAGAGAAGGCAAGTATGAAAAGTATTTAAAGTGTAAACTATGAATATTATCAAATATGTGGCTGATGTGGCTAGTGTAAATAACGAATATTTATATATCAAATTATTTCTGTTGTAAGATTTAGGTACTTACAGCTTGTAGGAAGGCATGAGGACGTTGAGGATTATATGATAATAATCTTTATTATCCATTTAGTAAGAAAGGCAAAGTTATGGTAGCGAACAGTTATAGAAGTATAGAGAAGAAGGTAAACAAACAGTTGTGATGATGATAGGTCCAGTGTGGCGCTAGCTGTCGTAGCATTCAGTTATCCAACAAATCCCCGGCATGAATGTGGAGACATCACGAGGTTGTAGCGTAACTTCTCAAATGTCGGCCTTGGTAGCGGCTTGGTCAGAATGTCCGCCTTCATGTCGCCAGTTGGGCAGTAGACCATTTTTATCACTGTCTTCTTCTGAAGATCCTTCAGGTGATGGATCTTGGTTGCGATGTGCTTGGTTCTAGAAGACACTTTTTCGGATGAACATATCTTGAGACATGAAGGCGGACATTCTGACCAAGCCGCTACCAAGGCCGACATTTGAGAAGTTACGCTACAACCTCGTGATGTCTCCACATTCATGCCGGGGATTTGTTGGATAACTGAATGCTACGACAGCTAGCGCCACACTGGACCTATCATCATCACAACTGTTTCTTTCGATGGTACACCAATCTCTGTTGAACGTTACTTTACATCCGTTGGAGGTGGCCGCACTCACTGACAGAAGGTTGTCTGTTAGTTCCGGGATGTAGAGAACTTTTGTGAGAAGTAAGGTGTCAGTCTTTCCTTGGGGTGTGATGACTTTGATTTCTCCTTGTCCTATCCCTTTGACCTGCAGCTTATTGCCATTAGCAACCACAACATTTTGTGTTTGTTCTCTGTTAAGTTCAGTGAAGAAGCTTTCGTCGTACGCCATATGAGATGTGGCTCCAGAGTCGATGAACCAGTTGTGTACACTTGCTTCTCGTTGATTGCAATTGAGAGCTTTTGGGTTAGGTCCTTTTGTTGTTCTCTGATTTGTTGATTGTTCTTGGGTGACACTCGACTGATTTGTGTACTTTGGTACGTTTCCTCTTCTGAAGTTTTCATATTTATACTCTTTGTTGCTGTTGTTTCGCTTTTGATAGTGCCAACATTCTTCTTTGGAGTGGTTTGGTTTGTGGCAGAAAGAACAGAATTTCTTCTCTTTTTCTCTTCTTTGGCTTGAAGCTCCGTGGAGGCTTTTTAAAGCTTTTGATGCGGTGCTTTCGTCTTTCGAGCTTTCTACTCTGCGTGTGTGTTCATCAAGGAGTTTGTTCTTGGTGAATTCAAGCGTTAGCTCGTCATCAGGCCTTGATTCCAACATCGTGATGAGATTGGAGTAGCTCTTTGGAAGCGAGCAAAGCAGTATAGCCGTGATGTGAGAGTCCTTTAGTGTTTCGCCAATGGTTCGCAGTTTGTCAACTAGTTCCATCATGGTAGTGATGTGCTGCTGCATGTCTTTGTCTTCTTCGAGTTTTAAGCTGTATAGTTTCCTTAGCAAATAAATTTTTCCTGAGAGTGTTTTTCTTTCATAGATATTTTTAAGAGTGTCCCAGGTAGCTTTGGCTGTTAGTAGGTTTTTGACATGCACTATTTGTGAGTCGGCGATGCTTAGATTAATGATAGCTCTAGCTTTTGAGTCTTTCTTTTTCCATTCGATTTTAGGTTCATCTGGAATATTTTCGGTGACAACTTCCCAAAGATCTTCCTTTTGCAAGAGCATTTCAATTTTGAAAGACCATAGTGAGTAGTTATAGCCGTCGAGCTTATTTAGGGTTACATCGTGGCTCGGGAGTGACGCCATTTTTGCTAAGCCTTTTTTCTTTGTCTTAACTCGTTAGTTGAATTTCATGCAATATTCAGTCTCATAATCTAATTGTTGTAAGATTTAGGTACTTACAGCTTGTAGGAAGGCATGAGGACGTTGAGGATTATATGATAATAATCTTTATTATCCATTTAGTAAGAAAGGCAAAGTTATGGTAGCGAACAGTTATAGAAGTATAGAGAAGAAGGTAAACAAACAGTTGTGATGATGATAGGTCCAGTGTGGCGCTAGCTGTCGTAGCATTTAGTTATCCAACAATTTCGTTTTATTTCAATCAATGGCCGAGCGAATCGAATAAAGAATATAAATATTTAATAAAATAAAAAATATGCATAGGCATATTTAATATAAGCAATATTAAAATAGCCAATTTCTGGCGTAATTAAATATTGGCGTATAAAATAGAATATTAAGAGAGTAGTTAGGGAACAAACATACATACAGACAAACAGACATTTTATGAAAAATGACCTTAACAAAATAAAAACGGTGCTAAAATGAAAAATGAAAAATGTTATTAAAGTGTAAAATTTACTAAAGATTACTAAGATTTACTAAAATGAAAATGTCGTCGTTAAAAGTACGCATTTAAATATTTAGACTATAAAAATTAGAAAAGAGAAGGCAAGTATGAAAAGTATTTAAAGTGTAAATTATGAATATTATCAAATATGTGGCTAGTGTAAATGACGAATATTTATATATCAAATTATTTCGTTTTATTTCAATCAATGGCCGAGCGTGTCGCTAACGTCGAGCTTAACGTCGAGCTAAATGCGTATTTTTGCTAACTGCGTTATTTTTAAAAGTTTAAATATAATTTTGAAGTTACCTGAATAATTCCGGGACTAAATGTAATATGTATACGAAATATTGTAGTATAAAATAAAAATATTAAGAGAGGAGTTAGGGAACAAACAAACATCCAGAATACGTAACTTGAACACGTGACACAGAATGGACCAATCCTATTCGGCTTCAACGAACAAACGCTTTATTATATGTGATGTTCTTTCAGTATGAAGGAAATTGCACTCGGGGGAATTCCCGGGCGAAGCCGGGTCATTCGTCTAGTATATATATATATATATATATATATATATGAAAAAAACAATATAAAAAAAATAAAAGATAAGTGGGTCAGGTGTCAGATGCTTTCTTTATTTTTAATATATATATATATATATATTTTTTTTTATAGGATTGTGACCTCATTATTTTTTCTCCTTTAATATTTTAAGATATTTAAATTATTCTGATTGTAACTTTTATAATAAGTTTTGCTTGCACAATTTTCCCCCACCTACCGTGTATTTTTAAAATTATTTCAACTGTGATATTATAACACTTTGCGGCGCTGAGATTGTTTATACAAAAATGTAATGCCTTGATAAAGGTTTGGCGTTCAGCCAACCGAAAAATTGGCAAATAAATTTTTTATTAAATTCAATATATGACTTTTTATTATTTAATATATATATATTTATTTATTTATTTAGCATATACTCCTGTAGAAGGGTTTGTAATACTCAAAAGCTTGAGAATAATATACAATAATGGAAGAAACTTACCCTGGGAAGCCTTTTTGCTTATTGTTTATACATACTGTATTTGAAAATACTTACGGTAAGTTATTTTTGTCATACATATTATAGAAAAGGCATGAGACCTAAGTATATTTTAATATAACTAGAAATATCACAGAAAATTTTGACAAAAGAAAAATATACACTATGGTGATTTAGAATAAACGATTAAATACACTCATGGACAAAACTTAAGGAAGTGGAAAGTCTTTGATGTTGTCGATCGTCTGTTTCTTTTAAGGAGACAGAGGAAATTTTGTTCACACTTGGTTATTCGTGTGTCTTCAATAAAGGTCACTGTAATGTCTTTCAGAGTTATTGTCGGAATCCCGATATACATGGTAAAAGGTACAACTTCCTTAAGTTTTGTCCATAAGTGTATCTTACTCACGCAATATAATATTTTTTCAATTCACAGTAGTGTGTCAACCCTGGCGTATGTGTGTAGACGTTGGATACGTTGGAATATTGGATTGTCTTGGAAGATGAAGCCGTGGATGGGGTCGAGAAAAACTTGGTAAGTATTCAACATCTTTCATCCAATCTCGTAACAAATATGATTGTCCAATCAGAATTTTCTACATTGGTCACGTGAGAGACGTTTAACTTCACAGGAAGCCTAAGCTATGAGAAAAACAGAATACAGAGAATAATGTATCAGATCAGGGTGATAAAATTAAGTACAATATCTCTTGATTTATTCTGAAGTTGACGTTGATGATGAAAAATTAGTTAATATCTTAATTATACCTGAAGTACAGTAGAACCTCTCTGTAAAGGATACCTAATTGCAGAGCCAAAGTGTCTTCTAGGGAGATGTTTTCTCTTACTGGATAGTTGCTAAATGGTAAAAATGGTAATTTTGCAAATGAAAACTGTCCTTTATAGAGAGGTGTCCTCTAGTGTGAGTGTCCTCTCATTAAGGTTCTACTGTATATGATATAATGGTTTAAATATTATTGTCACATATATTAATTTACATATAAGTTTGTCTTTGGAGTTTCTAGCTAGTTCTTGATATATACTGTGTATGGAAGAAATAATAATCCTATAATAACATATAGGAAAACTTGAACAAAGAGAAAATATCCCAATTAGATGATAAAATAAGAAAATTTATCTTGAAATGGAAATTTTTAAAATTACGTTTTAGGATAGATGGCGCTATCCATTATCAACGATATTTTTCACAATAGGAAGTTTTTTTTTTCTTATTCCTAACACAACGTGCCTTAATATCTGTAAATGCTTTTAAAATAATATACCGTTTTCTTGACAACTCACAGCTTCAGTCGTTTTCTGTGTTGAAAAAAAAAAAAAAAAAGAAGAAGAAGAGACGGTTATCACTCCCTTTGACAAGGATGGAATGGTCTTCGGACCCAACACATATACGGTTAGCACTCCCCTTGACAAGGATGGAATGGTCTTCGGACACAACACATATACGGTTAAGACACAACCACCCTACTTTGGTGGAACTTAAGCATATGTACCTCAGCCGTTTTCTAAACAAAGTTTCTAAGAGAGTACGTAATTTATTTTTTAAAATATCAATAGAAAATTACATTGAGTATTGAGTAGTTTGGTTTAGATAACCTTGAAATACTTCGTCACATTGCGACAGGCTATTGTTCTGGTAATTTATTGATTTAAAAAGGTAAAACATTTTCTGTCAATTAAACGATAAGAACTCTTAAAATTTGGTTAAAGGAATAAGCATAAAAGACTAAGAGGAGCTTCTTTCAAAATTTATTCTGCAAGCTTTCTGACTAGACGTCCTTCTACAGGCAAAGGATAGTTGTAAAAACTAACGCATATAAACGATCATTGAGCCATTATAAAGATGACAATATTTACATCCCTATATCTGTAAAAACTAACATAATAAAAAAAAACTTTATGACTAAGAATTTTGCATGTACAAAATTGGAGAAATTTAAAATTAAAATTTCAAATATGACAAATAATTTAAAAGGTATAATCTAAAATTAACTATTAAATAAATACGGAGATTAAAACATATAGAAGTTAGAGATCAATAAAATTGGGCTAAATACCTAGATACACAAAACAGGGGGTCCCACCTTCTTATGTTTGAGTTGAAACAGAATATTATATGACTATTAGTAAAGAACCTGGTATATGTCTGGGATATCTATTTTTCTATTAATGCTATTGGTTTGATTGGATATGACTGATTCTAAATAAAGTCTATTGTACTTATTGTGTATATTACGGTATAAGATTTTTGGGTGATCTAAGTTAAACTGGTGACCTGTTTGTGCTGTATGTTGATAAATTAACGATTTAGGATCTTTGTTACGGATATTTCGTTTGTGTTCGGTTAGTCTGATATGTGTCGTTCTGCCTGTCTCACCCACATATGTGGACGAGCAATCTTGGCATGAGACGACATATACTGCTCCTGTAGAATGTATGGGAAGGTTAGGACTATCAGATTTGGTGATTGGATGTCTTAATATGGTGGACAGACTAGGAGAACTGTTGTAGTGTACTTTAATTCCAAAAGGACGGAGGATTCTGGATATTGAAATTGATGAGGCTGAATATGGAAGAAAACAGGTAGCTCTGTGTAAGGTCTTTGGAACAGATGGATCATAGAAATGCCTCTGAATAAAGGGCCTGGTATAACCTGCTTTAGTTAAAGTGGATACTATTCTTGCTTTCTCTATTGTTTTAAATATGGGTAGGGAACAATGAGTGAAAATTCTTTTTGATAATGTCCTGACTGTATTAATTTTATATGCAATCGGACTATTGGAGGAGAAATGGGTATACTGCGGTGGAATGGTCTTCTTATAATATACCGTAGAGTGGAACTTCTGTGGAGTACGAATAATTAAAATATCTAAAAAAGGTAAAACAATATTTTGTTCTATTTCTTATGTGAACTTTATATGGGAGTTGAAACTATGTAGGGTGTTATGAATGATATGTAAACTGTCGGATTTGATGATACAAAAGATATCATCCACATATCTCCTCCAATAGTATATATCCAAAGGAAGGGTAAGGTTAATCCATCTGTCCAAGAAACCCAAGACTATTTCTGAAATGACTGAAGATAGTGGGCTACCCATAGGGGTTCCTCTAATTTGCCTATAATATTGCCCTTGAAAGGTAAAAATACCCATTGATAAACAAAGCTTGGTAAGCTGTAATATTATGTCCATGGTTTGGCCATCTGTACCTGCTGTACTAAGGAAGGATTGTAGGCTATCTATAATAAGAGCATGGGGCAATGATAAATATAAAGAAGTGATATCAAAGGAGGCCATAGTATGATGCGGTGGAGGTGGTAGTGATGAAATCTCATCTATGAAATTAGGGGGGCTTGTTATACTGTAAATGTTTGGACTATTATTTCTAATGGGGGATAGGATACTCACCAGGTATTTAGCCATCGGGAATGCCGGAGATAAATGATACGCTATTATAGGTCTGAGCGGGACTCCTGGCTTGTGCATCTTGGGAGAGCCATAAATGTATGCGTTTTTGTCTAAGGAGCCGGTAAACTGGGCAAACTGGTCGGCAGTGATAGTCTTGGAGTTTTTTAAATTAATAAGGGATTTTTTAAAAGATTTTATCAGAAGGGTTTTTTCTTTCTCAGAAATGGGCTTGAAAGTGTCTTCATCTGTCAATGCTTAGACGAAATATACAAGAAAACGCATTCAATATGAAAAATAATGTCACTCACATGATCCTGGAAATGTGATTTGAACGTATTTTCTTGTGACGTGTTTTTCACTAATGATCGATTCTGGAATAATTTATAAATTCAATTGCCATCTATCGATAAAATTTGTAACAAATAAATTTACTAGCAATGTATTTCTTTTACAATAATATCAAAAAATATTATCTCTACTTTACTGCAATGATAAAAGTTATTGAATGAGAGAGCTTGGCTCATCAGTAGTGAATACTCTCAGCGGTTTCGCCAAATTAATCTCTAGACCGCTCTACTATTGTATTGTATTGGTTTGGTATATACCCTGTATTTACTATAGAAGGCAGCTTAGGGGTGTTTAGTGAACCTATGGACATAGGCTTATAGTTCTTTAGAGGTACATAAATATAATTTCAAGGAATGGCATCGAGCAAAGCTCTTCCGAAAATATGGTTTCATAACAAATTAATATTAATAAATTAATTCCCTGGGACAATTATTCACTTAGTAAATCTTCGTATAGTATATTTATACAGAGCATAGAATGTATTTACAAACAGAGGGCTATTTCACCAAAATGAAATGTATGTTAAAAAAAAAAAAAACTTATATACACTCATGGACAAAATTAAAGGAAGTGGAAAGTCTTTAATGTTGCCGATTATCTTTTTTTTAAGGTAACAAAGGCAATTTTGTTCATACTCGTGGTTATCTCGTGTATCTTCAATAAAGGACACTAATATATTTCAGAGTTATTGACTGAATTCTAATATACATGCTAAAAGGTACATTTCCTTAAGTTTTGTCAATAAGTGTAATGTAATCAAATAAAGCACGTAATCTGAAATAATACCAAAATACCTCAATTATTTTCTTAAATAATTTGTTTTTACACTAGTAACAATTTAGTTAAAATTAATTTATATGTTGTATGTTATCAAAATTTATCTTTTTCTAGAATACATCGTTGTTGTAGAAAGTTCGTTAACAAATGATCTACAAAAATAAATTAGAAAGCAGAACAGAAGGAAATATTCTAAATATAAATTAAATAATGCAACAAGTTTTCTGTAGATGTGTTTCTGTTCATTTTTATTACAATCTCAAGCTTTCAGGCATTACAACCCTTCTACAGGAGTACAAAAATAAACAATCATAAAAAAGGAAACACATGTCCAGAAACTTGTTGCATTATTTAATTCTTATACAGTAGATTCGCATCTATTGCATTAGGGAAAGATATACGAAATTTAATAGGTTCTGTAGACTTATTATTATAAATAGACAGTTTCATGCAGCTTGAGGAACTACACTACTATGCGACTTGATTTACATCAATGTGAATAATTAATAAGTTACTTTAGAATATAACTCATTGTAAATAGCTCAACTTGATGAACTTTCTCTCTCCACGATATACTAATTATTACAGACTAGACGAATGGCCCGGGCAACGCCCGGGTTTTACCCGAGTGCGTATATATTTTAAAAACGTTTTAATTCAAATACTATTCGTTACAATTATAAATTGGCGCCATGGATGTCACTCTTGTGAAACGTCCCGTTCCAAACTGTGTGTTTTTAAAATGTTTTAATTAAAATACTATTCGTTACAATTATAAATTGGCGCCGTGGATGTCTCTCTTGTGAAACGTCCCGCCCCAAACTGTGTGTGTCTTGAAAATATAAAAATGAAAATGTGAATTTTCATAAAGATTTCATCATGTCGATTTTTTTTTTTGCATTTCACCTACTAAATCGATAGAGATAATTACATTTGCAACATGAACTTAGGTATATTGACTAAATAGAAAACTGCATAGTAATAAAGATAATTTTTTAAAGGCACCATATCGTTTTTTTTCAATAAAATCGAAACAAAAATTAACGATAAATAACGATAATTGCCTTAAAAAGAAATTGCCTTAAAAAAAAAGAAACATTCGCGGTGATTTAGTCTTGCATTCGTTTATACAATTATTATATACGAATGACCCGGGCAACGCCCGGGTTTTACCCGATTAAATGCTTTTATTCAAATACTATTCGTTACAATTATAAATTGGCGCCGTGGATGTCATTCTTGTATAATATATAAATGAGTTTTAAAAATTGTAAGAAAAAAAATGCATCGGCCGGGAATCGAACCCGGGCCGCCCGCGTGGCAGGCGAGCATTCTACCACTGAACCACCGATGGTTATGAAAAATCCCATCCGTGAGCTTGAGACAAACAGACAAACAAACAGACAGAATAAGGCAAATATATAAGTAGATACGAATGACCCGGGCAACGCCCGGGTTTTACCCGATTAAATGCTTTTATTCAAATACTATTCGTTACAATTATAAATTGGCGCCGTGGATGTCATTCTTGTATAATATATAAATGAGTTTTAAAAATTGTAAAAAAAAATGCATCGGCCGGGAATCGAACCCGGGCCGCCCGCGTGGCAGGCGAGCATTCTACCACTGAACCACCGATGGTTATGAAAAATCCCATCCGTGAGCTTCAGACAGACAAACAGACAGAATAAGGCAAATATATAAGTAGATAATTTCATTAAATCAACTTCCATCATTGTTTAACATACTGTAAATAACTACCTTGCGATTTCTTCTATCTGCTTATGTTGTTGCTTATTTGTTTAATGTATATGTTTATTTAATGATCCTTTTCTTAATTGTTTATTTTCTTTTTTACAATTCTGTTACCTACTCTACTACAATTATTGTAAATAGTTTCACGCCCAATTATTCAGATCGGATATAGCGTGTCTTGTTTGCAACTGGTAAATAAATAAATCTATTGCATTAGATTCTAAATGTAAAATATCTAGATTTTAACAATACATAAAGCTTACCTCCATCAGAAAAATAACTTCCATATCAACAACTTCGAAATATCATGACCAAAATAATTCAACATCTAGCTAAATTTACATATACATATTTTACGATGGTAAACAAATTTGCATAAATGACAGTGGTGATAATACTAAATTTGGTCAAATTTAATTAAAAAGGTACCCACAATTTTTTCATTGTTTACTAATATATTTCTATGAAAGATAGACACTTTTTTATAAAAGAGAAAATAAAAAACTCTAACTGGCCGAAGTGTCTATTTTTCATAGAAATATGAATGCCGGCCAGGCAACCTCTATCTTCAGGATACTAATATATTGTATAAATTTTCTCTCAATGTCAAAATATATATACAGTTAAACCTGTCTATAGCGCCCAATTTTAAATACGTAGTACGATGCGATTTACATTAAAAGTGACCTGTCTATAGCACCCCCTCTCTATAGGACCCTATTTTGGTGAATCCCAAGAGGGGGCGCTATAGACAGGTTTAACTGTATATATAATGATAAAAATATTGAAACTAATATAGATAACATAAAAACCCAATATGTACTATCTGTTCAACAATGATATAATTTAGAAATTATCTATTTATTTAGAAAAAAATGGGGTAACCAGTTTTCCTGGAGAGCTAATCTCAAACTACTTGTTGTAGTATCTATCTGGTTAACACACACAAAAGCCTTTATTAGGGACTTGCCCCATACAGATTCTCCCAATTGGGTAAGGTAATAATCATCTTGTGTTATTTACATAGAAATTAAACTGTCTTTACTCTTCGTCTCAAAGTCATTCACTTGTTGACTGATCCTTACATAATGATGATCTAAAAAGTTTATAGTAAGCTGATGCCTTAGATTTGTTTGCTGATATTTTTTAAAGCAATATCTATATGATATATTATGAGCTGAATATTTTATATTTGGCTACGTTAAACATAGTGGGTGCCTTGGTGGCGTGGCCTGAAGCGCTTCATATCTTCAAAAATATACACTCGTAGACAAATCTTTAAAAAGTCGAAAGTCTGTAGACATCTGTTTTTTTTTTTTAAGGAGACATAGGCAAATTTGAGTAAAAATATATCAGGCCTCCAGGGAAAAGTATCTTTTCAAAAACAATTATTTTTTAGCTTTCGGAAACGAACGCCCTTCGACAGAAGAAAACCTGGTATAATTATAACAATATTATACCATGTTTTCTCCTATAGAAGGTCGGTCGTGCCCGAAAGCTAGAAAATAAAAATGTTTTTGAAAAACTACGGACATAAGCTTTGAGGCAGTAGAATTACATACAATTATAAATGTATAATATATTCGCTCTTCCACAAATATCAAATTGGGTCTTTTATTAAAACAATTATATTTTGATGAATTAGCGCGCCATCTGTTATGAAAATTTAAACTATTATAGACGCTGGGAGCGTTCACCACTGATTACCCAGGCCCTCCCATTATTATTTCCATTGCAGTAAAGGTAGTAGAAATTGTTTAATTTTCTAAAGAATCATACGTGTCTATAATAGTTTATTTTATTTACCAGTTGCAAATAAGACACGCTATATCCGATCTGGATAATTGCGCGTGAAACTATTTACATTAATTGTAGTAGAGTAGGTAACAGAATTATCAAAAAGAAAATAAACAATTAAGAAAAAGAACATTAAATAAACATATACATTAAACATATAAACAACAACATAAGCAGATAGAAGAAATCGCAAGGTAGTTACAATATAGATGGACATTTTGCCGGGAGGATATTGATCTAAAGAGACAAGGGTCGCCTCTCCCGTCAAAATAGACGTCAAAACTAGACACCATCTATTTTGACGGGAGAGGCGACCCTTGTCTCTTTAGTAGTTATAATAGTTATTATAATAGTTTCGAATTTTCATAATGATGAATATGCTCCAGAACAATCATTTTGAAATTTTTTGTTCAACAACAATTATGCAACGACCCAATAATTAAGAACTTCAAAACTTGATTCAACTACTGGTCTATCTGATACAACACAAGGTTTTGGATGCTCTGAATGGATTTCACTTCCTGGTTCTACTGGCTTCTATTCTATCAACTCTTTATTTTATTTAAATGGTAATTTTACCTATTTAGATGGCCATAAAGATAGAGGATGCCTCTGGCGGTCATTCATAGTTCTTAAGATAACAAACACTTCGGCCTGAAATCGTTTTAATCTTCTCCAAGTTTCGACAAAATTCTTACGAGCAGAAGAGATGTCTTTTTTTTTTCTAAATTTAACGACCTGATTCCTTTTTCAAATATCTTTAATAATCCACAATGCCTTGTCAACCACATATCAATCTTCTGGTAGCTTCCATGAAAATGACGCTTACAAAAAAGAGATAGATTAAATATAATGTCTTCACAGAAACAATTCAAATTTAAGATTTCAATGTCAGTCTTTGTTGCTAATAATAATAATAAAGAATTTCCTGATATTTCCTCAATATATTTCAAAAGAAAATTTGAGGAAAAACCATCTAATTGAGGGATAAAGAAATATAAAATTATGTATCATTCAAACGGTAATTATATATGTGGAAATTTCTTGTTAGAATAAGTCATATTTGGTTGAAGTGTAGCAAAGTCTACTGATGTTTTTCAATCTCAGTGTACTAAAATCAACACTATTTTGTCAGGGGATTGTGGAGGAAGATATAAACCATTTATTTTATATAAGTACGACCCGGGATCGAATCCCGCATTGGATACTTTTTTTTACCAAAAATATTTTAACAAATTATTTATTAATTTTATTATTTTTATTAAACAGAGTGGTCTTTTTTATGTTTATACTAGCGAATGTGTACCCGGCTTCGCCCAAGTTTTATCCGAGTGAAAGTTTGCCTAACGAATATTATTGATAATAATATTCCGGAACACACAGAATATTATGATAATAATGATAATAATATTCGTACATTATATATTTATATAATATAGGAAATATATTTTTCGAGCAAACATATCCACTCTCTCTACTGGATAGAATTTTAATAAGATATATATAAATAGATGGAAATTTTGACGGGAGAGGCGACCTTTGTCTCTTTAGATATATATAAATGAAAATATCTAGAGATATACTACATGATCTTAGCCAAAATGCCTAGAAACGATATTTTATATGTAGAGATGACCTGGCTTCGTGTGCCTTCTGCTCGAGTGAATGTTTCGCGGTAGAATTTTGTTCCTGCCTACTAAAAATTATTATCTGGCTCCGCCCGTGGACTGCTTTAGTAAATATTCCACTAAAGAATTTTGTTAATGTCAATCAAGCATGATACTGCAATATTGTCATTATCATTTCTGACTAAAAAATATTGTTGCTCAGTACTATAATTTTTCTTGGTTAAAGTGCGACAAAAAACCCTTCCAGATTTAACTCTGTCCTTTTCAAATTTCAGCGAGATTAGTTACATATTGAGGGCGTGCATAGCCGACAAACATATATATATGTTCCCGGCTTCGCCTGATTTTTACCCAAGTAAAAGTTTGCCTAACAAACATTTGTTAAAACGATTCTAGCAAGCATCCAATCCCTACTGAATCTATACTTGTCATACTCTCGATAATTTGAAAATTTTCCCGGTCCCTTGAAAAAATACTCGATAAGTTGAAAAAAATCAGTATTAATTGCTCCACTCGGTAATTTGAAGTTGAAGGAATAGTATCTTGCCATAAACGAAGATTTGTACATAACTGTATTTAGCGAATTTACCCGGCTTCGCCCGGTTTTTATCCGAGTAAAAGTTTGCCTATCGAACATTTGTTAAAACGATCCTAGAAAACATCCAATCCACCTATATATTGATTTATAAACGTATATAAATATAATAATTGTTATACGCGTTTAAATATAATTTTGAAACACATAATTTTTTGAAAATATTTATTATATATCAAATAAGATATTGTCACTTTTGTGAATTTGATAATTAATTATTTCTTTTTTTCTCAATGAATTATATATATTAATTTAAAAATTCATTTTTGTTATCATCATCACATACAATGTAAGTTTTTTTATATGAACAAACGATAATAAACAACAGCAACAATGTAATTTGCATCTTCACTATTATAAAACAACAACAAATTAAATTAACAATGTAAAAATATTTTTTAACATTTAACACAAAACGTCACAATATTTTCTTTAAATATACAGGGTGATCCAAAAGTCCCGCACAACTTTAAAAATTAATAACTCCGCGAATATTTGCGCTAGAGCAATGCGGTAAACACCATTGTGTTCAGGATGCAATGGGATTTTTTATGGCAAATAATGAAAAATTCGAAATTGATTTTAGTTACAACTTTATTTGCTAGATGGCGCTCTACCAGAATCAGCAATTCAGCGGCCAAATTGTTTGATAAATTGAAAAATATAACTGAACGACACGTATTTTTCCTTTTTGAATACCAGGAAAGAATCCAAATAATATCAAATGATAAATTAATAAAACACCATTTCGCCAAAAGTTAGAAGAAATGGTTAACGATTTTTAAATACAATCTGAGATATGTAAAATAGGTATATGCAAATTAAAACATGTAGCAAAAAAAAAATGATATTTCAGATGCGGTTTGCTGGAATCCTCTCAGCTATTTATATATCGAAAATAATAAATTTCTATTTTTTTTTTAATTCAACTCTCTCACAGTATCGATTATAGTTATTTTAATTCATTTAAAAAATATTTATCTATCTCTGATGATTTATTTTACTCTGGAATGCCGCTGTTGTTTTTGTCGTGTCCAATAAAGAGCCTCAGATGTCTCCATGCATCTCTATCACAGCAGCAGCAGCATTGTCCACTATCTTGGGTGTGTAAAGCAGCTGCTCTGGGTCTATGTCAATTTTCTGCAAGGCTGCGGGCATGAGAATATGTGGGTAGGTGTTAGTTCCACACCAGGACAGTTGTTGCATGTTCTATAGGTTCTTATGCCATCTGGATGTATTGTCATCCTTTATAATGTTTTGTTCTAAATCTTGTTATAGTTTTGTCATTTTTCTCTCGGAGTTTATTTCACATTTTGATCTTTTCTTATTTTTTGTTTAATTATCTTGTATTTTTCAAAAGCATTAGCGTCAAATAATGACATTTGTTCTTTCCTTTGGCTCAACCTTCTGGCTTTATTTGCAAATTCAACTGCCATTTCATTACCCCCGATCCCAACACGGGCAGGAATCCATTGTAGAAAGCAGTTATTCTCCAATGATATCAGTTGAGTAAGTAACGGATGTATTTTCTGTGAGATTATAGTATTGCCCTTCTGAATTGCTTCTAGATCGTATATGAAGTCGTTGTACGGTATATTATAATTCCTTCTGCTTGATGAGGGATGGTTGGTTAAGGCATATATCAAGAGCTTTCCAGATAGCTGTCAGTTCACAAGTGAAGTTTGACGAAATCTTTCTTGCTCCTTCTTTGATTTTGATGTATGTTCCATCTTGCAGTATTATGTTAATTCCAGCCCCTCCATTACTTATGGTAAGGTCTGATGATCCATCTGTATATGCTGTTAAATAATTTATCTGATCTCATAAACCAATTGTGCCAAGTCCTTTCTTTTTAAGAATGTTTTTGTTCTCTTTTTTATTGCAGGGTTCATTCAGGTTAAGATTGATGATTACATTTGATGGCAATGGGTAGGAAATATTGGTTATTCTCGAATTTGAAATTCATTATGTTTCATATTTATGCTCTTTCTAATATTGTTGTCGTACTGAAGTGTTGAAGATCTTTTGAGCCTTTCTTTTTGTGTCCAGTTTAAATAGGTTCTATGGGATATGTGTTCGGTTTCTTTAGTTTTTAAGCTATTGGTAAATTTTATTGTTTTTAATTGTCTTCTGCTTTCAAGTAGGTCTAGACCACATTCTCTCTGAATTTTCTAATTGCTGGTATTTGTATCAGTGATTAATTTGGCCGCTTTTGCTTGAACACTGTCTAGTCTTTTTTTAGTGATGAATTTGAGGGAGCCAAGACGGGTGTTGCATATTCCATTATTGGCCTTATTAAGGTGATATATGTTGTTCTGAGAATTTTGAGTTTTGCTCCCCAATTTGTTCCACATAGCCTTCTCAGAATGTTTAGGTTTCTGGTAGCTCTATTTGAGGTGCTAATTATGTGTTCTGTAAATCGCAATTCCTCATCAAGTATCACACCTAGGTAATTAGGAGAACAAATTTCATCAATTATATGGTTGTTTATGCTTATTTTGGAGTTAAATTCATGCCCTTTTTCCTGTCAGTGAAGGAGACCTATAGGTTTGTGTTTATTGGGTTTTTTGTCATTTTGAGTTTCATTGCCCACTTCTCATTGATGAGTTCAGTATTTTCTGATATTTCTATACTGCTACTTGTGTGCCATATGGCTATATAATCTGCATAACAGGCAACTTTTGTGTCTTCAGTGAGGTAAGGATGGATGTTGTTAAGGTTGTGTCGTAATTAAATGTACAACAACTCAAACTTGACCATGACTCTTTTTTTAGCTCTTATTCTTTTCGTTTGGCCAACAAAAAATGTCCAATTTATATACACATATATTCTTACATAATGAGACTTTAAAGTATGCAAATAATCTTCATCTATTTGCATACACAACACATCTCCCCCCTTAATAATACTCCAGTCGGTCTGGGGGTTTCCTGGCTCTCTGAGGTCTAGGACTGCGGACGGGCACTTGCACAGCGGCAGGCTCCGGTTTAGGAGTGCAAGAAGGCACGTGCACAGCAACAGGCCCTGATCTAGGAGTGCAAGAGGGTACGTGCACAGAAGCAGTATCCTCCTTGTTTCCTGATGTAACCTCTGGAACCTCCTCTTCACTTTATTTCTGACTTCCACCTACAGGCTTCTCTCCTGATGTTCGAGGAAGTATCAAATTTCTTGTCTCCACTTGTTTCTTTCTCACAGGTCGCAATTGATTGATATGCCTCTTATACACGACGTCCTTGCAACTTATAAGGTAGTGACGGTAGCTAAATAATTTCAAAATGGTACCTTTTTACCGTTTAGGTCCAGTTGCATAGTTGCGGAAATAAACCTCGCAAACTGTAGTAAACTGCTCCTGCCTTCTTACGGCCTCATGAAATACCTCTCGCGGATTTCCCATCTTGGTATAAATTCGAGAATCTTTATCTTAAACTTCTCTTCATTTTTTGTCAATCGTTCTGTGATTTAATTCTTCGTTGCACAGTTCTTCAAGCTTTTCTGTGAATTTTTTTTCCAGTGTTATTTTATTCTGTTGGAAATTCTCAATTTTGAATTTTATGGTTGTTAAGATTGGACTGTGGTCACTGATTGCACTTTTCGGAATTTTCCATTGTGTTGTAGTTGCAATGTTGTAATTTATCGCTGTGATGTCTATTGCGGATTCTGTGCCTGTGGACTTGGATAGATATGTGTTCTTTTCGTTATTTAGCGGTGTAAGGTCGAGGTCGGTTAGCATGTCCTCAACCTGCTGACCTTTGTTATACTGGAAAGGTGATCCCCAAGTTGGTCTGTCGGCGTTAAAATCACCAAGTATGATTGCGATATCCGAAGACGCTTCACTTAATGTCTCTATCAGGCCTGTATTGATGCTAGTATTATCGAGGTGATAAACATTTATGATCGGAATTGTTTTATCTGTAAGATAGATTTCTATTGCCTGAGCTTCTGTCGTGCTCTCTCTAGGCTTACTCTGATTATAGGCGATTCCCTTAAATTTGATTTCTAGAGTTTTAATCAAAACGGCAAGTCCTCCTCCGAATTTTCCCGGTCTGTCCTTTTGTAGTGTTGTATAATCTTTGATATTGAATCTCAGATTCTGATTCAATTTTGTCTCCTGAGGACAAGTAATATGTACATTGTTTTCAGGGAGAAGACAAGTCAGCTCTTTATTTTCCTCTGGGTGCCATTTATATTGAGTTGTAGTAGATTGAATTGTGTCCTCGTAGTAGATTTCTCATCATGAGCTCGAGCTGCAGCTCCTGACGCGGCAGTTACCCCGGACGCGGTAGCATTACTGGAGATATCAGTTTTGCTCTTCATTTGAAAATGGGTGCCGTTGCAACGTTAGTCATCTTGGAAACGAACCAGAATTTGGTCAAATATTCCAAGGGTCCAGGGGGGACCGCAAGGAGGTGTGGTCGGACTTCTCCCCTTCCCCCTGGAATGCCGTCACTACAGGATAAAGCACTCTTGGTGAATTCTTTTAATTGTGATTCAGAATCTGCCACTGAAGCTTTACGAGCGTTTCGTTCCTTTAAAGGTATTCGAAGCGGTAAAGGACCAATGAGTTGCTACTCTCTAAAGCGATTGATTAAAAGTTTTGAGGAAACTGGATCTCTGGAAACAAAACCTCGGAGTGAAAGACCATCGACAGGCAAGCCAGTGGCTGTTACGGTTTTGCAGAATGCTGAAGCTATTGAAACGTTATCCACGTATGGAGAAGTAAGTGCTAGACAAGTTTCTCGACAAACGGGGATTTCGTATGGAACAGTTTGGAGAGAACACACATTTAGAATTTTTCTATAAAAATACCCTAACAAAATTCAAAGTTTTCACGAGTTGGAAGTCAGCGATTTTGAGAAGCGTCAAGAATTCGCTGCATGGGTTTTCCGGCAAATTGATATTGATGAAAACTGGCTGTCAAATGTTCTAAGAACAGATGATGCTCACCTTTATCTAAAGGGAGAATTTAAAATTCAAAACTACCTCATTTTGGCAACAGAAAACCCTAGGATTTTTACAGAAATACCACTTCATCAGCACAGAGTTACAGTTTTGTTTGGGTTCACTTCTTCTTTTATTTTTGGGCCAATTTTCTTTGAAAAAATCAATGGAAGAACTTTTAAAACCGTTTTTGTAACTGGTGAACGTTATGTTCAACTTTTGAGAGAATAGGTTATTCCCATATTGCAGGACAGAGAAGCACTAAGCGAAATAACATTCATGCAAGATGGAGGACCTCCTTATATCTCCCGCGGTGCCAAACAATTGCTGAAGGATACGTTCGGTGAAATTCGTTGATAAGTCGCCACTTTACATACCAGTGGCCTCCAATATCACCAGACTTGACGCCTTACAATTTCGATTATGGGGGTACATTAAGTCGCGTTTTTATCGATGCCGGCCTACCACATTGGCCTTGTTGAAGGCTTCTATCAGATGGCACGTTTTATAAATTTCAACTGTTTAATTGTAACCATTCTCTCATCTATCGTCTGCAGGCGGTGTTTGAGAATGAAGGGCGCCACATTAAGCAAGGATTGTGACATAATACAAGAGAGAAGGCAGTTACCTCATGTGTTATATTTTGCAGCTCTTTGTTTTGGGTTATGGGAATAATAAATGCTGTCCTCACATCTTGACTCTTTTTTTTCTGTGAACAGTAATATTTTGTTTGTCATTTTACCACATCTTATATTATGTCATGCAGGCCAAAGTGTTATAACTTCTCGAATAACACTGGTACACACAATTTTACCCCTTATGTTAAGTTTATCGCTTTTCGCTCATTAGAAGAAATAGCATAAGGAATATTCTCTGTATCCCCCCCCAACTTTAGAAATTTTGCGCAAAAAATAATACAAAATGATTTTGCTACCACGTTTTTCAACGCAAAAGGTCGATTTAAAAATGTTTTTTTTTAGGGGATACATTTTCAAAATTATGTACAGTATAATAAACAATGATAACATTTGACAAACCCATAGGATATTTGGAAAGTACGACAAACATATTTTGTCACTCCCCTCTATATTTCATCTTTGGATCATGACAAATATCCAGTTAAATAGTCAAGTGTCGCCAATCAGTCAAGAAAATATACATTCCTTATAGCACGAAATCCTATTAGTAGTGTCATCATAATTTTTGGTACTATATTAACATTTCAAAAATCGTGTATTGATATCAGTAGTTATTTTCAAACATTCAATCTATTTCACAAAACTCCATCTAAAATATAAATATTTTTTTTTACTTGTTTTAATTTGCATATACCTATTTTGCATATCTCAGATTGTATTTAAAAATCGTTAACCATTTCTTCTAACTTTTGGCGAAATGGTGTTTTATTAATTTATCATTTGATATTATTTGGGTTCTTTCCTGGTATTCAAAAAGGAAAAATATGTGTCGTTCAGTTATATATTTCAATTTATCAAACAATTTGGCCTCTGAATAGCTGATTCTGGTAGAGCGCCATCTAGCGAAAAAAGTTGTAACTAAAATCAATTTCGAATTTTTCATTATTTGCCATAAAAAATCCCATTACATCCTGAACACAATGGTGTTTACCGGATTGCTCTAGCGCAAATATTCGCAGAGTTATTAATTTTTAAAGTTGTGCGGGACTTTTGGATCACCCTGTATATTAATATTTAAATTCCATTTTTTTTACGTCATTGGAATATTATATTACTAAATTCTCAAATTATATTTATTATACTTGGAACACATTTTAAGCATTGTTACAATTTATAAATATAATTTCACCAGAATCCGCTAGAGGCGCTGCTTGCGAGTGAAAGTAGAAAATTTGCAAATAAAATTGCAAAGAAAATTTATTTCAAACCAAATTCAAACCAGAAACCTTCCCAGTAGTATAGTAAATAACTTCCTAAAGTTTCACGGCGATTGGATAATCTTACCTTTTAAAAACATTCATCATGTGAACAAACTAACATTCATCTTGTAAACAAACCACGTGTTAATTATTAACCAATCAAATTCATTTATCGTCGCGATCAGTGCTGCGCCCAAGCGGTAAAAGGCTGGAACTAACGCTTTTTTGTTTTATATTATTTAAAAAAAGCACATTAACCTTTTAGGTTTTTGAATAGCCTATATGTTAAACGAAATCTTCAGCTACCTACATGCGAAATTTCATAATGATTTATTCTGTAGATTTTGCGCAACGCGATAACAAACATCGATTTTGGATCGATTTAGCGTTGTATCGAACACGTTTAAAATGTGAAATTTAAAGATACAATAAATTATTTATAACAATTACTAAAAACAACTTATACCCTAAGTCAATATATAGAATGCCGGCATTAATTAATTAATATGACAAATAGGAATAATTAATTTATAATTTATTCATAAAAAAGTAATTACATTTTCTTGAAGAAGTCTGTGATCACAACTTGTGTTTTCTCTCTCTCACTTATGGCATAGACACGGTGTAACAAATCCGCAGATAGATTGACGTCGTCAGATGTTGCTCTCTTGGGGTGCTCAAGAAGCAACAAAACTGTCTCAGCAGCTGTTCTGGCTTCCCTTAACGATGGTAGGCGCTGGGTCACTGTTGCATCATCATCCTCGCCAAGTTCTTATTTCGCTGTAACAGTGGACACCAGAAAATTGTCATCTGTTAGCTTCATTTCCGCCTCCTGGGAATCATCAACCAGTTGAAACTCCCTTTCAGTCATCAAATTCTCTGGTGCAATAGCGAAGATGTCGCGAATGCGATCGAGCAGATTTCCATAATTAAGAGGCTCAACTGCAGCAGTAGAAGTGAAGCGAATAATGCCTGTGTGATTCCAGCAGTTGTTGATGGAATCAGGGCTCACAGAATCCCAAGCCATTTTACAATAGCGCACAGCGTAATCCAGACGTAATTCTGTGGGTAGATGGGCATCCGCTAATTCCACCATTTTCTGGAGTTGAAGCTTGCGATATTGAGCCTTGAAACTTTTTTTCTCGGGCGAAGCCGGGTCATACGTCTAGTAATCTATAAGTTTGATTACCAACAAGTTTTTTATCTATAAGTTTTATTATCACTAAGTTTATTATCTTAAAGATTATTTATCAAAAGTAAGATTTTCTACCTTTTAATTAAGCACAAGTCAAAGGTATTTTTATCATTTATCTACAACAATTCCAAAGATGTTTACAATGAACAAAATAGCCATCTCCATAGTTACTCTCAACACCCACATCACACCAAGAATAAACCTCTAACTCTACATTTTTGAAGTAGAATTAACAATCTTAAATGTGAATTGTTTCTGTGAAGACATGATATTTAATCTATCTCTTTTTAGTAAACGTCACTTTCATGGAATCTAGCAGAAGATTGATATGTGGTTGACAGGGAAATATGGATTATTAAAGATATTTGAAAAAGTAATAAGGTCGTTAAATAAAAAAAGACATCTCTTCTACTCGTATAACTGAAATTTGATGATAGCTTACGTGATAATTGAAACAATGAATAATATGTGAGTTATTCACATATTAAACAAATGTTAACGCGGGATTCAATCCCGGTTCATGACTGTCGGGAATCGAGGGGGTTACCTACTCAACAACAACAACAAAAACCTTTATTAAGACACTGATTACCTACTCGTCCACCGACTTGTTCGTTTATGATAGCTTACGATTAGTAGATATTTATTCCGATAGATGATGCAAGCCATCAGAAACTTTTAGTTTTCAAGTTGTATCAAATATCTTTCAGAGTTATTGTCTCAATCCTGATATACATGTTAAAAGGTATAACTTATTTAAGTTTTATCCATGAATGAATGTTGTAAACACTATGTAAATATATTGGCGAAACTGTACCAATAGATAGTGGGCTACCTAGACCGAGTCTGTACACCAATACCATGCCACAAAACAACATGTAACAGATCCAAGTATTTTTATTTCCCAGTAAAGAAATGTATATTAAATTCAATACCTTTTGTAGATATATTTTTAATTATATACCAACAAATATCTTTTAAAAAACTGGTAATTTATATTATGCTTATTGTACATATTGCCAGACATTTCTTTCTTTTGTACACAGTTTTTTTTCTCGTTTTTATTTCTCTCTTTCTCATTGTTAATATCATATGAATATTCTATTCACGGCCTAAAATTATTATATATATGTATAGACAAATGTAAAGGCATACATGTATGACAGCGCAAGTGTCCCTAGGGGGACATAGTGCTTTAAATTGAAATAAAATATTAATAAAAATAATGCCACCATCATAGCTCACAAACCAATGGAAAACTCCCCCCTAACGCCCATGTTAGTGAGATTTGTAATCAGGCATGCTCGGTTTCGCTCAGCGACGAAATGGCGAAACTACAGAGAAGATTCTCTACAAATGAGCCAAACCTTCCTCGAAAATTTAGTGTTTCAATTAGGAATTCTATAAATTCGCCTTATATGATGTCATAAATCTTTATATGATTGCTGAAGACACTTTGCAATAAGTTTGTTCATAAAATAAAAAAAAACCGCTAGAGCTTTCGATTTCGAGGTCTTGCTCTTTAACGGGAAACATTATATCTGAGAGTGAGCACGGAGGCCGAGATCTACATGGATATTTATACCTGATTTAGGATATGATTTATTGAGAAATGTTTTTATCACTTTTTTTTTATAATTGCACACTCACGAACAAAACTTAAAAAAGTGGAAAGTACTTGATGTCCCTATTCGTATATATATATTTTTTTAAGGAGACATGGGCAATTTGGTTCACACTTGGTTATCTCGTGTGTCTTCAATAAAGGTCACTGTAATATCTTTCAGAGTTATTGTTTGAATCCCAATATATATGCTAAAAGATACAACTTTCTTCATTAGTGTATATAACCCAATTTTCTTATATTCAATCTTTTTATGCATAAAAACGCAATTTTAATTTTCCTTATCATTAATTTCAGAAAATTAGTATTTATTCGTATTTAAATTGTGAAGATACAACGTGTTAGATTTTAAGTTCACTCCACATTCACATCGTTCGTCTAAAGAAAAGATTAGGTTATAGTGAGTCTGTGTCTTGGGTCACGCAGCGGTCAACCTGAGATAAGCTTACGGAAGTCACATCAGGTCAACGCTGTAAGAACTTTAGTCTGACCGGGTAACTAGGCTGGAACCTTCATCTGCTTACACTTCACCTCTTTTTCTTTATTGTAGTTAAAATCACAGTATTTTATAAGTTTCTTCCATAACGAATAGGGATATTTTATTGTTATCTTTATTCCTTAAGTTTAGTCAATGAGTATAAGTATTTTAAATTGTATATTAAGCTATTATAGAAAGATGAATAAACTTTTCACCAACATCTTGTGTGAGCACCTAACTGTATCAGTGATTTGACGAGCTGTGTCGTGGTCCCAGGTTAAAATCCCCGCCAAGCTGGTCATACTGGATGAGAATGACAACCCGCCAAGGTTCCAGAATGTCCCCTATGATGTCACCGTTAAAGAGGTTTGTTATCTTCTATTTTTATCATATAACCTATCTCTACACACATTCTATTATTTTAAAATAAAATTTTTGGATCATAAACTTTTATTTTCCAATATTTCGTATGGCAACTCGCAAAACTTCTTCGGGGAACAAGATTGTTTTGAGATGCTCGCGTATCATATCGCGATACGCGAGCATCTCAAAACAATCTTGTTCCCCGAAGAATTTTGGTGTGTTGCCATACGAAATATTGGAAAATAAAACTTTATGATCCAAAATAAGCATTTTTAAATAATTTAATACATGGATTGCTCTATTTTCAAACACACTCTATTATATATATATATATAGTCTATTATCGATTTAAGACCTAGCCACGAGACCAGAAATATTCGGTCTTATATCCGATTTGGGTATTAAAAACCAGTATTTTATTATCTTTATTATCATTTATAGGGTTACCTAGATTTAAACGTTAGATAATTTGTTAGTTAAAAGCCAATTAATAGACATTTCGTTAACTCCATCAAAAATAAGTAAAAAGAAAAGTAATATAATCATAAAAAAATATCAATAATACCAAAATAGAATAATAAAAAGATATACTGGCCGAAGTATCTTTAATTTTAAGAGCTATGAATGCCGTCCATGCAGCCTCTATCTTTACCTAAAATATCAAAATTTTAATTTTAAAATCAAGAGTAGCCATCCTAAACAGCAAATACAAACACCAAAATTCTGAACATGAACCATATAGATACACATGTAGTTTCAGAAATAACAAGGCTATGTGCAAGACAGTTGTCCAAAAAGGTGAATTCCCAACTATGTTACATCTTTTTGTATTTGGTAAATATTCAATTTCACTTGAAATTTTACTGTCAGTTTAACAAGCTATTAAAATTCTATTAAAATACATTATTTTTGTGCTTGAGAGAGTTTATAAACGTAATATTTTGATATAAAGGTGTTAATGAAGACAGAAGCCAAACTGTAACACTGTCGTTTGGAAGTTGGCCAGCAGACGCTGATGTTCCAACGTCAGAAGTTGCACCCGATTGCCTTGACCTCTATGGAGCTGGAATCCCGACGTTAGACGACCTCTGTGACTTTATATCTTTTTCTTATGGCGTGTTGCTGTTCTTAATATTGGATTTTATACTGGAGAGCCCTTCCGAGAATCCTAAAGATGGAAATTGTTTAAATTTCTCCTAGAATCGTCGTAAAGATAGAGGATGCCTGGCCGGTATTCATAGTTCTTCAATTTAAAGACAGTTCGGCAGGTAAATCTTTTTATTATAAAGTAAATAAAGCTTCCAGGGTTAAGTTTCTTGTTCATATCTTTATATTTACTTTATCTTTATATAAATATTTACCAAATACAAAAAGATATAACATAATTCACCTTTTTGGACGACTATCTTGTACCAAGCCTTGTTACTTCTTAAACTACATGTGTATCTATATTGTTTATGTCCCGAAGTCTGGTGTTTGTAATTGATGTTTAGGAAGGCTACTCTTGATTTTAAAATTGAAATATTAAATATTATATATAAAAAATATTATAAAAATATTTTATTGTCTCTATAATATAAAAAGATTTACTGGGCGAAAGTGTTTTCTATTTGAAGAACTATAAATGCCGGCCAGGCAACCTCTATCTTTACGGTAATCAAGACCAATTTTGGTATTGAGGAGGTATTGAGACAATAAAAAGATTTACTTGCCTAAGTGTCTTTTATTTGAACTTATAGAATCGTGTTCTAGAGAATTAATGTTCTAGTGCATACGAAAGTAATCTAAGGTAGTCTGATTCATTCTAACATCGTATCGCTCTATTAGCTAGATTGTTCTACTCGGGTAACCAATCAGACAATATCGATGAATAAAAGATAGAGTTAAAAAATTGCTAATTCTGGAATAATTAAAAATCAATGAATAGTTGATATTTATTCCGATAGGTAGCGCAAGCCATCAGCAACTTTCAGTTAACCGATAAGAATATGTCCCTTTTTCCTTTTTTAATTTATGAACCTTATCTCAGTACTATATCACATTTGTACTATTTTGTCACAAAAAGTGTGTGTTATGTAGTATTAACTCCATGAATGAAGCTTCGCTATTTGAACTATGAGGGGACTAGGCTATTGCTAATAAGATTTGATAGGTAAACCTTGGAGGAAATACGTTGTATTTTATGACAGGTTATCAATATCTATATATCCAGCATTTATACGTAAATACAGAGTAATATATGGAAAGATAGTACAAATGTGATATTGTACTGGGATAAGGGGCATAAACTATGAAAAGGGCATCTCCTTATCGTGCAACTTAATTGGCCAATTACCCATTCTAACCATCTCAGTACGTGGTTAGATTTTCTTGATTAATTAAGAATGGGTAATTGGCCAATTCTGGAATAATTAGAAATCAACGAGAATAGTTGATATTTATTCCGATAGATGGTGCAAGCCATCAGCAACTTTCAGTTGCACTATAAGGAGATGCCTTTTTCATAATATAGTAATATATATATATATATATATGTGATAATATAATAATGATGTGGGGAAAGATAAATAATCACACCACGATTTGGTAGAGGAATTTGGAAGGCAACCAGAGAGAGATGGAGATGGCGGGCCCGGCTGTCCGCCGGGCGGACGTTTGTCGAACACAATCACCCACTGTCCCCAAAGTCCCGAGGTGTTAAGTGACGGACCCCAGGAGCCCCTTGAAATGTCCTGATGTCTAAAGTGACACCCTTTAGCTGCCCATCTCTCTCTGGGTTGACTGTAGGTTTGTTTTATTATTCCAGGAAGAGTATATATTATGACATATGGCCCCCGTTGAAGAAGGCTGAACATGGTTTGAGTATACTTAAAGCTGGAGAAGCCAGGAATAGAGAAAATAATTTTACAGTTGAAATTAATTAAGGTAATGGTGACATAGTTTTATGTAACTAAAATATTATATAGTACACAAGTAAATATTATTTACAAGCAGTTTTACAACACCGAAGAGTTTGATATTTAAGGGAATTTTTGAAAATATCAAGGTTATAAAAGGCTATATACAACAAAATCTAATGTATTATAAGGGAAATGATATTGAGGAGTGTGAACAAGGAGAAGGAGAGTCACAAACACATGATTAAATTCTGAAGATCATTAAGACTGGGGAACTCTACACCTTAAGTTATTTTTCAGGCGGACATGGCAAGAGGAAACTTGGCATGGGCTTTCTAGGCTATAGGTGTAGAGTACGAGAAATGAGGTTGAGGTTGGAAATTGCGTGAGCTCAGGACTGAGGTAAATATAGAATTACATACAATGTTAGAATTTTTCGAACAGAGCGAGGGGAAACTTGCTTTGGGCTATTCTACCTTATCTATGCAGTTACTCGTGTAGCGAGTCCGAGGGGAAAATCCCGTGTGTAGGCGAGGAAGTCGCATGGACTTATAGTTAATTGGAGAAGATAAAATAGTTCGAGATACAAAGATAGAATATAGGCGAACAGAGCGAGGGGAAACTTGCTTTGGGCCTTTCTACCTTAACTATTTCGATATTATGAGACTTTAGTAGTTTTAACTAATTAGAGGAAAGTATGCGCGCACAGTGCCAAATATTGGTACGAGGACGGCGTTGTCCTTTACAGGTGACAAGCTGCTCGGACACGAGGTGTTTGAACCGTCGTGGGAGCTTGTGCGAGGCGATGATTTCGCGGTGGGTTGAACGTAAAACCCATGTCTGCGCGAAATAATGACGGACCGGACAAAATCAGCGACGATGTTTAACGTACCTCCGTGGGAAATATCGGAAGTAGGTTATATCGTGCTGGTTTGGACAAGGGACAAACATAGATTTGAAGACAGGGTCCGTGTGGCGAACTTGTGGCGCGAGAAGAAGGGGCGAACTGTGCCGCTCGATGCAGATTGTTCAAGTGCGAACAAAAAGGAGTTGATAAACATCTAGCAGTTAGTCAATCTGCATCCTGTGACGAACACACCATTGGCTAGATGATGTGGGTCGGTGGATATGCTAGAGATGAACTACGAAATATATTATCATAAATGAAGGGCGAAGATTAGAGTTTTGAAATGACAATATTGCTGGCAATAATTATCGATAATTGATTAATCAATAATTATATAAAAGGTCCTGAGCTGGTATAAGGTTGACAAAGTTGTAAGAATGAATGGGACATTAAGGAGAAGATAGATAAGAGTCACCAAGGGTTGGTTGTAAGCAAGGCTCACGTGGTGGTTGGAATTCTTCGACGCCTGAATTACAGAGTGAATTTTGGGTCGGTTAGGGAAAGAAATTATTTTTCGTGAGCCGTGCTTACAATTAGAAGAAGTCATATACAAAGTGGAACAAATGGTTAGGTAGAGGAACACTATTTTTATACATAACTTGATTATGAAAATATATTGTTAATCTTAAAAAATCGTAAAGTATGAATAGGTAGAAGTCCACTTTTAAGGGATGACTTTAAAATAAAAATATTTCATTAAAATGTCTATCATTAATTCGATTGGTAAGGTACAAATTTAATGGGTTACAAATATCTAGATAAATAGTATTGAGAATAAAATCATTGTTAATAGGCGTGGAGAGAATAAATTGAACTAAACTAATTATAGAAAATATTGGCATCAGGGTTTACAAGGAATGACTTCTTTGAAGAATGAATGGTAGAGGTAAAACAATTTCACTTACAGGTTATGTTGGTTTAGAGAGAAAGTAGCTTCATTGAGTTCATTGAGGGAGGGTTCTGTCTGCTGTACGTGCCATTGTTGTGGGCCACAGTAGCGGCAGGGGTATGGCGGAGTCCATGGTGGTGGAAGGTGTCCTGCTCTGGCGCGGCGATCGTTCTTGGGCAGATCTAGTGCTGGGAGAAGTGGGCGGCAGTTTCATCTCCGTCGTAGGTGATCACTTCTTCAGGGTAACGGTTCAAAGGTTGGCGAGGAAGGGGGTAAGAGCTCGAAGTAAAGTGGCTACGGTCGAGTTGGGTTTGGCCGATCATCGTGGCTTGGCTTCTTGTTTTCTTCATATACTCTGGTATATGAGGGATTTTCTTCCCGGCCAGGTCTTATCCTGTCGACTCTTCTGTGATAAGATCCTGTCGACTTTCAATGTGATAATATAATAATAATGTGGGGAAAGAGAAATAATCACACCACGATTTGGTAGAGGAATTTGGAAGGCAACCAGAGAGAGAAGGAGATGGCGGGCCCGGCTGTCCGCCGGGCGGCCGTTTGTCGAACACATTCACCCACTGTCCCTAAAGTCCCGAGGTGTTAAGTGACGGACCCCAGGAGCCCCTTGGAATGTCCTGATGTCTAAAGTGACACCCTTTAGCTGCCCATCTCTCTCTGGGTTGACTGTAGGTTTGTTTTATTATTCCAGGAAGAGTATATATTATGACATATATATTTGGAAATTCTGACTGAAACACTTGTAATGGTTACAATATTTCGATGGGTGGAAAGCAACAGGAAACCATCATACTCACTAATATGAAAATAATTTTTGCCGGGAGAATATTGATCTACAAAACTAAGAAAGGCCACCTGTCGCATCAAAATTCTCAAGTATGCACTAAAAGCTTTCCTAATTGACGCATGTTATAAGTGATAACGTCTATAAAAGACCACTTTGTTAAATTGAAAAATGGCATGACTGATATAACTCAGCATCTAATGATAAGCAAGGAGAGATCTGAGGAGAGTGTCCTTTTTTTGGCTCTGGTCTCTCATGAGAGGTCCTGATGATGATGATGTTAGAAAGAATATAGACATCATAGGATTGAATGGCTACCTAAGCTAGTATTGCCTGAACGCCTGAAAGAGAGTTAGACACCATTGGATAACGGGCTATCTAGACCGAAGTCTGTATGTCTGGAGACAAAGACAATGAAAAATTTTATTGACTTCTAGTCAACGCAGTTAAAAATATTATATAAACAAAATATAACAAAATAAAAAATTCAAAATATAAAGTTAAGTGCCAGGAGAAAATGTAAAGAATAAAAAACAATAAAAAACATTTTCTCCTGGCACTTAACTTTATATTTTTAATATCCCAAGGAGAAAGTTTCTACGATTAAATAAAAAATTCAAAGTTTCTAATTATTTGTATCAGACGAATCCCACTGGATGTTGTTTATTTCAAGGTCGCATTCTGCCCTGAAGTCAGACAGCCACTTGCCTAGGTCGGAGTCCCCGACACGATTGCCTTGTCAAGGAATTTCTTTAGAGCAGAGCTTTGCTCGGGCGAGATAAACGCGAGGACGTCCTCCCTCTTAGTTAGGGATACTGTCAAATTATATTGACAAATATTTGCACTCTTATCATATCTTATCTCAGGTTTTAGTGGAAAGAATTTTGTTTTCGTTTGTTTGTAAATCAATCTCTCCGGCCTTCTCAGTGGACAAATGTAGCCATGTTTGTTTATAAAGGGGAGCTAGCAAAAATAATCTATTTTGGTTAAGCAGCCCCGTAAATAAAGATAAGATTGCGAGAGGAGTGTGGTGGATTATCGTGTGGAGACGCTTAAAGTGTTCACTGCGTGATTTATACGTGTCTGGTAATCTCCTCGCATACCTGTGTAACCCCGGTCCGTTCCCTACCAACGTTAGAATAAAAATAAGTACTGTTTTATTATTATTATTATTTTATTTAACAAATTGTGATTTATTATTTACTTTTTTTTGTTGTACTCTTGAGTGTACGTTTTTTGTATGTTTAGTTACTATTACTTTAGGCACTATTAATTTGCAACTTTGTGAGGTAACCCGTAAAAGTAACTTTTGTCAATACAACAGCCCTCTCTATTTCGCACCTATAAAAGTCCCTATATAAAGGTTCCAGGAAGTATTCAGCGTCTATTACCGTAAACAGATCCTCAACCTTCTGTGAATTGGACCGAGGAGATGTGGAAGATCAAAGCTATCAGGAAGAGAAGGCACCGTGTAGATAACGCGGGGTGTGCAGGACACTCCAATCGGCACGACCATCTTCACCACCATCAACGTGACAGATGTCGACGAGATAGGGACAGAGTTGAAGGTCAGCTGCGGCTACGACCCACAGGTAGGTTGTCCCCATCTTGTCCTCACACGTGACCTGACACCCGGGTGTGTGACATTACAGAATCCAGAAGCCTGCAGTCACTTCTCTCTAGAACGTCTTACCTCCAGTTCAACCAAAGCTGTTTATGGTGTGGTGCTGAGACAGCCTCTCAACTTCAGTCTGCGCCAGGCTCACAGGCTTCTTCTAGTGGCCAATGTAAGTGCAACTCTCGCCTAGATTCTATCTCCTTAATATATATATATATATATAAGTTTAAAAAAAGGCATATATTGGATCAAAATATCATTTATTTTACCTGCGAAGCGTTGAGCGTCATAAGCAAAACTGGTTGATATCGTTTTGAAAATAGAGAAATCCATAAATAAATCTTTAATTAAAAAGGCATATATTGGATCAAAATATTTTGATATATATGCCTTTTTATTTAAAGATTTATTTATGGATTGCTCTATTTTCAAAAAAATATATATATACAAGTATACTTGTATATTGAAACAAACGCATATCTTGGATCAATCTTATTTATTAAAAACAAAATTCGATATTTCGATGAGACTTTTCACTTATCTTTTAGGAATTCAAACTCCTTGTAAGCTAATCATCCACGTCATTCACGAAAAATATTGTTTACATTAAATACGTTGGGGTGACCAAACCATTTAAAATGAATCATTATATCTTCGAAAATAAAAAATGCTATATAATTTAAATTTGACTATTTTCGTTTTAACTGTAGGTATGATTGTAGCATGTTCATCTCCCTATTGATGCTATTTTTATCATCTATGCATTCTCAGTTCTCTAGAAATAATCTTGTGTGTTTATCCTGCACCTGCCTGTATGAAGCACTATTGAATTTTAAATATTTTAAAACAAAACTAGCCACACACACAAATATTTAATATATATATATCATTACCTTTAAAGGCTAAATGGAATTTTTATCATAGCTTTCTCTTCGTTGACCTATAAATCAGTTTGGAGAGATTGTATGCAGATGTACTAACAATAGTGTGACAATACTGTGTGTGACAGGACGGGAACCACAATGTCACAGGCACGCTGACAGTCCGGGTGGGAGATGTCCAGAACAGACCGCCACAGTTTGTGGGGTCCCTGACAGGAGTGGTGTCTGAGGATGACCCTACGGTGAGTATCTTGTCGATGAGTTGGCTTCACAGTTGGTGGTCGGATTCTACAACTTGGTTCTATTTCTTTGGTTCTTAGATCGCTTGTCTTCGTCTATAGGGTTCTCAAACATTATTATAAAACTTACATCTCATTCTTCCATCCAAAAAACACTCTCTTTTTTTTTTGCTTATCCCTAGTACACGTGGTACAGGCCATGCTAATCATGGTGGGTAGAAGTAGACGACTGCTTTTACTGTAAGTGCACCACATGTCTACACATGTGATAAGCAGTTCTACTTTGCACTTACAAATGTGCTAGAGCCCCGTTTGGTTACATGCACTCGCTGATGGGGTTAGACTTTTGCAAGAATCGGGAGCCATTGGGGAATTTATTTTTTAAATCAGAAAAGAGTGCCCAATGTGGGAATCGAACCCGGATGGTAACGGTCGAAAACCAACGGTTTAGACCATCCTTCCACCGACCTCCAAGAACACTCATTCTATTTACCATTGAAATAAACTCAGCTTTTACTCCTCAATTTTTTTATTGGATTTAGAGAACAAAATTTTGATTACCATTACTATATTGCGATAATTTTTAACAACAAAAGGAGCTTATTGACAATTTAAGATAGTTTATTGACATCTAGTCAACAGCAAAATGATAGTTTAAAATTAGAGTAAAAAATAAAGAGAAATATTTATATCAGACGAAGCCTTCTCCGAAGGGACGTCTGGATCCTATCAGGAGTTACAAGCCGCCTTGAGTTCGGACAAGCCCTTGCCAATTACGGAGTTCTTGTCCTCAACATGCTCAAGGGACATGTCGAGGAATTTGGAATAGAATTATCTTGTGTTCAGGCGAGAGTTTCCCGAGGAGGTTCTCCCTATAAAAGGGATCTAGAATCCCGTAGATGCTTTCTGCTTTCACAATTTTCTTATATAGGGGCCTCAGGAAAGATTTATGGTTCAGCTGGTCGAGTATTCTGTTTATGTTATTTACGTTTCCGCTCGGAAAAAGGAGCTTCTTGTGTAGAACACGTTTATTCCGCTAGCTTTCGAACGACATCATTCTTCAACGGGCGTGTTTTATTGTATTGTTGTCATTCTAGTGTTGTAGGTACCATTGTCACCTTCGAAATTGTCTCAATTGTTGTAACTGAGGGTTTAGAGGGAGAAACAAGCAGTTTCTGAAGGGAGAGACAACGAAGATAGACCATGTAGCACTACCATGGTAATTCCTGCTACCTAAGTTTACTCCTAATTCACTTCTTCCGTCTTTTTACTTTTTAATTTCACAATTTATAGTTTACCATTCAAAAAACCATGTTCTATATATAGAGAGGGGGGATAAAAGCAGCTTCATAAAAAACCCACAGCTTTTTATTAATATATCCATAATTGGTTTAAAATAGCAATTGTCACAGCAGTATTCATCATGATAATTACTTAATCAGGTCAATTACTTCTAATCACACTAATTGATAATTAATTACACTTTAGAGAAACTTGCTATCTTTTTCTTTCACTTCACGCATACAGTGGCAAGTAATTTCACTTTGGTCGTAAGATGAAAATGCTCGAAAAGTTTTCTTATTGAGAATTTAGAACACAGGAAGTGCTAGAGTGTAGTGCTAGAGTTTTTTCGTAAAGAACGGACAGTGGCTGGTGGTCTTCATTACCTGACTGATCAGGAATTACTGGACAGAACCTGCTGGAGATCCATTTATAGGGCGATAACGTACCATATATATATATGTACAAATAAAAAAGACATATCCTGACCAGGAGCACATGTGCTCCTGGTCAGGATATGTCTTTTTTATTTTTAATATCAACACCTGACCATTTTATTTTTTTTCTATTGTTTTTTCACGTGTTAAGCGTCTTTACGCAAATTTGGCCATAAATACCCATTTCTTGATTTTTCGGGAAGCCATTGGGACCAAAAAATATTTTTGGTCGCAGTGGTTACAGCCTTCTCCACGCTGACGAGCGCCAACAGCGCGAAACGCGTTCGTGGATGGCTTTTCTTGATTTATCAAGAAATTGGGTTGGCCAAATATCACGGAGCAAGCTAAATAAACGTTTAGTTTATTTTTGCTCCACTAGATGGCACTCTGCCATCTAAAAAGCACATGTGCTCGTGGTCAGGAGATGCCTTCTTTATTTTTAATATATATATATGTTATATAATTTTTAAAAAATTAATAGAAATATAATAGAGATAAATGCATGTAAATATTATTTTATTTTATTAATCTGTTTAAAATAACTCTGTTGTTCTTGGCCACTAGATGGCGCCACCTTAAATATAAATAGATTGTTTTGTTTTTTTTAGTGTTGGTTAGGTAAGTTAGATTTTATTTTATATAGGTATGTAAATAGTGATATAGAATTAATTGTTAAAATTCTATATTTACTTAATTTAAAATATATACTTTTGCTCAAAGAGTTCAAAATAAACTACTTGAGACTGATTTTCTCTTTTTTAATTAAATTCAAGACGACTGCACCTTCAATTTTAACAAATCATTTTTTGGATTTACATAATAATATAATATATATATATAAACGAAAACAATAAAGCATCAAGGGCTGCGTATCTTTATAAAGATACGCAGCCCTTGATGCTTTATTGTTTTCGTTTATAAATTGTACAGGGTTTTTTCATTCTATATATATATATATATATATATATATATATATATATATATATATATATATATATATATATATGAAAAAACAATAGAAAAAAAAGCACATGTGCTCGTGGTCAGGAGATGCCTTCTTTATTTTTAATATATATATATAATTGGAGCATTAAAGCACTAATGTTTTTTCAAACATAAAAAAAACAAACAACTTCTACTGTCCTTACTGCCATGGAAAAATATATTAGGAGGGCTTGGCTCATCAGTGGTGAATACTCCCAGCAAGGAAACGCTTGTTCGGCGGTACATATACTAAAATTGGAACGATACAGAGAAGATTAACATGGCCCCTGCGCAAGGATGACACTCCCAGCAAGGTGAACCAATGTCATCACAACATTCCCTTGGTGATATTTTTGTTGATCTAATCGAGAAGATTTTCACAACAACGCGTCAAATAAAAACTGTAATCTGTTTGGACTTTAGTAACGCTTCACCTCTGTTAAATGTACGAGTATGAAAGGAAACATTTCAGACCGTTGAAGCTGTCAAAGAAGCTCCAAGAAGGAGACTTCCAGTACTGTATTGAAAAATTTGCCTGTCCCAAGCCCGGATGAAAAAGGAGGAGGGGGAGCAGTAACAAGCTCACTAAAAAACCTGGGCTCAGCTGGCCCGGCTGATAGTACCCTGTAAGGACTCCTAATCCAGGGATACAGGATGAGCAGCGTGTGTACTCCATGTTAGGAGTGGCTGCACATGGCGTCTGTTCCTCATGTCAGAGGCGGCCATTTCTTTTGGAGCTTAGTTGGCCTGCCACTGAGTAGTGCTCCCAGTCTTAATGACAAAGGCAGACGCATTCTACTTCACCTAGTCATGATGGTTGTCAAACAGACACCATCAAGGGTCACAACTTGATACCCTAATATGATTGAGTGGAGATAAGAAAGAAGAAGAAGATAGCAAATTCTCGGGGAGTCTTATAGGGATAAAAGTGTATATTTAAGCATAGGTAGTGCATGTGTTGAAGGGGATAATACCTATATAGTTATAAATCTTTAAGTAATAAAAAGACATATTGGATTGAATAAAAGTATTTATTTGTCAACATTTCGGTTGACTGAATGCCATACTTTGTCAAGGCATTATATTTATTTTTTCAAAATAGTTATAATTATAGAATAGGAGTTTGTTGTTGACACAAATTAAATATGTTATAACACCTTGATAAAGGTTGGCATTCAGCCAACTGAAATATTGGTAAAATAAATGATATTTTGATCCAATATATGCCTTTTTAACACAAATCAATAACGCGCCATCTATACATATAAAATGAAAGGATTTAAAAGCACGAATGTTTCTTTTATACACAATACAAACTTCTACTGTCCTTACTGAGATGAAAAAAAAATATATTGAGAGGGCTTGGCTCATCAGTTTTAATTAAAGATTTATTCATGGATTGCTCTATTTTCAAATTATAGAATAAAATTTCTTATGACATTAGTTACGTTGTTTTATAGCCGCACCTCGCATGAAGTACGAACACTTGTGTTTTCCTGTACTATATGTAAATATGTTTCAGGGTACGACCATCATGACGGTGAAAGCTGTGGACGGAGATGACCAGGATCCTAACCAGATTGCCTACTTCCTCGTTACTAGTAAGTCATCCATTTCTACCTTTTCTGTTGCAAACTTGCTGAGGACCCAACACGACTAAAGGAGGAATGTTCAAAACTAAGAAGAACAAAAAGCAAAAAGAGGCAGTCTTTCTCGTTATTAATAGTTATAATAATCCCAATCTCTGTATTTAAGTTTTAACTATTCAAATAAAAAGGATAACAGATGATAGAAATGTTTGAAAAAGCAACAAGAAGAGAAGCGTGTTTGTAATTAATGGTCATTTGAATTGGTTTTAGACATCAGAATTCGCAAACGTTTTATAAAGTGAATTTAAAGTGAATAAAACAGGTCTTAATGACTTATTCAGGAAATATCGAAATAAACTATTAGTAGTAAGTGGTGTGAATCAGCACTTTCCTCAATTAAGACATAGCTTGAAACCTACTTTAAGTCAGTTTTTCAAACGATGAAATCTTCAAAAGCTCTACATTTCTTGAATAAGTCAAGTCCAATGTGTTGAGTTCTGTAACTTTATAATTTCCATCATAAATTAATTCTAGTTGAATAAACATGGATGCCATGTGTACTAGGAACATGTATGTTGTACTTATCATTACTCCAATTTCGCAAGTCAATGAACATACACACTGAGTGTGTGTGCAAAAGTTAAAAAACGAACCATAAAATAATGATTTAAAAATTATATATAAAAATATTTTCGAGAAAATTTTCATATATACACTAATGAACAAAACCTAAGAAAGAGGGAAGTCTTTGATATCACCGGTTATCTTTTTTTTTTTTTTTTTGAAGGAGACAGAGTCAATTTTCCCACACCTGGTTATTTCGTGTGTCTTCAATAAAGGTCACTATTGTCAGTTATTGTCTGATTCTCTCGATATACATTCTAAAAGATACTTTTTCAAGTTTTGTCCATGAGTATATATATTACAAATTGTTCTTGTAATAGATAAACGACAACAAAAAGAAAAAAAAAAGCTTAATTTTATATTTAAATTGCTATATTTTTTTTTATTTGCTAAAATTCCTAAATTTTATATTGTACACAATCATGTATAAATAAACCCGCTAAAAAGACATAAAACTGAAAGATATTTTAAAAAATTCAATAAGATCATTTGTTCCTGTCACATCAATGAGGTTGGTGACAGATCCCGACAATTCCTTCTTCCTCCACCAGGACTCAGGGAAGTTGACCTTGGTGCGGCGGCTGGATAGAGAGAAGTACCTGGCAACTGACGGTACAATCACGGCCATGGTGAAGGTAAGCTCGACCGTATTACGTTGTCAGGACAGTGATGAGACAACACGTGGTGTCCAGGCTGTCGAAGTTGTCAACGGTGTACCCATCGAGACACCACGCACCACCGCCGTGACCGCCCTCACTGTCACCGTGAAGGATGTCAACGATGAGCCGCCCACATTCAACCGCGACACCTACTCTGTCACCATTGACGAGGGACTTCCTGATGGCACGCCCCTCCCTGATCTAGACATGTTTGTCTCCGATCCCGACCTGGTGAGACAAATACATTACTAAAAAAAGAGCATCGCCTTATCGGGCAACTAAAAGTTTCTGTTGGCTTGCGCCATCTATCGGAATAAATATTAACTATTCGTTGATTTTTAAATATTCCAGAATTAGCTGAATACCCATTCTTGATTAATCAAGAAAAGCTAACCACATACGCGTTTCGGGCTGTTGGCACTCGTTAGCGAGGTGCAAGCTGTACCTCAACGACCAAAAATACATACCTACCAGAGACAGCCCTCCTCTTCTCTTCTATATATATATATATGAAAAAAATAGTACAAATGTAACATTGTACTGGGATAAGGTGCATAAATGAAGAAAAAGGCATCTCCTTATCGTGCAACTGAAAGTTGCTGATGGCTGGCGCCATCTATCGGAATAAATATCAACTATTCTCGTTGATTTTTAATTATTCCAGAATTGGCCAAATACCCATTCTTGATTAATCAAGAAAAGCTAACCACGGACGCGTTTCGGGCTGTTGGCCCTCATCAGCGTGGTGCAAGCTGTACCTCAACCAATGAATTGGTCATTAAGGCATCCTGAAAAATCATGAAACGGGTAGTTAAGGCCAGAATTGCGTGAGGACGCTACACAATGTGAAAAAATAGCCTTTTTCTTAATTTATGCACCTTATCCCAGTACAATGTTACATTTGTACTATTTTTTTTCACATTGTGTAGCGTCCTCACGCAATTCTGGCCTTAACTACCCGTTTCATGATTTTTCAGGATGCCTTAATGACCAATTTTTTGGTCGTTGAGGTACAGCTTGCACCACGCTGATGAGGGCCAACAGCCCGAAACGCGTCCGTGGTTAGCTTTTCTTGATTAATCAAGAATTGGTATTTGGCCAATTCTGGAATAATTAAAAATCAACGAGAATAGTTGATATTTATTCCGATAGATGGCGCCAGCCATCAGCAACTTTCAGTTGCACGATAAGGAGATGCCTTTTTCTTAATATATATATATATATATGCCTTTTTCTTAATATATATATATATATATATATATATTTTAAACTAGTTCAGAGAAACCTTTTAACCACCATTATCCTCAAACAACTGTCACAAAAAAAGTCATAAGATGCCCCAAATATTTTTATTTACTTTATTAAAGAAGCTTTCGGTCAAGCCCTTTCTCAGCAAACTATTATTTTAGTTAGCTGATGAAGGACTTGCCCGAAAGCTTCTTTAATCAAGTAAATAAAAAGATTTGGGGCGTTTTATGACTTTTTTTTGTAATTTTTCAAAATCCGCAAATCTTTGATAATGAATCCTACAACTGTTTTTTTTTTAATTTTTTATTTTGAATCACAAAGGCTGACACCAATATAATCAATAATGGAATAAAATACTTATCATGTGTGTGTTTGCAAATAACCTTGTTGATGGTTTACGTCATCTATCGGAAAAATAAAAATTAAACGCAAATTCAAGAATATTGGGGATAAAAATTAAATTGATAAAAGAAACCTTTCTGTCATTAGGAAAAAGTGAATAATCAATACCTTGTATTAAAATAAATCGACGTTTAGTTCATATCTTTTCCGATAGATGGCGTAAGCATTCTGTATCGTTGAGTTGAATGATCAGGAGTTTTTTTTTCTTAGTTTTAAATTTAGGATATAATCCTTTGCTATCAATTTTATACGATAAACTTCTAAGGATGAATATATTTTTAATTAAACGTTTTTCGAGCTTTCGGGATAACGCCCTTCTACAGCAAAATTGATACAAAATGAAACTTAACTATGTTATGGCAAAATTTATATGTACATTATAAAATTTACATAATATCAGCTGTGTTTTTTTAACCTTTCGTAGTTTTACCACCTGATCCAGGTAAATGTTCTCATTGTTTTATTTTACCAATATATCGATGTTATAACTTGTCTTAATAAGATTTGATAAAATTGCGATTGAGACACATGTGTTGTATTTTAATTGACTTCATGGAAAATCCTTTATAAAGTTTCATATACATAGGGTTCGTGAACAATTCTATAATTTATAATACAATATAATGCGGCTTGTGATTGTAAAGCGACATTTGAAAACCATCCCGCATGTGTTTCTTTTCAACGATAAATCAAAATTTATTTCAAGGAGAAATAACGATTATTTCTAACCTTTTTGGATGAGGTATGAAAGGCCTAGTGGACATGGCATCTGCCCGGTAAGCGGAACACTGTGGGTTCGATTCCCATCTCTGGACACTTTTATTTTTCCGTTTATCATTACTCTTCACAATTCACCCTTCCATACCTCATCCAAAAGGTTAGAAATAATCGTTATTTCTCCTTGAAATAAATTTTGATTTATCGTTTAAAAGAAACAAATGCGGGATGGTTTTCAAATGTCGTTTTACAATTCTCTAATTGTAATTTAAAAATGGGTAATTCAATATTCGATAGTACATTATCTTTGTTATATTATCTGTTTCTTTTTTTTTTTTCATATACTTATGGAGACAAAACTTAAGGAAATTGTACCTTTTAGCATGTATATCGGGATTCAGACAATAACTCTGAAATATATTACAGTGACCTTTATTGAAGATACACGAGATAACCAAGCGTGCACAAAATTTTCCTCTGTCTCCTTTAAAACAAACAAACAAAAAAATGACTGGCAACATCAAAGACTTTACACTTTCTCAAATTTTGCCTATGAGTGTATATAGACATTTAAAATAAACTAGGCATATCCTGACCACTAAAATGAGCGTTTTTTAGATGACAGAACGTCATGTTAGTGATCAGGATATGCTCAGTTTGTTTTTAATATCAACTTCTGACCTTTTTATTTATTTATATTTTTTAAAATTAATTTTTCATATATTTATAATATTTTACATATAAATATATCTACTCACCAAATAACTTTTCGTTTCGTTTCCGAACAATAGAGTCGCCTAAATAAAAATTATATAGACTTTTATCACTATGAAACAACGTTATAATTAACCACATACTCCTGTAGAAGAACTCTCCAAAGCTCGAAAGCTTGAGTCAATTAAATTATATATTTTGAAAGAAACTTTTCCTTTGGATGGAATTTGTATATCTTGAATAAAATCCATTTATAGTTGTGTTAAATTTAAATAAGTTTGTGAGGAAGCTGGAAAAGAGAGCCATGTACAATATGTTATGAAAATTCGAAACTATTATAGATGCATATGATTCTTTTAAAAATTAAACAATTTATACTGCCCTTACTGCAATGGTAAAATTAATGGGAGGGCCTGGCTCATCAGTGGTGAACCCTCCCAGCGGTTTCGCCAGTTTAATCTACCATACCGCTGTTATATTGTATTTCTCGATTTTTCTTTTATATTGATATTGATGATAGACTCTTGGAATGGGTATTTTAGATAAACTATGGATATAAGATTTGAGGACAGTAGAATTACATACAATTATAAATATGTAATATGCTTCAAACAATCGCTTTTCCACAAATATCAAATTGAGTCTTTTATTCGAACATTTATATTATTCTATGAAAATATTTTAAATTCAGATATTTGTATTTTGATACATTGAAATATTTTCTCTTTGCATCTCTACTATTTTATTAGTTTTAATTTGGATGGAAATTTTGCCGGGAGGATATTGATCTGAAGAGACAAAGGTCGCCTCTCCCGTCAAAATAGACGTCAAAAATAGACACCATCTATTGACCATCGCCGCAAACTAGCGGCCTCGGGTAGGTGACAAAGCCACAACACCAGCTTTGACAAACTGAAAAGCGTCCACCTAGAGACCATGGTTTCGGGATAATAGCCCTCGTCATTCTAGGGCGGACTTTATTCTATGAGATCCACACGGGATATAATGGAATCTAGACAATCTGCCAAAGAGGTGTTTAGCTGACAAGGTGGCTGGGCCATATCTATGGCTAAAATATAGATGGAAATTTTTCCGGGAGGATATTCATCTAAAGAGACAAAGGTCGCCTCTCCCCTCGATGGCGTCTAGTTTGACGTCTATTTTGACTGGAGAGGCGACCTTTGTCTCTTTAGTTTTAATTTGGTTCTTGCATTAAATAAATTGCCGTGTAATTCTGAAGTTTGTCTTTCCTAATTGTTCTACGTTATAATATTATGATGTGAAGTACAAGATGTTCTGTTCGCAGGGCTCCAACTCTGTCTTCAGTCTGGACCTACAGGATCCCACTGGGATGTTCGAGGTGGACCCTACAGTGGCCTCTGGGTCCACATCCGTCAACATACGTCTTAAGTCTGGACCCCTGGACTATGAGAACCCCAACCATCGCAAGTTCATCCTCTTGGTAAATTTGACGAGATGGCTGTAAACTCGTTCATTGGTATGATGGACAAGTGATGGTGACAGGTGGTAGCGAAGGAGTCTCTCACTGGTGCCAACCACGCCAGCACCAGTACTGTCACCATCATGGTGCGCGACATCAACGACAATCCTCCAGAGTTCTTCCAGGATTCCTATGTGACTTCCATCGTGGAGGACGCCCTGCCTGAGACAGTGGTGACTGCCATCACGGTGAGTGTCGACTCGCACAGTTCCATTGGGTACAATACACACCGCTAGATCTTTTGTCGTCTCGATGTGAAATACAACTCTAATGTGTACATATCATACACTCATAGACAAAACTTAAGAACATTGTACCTTTTACATGTATATCTGTATTCAGATATTAATTCTAAAATATATTTGATACACAGTAACCTTTCAAACAAATGCCACAGGATGAGTGTCTTTTATCTTTATTAAATGTATTCTCGAGCTTTCGGGCATCTCTGCCATTCTACAGGACTATATAAAATAGGTTTTCATAAACTTATGTAGAAGGGCAGAGATTCCCGAAAGCTCGAGAATACATTTAATAAAGATAAAGAAACACATCCTCAGAAACCTGTGGCATTTGTTTGATTGATATCCAGGAGATTTAAATCAATGGGCAGTGACCTTTTTGAAGACACACGAGATAACCCACACACACAAAGCTTTATTAAGACCACCAGTCTTATACAGATTCACCACAGGAAGAAAGGAAGTATAGATAGAGCTCCTATACTCCAGGCAACGCAGCACCCAACAACAGCCTCCAGGTCCGACGCATGTCCAATGGCCACACGTTCCTTCGTGCATACGTCATGGTTAGCGAATCACTGAACAGGAGAGTGTGGAATCAGCCACTCATGGAGAAAACTTCAGGAAGTTTACATTTTAGCATGTATATCGGGATTCAGAGAATAACTCTGAAAGATATTTGATACACAGTGATCTTTATTGAAGACACACGAGATAACCAAGTGTGAACAAAATTGTCTCTGTCTCGTTCTTCTTCAATAAAAAAGCAGACGACTGGAAAATCAACGACTTTACACTTCCTTAAGTTTTGTCCATGAGTGTATATATTGTATATAAAGCTTTTCTAAGGTCTTGTCCAAGATTATACCAAAAGCAGGGTAGCAATCAAGATTTTTCAAAACCATCTTCAACAACAAAATAAAGAAACCTCCTCCTATAAATGTTTTTGTTAAATGTATATGTATATATGTATCCGTATTCTAAAGAGCAATTTGCATCAAAGCCTTACTATAAGCAAATATGAATAATATTTGTGTTGGATAATTCAAAACTATTCTACTCTATTCTCAAATAAATAAAAATCATTTTCGAGCATGAAATCTGGGCATCTGAATTAAATTTTCCAATGTATTGGCCTTGTATACAAGTTTTACAGGGCTGTACAAAAGAAGAAACATTAGGAAAAGAGAGCTATATGTAAATAGATATGTAAATGAACGATCACCTGTAAATAACTAACTATTATTTTCTAAACAAATATGCACCTGGGAGAATCTTGTGAAAGGCATAGGTCCCCAATGAAAGCTTGTTGTTGATCTGAATTAAATTTAAAAAATATATACTTATCCTTGGAAGCCTGATGTTTTGACCTTCTTTATACTCTATTGTTTTATCTTAAATGCTTTCTCGCTTTTTATTAGAAAGAAGAAAAGTTTTCTCTTATTTAGGAAAGAGTGAAATAAACTACTACAAAAATTGAGCCATCGCATATTTCGTTAGTTCTGACAATCCGCTGTACATCGCTGTGGTGTTGCAGGCTACTGACCGAGACACCGGCAAGTTTGGGACTGAAGGACTGGAGTACTCCCTACTGGGCAATGGAGCGGACAAGTAAGTTTAATATTTATATACTCGTTTGGTTTTTTAACCTAGTTCTCGGCAATCTAATTTTGATACATTTATTATAAGTACAAAACAAGTCTACACATATAAAACAAGGTCCCAGAAGCTTGCTTGCATTGACTTTTGAAGTTGAACTTGTGCAATATTATGCCTTTTAAGTCATTTTTAAAAAAGCTTTTATTTAACTTGCTTCCTTGTCTGTCTGTCTATCCGTCTGTCTGTCCACAAATCTTGCAATCGATTTTTAATTTACTTTTAGAGCACGTAGGAATCTGAAATTTGGTACACTTTTTATAACTCGTTGACAATGCAAGTTGACAAATTTTCAGAGTTCTGGGTTGTCAGGGTGGCACGGAAATGGACAAATTTCCAAATTGCCTTTCAAATTTTGTAAATAATTTTGATATATTTCCAGATCACATAGAAGTATGAAACTTTTAACACTCACTCAGTCCAATGAAAAAAAAAAAACAATGCAAGTTTACATATTTTCAGACTTCTGGGTGGTCGGAATGGCCAGGAATAAACAAATTTCTATATTTCTTTTTAAAGTCTTATGTTACGCCCCTTGCAAAGAATTGACCAATCCGCCGCGAGCAGGTTCCATCTATTTAAGGCCTAATTCCCATTAAACTTTTGATTATAAGTTTTGTAAATTTATGACCAAAAGCTAACTAAATAATTAATAAATAAAAATACAATTTAAAAATCTTTTAATTAAATGCACTAAAAAGTAAAATAATAAACCGTCTACTGAAGGTATATAAGTTCTCCATTTACTCTTAATATCACCCTACCGAGGGAAATATTATTGTTGGTTTACTCTAAATACCATCCTATTCACAGTCTTCTTCCTTCCTCTTCTTTCTTATCTCCACTCAATCGTATTAGGGTATCAAGCTTGTAAGGCTTGAGATTATGACTGGGTAGAGTAGAATGCGTCTGCCTCTGTCATTAAGACTGGGAGCACTACTCAGTGGCAGGCCGACTTAGCTCCAAAAGAAATGGCCGCCTCTGACATGAGGAACAGACGCCATGTGCAGCCGCTCCTAACATGGAGTACAAACGCTGCTCATCCTGTATCCCTGGATTAGGAGCCCTTACAGGGTACTATCAGCCGGGCCAGCTGAGCCCAGGTTTTTTAGTGAGCTTGTTACTGCTCCCCCCCCTCCTTGGGACCGGCAAAGGCGGAGTTATTCACAGTACGGTTTCTCGGTACATCCCCAAGTACCATTCTCCTAGCACAGTCGATACATCCTATTGCAATACTTCTAAATACAACCTTTCTTACATAGTACAGATCTATGCTGTACTTGACACTCTACTGACATGGCACAGATTCTCAGTCCATTCAAAGAGCGGACTTATCACCGTGGGACCATGCGATAGACCGGGGTCCGAGAACTGCCTGGACTATGAGTCCCGGCCGGTGTACCAGCTGTCGTATCGGGCCGTGGACCGTGGTGGACTCAGCGCCGTCGTGCCACTGACCATCCGCCTGCAGGACGCCAACGACAATCCTCCCAAGTTCCGTCAACCCAAGTACCACGCCTTCATCGACGAGAAGGCTCGTCGCTTTGACCCCCCGTTCTTCATCGAGGTAGGACCTCCCAACCTCTTCGTGCCTTAGAACGCCCAATAAAGTGGTCCAGCTATGGATTATTCCTTATTTAACATCCTACAACCATCCTCTACCTATGTATCACTGCTCTATACACTCATAGACAAAACTTATGGAGGTGAAAGTTTTTTATATTGCCGGTCGTCTCTCTCTCTCTCTTTTTTAAGGAGACAAAGGCAATTTTGTTCACACTTGGTTATCTAGTGTGTCTTCAATAAAGATCACTGTGTATCAAATATCTTTCAGAGTTATTCTCTGAATCCCGATATACATGCTAAAATGTAAACTTCCTGAAGTTTTCTCCATGAGTGTATTTCACAATGTGTTTTGTACCTCAGAGGAAAAAAACTCAACTCTTTAAGTCTAAGGCCATTGGACTTGTTATAAAAATATATATTTTCTATAAACAACCTAATAAATACAGAATAAATTATGGTAAAAGGGGCTTCGAATAATCGTTTAAATCTTTTATTTTTGCTAATATAAATAAAAAACTTTGTGCTTGTAAATCTACACATATTTTTATGGAATTATTGTAGTTAAAACAAATAATAGAGCTAACCGTTTACATATAAACACACATTTGTTTTTAATTCGTTTTCTATATAAAGCTAATAATATATATATATATATATATATACCTTAAAGTATTTCTATTTTATCTTAACACACGGAAATTACACTCAAGGACAAGACTTAATGATGTGGAAAGCCTTTACTATCGTCGGTCATCTATTTTTTTTTAAAGGAGACAGAGACAATTTTGTTCACACAGCAGGCCCTTCTTCAGATAACTAAAACGCGTCCGTGATTAGCTTTTCTTGATTAATCAAGAATGGGTATTTGGCCAATTCTGGAATAATTAAAAATCAACGAGAATAGTTGATATTTATTCCGATAGATGGCGCAAGCCATAAGCAACTTTCAGTTGACGATAAGGAGATGCCTTTTTCATAAAATGTTTTAATTAACTGAAGAAAGGCCTGCCTGAAAGTTCAATTAATGCAAATTGAAGAGCTGAGACATCTTATAATTTTTGCAACAATACGTCATAGTTGTTAGTTCCCTATTGAAAAAAAAAAGATTTGACTTCTACCAAGAATTGTATAAAATTTGTATTATTAAAAAATTCTATCTAAATATTATTGCCAAGATAAAACTTAATTCACGTTTACAGTCGAATTAAGATGTGTGAAAGGTTTAACATTATGGGGTTTGAATTATCAAAATCTTCTAGAAGGTTTCATTAATGAAGAGCCAGGCAGCAGTCTTACAAAAGAGACAAAAACTTTTAGCAATGAGTTTCTTTGTGAAAAAGGTATCGCCTTATCGTGCAACTGAAAGTTTCTGATGGCCATCTCCAATCTGTCGGAATTAATATCAATTTTTCTGTTGATTTTTAATTATTCCAGTATTGGCAAAATACCCATTCTTGATTAATAAAAAAAAAAAACTAACCACGTACACGTGGTAATACAATACAATATTCAGTTGCACGTTGAGGAGATGCTTTTTCTCAATTTATCCACCTTATTCCAATATAATTTGGCATTTGAACTATTTTTTGAAATGCGTTTCTTTTTTAAAAAAGAGCAATCCATAAATAAATCTTTAATTAAAAAGGTATATATTGGATTAAAATATCATATATTAATGTTATAATACCATGATAAAGGTTGGCGTTCAGCCAACTGAAATATTGGTAAAATAAATGATATTTTGATTCAATATATGCCTTTTTAATTAAATAAGTTTCTTTATCGAGTTTTTTTAATAATAAAAACTTACTGCAAAAGTTCTCTATTACTTTTATAATATTATATTTCGCGCAATATTCTATATTGTAATCTCTCGTTGTTGTTAATTTGAAGAGAGATCAAACCAGATTTTTTCTATGAAGTTCTTCATTTCTGTCTTCAGGATGAAGATTCTTTACAAATGCAACGAATGCTATCCAGAGGCAATCATTTTTTTTATATAAAAATATAACTTTAATTAAAAAGGCATATATTGGATCAAAAAATCATTTATTTCACCAATATTTTAGTTGGCTGAACGCCAACCCTTATTAGATATTATAACATATAGCGGATGTACCCGGCTTCGCCCGGGTTTTACCCGAGTAAAGGTTTGTCTAACGAACATTTGTTAAAACAATTCTCTATAAACTTATTTAAAAAAAAGATATATTTTGATAATTTGAAACTCGTAAATTTGAATCTCTCGATAAAGTGAACATTTTTTCCCGCTCCCTTGAAAAATACTCGATAAGTTGAATAAAATCAATATTAATTGGTTCCCTCGGTAATTGGAAGTTAAAGGAATAGTATCTTGCCTTGGAATTGTATCATTATTCTTGTCTCAAATAAATTGCCGTGTCATCCTGAATTTTGTCTTTCCTATTTTTCTACATTACAAAATCATCATTTTATCTATTCTCCCAATATATATGTTGTAGATAAATGATAAAACTAACTTTGACTTGTGCGCAATTAATAGGTAGAAAATCTTACTTTTGATAAATAATCTTTAAGATAATAAACTTAGTGATAATAAAACTTATATATAAAAAAACTTGTTATCACCGTCGCAATGAGGGCGCTGCTTGCGAGTTAAATCTACAAATAACTCTAAGGATATTCAAGATATTCAAGAAATTATTTTTCTAAAACCTTCCCAGGGATATACCTAATAACATCCCAAAATATCACGGCGATTGGATGTATGGTTTTTGAATCTATAGAGTACACACAGACAGACATTCAATTATATATATATATATAGATTTAATGTGTGTGTCAACAACAAACTCAGCGCCACATAACGTCAACAGAATAAAGTTTTAAAAATATTTTGTTATATTCAATGGGGAGAAAACAAATTTGATATATATATATTTATATTATGGACAAAATACATTTTTGTAAAATATGGGTGTGAATATTTTGAAAATTAACAATAGCGCCTATTTTATATTTTTAATTATTTGTACTAATATAAAATATAAATATTTGTAAAATGTCTTGAAGTATTTGACCAGTATCTGCCCAGCGAATGTAAACTAAATGCTTTGTTTGATACCAAATAGTAAAAGAGAGGGACAATTTTTTTTTGACAATTGAAATAATTTTATAGACACATCTAGACAATATTGCATAAAAATTTAAGAAGAAAAGGAATCTATACAATAATCCATTAGTGAGGAAGGCTACACCATCTTGATAGGGTTCTCCTCTAGAAGAGGAAGGGTCTTCTTGGATCATTCGCATTTACAGGACCAGGAAGTCCTTATGTATACGGTACTTGGCAGACACCAGAATGGCCAGAGCGTTATCCTTCAGGCCAAGAGAGAGAGTGTAACTTTATTAAAGAAAAAAATACATATCAGCATTAAAATTGTTATTTAGCTATATTTGGCTTGATGGACAACCAATATGTATCAATATATATCTTTATATAAAATGATCTGTGTTTTGTAACTTGTTATATGTATTATGTATAAGAAACGATTAATTTTATGTTATTTCTATGTTGGTACTACATGTTGTTTGCCACATAATTGAAAACTACCAAGAATTTATCGATTCTTAGCCAAAAAATATCATCAGAGGAAACGAAATTGTTTTAGATTCGAACCTCCCATAAACGTCTCATCTGATGAGGTACCAACCAACCCAGGTGAAAGACTACCTCCAGTAAAGACCAGGAAGTATTCATGTTATATGAACTGGTGTCTTATGGGGGGTTTTAGCATACCTATGAGAGTTGATTAATGTTTCTATCAAGGCAGACGAGAATGTGTGGAGCAGGCTACCGATGCAGACGAGACCTCGAAGGTGATGTACACCATAGTGAGTGGTAACGCACGTCACTTGTTCTCAATCCATCCCGAGTCCGGAGAACTTCAGGTGGCCTCTCCTGACAGCTTGGATGTCTCCCAGCTACCTAGCAACATGTAAGGTCATGTAACAGCATCTTAAATATAGTGTATCTTTCTTGAAACATAGCTTCAAAAAGAATCTTGCGCCTTTAAAATAGTTTAGAATTTTGATAGCTCTCTCTGTTGTGTGTACCTCTTAATATCATATTTTATCAAAAATTCACAAGACATATTCTAATCATGCAACTAAACATTGCTGATTGCTTTCCTCATCTATCGGAATAAATATAAACCATTCGTTGATTTTTAATGATTCCAGAATTGGCCAAATACACATTCTTGCTTAATCAAGAAAAGCTAACCATGTACCCCTTTCGGGCTTATGTATTTAGGGTATTTGGCCAATTCTGGAATAATTAAAAATCAACGAATAGTTTATATTTATTACGACAGATTTGCATTTTGCAATTTGCATATCCTATAAAGTCGTATTTGAATGTTGACAGCATCTTGCTGACCGTCCAAGCTGCGGATGGTGGCGCAGGAGTCGACATTGCAACTGTCTCCATCACTGTCACGGTATTGTCACATTACACATCTATTGGTGACAACCTCTCTGTGTAACTTATAAATATTCCTTTGTACAAGTACAATTACAATGTATAAATTTTATTTTCTCAATATTGATTGTGATTAGCTTTTGCTTTTTTACCTTTATTTGCGGTGAATCCGCGGTAAATCCATGTATAATAAATTTCCTTTCCTCCAATTTACCCAGACTAATCTATTAGCTTGATTGTCTTTATATAATTTTTCCTGTATATAAATATCATATTACCATTAAGGTACTATTACCTTTTCCTGCATGTATCATATATTTCTGCTTGGAGAATCTGTATAAGACTAAAAGGTCTTAATAAAGCTTTTTGTTGTTGTTATTACAGTACAGTATCATGTCTCTAAACCAAAGGTTGATATTCTAGGAATTCTATCCTAATCTATCCTAGGTTTACCTCTTTAGCAGCTTGTAGATCAGTCTAGTCCTTGAGTTCATTGGTCGTCTAAATCTTTTCCTGTTTCATCTATGTATTGATCCAAGGCCAGAACCGCTTCGACAACTGAAGAGCCTCTAAGAATATGGTACATTGCCATTGTCTTTCTGCAATTGTTATTAACTAAAATAATCCAGTTCAAGATCTTGTTCATTTATCATCAGCGACTCTAACCATCCACTTCAGTATTTGTCTATAGCATCAGATGTATTCAATCCTAAGTTTAACAGTTGGACACTTTTATTTTCCGTTCATCATTACTCTTCACAATTTATCCTTTCATACTTCATTCCTTAGGATAGAAATAATCGTTATTTATCTATAAAATAAATTACGATTTTTCGTCCAAAAGAAG
>CP092877.1:50234276-50269153 GCA_030710605.1 Cordylochernes scorpioides
TTTCATGCACTAATAACGAAGGTTTCTTCTGCAAGATATTTCTAAAATGGCAGCCTCTAGAATGAGAGTATGCAGCAGTATACATGGAGGGGGCCCCAGTTTTTGTTGACATGCAAATAGTGGCTTCTTAGATAGTAGCGGCATCCCTTTATTTTTGTGGCGGACCTGCGTGTAACATGGACCCGCCACTAACCTCTTATCTGGGCTCCAAATTGTTTTATATATATATTTTTTAAATCTATGTTTATACTCTCCATCCTGTACTCTGTATGCATGGGTCAAGCACAATCTCATTCTCTCAGCAAAGATCTGCAAAAATCTTTTCAAAAGATAATTTTAGAAGAGCGATGCAATAAAACATCTTTAGTCCTCCAATATCTGCACAATCCGCAAGCACAGTTAGAAAAAAAAAGAAGATGGTCAAAGACTTTAGCGTGAAATTGCTTTTTCGTCTTACCCCGTTACAAGAACAAATGGCCGAAGTAAGAAAAAATTCAGGTTGATAATTCGCAACTTCCTCGGAGTTTACAAGAACCCCATGAGCCATCATAATCGAATGACCATCTTACAATTGAGCGCCGATTGCAAGAAGCTATTGAGGCTGCCTCTTCAACTTCAATTGCAATACCTACACCAGACTCCTCATCCTACTCAACTATGATTAACCACGAACTTAATATTGCTGCTCAGTCAGGCAAACGAGGACCCCATTTAGAGAGTGTGTATCAATACTTGCTGACAATTCCTCCAACGTCTGTGGAATCGGAGTCTTCTCCTCCTCTGGATACCTATGCAATAAGATACGTTCTAGTTTGCATGATGACACTCTTGACAAATTATCTTTCCTACGCTCAAATCTTTCTCGAAATTGAATTTTTATCCTTAAAATAAAGTAATTCATGGTTTTTAAAACGGTGCTGTCTTCTTTCTAAACATTAATACATAGTGGGCAAAATGCAATAATGATTACATTTTCTATAATCACAATTGCAAATAATCATGATCACATTTGCTATAATTACAATTACAAGTAATTTTAATCACAATTGCTATCATTATATATAGAATTACGAGTAATTATGTTTACATTCTAATGCAATTAATTTTTTTTTGCAAAGTAATGCATTGCAAAGTAATCGTAATTACAAGGTAATGTATTACTTTGAATGGATTACAGTCCAACACTGCATTAAGAGATGTGGTCTAAGAGTTCCAAGAACATTAATTTTTTCCAGATGTGTGTGCAGTAATTGACAGATAATTTCAAACGTAACCCAAAAGCAATGATTTATCTCATAAGCAGGCGCAAAATATATGCCTTTCAGGTTGTTTTCATCGAAGTAAGTGCCACGTCATTGGCACTATATAAAAGAAAAAATTAAACCTAGACTTGTCCCATACAGATTCTCCCAATTGGGTAAGGTAATAATAATCTTGTGTTATTTACATAGGTAGTGAAATAGAAATTGAACTGGCTTTACTCTTCATCTCAAAGTCATTCACTTGTTGACTGGTCCTTACATAATGATGATCTAAAAAATTTATAGTAAGCTATTGCCTTAGATTTGTTTGCTGATATTTTTGAAAGCAATATCTATATGATATATTATGAGCTGAATATTTTAGGTTTGGCTACGTTAAACATAGTGGGTGCCTTGGTGGCGGGGCCTGAAGCGCTTCATATCTTCAAAAATATACACTCGTAGACAAATCTTTAAAAAGTCGAAAGTCTGTAGACATCTGTTTTTTTTAAGGAGACATAAGCAAATTTGAGTAAAAATATATCAGGCCTCCAGGGAAAAGTATCTTTTAAAAACAATTATTTTTTAGCTTTCGGAAACGAACGTCCCTTCGACAGAAGAAACCCTGGTATCATTATAACAATATTATACCATGTTTTCTCCTACAGAAGGTCGGTCGTGCCCGAAAGCTAGAAAATAAAAATGTTCTTGAAAAACTACGGACATAAGCTTTGAGGCAGTAGAATTACATACAATTATTAATGTATAATATATTCGCTCTTCCACAAATATCAAATTGGGTCTTTTATTAAAACAATTATTATGATGAATTAGCGCGCCATCTGTTATGAAATTTAAACTATTATAGACGCTGGGAGCGTTCACCACTGATTACCCAGGCCCTCTCATTATTATTTCCATTGCAGTAAAGGTAGTAGAAATTGTTTAATTTTCTAAAGAATCATACGTGTCTATAATAGTTTATTTTATTTACCAGTTGTGCAAACAAGACACGCTATATCCGATCTGGATAATTGCGCGTGAAACTATTTACAATAATTGTAGTAGAGTAGGTATAACAGAATTTTCAAAAAGAAAATAAACAATTAAGAAAAAGAGCATTAAATAAACATATACATTAAACAAATAAACAACAACATAAGCAGATAGAAGAAATCGCAAGTTAGTTACAATATAGATGGATATTTTGCCGGGAGGATATTGATCTAAAGAGACAAGGGTCGCCTCTTCCGTCAAAATAGACGTCAAAACTAGACACCATCTATTTTGACGGGAGAGGCGACCCTTGTCTCTTTAGTAGTTATAATAGTTATTATAAAAGATTCGAATTTTCATGATGATGAATATGCTCCAGAACAATCATTTTGAAATTTTTTGTTCAACAACAATTATGCAACGACCCAATAATTAAGAACTTCAAAACTTGATTCAACTACCGGTCTATCTGATACAACACAAGGTTTTGGATGCTCTGAATGGATTTCACTTCCTGGTTCTACTGGCTTCTATTCTATCTAATCATTATTTTATTTAAATGGTAATTTTACCTATTTAGATGGCCATAAAGATAGAGGATGCCTCTGGCGGTCATTCATAGTTCTTAAGCTAACAAACACTTCGGCCTGAAATCGTTTTAATCTTCTCCAAGTTTCGACAAAATTCTTACGAGCAGAAGAGATGTCTTTTTTTTTTCTAAATTTAACGACCTGATTCCTTTTTCAAATATCTTTAATAATCCACAATGCCTTGTCAACCACATATCAATCTTCTGGTAGCTTCCATGAAAATGACGCTTACAAAAAGAGATAGATTAAATATAATGTCTTCACAGAAACAATTCAAATTTAAGATTTCAATGTCAGTCTTTGTTGCTAATAATAATAATAAAGAATTCTTGATATTTCCTCAATATATTTCAAAAGAAAATTTTAGGAAAAACCATCTAATTGAGGGATAAAGAAATATAAAATTATGTATCATTCAAACGGTAATTATATATGTGGGAATTTCTTGTTAGAATAAGTCATATTTGGTTGAAGTGCTAGCAAAGTCTACTGATGTTTTTCAATCTCAGTGTACTAAATCAACACTATTTTGTCAGGGGATTGTGGAGGAAGATATAAACCATTTATTTTATATAAGTACGACCCGGGATCGAATCCCGCATTGGATACTTTTTTTTACCAAAAATATTTTAACAAATTATTTATTAATTTTATTATTTTTATTAAACAGAGTGGTCATTTTTATGTTTATACTAGCGAATGTGTACCCGGCTTCGCCCAGGGTTTTTTCCGAGTGAAAGTTTGCCTAACGAATATTATTGATAATAATATTCCGGAACACACAGAATATTATGATAATAATGATAATAATATTCGTACATTATATATTTATATAATATTGAAAATATATTTTTCGAGCAAACATATCCACTCTCTCTACTGAATAGAATTTTAATAAGATATATATAAATGAAAATATCTAGAGATATACTACATGATCTTAGCCAAAAGGCCTAGAAACGTTATTTTATATGTAGAGATGACCTGGCTTCGTGTGCCTTCTGCTCGAGTGAATGTTTCGCGGTAGAATTTTGTTCCTGCCTACTAAAAATTATTATCTGGCTCCGCCCGTTGACTGCTTTAGTGAATATTCCCCTAAAGAATTTTGTTAATGTCAATCAAGCATGATACTGCAATATTGTCATTATCATTTCTGACTAAAAAATATTGTTGCTCAGTACTATAATTTTTCTTGGTTAAAGTGCGACAAAAAACTCTTCCAGATTTAACTCTGTCCTTTTCAAATTTCAGCGAGATTAGTTACATATTGAGGGCGTGCATAGCCGACAAACATATATATATGTTCCCGGCTTCGCCTGATTTTTACCCGAGTAAAAGTTTGCCTAACAAACATTTGTTAAAACGATTCTAGCAAACATCCAATCCCTACTGAATCTATACTTGTCATACTCTCGATAATTTGAAAATTTTCCCGGTCCCTTGAAAAAATACTCGATAAGTTGAAAAAAAATCAGTATTAATTGGTCCACTCGGTAATTTGAAGTTGAAGGAATAGTATCTTGCCATAAACGAAGATTTGTACATAACTGTATTTAGCGAATTTACCCGGCTTCGCCCGGTTTTTATCCGAGTAAAAGTTTGCCTATCGAACATTTGTTAAAACGATTCTAGAAAACATCCAATCCACCTATATATTGATTTATAAACGTATATAAATATAATAATTGTTATACGCGTTTAAATATAATTTTGAAACACATAATTTTTTGAAAATATTTATTATATTTTAAATAAGATATTGTCACTTTTGTGAATTTGATAATTAATTATTTCTTTTTTCTGAATGAATTATATATATTAATTTAAAGATTCATTTTTGTTATCATCATCACATACAATGTAAGTTTTTTATATAAACAAACGATAATAAACAACAGCAACATGAAATTTGCATCTTCACTATTATAAAACAACAACAAATTAAATTAACAATGTAAAAATATTTTTTAACATTTAACACAAAACGTCACAATATTTTCTTTAAATATATATTAATATTTAAATTCCCAGTTTTTTTACGTCATTGGAAAATTATATTACTGAATTCTCAAATTAAATTTATTATACTTGGAACACATTTTAAGCATTGTTACAATTTATAAATATAATTTCACCAGAATCCGCTAGAGGCGCTGCTTGCGAGTGAAAGTAGAAGATTTGCAAATAAAATTGCAAATAATATTTATTTCAAACCAAATTCAAACCAGAAACCTTCCCAGTAGTATAGTAAATAACTTCCTAAAGTTTCACGGCGATTGGATAATCTTACCTTTTAAAAACATTCATCATGTGAACAAACTAACATTCATCGTGTAAACAAACCGCGTGTTAATTATTAACCAATCAAATTAATTTATCGTCGCGATCAGTGCTGCGCCCAAGCGGTTAAAGGCTGGAACTAACGCTTTTTTGTTTTATATTATTTAAAAAAGCACATTAACCTTTTAGGTTTTTGAATAGCCTATATGTTAAACGATATCTTCATCTACCTACATGCGAAATTTCATAATGATTTATTCTGTAGATTTTGCGCAACGCGATAACAAACATCGATTTTGGATTTCATTTTTATAGATACAGTCTACTCTCGTTATAACGCCACCATCCGGATTTTGCAAAAAAGCGGCGTAAGGCGAGGGTAGCGTTGTATCGAACACGTTTAAAATTTGAAATTTGAAGATACAATAAATTATTTATAACAATTACTAAAAACAACTTATACCCTAAGTCAATATATAGAATGCTGGCATTAATTAATTAATATGACAAATAGGAATAATTAATTTATAATTTATTCATTAAAAAAGTAATTAAATTTTCTTGAAGAAGTCTGTGATCACAACTTGTGTTTTCGCTCTCTCACTTATGACATAGACACGGCGTAACAAATCCGCAGATAGATTGACGTCGTCAGATGTTGCTCTCTTGGAGTGCTCAAGAAACAACAAAACTGTTTCATCAGCTGTTCTGACTTCCCTTAACGATGGTAGGCGCTGGGTCACTGTTGCATCACCATCCTCGCCAAGTTCTTATTTCGCTGTAACAGTGGACACCAGAAAATTGTCATCTGTTAGCTTCATTTCTGCCTCCTGGGAATCATCAACCAGTTGAAACTCCCTTTCAGTCATCAAATTCTCTGGTGTAATAGCGAAGATGTCGCGAATGCGATCGAGCAGATTTCCATAATTAAGAGGCTCAACTGCAGCAGTAGAAGTGAAGCGAATAATGCCTGTGTGATTCCAGCAGTTGCTGATGGAATCAGGGCTCACAGAATCCCAAGCCATTTTACAATAGCGCACAGCGTAATCCAGACGTAATTCTGTGGATAGATGGGCATCCGCCAATTCCACCATTTTCTGGAGTTGAAGCTTGCGATATTGAGCCTTGAAACTTTTTTTTCTCGGGCGAAGCCGGGTCATACGTCTAGTAATCTATAAGTTTGATTACCAACAAGTTTTTTTTATCTATAAGTTTTATTATCACTAAGTTTATTATCTTAAAGATTATTTATCAATAGTAAGATTTTCTACCTTTTAATTAAGCACAAGTCAAAGTTATTTTTATCATTTATCTACAACAATTCCAAAGATGTTTACAATGAACAAAATAGCCATCTCCATAGTTACTCTCAACACACACCATCACACCAAGAATAAACCTCTAACTCTACATTTTTGAAGTAGAATTAACAATCTTAAATGTGAATTGTTTCTGTGAAGACATGATATTTAATCTATCTCTTTTTAGTAAACGTCACTTTCATGGAATCTAGCAGAAGATTGATATGTGGTTGACAGGGAAATATGGATTATTAAAGATATTTGAAAAAGGAATAAGGTCGTTAAATAAAAAAAAAGACATCTCTTCTACTCGTATAACTGAAATTTGATGATAGCTTACGTGATAATTGAAACAATGAATAATATGTGAGTTATTCACATATTAAACAAATGTTAACGCGGGATTCAATCACGGTTCATGACTGTCGGGAATCGAGGGGGTTACCTACTCAACAACAACAACAAAAACCTTTATTAAGACACTGATTACCTACTCGTCCACCGACTTGTTCGTTTATGATAGCTTACGATTAGTAGATATTTATTCCGATAGATGATGCAAGCCATCAGAAACTTTTAGTTTTCAAGTTGTATCAAATATCTTTCAGAGTTATTGTCTCAATCCTGATATACATGTTAAAAGGTATAACTTATTTAAGTTTTATCCATGAATGAATGTTGTAAACACTATGTAAATATATTGGCGAAACTGTACCAATAGATAGTGGGCTACCTAGACCGAGTCTGTACACCAATACCATGCCACAAAACAACATGTAACAGATCCAAGTATTTTTATTTCCAGTAAAGAAATGTATATTAAATTCAATACCTTTTGTAGATATATTTTTAATTATATACCAACAAATATCTTTAAAAAAACTGGTAATTTATATTATGCTTATTTTACATATTGCCAGACATTTCTTTCTTTTGTACACAGTTTTTTTTTCTCGTTTATTTCTCTCTTTCTCATTGTTAATATCATATGAATATTCTATTCACGGCCTAAAATTATTATATATATGTATAGACAAATGTAAAGGCATACATGTATGACAGCGCAAGTGTCCCTAGGGGGACATAGTGCTTTAAATTGAAATAAAATATTAATAAAAATAATGCCACCATCATAGCTCACAAACCAATGGAAAACTCCCCCCTAACGCCCATGTTAGTAAGATTTGTAATCAGGCATGCTCGGTTTCGCTCAGCGACGAAATGGCGAAACTACAGAGAAGATTCTCTACAAATGAGCCAAACCTTCCTCGAAAATTTAGTGTTTCAATTAGGAATTCTATAAATTCGCCTTATATGATGTCATAAATCTTTATATGATTGCTGAAGACACTTTGCAATAAGTTTGTTCATAAAATAAAAAAAACCCGCTAGAGCTTTCGATTTCGAGGTCTTGCTCTTTAACGTGAAACATTATATCTGAGAGTGAGCACGGAGGCCGAGATCTACATGGATATTTATACCTGATTTAGGATATGATTTATTGAGAAATGTTTTTATCACTTTTTTTTATAATTGCACACTCACGAACAAAACTTTAAAAAGTGGAAAGTACTTGATGTCCCTATTCGTATATATATATATATTTTAAGGAGACATGGGCAATTTGGTTCACACTTGGTTATCTCGTGTGTCTTCAATAAAGGTCACTGTAATATCTTTCAGAGTTATTGTTTGAATCCCAATATATATGCTAAAAGATACAACTTTCTTCATTAGTGTATATAACGCAATTTTCTTATATTCAATCTTTTTATGCATAAAAACGCAATTTTAATTTTCCTTATCATTAATTCGAGAAAATTAGTATTTATTCGTATTTAAATTGTAAAGATACAACGTGTTAGATTTTAAGTTCACTCCACATTCACATCGTTCGTCTAAAGAAAAGATTAGGTTATAGTGAGTCTGTGTCTTGGGTCACGCAGCGGTCAACCTGAGATAAGCTTACGGAAGTCACATCAGGTCAACGCTGTAAGAACTTTAGTCTGACCGGGTAACTAGGCTGGAACCTTCATCTGCTTACACTTCACCTCTTTTTCTTTATTGTAGTTAAAATCACAGTATTTTACAAGTTTCTTCCATAACGAATAGGGAAATTTTATTGTTATCTTTATTCCTTAAGTTTAGTCAATGAGTATAAGTATTTTAAATTGTATATTAAGCTATTATAGAAAGATGAATAAACTTTTCACCAACATCTTGTGTGAGCACCTAACTGTATCAGTGATTTGACGAGCTGTGTCGTGGTCCCAGGTTAAAATCCCCGCCAAGCTGGTCATACTGGATGAGAATGACAACCCGCCAAGGTTCCAGAATGTCCCCTATGATGTCACCGTTAAAGAGGTTTGTTATCTTCTATTTTTATCATATAACCTATCTCTACACACATTCTATTATTTTAAAATAAAATTTTTGGATCATAAACTTTTATTTTCCAATATTTCGTATGGCAACTCGCAAAACTTCTTCGGGGAACAAGATTGTTTTGAGATGCTCGCGTATCATATCGCGATACGCGAGCATCTCAAAACAATCTTGTTCCCCGAAGAATTTTGGTGTGTTGCCATACGAAATATTGGAAAATAAAACTTTATGATCCAAAATAAGCATTTTTAAATAATTTAATACATGGATTGCTCTATTTTCAAACACACTCTATTATATATACATAGTCTATTATCGATTTAAGACCTAGCCACGAGACCAGAAATATTCGGTCTTATATCCGATTTGGGTATTAAAAAACCAGTATTTTTTATCTTTATTATCATTTATAGGGTTACCAAGATTTAAACGTTGGATAATTTGTTAGTTAAAAGCCAATTAATAGACATTTCGTTAACTCCATCAAAAATAAGTAAAAAGAAAAGTAATATAATCATAAAAAATATCAATAATACCAAAATAGAATAATAAAAAGATATACTGGCCGAAGTATCTTTAATTTTAAGAGCTATGAATGCCGTCCATGCAGCCTCTATCTTTACCTAAAATATCAAAATTTTAATTTTAAAATCAAGAGTAGCCATCCTAAACAGCAAATACAAACACCAAAATTCTGAACATGAACCATATAGATACACATGTAGTTTCAGAAATAACAAGGCTATGTGCAAGACAGTTGTCCAAAAAGGTGAATTCCCAACTATGTTACATCTTTTTGTATTTGGTAAATATTCAATTTCACTTGAAATTTTACTGTCAGTTTAACAAGCTATTAAAATTCTATTAAAATACATTATTTTTGTGCTTGAGAGAGTTTATAAACGTAATATTTTGATATAAAGGTGTTAATGAAGACAGAAGCCAAACTGTAACACTGTCGTTTGGAAGTTGGCCAGCAGACGCTGATGTTCCAACGTCAGAAGTTGCACCCGATTGCCTTGACCTCTATGGAGCTGGAATCCCGACGTTAGACGACCTCTGTGACTTTATATCTTTTTTCTTATGGCGTGTTGCTGTTCTTAATATTGGATTTTATACTGGAGAGCCCTTCCGAGAATCCTAAAGATGGAAATTGTTTAAATATCTCCTAGAATCGTCGTAAAGATAGAGGATGCCTGGCCGGTATTCATAGTTCTTCAAATTAAAGACAGTTCGGCAGGTAAATCTTTTTATTATAAAGTAAATAAAGCTTCCAGGGTTAAGTTTCTTGTTCATATCTTTATATTACTTACTTTATATAAATATTTACCAAATACAAAAAGATATAACATAATTCACCTTTTTGGACGACTATCTTGTACCAAGCCTTGTTACTTCTTAAACTACATGTGTATCTATATTGTTTATGTCCCGAAGTCTGGTGTTTGTAATTGATGTTTAGGAAGGCTACTCTTGATTTTAAAATTGAAATATTAAATATTATATATAAAAAATATTATAAAAATATATCATTGTCTCTATAATATAAAAAGATTTACTGGGCGAAAGTGTTTTCTATTTGAAGAACTATAAATGCCGGCCAGGCAACCTCTATCTTTACGGTAATCAAGACCAATTTTGGTATTGAGGAGGTATTGAGACAATAAAAAGATTTACTTGCCTAAGTGTCTTTTATTTGAACTTATAGAATCGTGTTCTAGAGAATTAATGTTCTAGTGCATACGAAAGTAATCTAAGGTAGTCTGATTCATTCTAACATCGTATCGCTCTATTAGCTAGATTGTTCTACTCGGGTAACCAATCAGACAATATCGAAGAATAAAAGATAGAGTTAAAAAATTGCTAATTCTGGAATAATTAAAAATCAATGAATAGTTGATATTTATTCCGATAGGTAGCGCAAGCCATCAGCAACTTTCAGTTAACCGATAAGAATATGTCCCTTTTTCCTTTTTTAATTTATGAACCTTCTCAGTACAATATCACATTTGTACTATTTTGTCACAAAAAGTGTGTGTTATGTAGTATTAACTCCATGAATGAAGCTTTACTATTTGAACTATGAGGGGACTAGGCTATTGCTAATAAGATTTGATAGGTAAACCTTGGAGGAAATACGTTGTATTTTATGACAGGTTATCAATATCTATATATCCAGCATTTATACGTAAATACAGAGTAATATATGAAAAGATAGTACAAATGTGATATTGTACTGGGATAAGGGGCATAAACTATGAAAAGGGCATCTCCTTATCGTGCAACTTAATTGGCCAATTACCCATTCTAACCATCTCAGTACGTGGTTAGATTTTCTTGATTAATCAAGAATGGGTAATTGGCCAATTCTGGAATAATTAGAAATCAACGAGAATAGTTGATATTTATTCCGATAGATGGTGCAAGCCATCAGCAACTTTCAGTTGCACTATAAGGAGATGCCTTTTTCATAATATAGTAATATATATATATATGTGATAATATAATAATAATGTGGGGAAAGAGAAATAATCACACTACGATTTGGTAGAGGAATTTGGAAGGCAACCAGAGAGAGATGGAGATGGCGGGCCCGGCTGTCCGCCGGGCGGACGTTTGTCGAACACAATCACCCACTGTCCCCAAAGTCCCGAGGTGTTAATTGACGGACCCCAGGAGCCCCTTGGAATGTCCTGATGTCTAAAGTGACACCCTTTAGCTGCCCATCTCTCTCTGGGTTGACTGTAGGTTTGTTTTATTATTCCAGGAAGAGTATATATTATGACATATATATATGGAAATTCTGACTGAAACACTTGTAATGGTTACAATATTTCGATGGGTGGAAAGCAACAGGAAACCATCATACTCACTAATATGAAAATAATTTTTGCCGGGAGAATATTGATCTACAAAACCAAGAAAGGCCACCTGTCGCATCAAAATTCTCAAGTATGCACTAAAAGCTTTCCTAATTGACGCATGTTATAAGTGATAACGTCTATAAAAGACCACTTTGTTAAATTGAAAAATGGCATGACTGATATAACTCAGCATCTAATGATAAGCAAGGAGAGATCTGAGGAGAGTGTCCGTTTTTTTTGGCTCTGGTCTCTCATGAGAGGTCCTGATGATGATGATGTTAGAAAGAATATAGACATCATAGGATAGAATGGCTACCTAAGCTAGTATTGCCTGAACGCCTGAAAGAGAGTTAGACACCATTGGATAACGGGCTATCTAGACCGAAGTCTGTATGTCTGAAGACAAAGACAATGAAAAATTTTATTGACTTCTAGTCAACTCGGTTAAAAATATTATATAAACAAAATATAACAAAATAAAAAATTCAAAGTTTCTAATTATTTGTATCAGACGAATCCCACTGGATGTTGTCTATTTCAAGGTCGCATTCTGCCCTGAAGTCAGACAGCCACTTGCCTAGGTCGGAGTCCCCGACACGATTGCCTTGTCAAGGAATTTCTTTAGAGCAGAGCTTTGCTCGGGCGAGATAAACGCGAGGACGTCCTCCCTCTTAGTTAGGGATACTGTCAAATTATATTGACAAATATTTGCACTCTTATCATATCTTATCTCAGGTTTTAGTGGAAAGAATTTTGTTTTCGTTTGTTTGTGAATCAATCTCTCCGGCCTTCTCTCAGTGGACGAATGTAGCCATGTTTGTTTATAAAGGGGAGCTAGCAAAAATAATCTATTTTGGTTAAGCAGCCCCGTAAATAAAGATAAGATTGCGAGAGGAGTGTGGTGGATTATCGTGTGGAGACGCTTAAAGTGTTCTCTGCGTGATTTATACGTGTCTGGTAATCTCCTCGCATACCTGTGTAACCCCGGTCCGTTCCCTACCAACGCTAGAATAAAAATAAGTACTGTTTTATTATTATTATTATTTTATTTAACAAATTGTGATTTATTATTTACTTTTTTTTTTGTTGTACTCTTGAGTGTACGTTTTTTGTATGTTTAGTTACTATTACTTTAGGCACTATTAATTTGCAACTTTGTGAGATAACCCGTAAAAGTAACTTTTGTCAATACAACAGCCCTCTCTATTTCGCACCTATAAAAGTCCCTATATAGGGGTTCCAGGAAGTATTCAGCATCTATTACCGTAAACAGATCCTCAACCTTCTGTGAATTGGACCGAGGAGATGTGGAAGATCAAAGCTATCAGGAAGAGAAGGCACCGTGTAGATAACGCGGGGTGTGCAGGACACTCCAATCGGCACGACCATCTTCACCACCATCAACGTGACAGATGTCGACGAGATAGGGACAGAGTTGAAGGTCAGCTGCGGCTACGACCCACAGGTAGGTTGTCCCCATCTTGTCCTCACATGTGACCTGACACCCGGGTGTGTGACATCACAGAATCCAGAAGCCTGCAGTCACTTCTCTCTAGAACGTCTTACCTCCAGTTCAACCAAAGCTGTTTATGGCGTGGTGCTGAGACAGCCTCTCAACTTCAGTCTGCGCCAGGCTCACAGGCTTCTTCTAGTGGCCAATGTAAGTGCAACTCTCGCCTAGATTCTATCTCCTTAATATATATATATATATATATATATATATATATATATATATATATATATGTTTTAAAAAGGCATATATTGGATCAAAATATCATTTATTTTACCTGCGAAGCGTTGAGCGTCATAAGCAAAACTGGTTGATATCGTTTTGAAAATAGAGAAATCCATAAATAAATCTTTAATTAAAAAGGCATATATTGGATCAAAATATTTTGATATATATGCCTTTTTATTTAAAGATTTATTTATGGATTGCTCTATTTTCAAAATATATATATATATTAAAATACTTGTATATTGAAACAAACGCATATCTTGGATCAATCTTATTTATTAAAAACAAAATTTGATATTTCGATGAGACTTTTCACTTATCTTTTAGGAATTCAAACTCCTTGTAAGCTAATCATCCACGTCATTCACGAAAAATATTGTTTACATTAAATACGTTGGGGTGACCAAACCATTTAAAATGAATCATTATATCTTCGAAAATAAAAAATGCTATATAATTTAAATTTGACTATTTTCGTTTTAACTGTAGGTATGATTGTAGCATGTTCATCTCCCTATTGATGCTATTTTTTTATCATCTATACATTCTCAGTTCTCTAGAAATAATCTTGTGTGTTTATCCTGCACCTGCCTGTATGAAGCACTATTGAATTTTAAAAATTTTGAAACAAAACTAGCCACACACACAAATATTTAATATATATATATATATCATTACCTTTAAAGGCTAAATGGAATTTTTATCATAGCTTTCTCTTCGTTGGCCTATAAATCAGTTTGGAGAGATTGTATGCAGAGTACTAACAATAGTGTGACAATACTGTGTGTGACAGGACGGGAACCACAATGTCACAGGCACGCTGACAGTCCGGGTGGGAGATGTCCAGAACAGACCGCCACAGTTTGTGGGGTCCCTGACAGGAGTGGTGTCTGAGGATGACCCTACGGTGAGTATCTTGTCGATGAGTTGGCTTCACAGTTGGTGGTCGGATTCTACAACTTGGTTCTATTTCTTTGGTTCTTAGATCGCTTGTCTTCGTCTATAGGGTTCTCAAACATTATTATAAAACTTACATCTCATTCTTCCATCCAAAAAACACTCTCTTTTTTTGCTTATCCCTGGTACACGTGGTACAGGCCATGCTAATCATGGTGGGTAGAAGTAGACGACTGCTTTTACTGTAAGTGCACCACTTGTCTACACATGTGAAAAGCAGTTCTAATGTTCATAGCAGTTCTAAGCAGTTACAAATGTGCTAGAGCCCCGTTTGGTTACATGCACTCGCTGATGGGGTTAGACTTTTGCAAGAATCGGGAGCCATTGGGGAATTTATTTTTTAAATCAGAAAAGAGTGCCCAATGCGGGAATCGAACCCGGATGGTAACGGTCGAAAACCAACGGTTTAGACCATCCTTCCACCGACCCCCAAGAACACTCATTCTATTTACCATTGAAATAAACTCAACTTTTACTCCTCAATTTTTTTATTGGATTTAGAGAACAAAATTTTGATTACCATTACTATATTGCGATAATTTATAACAACAAAAGGAGCTTCTTGACAAAGGGACGTCTGGATCCTATCAGGAGTTACAAGCCACCTTGAGTTCGAACAAGCCCTTGCCAATTACGGAGTTCTTGTCCTCAACATGCTCAAGGGACATGTCGAGGAATTTGGAATAGAATTATCTTGTGTTCAGGCGAGAGTTGCTCGAGGAGGTTCTCCTTATAAAAGGGATCTAGAATCCCGTAGATGCTTTCTGCTTTCACAATTTTCTTATATAGGGGCCTTAGCAGTGTTGGGCATTAAAAATTTATTTTTCAATTAAATTGAAGTGCAATTAACAATTAATTAATTGTTAATTAGAAAAGTGCAATTAACAATTAATTAATTGTTAATTGTATGAATACAATTAATAATTAATTAATTGTTAATTGTAAAAATACAATTAACAATTGATTAATTGTTAATTGTGAAAATTACAATTAACAATTAATCAATTGTTAATCTTTAATAAATCATTTTAATTAATATTTGCCCAACACTGCCTGAGATAAAAGTGTTTTTATTAAATACAACACACCTTTACCATCGTCAGCTGCAGTTGAACGCCTTTTTTCTTTTGCGACAATGACAAATCTGCCAAAGAGTCACAAATTGTTGGACAGCATGTTCGAGAAAAGAGTGGTACTGAAATGCAGTGTTGGGCATTAAAAAATTATTTTTCAATTAAATTGAAGTGCAATTAACAATTAATTAATTGTTAATTAGAAAAGTGCAATTAACAATTAATTAATTGTTAATTGTATGAATACAATTAACAATTAATTAATTGTTAATTGTAAAAATACAATTAACAATTGATTAATTGTTAATTGTGAAAATTACAATTAACAATTAATCAATTGTTAATCTTTAATAAATCATTTTAATTAATATTTGCCCAACACTGGGCCTTAGGAAAGATTTATGGTTCAGTTGGTCGAGTATTCTGTTTATGTTATTTACGTTTCCGCTCGGAAAAAAGGAGCTTCTTGTGTAGAACACGTTTATTCCGCTAGCTTTCGAACGACATCATTCTTCAACGGGCGTGTTTTATTGTATTGTTGTCATTCTAGTGTTGTAGGTACCATTGTCACCTTCGAAATTGTCTCAATTGTTGTAACTGAGGGTTTAGAGGGAGAGACAAGCAGTTTCTGAAGGGAGAGACAACGAAGATAAGCCATGTAGCACTACCATGGTAGTTCCTGCTACCTAAGTTTACTCCTAATTCACTTCTTCCGTCTTTTTACTTTTTAATTTCACAATTTATAGTTTACCATTCAAAAAACCATGTTCTATATATAGAGAGGGGGGATAAAAGCAGCTTCATGAAAAACCCACAGCTTTTTATTAATATATCCATAATTGGTTTAAAATAGCAATTGTCACAGCAGTATTCATCATGATAATTACTTAATCAGGATAATTACTTCTAATCACACTAATTGATAATTAATTACACTTTAGAAACTTGCTATCTTTTTCTTTTACTTCACGCATACAGTGGCAAGTAATTTCACTTTGGTCGTAAGATGAGAATGCTCGAAAAGTTTTCTTATTGAGAATTTAGAACACGGGAAGGAATCTGTCCCTCGGTGTAGTGCTAGAGTTTTTTCGTAAAGAACGGACAGTGGCTGGTGGTCTTCATTACCTGACTGATCAGGAATTACTGGACAGAACCTGCTGGAGATCCATTTATAGGGCGATAACGTACCATATATATATATGTACAAATAAAAAAGACATATCCTGACCAGGAGCACATGTGCTTTTCAGAAGGCAGAGCGCCATCTGGTGGAACACAAACCAACTATTCATTGATTTAACCTGTTCCCTGACATTTGGCCAATCCAATTTCTTGATAGATCAAGAAAAGCCATCCACGAACGCCACTGGGATCTATTTGGTCGCAGTGGTACAGCCTACTCCACGCTGACGAGCGCCAACAGCGCTCGTGGATGGCTTTTCTTGATTTATCAAGAAATTGGACTGGCCAAATTTCAGGGAACAGGTTAAATCAATGAATAGTTGATTTCTGTTCCACTAGATGGCGCTCTGCCTTCTGAAAAGCACATGTGCTCCTGGTCAGGATATGTCTTTTTTATTTTTAATATCAACATCTGACCATTTTATTTTTTTCTATTGTCCTTACTGCCATGAAAAATATATTAGGAGGGCTTGGCTCATCAGTAGTGAACACTCCCAGCAAGGAAACGCTTGTTCGGCGGTACATATAATAAAATTGGAACGATACAGAGAATATTAGCATGGCCCCTGCGCAAGGATGACACTCCCAGCAAGGTGAACCAATGTCATCACAACATTCCCTTGGTGATATTTTTGTTGTCATCTAATCGAGAAGATTTTCACAACAACGCGTCAAATAAAAACTGTAATCTGTTTGGACTTTAGTAACGCTTCACCTCTGTTAAATGTACGAGTATGAAAGGAAACATTTCAGACCGTTGAAGCTGTCAAAGAAGCTCCAAGAAGGAGACTTTCAGTACTATATTGAAAAAATTTGCCGGTCCCAAGCCTGGATGAAAAAGGAGGAGGGGGAGCAGTAACAAGCTCACTAAAAAACCTGGGCTCAGCTGGCCCGGCTGATAGTACCCTGTAAGGACTCCTAATCCAGGGATACAGGATGAGCAGCGTTTGTACTCCATGTTAGGAGCGGCTGCACATGGCGTCTGTTCCTCATGTCAGAGGCGGCCATTTCTTTCGGAGCTAAGTTGGCCTGCCACTGAGTAGTGCTCCCAGTCTTAATGACAAAGGCAGACGCATTCTACTTCACCTAGTCATGATGGTTGTCAAACAGACACCATCAAGGGTCACAACTTGATACCCTAATATGATTGAGTGGAGATATGAAAGAAGAAGAAGATAGCAAATTCTCGGGGAGTCTTATAGGGATAAAAGTGTATATTTAAGCATAGGTAGTACATGTGTTGAAGGGGATAATACCTATATAGTTATAAATCTTTAAGTAATTAAAAGACATATTGGATTGAATAAAAGTATTTATTTGTCAACATTTCGGTTGACTGAATGCCATACTTTGTCAAGGCATTACATTTATTTTTTCAAAATAGTTATAATTATAGAATAGGAGTTTGTTGTTGACACAAATTAAATATGTTATAACACCTTGATAAAGGTTGGCATTCAGCCAACTGAAATATTGGTAAAATAAATGATATTTTGATCCAATAAATGCCTTTTTAACACAAATCAATAACGCGCCATCTATACATATAAAATGAAAGGATTTAAAAGCACGAATGTTTCTTTTATACACAATACAAACTTCTACTGTCCTTACTGAGATGAAAAAAATATATTGGGAGGGCTTGGCTCATCAGTTTTAATCAAAGATTTATTTATGGATTGCTCTATTTTAAAATTATAGAATAAAATTTCTTATGACATTAGTTACGTTGTTTTATAGCCGCACCTCGCATGAAGTACGAACACTTGTGTTTTCCTGTACTATATGTAAATATGTTTCAGGGTACGACCATCATGACGGTGAAAGCTGTGGACGGAGATGACCAGGATCCTAACCAGATTGCCTACTTCCTCGTTACTAGTAAGTCATCCATTTCTACCTTTTCTGTTGCAAACTTGCTGAGGACCCAACACGACTAAAGGAGGAATGTTAAAAACTTAAGAAGAACAAAAAGCAAAAAGAGGCAGTCTTTCTCGTTATTAATAGTTATAATAATCCCAATCTCTGTATTTAAGTTTTAACTATTCAAATAAAAAGGAAAACAGATGGTATAAATGTTTGAAAAAGCAACAAGAAGAAAAGCGTGTTTGTAATTAATGGTCATTTGAATTGGTTTTAGACATCAGAATTCGCAAACGTTTTATAAAGTGAATTTAAAGTGAATAAAACAGGTCTTAATGACTTATTCAGAAAATATCGAAATAAACTATTAGTAGTAAGTGGTGTGAATCAGAACTTTCCTCAATTAAGACATAGCTTGAAACCTACTTTAAGTCAGTTTTTCAAACGATGAAATCTTCAAAAGCTCTACATTTCTTGAATAAGTCCAGTCCAATGTGTTGAGTTCTGTAACTTTATAATTTCCATCATAAATTAATTCTAGTTGAATAAACATGGATGCCATGTGTACTAGGAACATGTATGTTGTACTTATCATTACTCCAATTTCGCAAGTCAATGAACATACACCACTGAGTGTGTGTGCAAAAGTTAAAAAACGAACCATAAAATAATGATTTAAAAATTATATATAAAAATATTATTCGAGAAAATTTTCATATATACACTAATGAACAAAACCTAAGAAAGAGGGAAGTCTTTGATATCACCGTTATCTTTTTTTTTGAAGGAGACAGAGTCAATTTTCCCACACCTGGTTAACTCGTGTGTCTTCAATAAAGGTCACTATTGTCAGTTATTGTCTGAATCTCCTGATATACATTCTAAAAGATACTTCTTTAAGTTTTGTCCATGAGTATATATATTACAAATTGTTCTTGTAATAGATAAACGACAACAAAAAGAAAAAAAAAGCTTAATTTTATATTTAAATTGCTAATTTTTTTTTTTTATTTGCTAGAATTCCTAAATTTTATATTGTACACAATCATATGCATAAATAAACCCGCTAAAAAGACATAAAACTGAAAGATATTTTTAAAAAATTCAATAAGATCATTTGTTCCTGTCACATCAATGAGGTTGGTGACAGATCCCGACAATTCCTTCTTCCTCCACCAGGACTCAGGGAAGTTGACCTTGGTGCGGCGGCTGGATAGAGAGAAGTACCTGGCAACTGACGGTACAATCACGGCCATGGTGAAGGTAAGCTCGACCGTATTACGTTGTCAGGACAGTGATGAGACAACACGTGGTGTCCAGGCTGTCGAAGTTGTCAACGGTGTACCCATCGAGACACCACGCACCACCGCCGTGACCGCCCTCACTGTCACCGTGAAGGATGTCAACGATGAGCCGCCCACATTCAACCGCGACACCTACTCTGTCACCATTGACGAGGGACTTCCTGATGGCACGCCCCTCCCTGATCTAGACATGTTTGTCTCCGATCCCGACCTGGTGAGACAAATACATTACTAAAAAAAGAGCATCGCCTTATCGGGCAACTAAAGTTTCTGTTGGCTTACGCCATCTATCGGAATAAATATTAACTATTCGTTGATTTTTTAAATATTCCAGAATTAGCTGAATACCCATTCTTGATTAATCAAGAAAAGCTAACCACATATGCGTTTCGGGCTGTTGGCACTCGTTAGCGAGGTGCAAGCTGTACCTCAACGACCAAAAATACATTACTACCAGAGACAGCCCTCCTCTTCTCTTCTATATATATATATATATATATATATATATATATATATATATATATATATATATATATATATATATATATATAGTGTAGAAACTATATAACAAAATTATAACAGTGATTCTAATTTTAAAAACTTAAGGAGCAAACTGATAATAATACAAAACTGGACTATAAAATTAAATAACTATTTATTGTTATATATATATATATATATTAACTAGTTCAGAGCAACCTTTTAACCACCATTATCCTCAAACTCGAACAACTGTCACAAAAAAGTCATAAGATGCCCCAAATATTTTTATTTACTTTATTAAAGAAGCTTTCGGTCAAGCCCTTACTCAGCAAACTATTATTTTAGTTAGCTGAAGAAGGACTTGCCCGAAAGCTTCTTTAATCAAGTAAATAAAAAGATTTGGGGCGTTTTATGACTTTTTTTGTAATTATTCAAAATCCGCAAATCTTTGATAATGAATCCTACAACTGCTTTTTTTTTTTAATTTTGAATCACAAAGGCTGACACCAATATAATCAATAATGGAATAAAATACTTATCATGTGTGTATTTGCAAATAACCTTGTTGATGGTTTACGTCATCTATCGGAAAAATAAAAATTAAACGCAAATTCAAGAATATTGGGAATAAAAATTAAATTGATAAAAGAAACCTTTCTGTCATTAGGAAAAAGTGAATAACCAATACCTTGTATTAAAATAAATCGACGTTTAGTTCATATCTTTTCCGATAGATGGCGTGAGCATTCTGTATCGTTGAGTTGAATGATCAGGAGTTTTTCTTTCTTAGTTTTAAATTTAGGATATAATCCTTTGCTATCAATTTTATATGATAAACTTCTAAGGATGAATATATTTTTAATTAAACGTTTTTCGAGCTTTCGGGATAACGCCCTTCTACAGCAAAATTAATACAAAATGAAACTTAACTATGTTATGGCAAAGTTATATGTACATTATAAAATTTACATAATATCAGCTGTGTTTTTTTAACCTTTCGTAGTTTTACCACCTGATCCAGGTAAATGTTCTCATTGTTTTATTTTACCAATATATCGATGTTATAACTTGTCTAATAAGATTTGATAAAATTACGATTGAGACACATGTGTTGTATTTTAATTGACTTCATGGAAAATCCTTTATAAAGTTTCATATACATAGGGTTCGTGAACAATTCTATAATTTATAATACAATATAATGCGGCTTATGATTGTAAAGCGACATTTGAAAACCATCCCGCATGTGTTTCTCTTTTCAACGATAAATCAAAATTTATTTCAATGAGAAATAACGATTATTTCTAACCTTTTTGGATGAGGTATGAAAGGCTTAGTGGACATGGCATCTGCCCGGTAAGCGGAACACTGTGGGTTCGATTCCCATCCCTGGACACTTTTATTTTTCCGTTTATCATTACTCTTCACAATTCACCCTTCCATACCTCATCCAAAAGGTTAGAAATAATCGTTATTTCTCCTTGAAATAAATTTTGATTTATCGTTGAAAAGAAACACATGCGGGATGGTTTTCAAATGTCGTTTTACAATTCTATAATTGTAATTTAAAAATGGGTAATTCAATATTCGATAGTACATTATCTTTGTTATATTATCTGTTTCTTTTTTTTTAATATACTTATGGAGACAAAACTTAAGAAATATGTACCTTTTAGCATGTATATCGGGATTCAGACAATAACTCTGAAATATATTACAGTGACCTTTATTGAAGATACACGAGATAACCAAGCGTGCACAAAATTTTCCTCTGTCTCCTTTAAAACAAACAAACAAACAAGCAAAAAAAAAAAGATGACTGGCAACATCAAAGACTTTACACTTTCTCAAATTTTGCCTATGAGTGTATATAGACATTTAAAATAAACTAGGCATATCCTGACCACTAAAATGAGCGTTTTTTTAGATGACTGAACGTCATGTTAGTGATCAGGATATGCTTAGTTTGTTTTTAATATCAACATCTGACCTTTTTTATTTATTTATATTTTTCGTTTCGTTTCCGAACAATAGAGTCGCCTAAATAAAAATTATATAGACTTTTATCACTATGAAACAACGTTATAATTAACCACATACTCCTGTAGAAGAACTCTCCAAAGCTCGAAAGCTTGAGTCAATTAAATTATATATTTTGAAAGAAACTTTTCCTTTGGATGGAATTTGTATCTCTTGAATAAAATCCATTTATAGTTGTGTTAAATTTAAATAAGTTTGTGAGGAAGCTGGAAAAGAGAGCCATGTACAAGATGTTATGAAAATTCGAAACTATTATAGATGCATATGATTCTTTTAAAAATTAAACAATTTATACTGCCCTTACTGCAATGGTAAAATTAATGGGAGGGCCTGGCTCATCAGTGGTGAACCCTCCCAGCGGTTTCGCCAGTTTAATCTACCATACCGCTGTTATATTGTATTTTTCGATTTTTCTTTTATATTGATGATAGATTCTTGGAATGGGTATTTTAGATAAACTATGGATATAAGATTTGAGGACAGTAGAATTACATGCAATTATAAATATGTAATATGCTTCGAACAATCGCTTTTCCACAAATATCAAATTGAGCCTTTTATTCGAACATTTATATTATTCTATGAAAATATTTTTAATTCCGATATTTGTATTTTGATACATTGTAATATTTTATCATTGCATCTCTACTATTTTATTAGTTTTAATTTGGATGGAAATTTTGCCGGGAGGATATTGATCTGAAGAGACAAAGGTCGCCTCTCCCGTCAAAATCGACGTCAAAAATAGACACCATCTATTGATCGTCGCCGCAAACTAGCGGCCTCGGGTAGGTGACAAAGCCACAACACCAGCTTTGACAAACTGAAAAGCGTCCACCTAGAGACCATGGTTTCGGGATAATAGCCCTCGTCATTCTAGGGCGGACTTTATTCTATGAGATCCACACGGGATATAATGGAATCTAGACAATCTGCCAAAGAGGTGTTTAGCTGACAAGGTGGCTGGGCCAAATCTATGGCTAAAATATAGATGGAAATTTTTCCGGGAGGATATTCATCTAAAGAGACAAAGGTCGCCTCTCCCCTCGATGGCGTCTAGTTTGACGTCTATTTTGACCGGAGAGGCGACCTTTGTCTCTTTAGTTTTAATTTGGTTCTTGCATTAAATAAATTGCCGTGTAATTCTGAAGTTTGTCTTTCCTAATTGTTCTACGTTATAATATTATGATGTGAAGTACAAGATGTTCTGTTCGCAGGGCTCCAACTCTGTCTTCAGTCTGGACCTACAGGATCCCACTGGGATGTTCGAGGTGGACCCTACAGTGGCCTCTGGGTCCACATCCGTCAACATACGTCTTAAGTCTGGACCCCTGGACTATGAGAACCCCAACCATCGCAAGTTCATCCTCTTGGTAAATTTGACGAGATGGCTGTAAACTCGTTCATTGGTATGATGGACATGTGATGGTGACAGGTGGTAGCGAAGGAGTCTCTCACTGGTGCCAATCACGCTAGCACCAGTACTGTCACCATCATGGTGCGCGACATCAACGACAATCCTCCAGAGTTCTTCCAGGATTCCTATGTCACTTCCATCGTGGAGGACGCCCTTCCTGAGACAGTGGTGACTGCCATCACGGTGAGTGTCGACTCGCACAGTTCCATTGGGTACAATACACACCGCTAGATCTTTTGTCGTCTCGATGTCAAAATACAACTCTAATGTGTACATACCATACACTCATAGACAAAACTTAGAACATTGTACCTTTTAGCATGTATATCTGTATTCAGATATTAATTCTAAAATATATTTGATACACAGTAACCTTTCAAACAAATGCCACAGGATGAGTGTCTTTTATCTTTATTAAATGTATTCTCGAGCTTTCGGGCATCTCTGCCATTCTACAGGACTATATAAAATAGGTTTTCATAAACTTATGTAGAAGGGCAGAGATTCCCGAAAGCTCGAGAATACATTTTATAAAGATAAAGAAACACATCCTCAGAAACCTGTGGCATTTGTTTGATTGATATCCAGGATATTTAAATGAATGGACAGTGACCTTTTTTGAAGACACACGAGATAACCCACACACACACAAAGCTTTATTAAGACCACCAGTCTTATACAGATTCACCACAGGAAGTAAGGAAGCATAGATAGAGCTCCTATACTCCAGGCAACACAGCACCCAACAACAGCCTCCAGGTCCGACGCATGTCCAATGGCCACACGTTCCTTCGTGCATACGTCATGGTTAGCGAATCACTGAACAGGAGAGTGTGGAATCAGCCGCGTTCTAGTCTTCGCCTTCCTCGTCCAAATGGACCACGGCATTCGGCGACACACGAGATAACCAAGTGTGAACAAAATTGTCTCTGTCTCGTTCTTCTTCAATAAAAAAGCAGACGACTGGAGAATCAACGACTTTACACTTCCTTAAGTTTTGTCCATGAGTGTATATATTGTATATAAAGCTTTTCTAAGGTCTTGTCTAAGATTATACCAAAAGCAAGGTAGCAATCAAGATTTTTCAAAACCATCTTCAACAACAAAATAAAGAAACCTCCTCCTATAAATGTTTTTGTCAAATGTATATGTATATATGTATCCGTATTCTAAAGAGCAATTTGCATCAAAGCCTTACTATAAGCAAATATGAATAATATTTGTGTTGGATAATTCAAAACTATTTTACTCTATTCTCAATTAAATAAAAATCATTTTCGAGCATGAAATCTGGCTATCTGAATTAAATTTTCAATGCATTGGCCTTGTATAAGTTTTACAGAACTGTACAAAAGAAGAAACATTAGGAAAAGAGAGCCATATGTAAATAGATATGTAAATGAACGATAACCTGTAAATAACTAACTATTCTTTTCTAAACAAATATGTACCTGGGAGAATCTTGTGAAAGGCATAGGTCCTTAATGAAAGCTTGTTGTTGATCTGAATTAAATTTAAAAAATATATACTTATCCTTGGAAGCCTGATGTTTTGACCTTCTTTATACTCTATTGTTTTATCTTAAATGCTTTCTCGCTTTTTATTAGAAAGAAGAAAAGTTTTCTCTTATTTAGGAAAGAGTGGAAGAAACTACTACAAAAATTGAGCCATCGCATATGTATAATTCTTCTCAATGTATAATTTTCTTACAACATAAACCTTAGATTATTGAAACATGGATCAGTAAACATGAGGGCAACAATTTCGTTCAATTACATTACGTTATTTTTCATATATCATTTTGTAAACAACCAAGGTGATGATGATAAATTCAATGAATATTTACACAATCATAGAAAAATTATATTAAACCTTTATATAAACATAAATATTCTAACTAAATTATACATTCTCCCGCCACCAACTTGATGGGGGACCATCAAGAAACATTATATAGGTAACAAACATAATTTTACAATAGGTCTTCTGTAAGTCCCATTAGCAGTCTTGACTTCTACCACTCTGATTCTAGCGTCATCTCCTGGAAACACCTTTGAAATTCTTCCAATCTTCCATGCTAGTGGAGGTTGTTGTTCATTCTTTATCAACACCAGGGATCCTTCCTTAATGTTGGGTTGGGGCTTACACCATTTGGATCTTTGTTGAAGTTGTGACACATATTCCTGGGACCATCTTGTCCAAAAATGATTCATTGATTTTTGAATTAATTGCCATCTATTTGGCAAACTCATTGCTATGATGTCATCTTCATCGAGAAGCGCTGTTAAAGAACCACCTATTAAGAAGTGACCAGGAGTCAATGCCTGTAGATCTTCAGGGTCCTCAGAAAGAGGACAAAGAGGTCGCGCAATTCAGGCAAGCTTCAATTTGTGCTAACAATGTTGTTAGTTCTTCAAAATTTAGCAAAGCACTGCCCATTGTTCTTCTAAGATGATATTTCATGGACTTAACTCCGGCTTCCCAAAGTCCACCAAAATGTGGAGCTGATGGTGGAATAAATTTCCACTGAATTCCCTATGAATTCGTAAGAACTTTACTGGCATTGTGACATAGTTTCCCAATAATCTTATGCGCACCAACAAAATTAGTGGCGTTGTCACTATGAATTGTTGCTGGTTTACCTCTTCGAGCAATGAACCTTCTTATTGTAGATATGAGAGCATCTGTGGTCAGACTACTGATTAATTCTAGATGAATGGCCCGGGTGCTGAAACATATGAACAAGGCAACGTAAGCATTCATGGTTGAAGTAGTACGTCTCATGTTCCGTTTAATCAGAAAAGGTCCTGCAAAATCTATTCCAATTACCAAAAACGGCCTTGATCTGTTGATCCTTGCAAAAGGTAGATTTCCCATTAATTGAAAAGGAGATTCTTTTTTTTTTTACGAAATCTAGCGCATTTCATGCATGTTCTTAATATTTTCCGTACAACATTTCTTCCAGAAGGTATCCAGAATATATTTATTATTGCTGCAAGCGTAGCTTGAGTTGATGAGTGATTTATGGACATGACCATTGTTTACAATAAGAGTGGTAAGATGATGTGATCTTGGAAGTAAAACTTGATTGATCCGATCACCATGAACATTTACATTTTTAATCGTCCGCCAACTCTAATGATTCCCATTGAATCCAAAAAGGGACATAGATTGTATATTCTACTCTTATTCGGAATTGGCTTGTTGCTTAACAGGCAATGCTTTTCTTTGGAAAATTCAATAGATTGAACACACTTAACAACTGTCAACAGGGCATCATTCAACTCTCTTAATGTTAAGGGCTCCCTGTTCCTTGAATGTGAAGGCAGTCGACTGTTGCTGACAAATCTTAAGCACCAATCTATGATACATTTCAGTTCGGTTAATGATGAGCAGTTTATTACAATGGATGGGATTTCACTCTCAATTGTACCAAAATACGTCTTGATTTTTTCTTCTTCTTTAAATTTTTTCCTTGGAGCTATTAATGAATTTCTTAATTTCAAGGGCAGGTTCAATTAGCCATGGTGGCCCATTCCACCATAGTGGATGTTCTACTAAGTCGGATGGAAATATTCCTCGTGATGCACAGTCTGCTGGATTCTGCCTTCCATCAACATGGCACCAAACCCCGGAGACAAGCCGGTGTATCTCAGCAACTCGATTTGCCACAAATGCCTTCCATCGGCACGGCTCGGAATTGATTCAGCATAAGGCTATACTAGAATCAGACCATAAATAAATTTAATTGACGGTAAGAGGAAGGTTATCATATACAGTTTTCACTAATCTTGCCAAAAGTAGAGCAGAACATAATTATAACCTTGGAAGTGAAACCACCTTCATGGGTGCGACTCTTGTTTTTGCCACTAAGAGAAATGTCTTAGCGATTGTGTTTGAGAGGATCACCTTTAGATACAGAGATGCAGCATATATGCCTTCTGTGATGCATCACAAAAGCCATGAAATTCTACCTTCATAAAATTACCTGGTACCACGCATCTTGGGATCTGAATGTGCTCTAGCGATGGAAGATCCTGGTTTATCAAAGTCAGCTTCCTTCTTAGTTTCTCTGGAATTGGGTCATCCCATTCCATACCAGTCTTCCAAAGTTCTTGCAAAATCAGTTTAATAGTGGTCGTAAATGGTGAGATCCAACCCAGTGGATCAAATATTTTAGCAACCTGTGATAGTATTCCTCGTTTTGTCATAGAGTTCAGTGGCAGAGCTATTCCCTTAAATGTGAAAATATCAGTTCTTGGTTGCCATTGAAGGCCTAAAACGTTGACAAATTCCTTGGATTCCTCAAACCCAATATTTGTGTTGGTGGATTTTAAATTATTTGGTAAAAGTGACAGAACATCAGGAACATTGGAGGTCCACTTACGAAGTTCGAAGCCTCCTGCACTTAGTAAACCATAGAGTTCTTGCACCAAATTCTTGCCTTCATCTACTGAAAAAGTTCCAGTTACTAGATCATCAACATAAAAATCTGTCAATGCTATTTTGCTAGCTTTTGGAAACTTACTCTGCTCATCCAAAGCCAACTGTTTGATGATACGAGTGGCCAAAAATGATGCACAACTAGTCCCATAAGTGACAGTTTCTAGCCGATAGTCCTTTATTTTCATCATGAGGATCATTCCGCCATACAATTCTTTGGAATTCTGAGTCTTCTTGTGATATTATAATTTGCCTATACATCTTGGCGATATCAGCATTTATAGCAACAGGATGAATTCTGAATCTCAGAATGATGTGAAACAAATCCTGTTGAATTTTGGGCCATGGAATTAAAGCATCATTCAAGGACAAACCTGAATCAGTCTTTGCTGATGCGTCAAATACTACTCGCAAATTGGTAGTGCAACTTTTTCCTTTATTACAGGATGATGAGGCAGATAGTACCTTCCCTTAATGATATCTTCCTTTGGTACTAAGCTCATATGTCCCAATTCAAGATATTCCTTAATGAAGCTTCTATATTGGTCATAATCTTCAGGTCGTGGAATCAAAGATCTTTCCAAAGAACAAAGTCTTTTGATCACATTGGATCTTGAATCTCCTAATTGGCAGTCATTCCGAAATGGCAGTTGTACAACATATCTGCCTGTGGAATCCCTACCATGTGTTTCCACAAAATGGATTTCACTTTCATTTTCATCCTTAGATATAGAAGTCACATCAGGAATGGATTCCAATTTCCAAAATTTTTCGACTATATTTTGGGTTTCCAGGCATGCATGATGTGACTGAATGATATTCCTAATACTTCTCCTCACTACCCTTAGAGGAAACTCTTCCAGAAAGGAGCCATCCTAATTTAGAAGAAGTAGCAGTTAGTTGTTCTTCATCGCCGATAACGGACTCGCCAGTGAACAGGGTCATAGCTAACTCAGCACCAATTAATATGTCGATGGGAGCAGAAATATTATAATCTGGATCAGCCAGAGGCATGGTTTTGAGATGCGCCAAGTTTGACTTTGGACATGTAAGAGTTGGCAAATTATTTGTCAACTTATCCAACACCAAGGCGTTCACCTTGAAAAGTTCATCGGATTTGAAATGTGGCGTAAATTCAAACTCCACAAGTCCATAAGAGTGACTCGCAAAATGTCCCGAAATTCCCGATATTTGCGAGTGCAAGGTAACATATTCAAGTCCTAGTCTTTTTCTACATTGTCCTGATATAAAGTTCGCCTGAGACCCTGAGTCTATCAAGGCTCTACATGTCTGAGGCACACCATTGTTATCCTTGATTTTAATCCTAGCGGTTGTAAGCATGACATTTGAAAAATATTTCTCATTACTTAAAAGACAAGTTGTATTTTTGATGTATTTTCCACACTCAAATTTCCCTTCATCAACTTCTTGAACCTTGGTTTCTTGGTGAATCAAAGTGTGGTGTCTTTTCTTGCAAATTTGACAAATGTTTTTGCAATAACAATTCTTTGCTAAATGGTTTGGCTTTAAACATCTGAAACACAATTTAGTCGAACTAACAAAATTCCACTCTCTCTGACTCAGGTAATTTAGAAAATAAATTACAGCTTGAAAGAGCATGTGCACCTTCACATTTAAGACATTTTATCATATATGAATTATAAACATTCACCTTTTGTAATTCCTTTTTCATTGAATGTTTCTTCACATTTGAATCTTTATTTGGTAAATTGTGCAAGCTTTTTGCGTGAATTTCCAAAAATTCCATTAATCCTTAATTGAAGGCACAACTCTTGGGTTGTTCTGCAATTCCCATTGTTCTCTTGTGGTTTTATCAAGCTTATCTTGTATGATCTTGACGAAAAATACCTCAGATAAACTATCGATTCGGTAACCCAATACCTTCACTGTTCTTACTATTTCGTTGCAGCTATCTAGAAGTTTAAACATTGAATTATGGTTGTCATCGGCTAATTTTGGTAATCTTAATGCATTATCTATTTGGGTGAAAATTAGATCCTTTGGGTTATCATATCTTTTTAATAAAGTTTGCCAAACCTCAACATAATTATTGGCCGTAATTGGAAATGCGTTGACCAGTCTTAGGGCTTCGCCTCTCAGTTGGCCTTTCAAATATTGTAACTTTTCAATATCAGGTATTTGTGAGTTAGAACCAATTGCAGAAAAAATAGATCTTTAAATGAAAGCCATGATTCTAATCTGCCATTGAAAGTTGGCAACTCAAGTTTAGGCATTTTAACATGTAAATTAACATCTTTTTTTTTTCAGATGGTTCTTTCCCATTATGCTTTAAATCTAATTCACTTTAATCTTATACACTTATCTATACAAATTTCCACTTCGTCATTCAAATCATCATCCTCAAGTTGCTGCAAGAAAACATCACTCATTTTCATCAAATCATTATTTGCATAATCTAGTTTGCATTTCGTTGCATTAATATCTACCATAGACACAATGGATTCGATATTTTCCTCTATGCCTTTTATAGATTTTTTTAATCCTTTTTAATTTTTTAATTAAAGTTTCTACATCCATAATTGCTATTAAATTCTCTTCCCAAATACATTTAGTTGGAATATATGGTTACAAAATACTTATAAGTTGCCCTTTTTTTTAATAAATTTACTTGACTTTTACTTACGTTCAATCGGCTCGAGTTGACCAAATGTATAATTCTTCTCAATGTATAATTTTCTTACAACATAAACCTTAGATTATTAAAACATTGGATCAGTAAACATGAGGGCAACCATTTTCGTTCAATTACATTACGTTATTTTTCATATATCATTTTGTAAACAACCAAGGTGATGATAAATTCAATGAATATTTACACAATCATAGAAAAATTATATTAAACCTTTATATAAACATAAATATTCTAACTAAATTAAACAGCATATTTCGTTAGTTCTGACAATCCGCTGTACATCGCTGTGGTGTTGCAGGCTACTGACCGAGACACCGGCAAGTTTGGGACTGAAGGACTGGAGTACTCCCTACTGGGCAATGGAGCGGACAAGTAAGTTTCATATTTATATACTCGTTTGGTCTTTTTAACCTAGTTCTCGGCAATCTAATTTCGATACATTTATTATAAGTACAACATAAGTCTACACATATAGAACAAGGTCCCAGAAGCTTGCTTGCATTGACTTTTGAAGTTGAACTTGTGCAATAATATGCCTTTTAAGTCATTTTAAAAAAGCTTTTATTTAACTTGCTTCCTTGTCTGTCTGTCTTTCCGTATGTCTGTCCACAAATCTTGCAATCGATTTTAATTTACTTTTAGAGCACGTAGGAATCTGAAATTTGGTACACTTTTTAGAACTCGTTGACAATGCAAGTTGACAAATTTTCAGAGTTCTGGGTTGTCAGGGTGGCACGGAAATGGACAAATTTCCAAATTGCCTTTCAAATTTTGTAAATAATTTTGATATATTTCCAGATCACATAGAAGTATGAAACTTTTAAGACTCACTCAGTCCAATGAACAATGCAAGTCTACAAATTTTCAGACTTCTGGGTGGTCGGAATGGCCAGGAATAAACAAATTTCTATATTTCTTTAAAGTCTTATGTTACGCCCCTTGCAAAGAATTGACCAATCCGCCGCGAGCAGGCTTCCATCTATTTAAGGCCTAATTCCCATTAAACTTTTGATTATAAGTTTTGTAAATTCATGACCAAAAGCTAACTAAATAATTAATAAATAAAAATACAATTTACAAATCTTTTAATTAAATGCACTAAAAAGTAAAGAAATAAACCGTCTACTGAAGGTATATAAGTTCTCCATTTACTCTTAATATCACCCTACCGAGGGAAATATTATTGTTGGTTTACTCTAAATACCATCCTATTCACAGTCTTCTTCCTTCCTCTTCTTTCTTATCTCCACTCAATCGTATTAGGGTATCAAGCTTGTAAGGCTTGAGATTATGACTGGGTAGAGTTGAATGCGTCTGCCTCTGTCATTAAGACTGGGAGCACTACTCAGTGGCAGGCCGACTTAGCTCCAAAAGAAATGGCCGCCTCTGACATGAGGAACAGACGCCATGTGCAGCCGCTCCTAACATGGAGTACAAACGCTGCTCATCCTGTATCCCTGATTAGGAGCCCTTACAGGGTACTATCAGCCGGGCCAGCTGAGCCCAGGTTTTTTAGTGAGCTTGTTACTGCTCCACCTCCTCCTTTTTCATCCGGGCTTGGGACCGGCAAAGGCGGAGTTATTCACAGTACGGTTTCTCGGTACATCCCCAAGTACCATTCTCCTAGCACAGTCGATACATCCTATTGCAATACTTCTAAATACAACCTTTCTTATATAGTACAGATCTATGCTGTACTTGACACTCTACTGACATGGCACAGATTCTCAGTCCACTCAAAGAGCGGACTTATCACCGTGGGGACCATGCGATAGACCGGGGTCCGAGAACTGCCTGGACTATGAGTCCCGGCCGGTGTACCAGCTGTCGTATCGGGCCGTGGACCGTGGTGGACTCAGCGCCGTCGTGCCACTGACCATCCGCCTGCAGGACGCCAACGACAATCCTCCCAAGTTCCGTCAACCCAAGTACCACGCCTTCATCGACGAGAAGGCTCGTCGCTTTGACCCCCCGTTCTTCATCGAGGTAGGACCTCCCAACTTCTTCGTGCCTAGAACGCCCAATAAAGTGGTCCAGCTATGGATTATTCCTTATTTAACATCCTACAACCATTCTCTACCTATGTATCACTGCTCTATACACTCATGGACAAAACTTATGGAAGTGAAAGTTTTTTATATTGCCGGTCGTCTCTCTCTCTCTTTTTTAAGGAGACAAAGGCAATTTTGTTCACACTTGGTTATCTAGTGTGTCTTGAATAAAGATCACTGTGTATCAAATATCTTTCAGAGTTATTCTCTGAATCCCGATATACATGCTGAAATGTAAACTTCCTGAAGTTTTCTCCATGAGTGTATTTCACAATGTGTTTCGTACCTCAGAGGAAAAAAACTCAACTCTTTAAGTCTAAGGCCATTGGATTTGTTATAAAAATATATATTTTCTATAAACAAACTAATAAATACAGAATAAATTATGGTATAAGGGGCTTCGAATAATCGTTTAAATCTTTTATTTTTGCTAATATAAATCAAAAACTTTGTGCTTGTAAATCTACACATATTTTTATGGAATTATTGTAGTTAAAACAAATAATAGAGCTAACCGTTTATATACAAACACACACATTTGTTTTTAAATCGTTTTCTATATAAAGCTAATAATATATATATATATATACCTTAAAGTATTTCTATTTTATCTTAACACACGGAAATTACACTCAAGGACAAGACTTAATGATGTGGAAAGCCTTTACTATCGTCGGTCATCTATTTTTTTTTAAGGAGACAGAGACAATTTTGTTCACACAGCAGACCCTTCTTCAGATAACTAAAACGCGTCCGTGGTTAGCTTTTCTTGATTAATCAAGAATGGGTATTTGGCCAATTCTGGAATAATTAAAAATCAACGAGAATAGTTGATATTTATTCCGATAGATGGCGCAAGCCATAAGCAACTTTCAGTTGCACGATAAGGAGATGCCTTTTTCATAAAATGTTTTAATTAACTGAAGAAAGGCCTGCCTGAAAGTTCAATTAATGCAAATTGAAGAGCTGAGACATCTTATAATTTTTGCAACAATACGTTATTGTTGTTAGTTCCCTATTGAAAAAAAGAAGATTTGACTTCTACCAAGAATTGTATAAAATTTGTATTATTAAAAAATTCTATCTAAATATTATTGCCAAGATAAAACTTAATTCACGTTTACAGTCGAATTAAGATGTGTGAAAGGTTTAACATTATGGGGTTTGAATTATCAAAATCTTCTAGAAGGTTTCATTAATGAAGAGCCAGGCAGCAATCTTACAAAAGAGACAAAAACTTTTAGCAATGAGTTTCTTTGTGAAAAAGGTATCTCCTTATCGTGCAACTGAAAGTTTCTGATGGCAATCTCCAATTTGTCGGAATTAATATCAATTTTTCTGTTGATTTTTAATTATTCCAGTATTGGCAAAATACCCATTCTTGATTAATAAAAAAAAAAACTATCCACGTACACGTGGTAATACAATACAATATTCAGTTGCACGTTGAGGAGATGCTTTTTTCTCAATTTATCCACCTTATTCCAATATAATTTGGTATTTGTACTATTTTTGAAATGCGTTTCTTTTTTAAAATAGAGCAATCCATGAATAAATCTTTAATTAAAAAGGTATATATTGATTAAATTATATAATGCATAATTTATATTAATGTTATAAAATATCATATATTAATGTTATAATACCATGATAAAGATTGGCGTTCAGCCAACTGAAATATTGGTAAAATAAATGATATTTTGATTCAATATATGCCTTTTTAATTAAATAAGTTTCTTTATCGAGTTTTTTAATAATAAAAACTTACTGCAAAAGTTCCCTATTACTTTTATAATATTATATTTCGCGCAATATTCTATATTGTGATCTCTCGTTGTTGTTAATTTGAAGAGAGATCAAACCAGATTTTTTCTATGAAGTTCTTCAATTCTGTCTTCAGGATGAAGATTCTTTAAAAATGCAACGAATGCTATCCAGAGGCAATCATTTTTTATATAAAAATATAACTTTAATTAAAAAGGCATATATTGGATC
>CP092877.1:50269253-50283584 GCA_030710605.1 Cordylochernes scorpioides
AAAAAATCATTTATTTCACCAATATTTTAGTTGGCTGAACGCCAACCCTTATTAGGTATTATAACATATAGCGGATGTACCTGGCTTCGCCCGGGTTTTACCCGAGTAAAGGTTTGTCTAACGAACATTTGTTAAAACAATTCTCTATAAACTTATTTTAAAAAAAGATATATTTTGATAATTTGAAACTCGTAAATTTGAATCTCTCGATAAAGTGAACATTTTTTCCCGCTCCCTTGAAAAATACTCGATAAGTTGAATAAAATCAATATTAATTGGTTCCCTCGGTAATTGGAAGTTAAAGGAATAGTATCTTGCCTTGGAATTGTATCATTATTCTTGTCTCAAATAAATTGCCGTGTCATCCTGAATTTTGTCTTTCCTATTTTTCTACATTACAAAATCATCATTTTATCTATTCTCCCAATATATATGTTGTAGATAAATGATAAAACTAACTTTGACTTGTGCGCAATTAATAGGTAGAAAATCTTACTTTTGATAAATAATCTTTAAGATAATAAACTTAGTGATAATAAAACTTATATATAAAAAAACTTGTTATCACCGTCGCAATGGGGGCGCTGCTTGCGAGTTAAATCTACAAATAACTCTAAGGATATTCAAGATATTCAAGAAATTATTTTTCAAAAACCTTCCCAGGGATATACCTAATAATATCCCAAAATATCACTGCGATTGGATGTATGGTTTTTGAATCTATAGAGTACACACAGACAGACATTCAATTATATATATATATATAGATTTAATGTGTGTCAACAACAAACTCAGCGCCACATAACGTCAACAGATTAAAGTTTTAAAAATATTTTGTTATATTAAATGGGGAGAAAACAAATTTGATATATATATATATTTATATTATGGACAAAATACATTTTTGTAAAATATGGGTGTGAATATTTTGAAAATTAACAATAACGCCTATTTTATATTTTTAATTATTTGTACTAATATAAAATATAAATATTTGTAAAATTTCTTGAAGTATTTGACCAGTATCTGCCCAGCGAATGTAAACAAATGCTTTGTTTGATACCAAATAGTAAAAGAGAGGGACACATTTTTTTGACAATTGAAATAATTTTATAGACACATCTAGACAATATTGCATAAAAATTTAAGAAGAAAAGGAATCTATACAATAATCCATTAGTGAGGAAGGCTACACCATCTTGATAGGGTTCTCCTCTAGAAGAGGAAGGGTCTTCTTGGATCATTCGCATTTACAGGACCAGGAAGTCCTTATGTATACGGTACTTGGCAGACACCAGAATGGCCAGAGCGTTATCCTTCAGGCCAAGAGAGAGAGTGTAACTTTATTAAAGAAAAAAATACATATCAGCATTAAAATTGTTATTTAGCTATATTTGGCTTGATGGACAACCAATATGTATCAATATATATCTTTATATAAAATGATCTGTGTTTTGTAACTTGTTATATGTATTATGTATAAGAAACGATTCATTTTATGTTATTTCTATGTTGGTACTACATGTTGTTTGCCACATAATTGAAAACTACCAAGAATTTATCGATTCTTAGCCAAAAAATATCATCAGAGGAAACGAAATTGTTTTAGATTCGAACCTCCCATAAACGTCTCATCTGATGAGGTACCAACCAACCCAGGTGAAAGACTACCTCCAGTAAAGACCAGGAAGTATTCATGTTATATGAACTGGTGTCTTATGGGGGGTTTTAGCATACCTATGAGAGTTGATTAATGTTTCTATCAAGGCAGACGAGAATGTGTGGAGCAGGCTACCGATGCAGACGAGACCTCGAAGGTGATGTACACCATAGTGAGTGGTAACGCACGTCACTTGTTCTCAATCCATCCCGAGTCCGGAGAACTTCAGGTGGCCTCTCCTGACAGCTTGGATGTCTCCCAGCTACCTAGCAACATGTAAGGTCATGTAACAGCATCTTAAATATAGTGTATCTTTCTTGAAACATAGCTTCAAAAAGAATCTTGCGCCTTTAAAATAGTTTAGAATTTTGATAGCTCTCTCTGTTGTGTGTACCTCTTAATATCATATTTTATCAAAAATTCACAAGACATCTTCTAATCATGCAACTAAACATTGCTGATTGCTTTCCTCATCTATCGGAATAAATATAAACCATTCGTTGATTTTTAATAATTCCAGAATTGGCCAAATACACATTCTTGCTTAATCAAGAAAAGCTAACCATGTACCCCTTTCGGGCTTATGTATTTAGGGTATTTGGCCAATTCTGGAATAATTAAAAATCAACGAATAGTTTATATTTATTACGACAGATTTGCATTTTGCAATTTGCATATCCTATAAAGTCGTATTTGACTATTTGAATGTTGACAGCATCTTGCTGACCGTCCAAGCTGCGGATGGTGGCGCAGGAGTCGACATTGCAACTGTCTCCATCACTGTCACGGTATTGTCACATTACACATCTATTGGTGACAACCTCTCTGTGTAACTTATAAATATTCCTTTGTACAAGTACAATTACAATGTATAAATTTTATTATCTCAATATTGATTGTGATTAGCTTTTGCTTTTTTTACCTTTATTTGCGGTGAATCCGCGGTAAATCCATGTATAATAAATTTCCTTTCCTCCAATTTACCCAGACTAATCTATTAGCTTGATTGTCTTTATATAATTTTTCCTGTATATAAATATCATATTACCATTAAGGTACTATTACCTTTTCCTGCATGTATCATATATTTCTGCTTGGAGAATCTGTATAAGACTAAAAGGTCTTAATAAAGCTTTTTGTTGTTGTTATTACAGTACAGTATCATGTCTCTAAACCAAAGGTTGATATTCTAGGAATTCTATCCTAATCTATCCTAGGTTTACCTCTTTAGCAGCTTGTAGATCAGTCTAGTCCTTGAGGTCATTGGTCGTCTAAATCTTTTCCTTTTTCATCTATGTATTGATCCAAGGCCAGAACCGCTTCGACAACTGAAGAGCCTCTAAGAATATGGTACATTGCCATTGTCTTTCTGCAATCGTTATTAACTAAGATAATCCAGTTCAAGATCTTGTTCATTTATCATCAGCGACTCTAACCATCCACTTCAGTATTTGTCTATAGCATCAGATGTATTCAATCCTAAGTTCAACAGTTGGACACTTTTATTTTCCGTTCATCATTACTCTTCACAATTTATCCTTTCATACTTCATTCCTTAGGATAGAAATAATCGTTATTTATCTTTAAAATAAATTACGATTTTTCGTCCAAAAGAAGCATTTGCGGTAAAACTTTTCAAACGTTGTTTTACAAATATGTATTGTTTAAAATTTAAAATATTTTGAATATTTATCAGTTATATGCAAATCCCTGATCACTATATGTAAATATTCAGAAGATCGATTTAGCCAATCAGAATCAAGTAGATTCAATTAGCTAGGCTCATGTGAAGTAAAAGTTGAAAAGAATGTTTGCTAGTTATTTCTTGCTAAGCCTTATCATACAAATCACCATAATAACTAACTATAAACAGCCAGGGAAACTGAAATTTTCGCCCTTACAACGAGGGCACGTTTCAAAAGACTTAATAAATACACTCATGGACAAAACTTAAAGAAGTGGAAATTCTTTGAAGTCGTCTGTTTTCTCTAAACAGACAGATGAGATTTAGTTCACACTTGATTATCTCGTATGTCTTCAATAAAGGCCACTGTAATAACTTTCAGAGTTATTGTCTGAATACCGATATACATGCTAAAAGGTATAACTTCCTTAAGTTTTGTCAATAAGTGTATATCCCTCAAACAAAATAAGTGAAATCATAAAAACTAATATACTACTTTTGGAATATTGATTTCATGTCATTGAATTTGAGAATTGTTTTATATATGTTTTGGTATAAATATCAGGCCTCCAGGTAAAGGTATATTTTCAAAAACTTTTTTTTAATCTCTTACTTTCGGGCATGAATGCCCTTCTATAAGAGAAAACATGGTATAATGTAGAAGGGCGTTCGTGCCTGAAAGCTAGAGATTAAAAATATTTTTGAAAAGACACTTTTCCCTGGAGGAATGATATTTTTACTCAATATTGATACAGAGATTGGTTTATTGAATATATGTTTGAATTAACAATATATAGGTTTGAATTTGGGGACTAAATTAAACTCTTCGAATTAAAATAGCAAAATAAAACGGCGATTGAAGAGGATTGTCTTATACGATCTTTATTAACAAGCTTTCGGACGTCCTTCTACAGGCTTTACGATGACACATGAATTTGTTCTGTTCTTCGAAAAACTTGAATAATCTATATATTCGAAGAGATAGGAATGTATATATTAGAGGACTGTATATGTACCAAGTATATGTATTTATGTAATGTGTGTTGTTGGGTCAGGATGTCAACGACAATACTCCAACCTTCCAGAAACAGCACTACACCGCGTCTATTCCTGAATCTACACCAAATGGTAAGATCTTTGTAGTGTCAATTCCTCTGGTAGATAGCTAGCAAACTATGTGATGCTAGGTAGACTCGAGTACATATCACGATATGATAACTACCTACTGTTTTTAGAAAATGGAAGAATTTAAGCACGAATGTTTCTTTTATATACAAAACAAACTTCTACTGTCCTTACTGCGATGAAAAATACTGAGAGAACTTGGCTAATCAGTGGTGAATCCTTCAAGCGGTTTCACCTATGCAATCTACCAAACCGCTTATTTGAGCTCTAATACTGTATTGGATAATTCTGCTTATATATGCTACACTCAAGGGTGGAATCTTAGAAATGGTATTTAAATATTATGGACATAAGCTTATAGGATAGTAGAATTGCGATGGAAATATTTATTATAAAATAAATGAAGCTTCCAGGGTTAAGTTTCTTGTGCAACTTTTTATTTTCAAGCTTTCGGACTTGTCAGTCCTTCAACAGGATTATCACGTTAACAACTTAACAATAAATACAATTTTTATATACATTATTATATACATATTTTAAATACTTATTATATTTTGAGAGAAAACTATATCACATTTTATTTCTGTTCGAAAAACAAAACTTTTTGAAAATATACGTGCGTGGTGACGTGGTGGTGATACGTGCTGGTCGAATGATATCTCGAAACTTCAAATCAAATTTAATAAATTCGTGAACTATTTATGTGTGTTTAATACGGAGCGATCCACCCCATGTTCTTATATAACAGGCGAGTGTCCAAGAGAACATTTACTGTGCTGTGAAGGAACACTAGTGAAACAGTGATTTTCACATTTTCGAAATTGGTGAGCACACTATTTGCACAATTGACGATTTCTCAATCCCCCTGAAATTCCATCTTAAGATCCATTCAATATAAAAAAAAGCTTTACTGGCCGAAATATCTTCAATATTAAGAGCAATAATGCCGGCAAGGTCTTCTGGAGATCTAGCAACCCACTGAAGACGCTGAGAACTATTTCAGAAAGAAAAATATAGCAATAGAACTCTATACTTTCTACAGATCAATTGTAAATAGATTCATACACAAAAGAGGTAGTGAGGAAAGTTTTAGAACGAATGTGTAAATAAATCCCTTTTCAAACAAAGGCTCACGTGCACATGGGGAAAGGGAGAAAAAAATTACTGTATTATTTTGTTGTTGTATGTCGAATCCATACAGGACAATGGGCCCTAATAAAAGCCTTTTTGTTGTTGTTTGAATGCCGGCAAGACAGCCTTTATCTTTACGATACTCGAGATAGCTATCAAATCGTGTATCGAACCAGAAAATTCATCCGATAAAGAACATATTGAGCGATCCATCCCATGCTCCCATATAACAGTGTCCAATAGAACATGTTTGTGCAGAAACCCTGGTGGAACAGATCGTTGCGACGGACGCAGATAGAGATCAGAACGCTCAGCTACTTTATAGGATCCAGAAAGGAGCATTTGACGACTTTGCCATCAACATAAGCAGCGGTTCAGTCAGCGTAGTGCGGAGTCTGGACTTTGACAGGAGGAGTTCCTACGTGATGGAGGTATGTATCATGTTGTGTTGGTATACAGGAGTCCAGGAGTCCTGTGTGTAGGTGGTGGCGGTGGATGGTGGAAGTCCAGCTCGCACTGGGACTGCTACCCTCACTGTCCACATCCTCAACAACAACGACAAGTCCCCTCAGTTCTCCCCGTCTACACAGCGGACCCATATCTCTGAAGGTGACTACACATCAATTACATCACACTCTACTCACATGTCTTCAATATTACACTTTTGAGACGTCATAAACACTCATGGAGTAATGTCTACTGATAATTTTGTGTATTTGTGGTTCAAATAAGCATCCAACCATTTTCCATTAGAGTATTAATCTGATAGCAATATTGTACTTCTGTCATTGATAATTATTTTTTTTAGTTTCCTGGTTGTATTAATTTTTATTCTTTAATTCCCAAGTTGTACTGTTTTTATATACACTCATGGACAAAACTTAAGGAAGTGGAAAGTCTTTGATCGTCTTTTTTTTTTTTTTGGAAGAAACAGAAACAATTTTGTTCACACTTGGTTATCTCGTTTGTCTTCAATAAAGAATATCTTTCAGAGTTATTGTCTGAATCTCGATATACATGCTAAAAGGTACAACTTCCTTAAGTTTTTTTGAAGACAATTTATTGAAGATACACGAGATAACCAAGTATGAACAAAATTGCCTCTGTCTTCTTCTTCTTCAAAAAAAAAATATATAAAAGACGACCATCGACATCAGATTCTTTCCATTTCCTTAAAGTTTGTCCATGAGTGAGTATTCGAACATTTGGATATGTAAATTTATGAATTTACATAGATGATGACTTCCACTAATGGGAAGTAAATTAAACATATCTCCGTATTTACACAACTCTTAGACGTCTGTCAGTAATACAATGACGTCATATGTGTTACAGACGCCACAGTGGGGACAGTGTTCTACCAGCTGGCAGCCCACGATCCAGATGCCCAGGGTGGACTGAGATACGGACTTTCTGGACCTACTACAGCCGTGGACAAGGATGGAAGACCTCTGGCTTCTGCTGAGGACTTCAAGGTAACTCCCCCCATCAACTTTCTTTTACTTTTATTAATGCACGAAATTACAAGATTGAGATTGAAACTACTTTATTTCAATGTCCATATAAGATTATATATGGTTAAATACAAAATTGAATAAATAACCGATGGACTGCAAGAGTTCTCTCCCACAGAGTGGGAAGGTCGAGGTGATGGCTGGTGTTACCCAACTCAAGACCAAGATGGTACTTGTAGATGGTAGCCTTCGTCACATTTGTGATCTTCATTGTCTCGGGATGGAGGCCGACGCCGAAGAGCCATGCCTGAAGATCCTTACAAGATAGAATGTATCCCTATAATAAATATGCGTTAATTAATTTTATTACAGTAATAATAATAGCCCGATTCGGTTTAGATAAATAACGTTGTTTATTATTATTTGGCGAGAATAATATCATTACGGCGAATACATAATAATACATAATACAATTATTTTATACATAATACAAAGACATTATACATAACAGTGAATAATATTGGTATTTAAATATTTTCAGTGTTTACGAACTTTTAGGACAACCTTGTATATTTACAAAATTTAGTAGACGTGTTCTGCGCAGAGAAACTAAAAAAGAGTAATGTTTTATGTATTTTTGACCATGCCTCTTACAGCATTTCATGCAATATTGTACATATAAAACCCCACTCATCCTGATCATTGTTGTCTACACTCTGGAGAATCTGTGGTTTTAATAAAGGCTTTGTGTGTGTGTTTTTGAAAATATATATATTTTAGTAGTTCGAAGTGTATGTTTTGCAAGCTGGTCTATCGTAGAATTGCCGTTTCTGAAGGAGAAGTGGGTGTTTCAGAACTACTTCTCTGTAGAGCCAGCCACTGGGAAGGTGGAGGTGGCCCGAGCTTTGGAGCGGGACAGAGCAGCCATCGTGTCGCTTACAGTGACGGCTGTGGATACCAGTGCCTTCCCTCCACAGACCGGCACAGGTGAATGTGTGATCTACACTGTGTAGCTTTCCACAATACTTTAATTCTCTCTGAAAACTGACAGTTTTTCATCGGATTCCCAAATACACGTAAAGTCAACTCAATATCTGGTTCCAAAATAACTTTATTAGGTACCGCTCAAAAAGAGAAACCTAGCTTTTTTTTATCCCTAGTACAGGTGATACAGGCCAAGATAATCATGATGGGTAGAAGTAGGCGACTGCTTTTTATTGTAAGTGCACCACATGTCTACACATGTAAAAAGCAGCTTGACTTTGCACTTACAAATGTGCCAGAGCCCCGTTTGATTACTTGCACTCGCTAATGGGGTTGGGCTTTTTAAAGAATCGGGGGCCATTGGAACATTTTTATTCAGAAAAAAGTGCCCAATGTTGGAAACGAACCCGGGTTGTAGCGGTCGAAAACCAACGGTTTAGACCATCCTTCCACCGACCCCAACCTAGCTTATGATATTTACAACAATGAATAATATATGAAGGTTATTCACATATTAAAATAAAGTGATCAATACGGGATTCGATCCCGGTTCATGGCTGTCGGGAATCGAGGGATTTAACCACTCATTCCTTTTTTAACTCAATGTCTGAACTTATTGCTATCATATGCTCAGATTTAGTAAATTTATATGACATTTCAGACAATAACTCTGAAAGATATTTGATACACAACGACCTTTATTGAAGACACACAAGATAACCAAATGTGAATAAAATTGTCTCTGTCTCCTTAAAAAAAAAAAAAAAAAAACAATACGCCCGGCTTTTTAGTGTCTTAAGTTTTGTCCATGATTATATAAGTAAACTAAACATTGAGTAAAATCAATCATGCCTCCAGGGAAAAGTGTCTTTTCAAAACATTTTTATTGTTTTCTAGCTTTCGGGCACGGACGCCCTTCTACAGGAGAAACCCTGGTATAACAATTCGCCAATAAAACACGAGTTAAATATAATCGGATAATATTTTACATAATTTTATAAAATTCTATAGATATAAAAATAGTTTATATTAACTATTATACAAAGTGAGAGACAAAATATTCTAAATATATATATATATCTCTAATAAGAGGACAAACAAATAAATAGATATAGGCCACTAGAAAATAACTAAGGAAGAAAGGAATACATATTAAGCTTAGTTATCATTATTAGGATATGTCTATCTGGTTCCCACTGTTGCTATTCAGAGGCGATTTCTGTATTTGGAATATGTACTAAGAATATAACCGAGGTAAGAGGAAGGAGAGATAGATGAGAGAGGTGTCCAGGCACGCTGGTAGTGACAATCGTAGATGTCAACGACTACCCCCCGGCCTTCCTACCCCCCTGGACTCCCGAGAGTCCCCGTCTGACCATCGCGGTCCCTGAAGAGCAGCCCCTGGGTAGTGCTGTGACCACTCTCACCGCCACGGACCCGGACTCCAACATAGCAAGATACGACATCGTACCTCTTAGTCCGTACTTTGACATCGAGCCGTCCACTGGTGAGTACCTTCAGTCGTCGATATATAGATGAATACTTAAGGTGGGTCATGATGGCTGTTTTGTACTGTGAGGGTACTACATGTCTACATAATCGCACACAAAGTTTTATTAAGACCAGCGGTCTTATACATATTCACCACAGGAAGAAATAATCGATAGAGTTCCTATACTCCAGGCAGCGCAGCACCCAACAACAGCCTCCACGTCCGACGCATGTCTAATAACCACACATTCCTTTGTGCATACGTCATGGTTAGCGAATCATGTCTACATAATCTGTAAATACCTCGAGTCACAACTTTTACAAAATTGACAAAACTTGAAGAAGTTGTACTTTTACATGTGTATATTTTTATTATTATATTTTATTATATTATTTATTTTTTTTAAGAATAACGTGTTCGAATTAACATGTATGAGAAATCCACCGTCATATAAGCAAATAAGGAGTGGTTTATGCTTAAAATATGATACTTCCTCAAGTTTTGTCACGAGTGTAAAGTACTAGATCCATATTGTTTTTGTTCTGTGATTTTACAGGAATCGGGTGAGTCGCTGTTACAATTTCGCAAAAAAAAAAAAAAGTATTTCTCCTACTATATGATTCACACGCAGCTATTACCTTCAAATATCTATTGTACTCATTTCCCATCTTTTAATACTTTTATAACTAATTAGCGTCGATTTCAGTTCCAATTGCTCTGTTCATACGTAAGTTAGACTGATGTCATTCTGAGCGTAGAAGGAATAAAATTAGGTGTTTATCTGGTCTTTCTTCTAGTGCATAGTTTTCTGTAATGTCTTCTTTCTAAATGCACCACCCCATTCTATCAGGATTCTAAGCCACTTTAGCTCCCAAAGACTGCTAACTTGTGTGTCAAAATTCGAAACTATTATAGACGCGTATGCTTCTTTTTAAAAATAAACAATTTTTACTGCTCTTGCTGCATTGGAAAAATTAATGGGAGGGCCTGGCTCATTAGTGGCGAACCCTTCCATCGGTTTCGCATCTTAATATAACTTGTGTGTATGGCACAGGTATCGTAAGAACCAAGGCCCGGTTGGACTACGAGGAAGTGAAGCAGGTGAAGATCAACGTGGTGGCATACGACGCTGGAGTCCCACAGATGTCAGCCATCGCCATGGTCACCGTAGATGTCATCAATGTCAACGACCACAGCCCCGTCTTCAACCAGGTACACTACACAACGTTCTGAATATATACCAATCCATATTCAAATCTTTAGATAATAAATAGGCATATATTGTATTGAATAAAATATTTATTTGCCAATATTCCTGTTAGCTGAACGCCAACCTTTGTCAAGGCATTACATTTTGTATAAACAAACTCAGCGCTGCATAGTATAATGATTACACTATGCAACTCTCAGTTTGTTTATACAAAATGTAATGCCTTGACAAAGGTTGGCATTCAGCTAACCGAAATATTGGCAATTATATCTTTTATTCAATCCAATATATGCCTTTGTATTATCTAAATATATATAACGTATATATATAACCCTATCTATGTTGTAGAAAATAAAACAACAAACATTCTTGACGTATATGTTATATGTTAAATTTTAAAAGCACGTTTCTTCAGGAAATCTAAAGAAGTGGTGAATCAGATGCTGAATAGAGATACAAAATAAATGTTTAATATAGCATTATGGTGAACATGAGGTAGCAGACAGGAAAAACAAAAAAGGGTTAATGTCAAATTATTTGACAAACATAGCATCTTCTCAGTTATGCGGGAAGAATGTTGTTTATTTGTTAGTGAACTGATCTCCCACGCCTTCTCATTGGACGAATGTGGCCATGTTTGTACATAAAAGAGGGTTGAAACGGAATGCTTGGAGTCGTGGAGTGGTGTTCGAGTGGAGACGCTTAAAGCGTTCTCTGTGTGCTTGTCTGGTGATCTCCTCGCGTACCTGTGTAAACCCGGTCCGCTCCTTATCACCGCTGCAAATAAAATATAAGTACTGTTTTTATATTATTTAACAAATCGTTTTTTTTTATTTGCCCCCTTTTTGTTGTTGGTGTTGTACTCTTGAGTGTACCTTTTTCTGTGTTTTAGTTACTCTTGCTGTAGGCCCTATTTTATTGCTTTTTGTGTGATAACCCGTAATAGTAACCTTCAACATTAAAAGCAACACATGTGAGATGCAGCGCCTCTAGTGGCGCTGGTCGGAAGTTGTCCCGTGACGTCAGCGCTGGAAGCCACTGTATATTTGATGGAAACACATACAGAGTCCAAAATTCACTATAAAGGGAACAAAGACATGGAAAATTCTAGAAACATTATTCGGTGTATATAACGAGATAGTATCCTAATGACTGGCTATCTTTATTGATCGCGGGAACCAATTAGAAATCACCCCCCCCCCCCCAAATCTTTGACCTTTATTGGAAATATATATATATATTATATATATACCCATTTCTTGGTTTCTCAAGAAGCCTCTGGGACCAAAAATCCTTTTGGTCGCAGTGGTACAGCTTGCTCCACGCTGACGAGCGCCAACAGCGCGAAACGCGTTCGTGAATTGTTTTTCTTGATTTATCAAAAAATTGGGTTGGGCAAATATCACGGAACAGGTTAAATCAATGATTAGATGATTTCTGTTCCACTAGATGGCGCTCTGCCATCTAAAAAGCACATGTGCTCCTGGTCAGGATATGCCATTTTTATTTTTAATATCGACACCTGACCCACTTATTTTTTCTGTTGTTTTTTCATATAAATATATATAACTGTTGTTTTCAATCAGTCACGAGGGCCGTCGGTTTAATGGTAATTGCTTTGATAGCCCTATGTATAGTTGAACACTCTATCAATAAAAAATAAGGATAAACGCACATACTGCATGTCCATTTCATTGACCATTCTTATGATATAACAGACACTTCAGCAAGAAACGTTTTTTTCAACGTTTCGACAAAAATCCTTTGCCCTCGTCAGGAAATAATTTAAAATTAAATTTATGTAAAGACTGTGAAAAAAAGTACAAATGTGATTTTGTACTAGGATAAGGTTCATAAATTAAGAAAAGAAAAAAAGGCATCTTCTTAACGTGAAACTGAAAGTTGCTGACGGATTTCAGTTGCACGATAAGGAGATGCCTTTTTTATTTTCTTAATTTATGGAAAGGCGTTACAAATATGTTTGTCGAAACGTCGAAAAAAAAATCTTCTAGTAAAATGTCTGTTATACCAAGAACAATGAATGCCGGTCAGACAACCTCTATCTAAAAGATATGATACACTCTGACAGAGTGGTATGTGTACGCAGACTTCCTACAGGGTACGTCTTCTGGAGAACTCCCCTGCCGGGACAGCTGTCGCCAGGGTCTTCGCCTCAGACATGGACGAAGGGGCCTGGGGCCAGTTGGGATTCTCCTTGCAGGGAGAGAGGAGCCGGGACTTTGTCGTTGACAGCATGGTAACCTTTATACCTACACAATCACAGGATACCATTAATAAGAAGAGACCAAAGGTAAAAGCAACGAGCTTCTTTATTGAAGAGGTACAAGCTTGGCGAGAGAGAGATTTCGGACAATGATCGCATTAGACAATTGACAATTAAAATAATTTCATTGACATATTGTCAATACATGCAAAGTACACAGTCTGCACTATTAAAAAAAAGATAATATGCATTATATACACTATGTACAATGAACATGGCGCCTCTGCCAGCACTGCAGAGTTTGGTGGAGAATCGCCAGTGGGTCTCCAGCGACACCACGCATTTCGTGATCTACGAAGAACACGTAGATCGCGTACTTCGCCGCTGAGGAGATGGTGATGGCGTGGTCCTCGAGACCAACTGGAAAGATCCAGGACTGCAGGTCCGGCGGCCCTGCCATTGATGGAGAACGCCTCTCATCTCGCATTAGAGCCTATTGAAGAAAGTTATTTTCCGAAAGCTCTCTCTCTCTCCAAGCCTTCCACCTCTTCAATAAATAAACTCATCACTTTTACCTTTGTTATCTTTTTAACTTTATACCTTTGTATCAAAATACGAAACTATTATAGACGCGTATGATTATTTTAAAACAATTATACAATAAAACAATTTCTACTGCCCTTACTGAAATGGAAATTGTTTTATTTTTAAAAGAATCATACGTGTTAGGTTTTTTTATTATCATTATTATAGTAATCTATATGTTAGGTTTATTTTTTATTATTATTATTGTATTTTATTAATTAATTATAATTCATATTCATAGAATTTTATTGTTACTTATCATCATTATTTTTGTTGTTTTTTTTCTTCTTCTGTTTTCTTTTGTGTTATAAATACAACTAAATCGCATTAAATCGTAGTGTAATTCTCTTTTGTTGTGTGAAATATATCGAATTGAATCGAATTGAGTCAGCTCGTTCTTTCTAGAAGAAACTTCAAAGAAAACGTGCTAACATTTTTTGGTGCCGAAACCCTGGAAAGAAGTAGAAGAAATAGAAAGTTCTTAGAAGCCATAGAAATAAAGAAAGGTAAGGTTTTGAATACTAATCTTTAAAATATGGAAACAGAAATCTTAATTTTTGAATCTCTGATTAAAAGTTTAGAATTGATAAAGCAGATGTAGAATATAATTTAGAAGGCAATGATAAATACGCACTTATGCAAAATAAAGAAGACTTGTTAAATCTAAAATCTAGCTTTGATAATCAATATGTAAAATTAGTAAAATATAAAGGCATTAATGCTGAAGAAAAATTTAAGGTATCCTTTGAGGCAAAGTCTAAAATCAATTCTTTTTTGATAAA
>CP092877.1:50283684-50341169 GCA_030710605.1 Cordylochernes scorpioides
CATTTGCGGTAAAACTTTTCAAACGTTGTTTTACAAATATGTATTGTTTAAAATTTAAAATATTTTGAATATTTATCAGTTATATGCAAATCCCTGATCACTATATGTAAATATTCAGAAGATCGATTTAGCCAATCAGAATCAAGTAGATTCAATTAGCTAGGCTCATGTGAAGTAAAAGTTGAAAAGAATGTTTGCTAGTTATTTCTTGCTAAGCCTTATCATACAAATCACCATAATAACTAACTATAAACAGCCAGGGAAACTGAAATTTTCGCCCTTACAACGAGGGCACGTTTCAAAAGACTTAATAAATACACTCATGGACAAAAAGAAGTGGAAATTCTTTGAAGTCGTCTGTTTTCTCTAAACAGACAGATGAGATTTAGTTCACACTTGATTATCTCGTATGTCTTCAATAAAGGCCAATGTAATAACTTTCAGAGTTATTGTCTGAATACCGATATACATGCTAAAAGGTATAACTTCCTTAAGTTTTGCCAATAAGTGTATATCCCTCAAACAAAATAAGTGAAATCATAAAAACTAATATACTACTTTTGGAATATTGATTTCATGTCATTGAATTTGAGAATTTTTTAATATATGTTTTGGTATAAATATCAGGCCTCCAGGTAAAGGTATATTTTCAAAAACTTTTTTTTAATCTCTTACTTTCGGGCATGAATGCCCTTCTATAAGAGAAAACATGGTATAATGTAGAAGGGCGTTCGTGCCTGAAAGCTAGAGATTAAAAATATTTTTGAAAAGACACTTTTCCCTGGAGGAATGATATTTTTACTCAATATTGATACAGGAGATTGGTTTATTGAATATATGTTTGAATTAACAATATATAGGTTTGAATTTGGGGACTAAATTAAACTCTTCGAATTAAAATAGCAAAATAAAACGGCGATTGAAGAGGATTGTCTTATACGATCTTTATTAACAAGCTTTCGGACGTCCTTATACAGGCTTTACGATGACACATGAATTTGTTCTGTTCTTCGAAAAACTTGAATAATCTATATATTCGAAGAGATAGGAATGTATATATTAGATGACTGTATATGTACCAAGTATATGTATTTATGTAATGTGTGTTGTTGGGTCAGGATGTCAACGACAATACTCCAACCTTCCAGAAACAGCACTACACCGCGTCTATTCCTGAATCTACACCAAATGGTAAGATCTTTGTAGTGTCAATTCCTCTGGTAGATAGCTAGCAAACTATGTGATGCTAGGTAGACTCGAGTACATATCACGATATGATAACTACCTACTGTTTTTAGAAAATGGAAGAATTTAAGCACGAATGTTTCTTTTATATACAAAACAAACTTCTACTGTCCTTACTGCGATGAAAAAATACTGAGAGAACTTGGCTAATCAGTGGTGAATCCTTCAAGCGGTTTCACCTATGCAATCTACCAAACCGCTTATTTGAGCTCTAAAACTGTATTGGATAATTCTGCTTATATATGCTACACTCAAGGGTGGAATCTTAGAAATGGTATTTAAATATTATGGACATAAGCTTATAGGATAGTAGAATTGCGATGGAAATATTTATTATAAAATAAATGAAGCTTCCAGGGTTAAGTTTCTTGTGCAACTTTTTATTTTCAAGCTTTCGGACTTGTCAGTCCTTCAACAGGATTATCACGTTAACAACTTAACAATAAATACAATTTTTATATACATTATTATATACATATTTTAAATACTTATTATATTTTGAGAGAAAACTATATCACATTTTATTTCTGTTCGAAAAACAAAACTTTTTGAAAATATACGTGCGTGGTGACGTGGTGGTGATACGTGCTGGTCGAATGATATCTCGAAACTTCAAATCAAAATTAATAAATTCGTGAACTATTTATGTGTGTTTAATACGGAGCGATCCACCCCATGTTCTTATATAACAGGCGAGTGTCCAAGAGAACATTTACTGTGCTGTGAAGGAACACTAGTGAAACAGTGATTTTCACATTTTCGAAATTGGTGAGCACACTATTTGCACAATTGACGATTTCTCAATCCCCCTTAAAATTCCATCTTAAGATCCATTCAATATAAAAAAGCTTTACTGGCCGAAATATCTTCAATATTAAGAACAATGAATGCCGGCAAGGTCTTCTGGAGATCTAGCAACCCACTGAAGACGCTGAGAACTATTTCAGAAAGAAAAATATAGCAATATAACTCTATACTTTCTACAGATCAATTGTAAATAGATTCATACACAAAAGAGGTAGTGAGGAAAGTTTCAGAACAAATGTGTAAATAAATCCCTTTTCAAACAAAGGCTCACGTGCACATGGGGAAAGGGAGAAAAAAATTACTGTATTATTTTGTTGTTGTATGTCGAATCCATACAGGACAATGGGCCCTAATAAAAGCCTTTTTGTTGTTGTTTGAATGCCGGCAAGACAGCCTTTATCTTTACGATACTTGAGATAGCTATCAAATCGTGTATCGAACCAGAACATTCATCCGATAAAGAACATATTGAGCGATCCATCCCATGTTCCCATATAACAGTGTCCAATAGAACATGTTTGTGCAGAAACCCTGGTGGAACAGATCGTTGCGACGGACGCAGATAGAGATCAGAACGCTCAGCTACTTTATAGGATCCAGAAAGGAGCATTTGACGACTTTGCCATCAACATAAGCAGCGGTTCAGTCAGCGTAGTGCGGAGTCTGGACTTTGACAGGAGGAGTTCCTACGTGATGGAGGTATGTATCATGTTGTGTTGGTATACAGGAGTACAGGAGTCCTGTGTGTAGGTGGTGGCGGTGGATGGTGGAAGTCCAGCTCGCACTGGGACTGCTACCCTCACTGTCCACATCCTCAACAACAACGACAAGTCCCCTCAGTTCTCCCCGTCTACACAGCGGACCCATATCTCTGAAGGTGACTACACATCAATTACATCACACTCTACTCACATGTCTTCAATATTACACTTTTGAGACGTCATAAACACTCGTGGAGTAATGTCTACTGATAATTTTGTGTATTTGTGGTTCAAATAATCATCCAACCATTTTCCATTAGAGTATTAATCTGATAGCAATATTGTACTTCTGTCATTGATAATAATTTTTTTTTAGTTTCCTGGTTGTATTAATTTTTATTCTTTAATTCCCAAGTTGTACTGTTTTTATATACACTCATGGACAAAACTTAAGGAAGTGGAAAGTCTTTGATCATCTTTTTTTTTTTTTGGAAGAAACAGAAACAATTTTGTTCACACTTGGTTATCTCGTTTGTCTTCAATAAAGAATATCTTTCAGAGTTATTGTCTGAATCTCGATATACATGCTAAAAGGTACAACTTCCTTAAGTTTTTTTGAAGACAATTTATTGAAGATACACGAGATAACCAAGTATGAACAAAATTGCCTCTGTCTTCTTCTTCAAAAAAAAAAAAATATATATAAAAGACGACCATCGACATCAGATTCTTTCCATTTCCTTAAAGTTTGTCCATGAGTGAGTATTCGAACATTTGGATATGTAAATTTATGAATTTACATAGATGATGACTTCCACTAATGGGAAGTAAATTAAACATATCTCCGTATTTACACAACTCTTAGACGTCTGTCAGTAATACAATGACGTCATATGTGTTACAGACGCCACAGTGGGGACAGTGTTCTACCAGCTGGCAGCCCACGATCCAGATGCCCAGGGTGGACTGAGATACGGACTTTCTGGACCTACTACAGCCGTGGACAAGGATGGAAGACCTCTGGCTTCTGCTGAGGACTTCAAGGTAACTCCCCCCATCAACTTTCTTTTACTTTTATTAATGCACGAAATTACAAGATTGAGATTGAAACTACTTTATTTCAATGTCCATATAAGATTATATATGGTTAAATACAAAATTGAATAAATAACCGATGGACTGCAAGAGTTCTCTCCCACAGAGTGGGCAGGTCGAGGTGTTGGCTGGTGTTACCCAACTCAAGACCAAGATGGTACTTGTAGATGGTAGCCTTCGTCACATTTGTGATCTTCATTGTCTCGGGATGGAGGCCGACGCCGAAGAGCCATGCCTGAAGATCCTTACAAGATAGAATGTATCCCTATAATAAATATGCGTTAATTAATTTTATTACAGTAATAATAATAGCCCGATTCGGTTTAGATAAATAACGTTGCTATTATTATTTGGCGAGAATAATATCATTACGGCGAATACATAATAATACATAATACAATTATTTTATACATAATACAAAGACATTATACATAACAGTGAATAATTTTGGTATTTAAATATTTGTTTACGAACTTTTAGGACAACCTTGTATATTTACAAAATTTAGTAGACGTGTTCTGCGCAGAGAAACTAAAAAAGAGTAATGTTTTATGTATTTTTGACCATGCCTCTTACAGCATTTCATGCAATATTGTACATATAAAACCCCACTCATCCTGATCATTGTTGTCTACACTCTGGAGAATCTGTGGTTTTAATAAAGGCTTTGTGTGTGTGTTTTTGAAAATATATATATTTTAGTAGTTCGAAGTGTATGTTTTGCAAGCTGGTCTATCGTAGAATTGCCGTTTCTGAAGGAGAAGTGGGTGTTTCAGAACTACTTCTCTGTAGAGCCAGCCACTGGGAAGGTGGAGGTGGCCCGAGCTTTGGAGCGGGACAGAGCAGCCATCGTGTCGCTTACAGTGACGGCTGTGGATACCAGTGCCTTCCCTCCACAGACCGGCACAGGTGAATGTGTGATCTACACTGTGTAGCTTTCCACAATACTTTAATTCTCTCTGAAAACTGACAGTTTTTCATCGGATTCCCAAATACACGTAAAGTCAACTCAATATCTGGTTCCAAAATAACTTTATTAGGTACCGCTCAAAAAGAGAAACCTAGCTTTTTTTATCCCTAGTACAGGTGATACAGGCCAAGATAATCATGATGGGTAGAAGTAGGCGACTGCTTTTTATTGTAAGTGCACCACATGTCTACACATGTAAAAAGCAGCTTGACTTTGCACTTACAAATGTGCCAGAGCCCCGTTTGATTACTTGCACTCGCTAATGGGGTTGGGCTTTTTAAAGAATCGGGGGCCATTGGAACATTTTTATTCAGAAAAAAGTGCCCAATGTTGGAAACGAACCCGGGTTGTAGCGGTCGAAAACCAACGGTTTAGACCATCCTTCCACCGACCCCAACCTAGCTTATGATATTTACAACAATGAATAATATATGAAGGTTATTCACATATTAAAATAAAGTGACTAATACGGGATTTGATCCCGGTTCATGGCTGTCGGGAATCGAGGGATTTAACCACTCATTCCTTTTTTAACTCAATGTCTGAACTTATTGCTATCATATGCTCAGATTTAGTAAATTTATATGACATTTCAGACAATAACTCTGAAAGATATTTGATACACAACGACCTTTATTGAAGACACACAAGATAACCAAATGTGAATAAAATTGTCTCTGTCTCCTTAAAAAAAAAAAAAAAAAAAACAATACGCCCGGCTTTTTAGTGTCTTAAGTTTTGTCCATGATTATATAAGTAAACTAAACATTGAGTAAAATCAATCATGCCTCCAGGGAAAAGTGTCTTTTCAAAACATTTTTATTGTTCTCTAGCTTTCGGGCACGGACGCCCTTCTACAGGAGAAACCCTGGTATAACAATTCGCCAATAAAACACGAGTTAAATATAATCGGATAATATTTTACATAATTTTATAAAATTCTATAGATATAAAAATAGTTTATATTAACTATTATACAAAGTGAGAGACAAAATATTCTAAATATATATATATATCTCTAATAAGAGGACAAACAAATAAATAGATATAGGCCACTAGAAAATAACTAAGGAAGAAAGGAATACATATTAAGCTTAGTTATCATTATTAGGATATGTCTATCTGGTTCCCACTGTTGCTATTCAGAGGCGATTTCTGTATTTGGAATATGTACTAAGAATATAACCGAGGTAAGAGGAAGGAGAGATAGATGAGAGAGGTGTCCAGGCACGCTGGTAGTGACAATCGTAGATGTCAACGACTACCCCCCGGCCTTCCTACCCCCCTGGACTCCCGAGAGTCCCCGTCTGACCATCGCGGTCCCTGAAGAGCAGCCCCTGGGTAGTGCTGTGACCACTCTCACCGCCACGGACCCGGACTCCAACATAGCAAGATACGACATCGTACCTCTTAGTCCGTACTTTGACATCGAGCCGTCCACTGGTGAGTACCTTCAGTCGTCGATATATAGATGAATACTTAAGGTGGGTCATGATGGCTGTTTTGTACTGTGAGGGTACTACATGTCTACATAATCGCACACAATGTTTTATTAAGACCAGCGGTCTTATACATATTCACCACAGGAAGAAATAATCGATAGAGTTCCTATACTCCAGGCAGCGCAGCACCCAACAACAGCCTCCACGTCCGACGCATGTCTAATAACCACACATTCCTTTGTGCATACGTCATGGTTAGCGAAAAATGTCTACATAATCTGTAAATACCTCGAGTCACAACTTTTACAAAATTGACAAAACTTGAAGAAGTTGTACTTTTACATGTGTATATTTTTATTATTATATTTTATTATATTATTTTTTTTTTTAAGAATAACGTGTTCGAATTAACATGTATGAGAAATCCACCGTCATATAAGCAAATAAGGAGTGGTTTATGCTTAAAATATGATACTTCCTCAAGTTTTGTCAACGAGTGTAAAGTACTAGATCCATATTGTTTTTGTTCTGTGATTTTACAGGAATCGGGTGAGTCGCTGTTACAATTTCGCAAAAAAAAAAAAAAAAAAAAGTATTTCTCCTACTATATGATTCACACACAGCTATTACCTTCAAATATCTATTGTACTCATTTTCCATCTTTTAATACTTTTATAACTAATTAGCGTCGATTTCAGTTCCAATTGTTCTGTTATACGTAAGTTAGACTGATGTTATTCTGAGCGTAGAAGGAATAAAATTAGGTGTTTATCTGGTCTTTCTTCTAGTGCATAGTTTTCTGTAATGTCTTCTTTCTAAATGCACCACCCCATTCTATCAGGATTCTAAGCCACTTTAGCTCCCAAAGACTGCTAACTTGTGTGTCAAAATTCGAAACTATTATAGACGCGTATGCTTCTTTTTAAAAATAATCAATTTTTACTGCTCTTGCTGCATTGGAAAAATTAATGGGAGGGCCTGGCTCATTAGTGGCGAACCCTTCCATCGGTTTCGCATCTTAATATAACTTGTGTGTATGGCACAGGTATCGTAAGAACCAAGGCCCGGTTGGACTACGAGGAAGTGAAGCAGGTGAAGATCAACGTGGTGGCATACGACGCTGGAGTCCCACAGATGTCAGCCATCGCCATGGTCACCGTAGATGTCATCAATGTCAACGACCACAGCCCCGTCTTCAACCAGGTACACTACACAACGTTCTGAATATATACCAATCCATATTCAAATCTTTAGATAATAAATAGGCATATATTGTATTGAATAAAATATTTATTTGCCAATATTCCTGTTAGCTGAACGCCAACCTTTGTCAAGGCATTACATTTTGTATAAACAAACTCAGCGCTGCATAGTATAATGATTACACTATGCAACTCTGAGTTTGTTTATACAAAATGTAATGCCTTGACAAAGGTTGGCATTCAGCTAACCGAAATATTGGCAATTAAATCTTTTATTCAATCCAATATATGCCTTTGTATTATCTAAATATATATAACGTATATATATATAACCCTATCTATGTTGTAGAAAATAAAACAACAAACATTCTTGACGTATATGTTATATGTTAAATTTTAAAAGCACATTTCTTTCAGGAAATCTAAAGAAGTGGTGAATCAGATGCTGAATAGAGATACAAAATAAATGTTTAATATAGCATTATGGTGAACATGAGGTAGCAGACAGGAAAAACAAAAAAGGGTTAATGTCAAATTATTTGACAAACATAGCATCTTCTCAGTTATGCGGGAAGAATGTTGTTTATTTGTTAAGTGAACTGACCTCCCACGCCTTCTCATTGGACGAATGTGGCCATGTTTGTACATAAAAGAGGGTTGAAACGGAATGCTTGGAGTCGTGGAGTGGTGTTCGAGTGGAGACGCTTAAAGCGTTCTCTGTGTGCTTGTCTGGTGATCTCCTCGCGTACCTGTGTAAACCCGGTCCGCTCCTTATCACCGCTGCAAATAAAATATAAGTACTGTTTTTATATTATTTAACAAATCGTTTTTTTTTATTTGCCCCCTTCTTGTTGTTGGTGTTGTACTCTTGAGTGTACCTTTTTCTGTGTTTTAGTTACTCTTGCTGTAGGCCCTTATTTTATTGCTTTTTGTGTGATAACCCGTAATAGTAACCTTCAACATTAAAAGCAACACATGTGAGATGCAGCGCCTCTAGTGGCGCTGGTCGGAAGTTGTCCCGTGACGTCAGCGCTGGAAGCCACTGTATATTTGATGGAAACACATACAGAGTCCAAAATTCACTATAAAGGGAACAAAGACATGGAAAATTCTAGAAACATTATTCGGTGTATATAACGAGATAGTATCCTAATGACTGGCTATCTTTATTGATCGCGGGAACCAATTAGAAATCACCCCCCCCCCCCAAATCTTTGACCTTTATTGGAAATATATATATATTATATATATACCCATTTCTTGGTTTCTCAAGAAGCCTCTGGGACCAAAAATCCTTTTGGTCGCAGTGGTACAGCCTGCTCCACGCTGACGAGCGCCAACAGCGCGAAACGCGTTCGTGAATGGCTTTTCTTGATTTATCAAAAAATTGGGTTAGACAAATACCACGGAACAGGTTAAATCAATGATTAGTTGATTTCTGTTCCACTAGATGGCGCTCTGCCATCTAAAAAGCACATGTTCTCCTGGTCAGGATATGCCATTTTTATTTTTAATATTGACACCTGACCCACTTATTTTTATTTTTTCTGTTGTTTTTTCATATAAATATATATATAACTGTTGTTTTCAATCAGTCACGAGGGCCGTCGGTTTAATGGTAATCGCTTTGATAGCCCTATGTATAGTTGAACACTCTATCAATAAAAAATAAGGATAAACGCACATACTGCATGTCCATTTCATTGACCATTCTTATGATATAACAGACACTTCAGCAAGAAACGTTTTTTTCAACGTTTCGACAAAATCCTTTGCCCTCGTCAGGAAATAATTTAAAATAAAATTTATGTAAAGACTGTTAAAAAAGTACAAATGTGATTTTGTACTAGGATAAGGTTCATAAATTAAGAAAAGAAAAAAGCATCTTCTTAACGTGAAACTGAAAGTTGTTGACGGCTTTCAGTTGCACGATAAGGAGATGCCTTTTTTATTTTCTTAATTTATGGAAAGGCGTTACAAATATGTTTGTCGAAACGTCGAAAAAAAATCTTCTAGCCAAAATGTCTGTTATACCAAGAACAATGAATGCCGGTCAGACAACCTCTATCTAAAAGATATGATACACTCTGACAGAGTGGTATGTGTACGCAGACTTCCTACAGGGTACGTCTTCTGGAGAACTCCCCTGCCGGGACAGCTGTCGCCAGGGTCTTCGCCTCAGACATGGACGAAGGGGCCTGGGGCCAGTTGGGATTCTCCTTGCAGGGAGAGAGGAGCCGGGACTTTGTCGTTGACAGCATGGTAACCTTTATACCTACACAATCGCAGGATACCATTAATAAGAAGAGACCAAAGGTAAAAGCAACGAGCATCTTTATTGAAGAGGTACAAGCTTGGCGAGAGAGAGATTTCGGACAATGATCGCATTAGACAATTGACAATTAAAATAATTTCATTGACATATTGTCAATACATGCAAAGTACACAGTCTGCACTATTAAAAAAAAGATAATATGCATTATATACACTATGTACAATGAACATGGCGCCTCTGCCAGCACTGCAGAGTTTGGTGGAGAATCGCCAGTGGGTCTCCAGCGACACCACGCATTTCGTGATCTACGAAGAACACGTAGATCGCGTACTTCGCCGCTGAGGAGATGGTGATGGCGTGGTCCTCGAGACCAACTGGAAAGATCCAGGACTGCAGGTCCGGCGGCCTGCCATTGATGGAGAACGCCTCTCATCTCGCATTAGAGCCTATTGAAGAAAGTTATTTTCCGAAAGCTCTCTCTCTCTCCAAGCCTTCCACCTCTTCAATAAATAAACTCATCACTTTTACCTTTGGTATCTTTTTAACTTTATACCTTTGTATCAAAATACGAAACTATTATAGACGCGTATGATTATTTTAAAACAATTATACAATAAAACAATTTCTACTGCCCTTACTGAAATGGAAATTGTTTTATTTTTAAAAGAATCATACGTGTTAGGTTTTTTTATTATCATTATTATAGTAATATATATGTTAGGTTTTATTTTTTATTATTATTATTGTATTTTATTAATTAATTATAATTCATATTCATAGAATTTTATTGTTACTTATCATCATTCTTTTTGTTGTTGTTTTTCTTCTTCTGTTTTCTTTTGTGTTATAAATACAACTAAATCGCATTAAATCGTAGTGTAATTCTCTTTTGTTGTGTGAAATAAATCGAATTGAGTCAGCTCGTTCTTTCTAGAAGAAACTTCAAAGAAAACGTGCTAACATTTTTTGGTGCCGAAACCCGGGAAAGAAGTAGAAGAAATAGAAAGTTCTTAGAAGCCATAGAAATAAAGAAAGGTAAGGTTTTGAATACTAATCTTTAAAATATGGAAACAGAAATCTTAATTTTTGAATCTCTGATTAAAAGTTTAGAATTGATAAAAGCAGATGTAGAATATAATTTAGAAGGCAATGATAAATACTCACTTATGCAAAATATAGAAGACTTGTTAAATTTAAAAGCTAGCTTTGATAATCAATATGTAAAATTAGTAAAATATAAAGGCATTAATGCTGAAGAAAAATTTAAGGTATCCTTTGAGGCAAAGTCTAAAATCAATTCTTTTTTGATAAAAATAAATAGATCGCTGGGAAATTTAAATAAAAATACATTTTCTGGTGAAACCAATTTAGAACTTCCCAAATTTCAATTGCCCACCTTTAGTGGTGATATTTCAGATTGGCTGAGTTTTAAGGAAATTTTTATTAGATCTATTGATCAAAATCCAACACTGGGAAATTTTCAAAAACTTCAATATTTAAATTCTGCACTAAAAGGAAATGCCGCTAGACTTATTAGGGCGTTCAATATTTCTGATGAAAATTATCCTATTGCCTGGCAAACTTTGGTCAATAGATTCGACAAAAAAAGTGAATTGGCTTTTAAACAAATTCAAAATTTGTATGATCTAAAAAATGTAAAACAAGAATCGACTAAATATTTACTTGATCTCCTGGACACTTGTAACGAAAGCATTCAGAATCTCTCTATCCTCGGATTGGAACGTAATACTTTATCGGATATGATTTTAATTCATATAATTCAATCAAAACCTGATCGTTCAATAAGAAAGGAATGGAAGATGAGTTTGCTTGAGAAAGAATATCCATTGTATGAAAAGATGATTTCTTTCCTGGAAAGATTAGCTGGAAGTCTCGGGAGTTTTCAGAATAAAGAAAATTCAAAACAATTCTACAAAATGAATAAATCCACTCATTCTCATTCAGCAACATTTGCCTCTGGCTTTAGTATAGATAGCAGAGTCAAGTCATGCGTCTTATGTAAAGGTGAACATTTTTTGTTAAAATGTCCTAAGTGTAATGGTATGATGTTACCTGAAAGATGGACATTTGTAAAAGATAACCGTCTATGTTACAACTGTCTAAGATCTAACCATAGAGTATCGTCATGCGTCTTCACGCAAAATTGCAAATCAAGTAATAAGAGATATCATACTCTTTTGCATCAGTTCAAACCGGAAATGTTAAGTCCTGTTGCGGACATATCTCCATTGACCCATGCCAGTGTCTCATGTTTTGCAGACAACAAAAGTCATGATCGAATATTACTCTCTACGGCTTTAATAAAGGTTAAATCGGAAAATGGGGTTCTACAAACATGTAGAGCCCTCATTGATACAGGCTCTCAAAGGTGTCTTATAACAAATAGTTGTCGAAAGAAATTAAATTTTCCTCTTGCTGAATGTAAAACTACAGTTTTTGGTTTGGGAAACAAACTTGTAGAACAATCAATGGGTGAGGTCTCTCTCCAATTTAGCCCACATTTCTCAAACCTAATATTCAACGCCAATCCTATAGTCATTGATAAGATCACATCAAAATTGCCCAATTTCTTTATAGAAAAGGATAATTGGCCTTATTTGAAAAATCTTCTGTTGGCTGACCCCAATTTTGACAAATCTAGCCAGATTGATTTAGTGATAGGAGCAGAGCTTGCTCCATGCTTATTTAACGGGAAGGTTAGATTCCAAAATTTATCTGGACCCACTGCGTGCGGATCCAAATTGGGATGGTTACTTACAGGTAAAATATTACTGACAGGTGAAAATTCCAATCAAGATATAACTATGTTCGCGTCTGAGGAACAAGATGATTTTCTAAAAAAATTCTGGGAGCTGGAGTCAGTACTCTCTGCCAAATCTTTAACCAGAAAAGAAATTTCGTGTGAAGAAATATATATTAATAACCTCAAAATTCTGGAAGATGGAAGATACTCTGTTGGGCTGCCATTTAGAACATTGCCAACTCTTGGCGAATCTAGGATCAATGCTCTGAAACGATTTCTATCACTTGAAAGAAAATTACAAAAATCTCCAAGTATCCTAAAACAATATTGTGATTTCATGGACGAATATCTTTTAATAAATCATATGGAGCTTATTCCCAGTGATGAGCTGGATACACCTTCAGGATAATGTTATTATATACCTCATCATTGTGTTTTTAAGGAGCAAAGCACTACCACTAAATTGAGAGTTGTTTTTGATGCATCTTGCAAAACTAGCAATGGCAAATCTCTGAATGATTTTCTTCATGTAGGACCAAAACTACAACAGGATATCTTCAACATTCTGATAAGATTTCGAACACGCCCAATAGCTTTTTCAGGAGATATAGAGAAAATGTATCGCCAAGTAAGAATCGATTCTAGGGATTGTGATTTCCAGATAATTTTATGGAGAAAAAACCCATCAGAACCTTTATTGGATTATAGACTACTGACTGTGACATATGGATTGTCTTGTGCGCCATATCTCGCCATGCGTACCCTACATCAACTTGCAAGGGACAAGGTGTCAACTTTCCCAGTGGCCTCAAAAATAGTACAAATATAGTACGTTCTTTCTGGAAGAAACTTGAAACGTCTATGATAGTTTCGTATTTTGATAACAAATGGCGCGCTAATGCATCATAATACCTTTGTATATAACTTGGGCTTCAATTCGAAAAATTATAATCTATCTGAATCAGGGATAGGTTTGTTGAATGAATCTTTTATTAACTCAAGAGTTATTTAGGGCCTTTTTCGGAGCCCTTCTACACAGAAGTATTGCTAGGATTCATTCAAGAAACGTATCCATGGATACCTTTTTTCCCCAAATCGATCTTTATGCCATTTATGCTATCTATATTCCAGTGTGTACATATGTAGGTAGGAACTGAGGTAAAAATGTACCATTCATAATGATATCGAATGATGATTGTAAGCAATTCTTCTAAAAATATCTCTATAGAAACATGTATAGTTCTTAAAATTAAAGATACTTCGGCCAATATAAATATTTTTAACGCCTTGCCAAAAGTTTTAATTTTTTCGCTCCTGACAAAAGATTTTTGTCGAAACGTCGAGATAATAAAAAGATGTATACGTGCCGAAATATCTTTAATTCAAAGAACTATGAATTCCGGTCACAGGCAACCTCTATCTTTAAGAGAAATATCTATAATAATAAATAGAATATATTTAACTTTCTTTAAAATGTAGAAATCGTTTTTAATCTTTTTGAAAAAAAAAATCGATTTTCTACAAGGTCGATGTTTGTTGAATGTTCTTCAGAGGTATTGACAGATAAAATTAGAGAATTTAAAGTATTTATTTTTACTATTCAAAAGAGAGAGGTTTTGATATATAGAATGTTATTTTTGGTAACCGCTGGGGTGTTGTGCTCAATGAAGGGGTGTGCAGGGGACCATCCGTGTGGCGGCAGGGGCCAACCTGGACCGAGAGTCCACCCCCAGGATCACAGTCCAAGCCGTCGCTACGGATCAGGGGATTGACCAGGGACAGAGGAAGTCCGCCTCGGTGCCTGTAAGTCTTTCTTCCAATCTTCGAACTGTTCAGAATAGAACACGAACAAGATTAAGTGTGAGAGCTCTCTGATTGTCTAAACTGTCGGTAACTTAGGTTTGAAACTTAGCTCTTATACCATTATTTAAATTATAAATTCATTTATAGGTTACTTTCCATATTTGCATATATCCAACCCATAAAACAGTCAGAGTACTGGTCTCTAGTATCTTGTAAGTGCAATTTCGAACTGATGCTATAGGAATGGCCATATGGCGTACTTCCACTATAAACTATCGTAAACTCTTCTAGAGAACCCCGTCAAGGTATTCTATATTTAAAAAAAGTAAAAAGGCATCTTCTTATCGTGCAACTGAAAGTTGCTGATGGTTTGCGCCATCTTTCGGAATAAATATCAACCATTCGTTGATTTTTAATTATTCCAGAATTAGCCAAATACCCATTCTTGATTAATAAATAAAAGCTAACCACGTACACGTTTCGGGCTGTTGACCCTCGTCAGCGTAGTGCAAGCTTTACCTCAACGATCAAAAAACTGGTGATTCAGGCATCTTCCCTTCCCTGTAAAAGGACACCTAAATGCAGAACCAAAGTGTCCTTTAGGGAGAGGTGTTCTCTTACCGGAGAGTTGCTAAATAGTAAAAAATTATAATTTTGCAAATCAAAACTGTCCTTTATAGAGAGGTGTCCTCTAGCGTGAGTGTCCTCTCATGGAGATTCTACTGTAAATGTACCTGTACATATTCTCTCTATTACAAATATCATAAGCTTGCTCTTGAGCTGCAACTAATAAAGTCACTTTTAAATCGAACCAGAATAGCAGGTCCCTGACAGCCATGAACCAGGATCGAATCCTGTATTGGACACTTTTTTTTATATGTGGAGATCATGTCCCATTGACCCTTATATTCAACCAAACTTCAGAATGAAAAACAGCCATTTATTTAAGGCAAGAACAAAATATATATATATATATAAACCAGAGAGTCAATAATCAAGAAAAGCCCTCCGCAAATGCGTTTCGGGCTATTAGCCATCGTCAGCATAGTGCAGGCTGTACCTCTACAACCAAATATTTGGTCCAAGAGACTTCCTGAGAAATCAAGAAATGGCGATTAAAGGCCAAATTTGTATAATTAGGATTATCATGATGTGCAAAATAAGAAAAGATGGCGCTCTGCCATCCTAACAGAGCGTATATAAGAGATGACACAAGTGTGGTGGACAGGTCCATGTCGAACTTGAGGACGAGAATGACAACACGCCCGAGTTCTCCAAGTCGGTGTACGAGGTGTCCATCTCCAGTACTACCCCTGCCCACACCCCCATCCTACAGCTGTCGGCCACGGACAGAGATCTGGGTGACAATGTCCTCTTCAAACTGCTCCCCAACGACATGTCAGGTAACCTTGAATCCAATTTACACCAATTTTAGGTTACTTTGAAATACATTTTCTCAATCGCTCAAACACTAGATATCTAAGTTGGGTCCCTCGCAAATAACCTAATATTCCATACTTCCAATTTATATATATTTTTAGAGACATATTAAAATTAATAAGTTTACATATATATATTATATAGAAAAAATATTTCTGTTTGATTTTTGGTTACCTTGAGTATTATGCTATGGTAATGCAGTCGTGGTTAAAATCTTGAAAGCATATATTAAAAAGAAGTCTTGATCAGTAATTACTTTAATTGAGCTAAAGGAATATATATTAAAAAAAACATAATTTGATAAAAGTTCTGCCTGGCTTAAGGCGAGTAGAACAAGGAAAACAAAAGATTATTTACATAATGTACAAAGATTTGAGCCAGCCAACGGGAAACAACAACAATGAGTTTTTATAAGGAAGGCGTGACCTCTGGCGGTCGATTTTGCAGAGTATTTGATTCTATGAAATATAATTTTAAATAAAATAATATTTTAATATAACATATACATATATATATTTATTTATATACTCATGGACAAAACTTAAGGAAGTGGAAAGTCTTTGATGTCGCAAGTGGTCTGTGTTTTTTTTTTTTTTTTTTGAAGGAGACCGAGGCAATTTTCTTTACACTTAGTTATCTCGTGTGTCTCAATAAAGGTCACTGTGTATTCAAAGTTATTGTCTGAATTCCGATATGCATACTAAAAGGTATAGCTTCCATGAGTTTTGTCCATGATCGTAGAACTATTTTATATTATACAAAATATATATTATATTGTGCGTGTTTCGAGTAGAAAATTAGGAAAGACAAACTTCAGGATGAAAAATAACCATTTATTTAAGGCAAGAACAACAACAACAACAACAAAAATATATATATATATATATAAACCAGAGAGGAAAAAATAAAGCCATCTACGAACGCGTTTCGGGCTGTTAGCCCTCGTCAGCATATTGCAGGCCAAATATTTGGTCCAAAAGGCTTCCTTAGAAATCGAAAAATGGGTATTTAAGGTCAAATTTGCGTAATTACGCTTATCATCATGTACAAAATAAGAAAAGATGGAGCTCTGCGATCTAAAATACTCATGTAAGCGGTCAGGATATGTCTCTTTTGTTTCAATATCAACACCTGACCTTTTTTTTTCTCTAAGTTTTCTTATTTTTTTCACACACACACACATATTTATGAAAAAATAGTACAAATGTGATATTGTACTGGGATAAAGTGCATAAATTAATTAATTAAGAAAATGGCATCAGATCAGATGCCTTTTTCTTTACACATATATATATGGAAGCAATGGTCGCCTCTCCCGTCAAAATTAACGTCAGAATCTGACGCCATCTATTGACCGTCGCCGCAACTAGCGGCATCGGGAGACGGGAGAGGCGACCATTGCTTCCATGGATTAATTTCCTCCCGGCAAATTTTCCACATATATATATATATTTTTTAAAAGGCATATATTGGATCAAAATATAATTTATTTGAGTAAAATTAATCCAGGGAAAAGTGTCTTTTCAAAACATTTTTATTGTTCTCTAGCTTTTGGGCACGGACGTCCTAGAGAATAAGAGAAAAGCTAGAGAATAATAAAAATATTTTGAAAAGAAACTTTTCCCTGGAGGAATGTTTAATTTTACTCAATATTTATGCATGGGATTATTTTATAGAAAAATATAATTTATTTACCAATATTTCAGTTGGCTGAACGTCAACCTTTTTCAAGGTATTAAAACATATTAATGTCAACAACAAACTCAGTGCTACACTAAACAAAGATAAATATAAACAAATATAATTCACAAATATGGTTTAAAGAACGAACACACCTTTTCACAAAATTAAAATAGAGGAAAAATAACCCACTTACAATATTAGAATGGTCTGGTGGATTAAACTGGCGAAATCATTGGGAGGTTCACCACTGATGAGCCAGGCCTTTCCAATATTTTTTCATCATGGTAGGAACAGTAGGAGAAATCGTTTTATTTGAAAAATCGCATTAAATAGTTTATTTTCCTTATATATAGATGGCGCGCTAATGGCTTATAATTTAAACAGATTGAAGCGCTATAAGAAAACGATGGGTTGAGATGAAAGGCATCTCGGATAAGAAGGTACAAAGAAGTCAAGGGCTCCTGAAAGGTCAGATGAAGAATGTAAAATGCAACGGAAATAAAAACAAAGTAACAGTAAAAAAAGGAAATGAGCGTGTAATCTAGATCATGAAGGTCAATGCTATTTTTGAAACCTTAAAATTTCAAGAAAGGTGATCTAAATGGTATGAAATTATGTAAAATAGTATAATATTCTATCATAACTCGTGTCCTATTCTATGAAAAAAGGCATCTCCTTATCGTGCAACTAAAAGTTGCTGATGGCTTGCGCCATCTATCGGAATAAATATCAACTATTCTCGTTGATTTTTAATTATTCTATAATTGGCCAAATACCCATTCTTATGAGATGCCTTTTTCATAATTTATGAACGAGATGCCTTTTTTCATAATTTATGAAGGAGCTGCCTTTTTTCATAATTTATGAACGAGATGCCTTTTTTCATAATTTATGAACGAGATGCCTCTTTTCATAATTTATGAAGGAGATGCCTTTTTTCATAATTTATGAAGGAGATGCCTTTTTTCATAATTTATGAACGAGATGCCTTTTTTCATAATTTATGAAGGAGATGCCTTTTTTCATAATTTTTGAACGAGATGCCTTTTTTCATAATTTATGAAGGAGCTGCCTTTTTTCATAATTTATGAACGAGATGCCTTTTTTCATAATTTATGCCCCTTACCCCAGTACAATGTCACATTTGTACTATTTTTTACATCGTGTCATATTGGCGATTTATTATATCGTGTTTTCTCCTGTTGAAGATCTTTCTTATCCGAAAGCTAGAGATGTGAATTAAATTCTTTAAAAGAAACCGATCCCTGAAACCCTGAGAATTTCACCTTACATATTGATGCAAGATATTAATTCATTGAATTGAAAAGGCATTGTGTTTATCTTGCTGTGGGTACAGGAGAGTTCGAGCTGGACGGCAAGACCGGGGTGTTACGGATGGCGGCCCCGCCCACACGGCTGGACTATGAGCTGAGGGCGGAGGCTAGAGACGGGGATGGGCGGGGCCCTCATTTGGCATTGGCTACCGTGCGGGTGTCAGTGGCGGGGCTTAATCGCCACGCCCCTCGCTTCATTGTTCCCTCCCTCCCCAACGCCACAGTCTGGATCCCTGAGGTACACCTTCTTTCTTCTCATCTTATTTGGTATACCTCGTAATATGTATTGTTTTAACATAAACTTCTAATATAACTTGTAATCGACTATAACAACTATATAATGTAACAATATGACATTAGTGTGACGTTTATAGTTTGAAATTTGTCTTGGCGAGAATTGCAATGTATGGGTGTAATAATTATGAGGTTAAAGATACACGATATAACCAAGTGTGAACAAAACTACCGGCGACATCAAAGACTTACCATTTCCATAAGTTCTGTCAATGAGTGTATATTCAGGTTGAAAATAAGCCCCTAGGTACCAACTGCACACTATAAAAATCTCTATATACCTTTTTTTTATCCTAGTACCCATGGTACAGGCGATGATAATCATGGTGGGTAGAAGTAGGCGACTGCATTTACTGTAAGTGCACCATAGGTCTACACAGGTGAAAAACAGTTCGACTTTGCACTTACAAATGTGTCAGAACCCCGTTTAGTTACTTGCACTCGCTGTTGGGTTTGGACTTCTCTATACCTTACATGTGTGAGTACAGTAATGTAAGTACAAAAGTCTAAGAGATATTGATGTACAGAACCAGAGCGTGCCAGAGTACCTGGTGACCACAGTGGAGGCCATGGATGAAGACGAAGGTGACGACGGCAAGGTGACATATTCCATAAAGGTTGGCGACAAGAACGTCGAACAGACAGAAGACTTCAAGATCAATCCTAAGTCTGGCGAACTGTGGACTCGTGGAGTGTTGGACCGAGAAGTCCGCCCACAGTACGAGGTACATACTTGATCCCAGCACTATCATCACTGGAATCTTCACTATACTATAATTATATTTCATATTACCCTAGATTGGGGGTCGGCAAACTGAGACTCGTGAGCCACATGCTTCTCTTTGGATGTGAAACTGCGGTTCTTTATATAGTTCCATACGTAAATATTATTTATCCGAGTACTATTTATTGTTGGCAAGAAAATATTTATGGTTCTTTAAAAACTTTCAAAATTTGAAAATTGTAATTTTTGATTCGTCCGACTCAAAAGTTTGCCGACTCCTGCCTTAGATCAATAAGCAATCCAGAGCTAGGTTCATTTAACTATCTTCTATTTATCGTAAAGATAGAGGTTGTCTTGCCGGCATTCATAGCTCTTAAAATTAAAGACACTTGTTCTTGTTCCAAAATCACTTTATTAGGTACCGCTCAAAAATGCAACCTAGTTTATATTTGCAAAAATGAATAATATGTGAAGGTTATTCACACATTAAAACAAAATGTTAACGTGGGATTCGATCCAGGTTCATGGCTGTCGGGGATCGAGGGTGTTACCCACTCGTCCACCGACTTTTTTTTAAAGATACTTCGTACAGAAAATCTTTTTATTATCTCAACGTTTCGACAAAAAGCTTTTGTCCTCATCAGGAGCAAAAAATATCTTTAGAATAATTTTTAACGCCTTACCAAACTTTTAAAATTTTGTTTGCTCCTGACGAGGACAAAATATTTTTGTTGAAACGTCGAGATAATAAAAAGATTTACTGGCCGAAGTGTCTTTAATTTTAAGAACATTTTTTAATCCTCTAGCTTTCGGGTCAAAATATGCTCTTCAACAGAAGAACTAGAAGTATGACTTCTAGCTAACTATACACTATACAGTTAGCTAGAAATCACACTTCTAGTTCTCCTGTTGAAGGGCATGTTGGTCCCCGAAAGAAAGAGAAATAAAATAATAGTTAAAGAAAACTAGCTTTGAATTGTTTGTTGATTTTGTTAAAATTGTAAAGGAAGATATTAATATTGTTTTGTTTTGCTTATTCCTAGTACACGTGATACAGGCCATGATTACCATGGTGGGTAGAAGTTGGCAACTGCTTTTACTGTAAGTGCATCACATGTCTACATATGTGAAAAGCAGTTCGACTTTACACTTACAAATATGCCAGAGCCCCGTTTGATTACTTGCACTCGCAGGTGGGGTTGGACTTTAAGAAGAATCGGAGGCTATTGGAGCATTTTTTTTCAGATGAATATGTATTCGACCCTATATATTGTATAATTAGCCGCGTGTTAACAAAGAATTTTCAGGATGCGACAAAAAATGAACAGATTCAAATAACTATTGTGAAATGATTAAAATTATTTACAAATTGAATAGTTCATTCCAGATTTTGGTCCTTACAAAGTAACGAAGTTTTAAATTGCAAATATTTTCTCACAATGAGTTTTTTAATAAAAAGAAACCCATTGTGAGAAAATATTTTGTAATTTTAAAACTTTTTCACAATTTATCATGAATAAAGTAACGAAGTCAAGAAAACGTTGGCTAAACTCTGACTTAGCTCAAGTTGTCAACATAAACTAACAAAGTTTCTGATTAATGCTGACGGAATTTCTTGCCAAATGTCTTCAACTGTCGAACTAGATCGGCAACATTCCGCCGAGATGGCAGAAAGAACACGACATGAACGTAAAACATAATGATCCCAAATCCCTCATAGCTCAACACAACAAGAAAACACGTCACAAATTTAATTCAGAAGTAGAATGTCGTACAGTAACATAGCATCAAAAAGACTATACGTTGAATCATTTGTATCTTCAGAATTCAATAGCATAAATAGATATATTGACTTTTCCTCCCATAATATTCTATATACAGTTACGAGCGTCATTCTTCATCAGTCATCTCTGTCACCGTTTGCTTTTTTTTTTTGGAATGGCGCCCTCCTATTGGTCGGCTACGATCACGCCACCTTTGACCCCCCCCCCCCCCCCCCCCCACTCGCTTTTTCGTTTTTGTAACCATTGTGTTGGAGCGGGTCGCTCCTTAAATAAATGCATATATTAGTTAATAACCAAATGGAATCCTCTCTTTCTTTTTCCCAGTAAGAGACGCCTACGGAAGCCAACAGTACATAGACAGATAAAGCACATAGGCTATAGTTATTAACTAACATATGCAATTAATTAAGGCGCCAATTTATAATTGTAACAAATAGTATTTGAATCAAACATTCAATCGGGTAAAACACGGGCGTTGCCCGGGTCATTCGGCTAGTGTAAATATAAGAACAGCAAGTGACAAAGTTACATTGTACGGGTTAATATAAAAATGCAAATTACTAGGGCCTAAAGTAAGAGTAACCTAACACACAGAAAATCGTACACTCAAGAGTATAACAATAAAAGGAAGTTAAATAAAAATCTCACGATTTGTTATATAAAGACAAAACAGTACTTATCCTTTATTGTAGCGTTGGATCGGACCGGGGTTACACAGGTATGCGAGGAGATCACCAGATACGGATAAAGCACGCAGAGAACACTTTAAGCGTCTCCACACGATAATCCACCACACTGGGTTCTTCGTAATACCATTACCCCCTTATATGTACAAACATAGCCACATTCGTCCAATGAGAAGGCGGGAGAGATTGGTTCACTAACAAACAAAAACAACCTTCTTCCCACTAAAACTGAGATAAGATAAAAGTGAAAATTTTTGTCAATATAATTTGAGGCAAGTTTAATGAGAGTAGTTTTCCGAGTCATCTCATGTCTAGCCTCGCGTTTTAAGGCGTGTTTTTGTACATTTTTTCTACTAACTTTACTTTAAACAGGCATGTAGAAGTTTCCAATACACGAAAGCTTGTTACCTTTATATATAATGTGATAAATAAATTATATATAATATATATGTTATAAATAAAAATGAATAGAGATTTTCTGCTGTAATTTTGATCATCTTGAGGATTATGGTAATGGTGATGCATCGTTGTTTAATCTTGAAAGTATGATAATAAAAATAATTTTAATCAGTAATTCAATTGAACTAAAGCAATATATAAAAGAACACAATTTGATAAAAGTACTGCCTGGCTTAAGGCGAGTAGAATAAGGAAAACAAAATATTATTTACATAATGTACAAAAGTTTTGAGCCAGTCATCGGGGAAGAACAACAACGAGTTTTTATAGGAGAAGCATGACCTCTGGCGGTCGATTTGGCAGAGTTTTTGATCTATGAAATATAATTTTAAATAGAATAATATTTTTATATAACATATATATATATTAATTAAAGGGCATATTTTGGATCTAATATAAAACAAACATTTTATTTAATATAAAAATGCCAATATTTCAATAGGCTATACGCCTAACTTCATCAGGGCGTTTCTTGTTTTTAAACTGCTTCGGATGATCACGCGATGCCTTCACGCGACGATATATAAAATATTTACAACTCTGGGGCTAAAATTTAAATATATACACATAAATATCAATAATAATAGACTATATATACATGATTCCTAATAAGTATAAGAATAAGAATAAGAAAATATTTTTAAATCGATTTGAACTGTAAATATAACGGAGGGATGTCAATTTTTCTATTAATACTGTTGGTATCTTTCATTGAGGTCCACTTTCTAAAAATAGTCTTGAATGTTTATCTTGAATGTTGTTGTATATAATATTTGTATTTTCAAAATTTGGTATATGGTCCTGTTTGAGTGCGTGATCTACTAGAAGTGATAATGGGCTATGATTTTTAAAGCTGTTTTGTGTTGATTCACTCTTTCTTCAAGAGTTTTACCTGTTTCTCCTATGTAGGTTGCTGGGCATGATTTGCATGGAATGCGATATACTATATTTGATTTAAATTCATGATTGCTATTATGTTTAGTGTTGGGATGGCGTAGAATTTCTTTCAGATTTGCTGTGGTTTTGTATCGGGTTTTGATATTGTAATTTTTAAGTATTCTTGTTATTCTTTCAATGCCATAATTGTATGGCAGTGCACAGTATTTATTCGATTCTTCACTATTGTTTGTGGGATTGTTGGTGGGCTTATATATATGTTTCTTGATGAAACTTGGAGGATATTCATTATATATATATAAACATATAATGGAGCTTTGCTTTTATTCGTGTAGAAGGGTTGTTAATACCCGAAAGCTTGAAACGTAAAACATTAAATATAAGACACTCATCCTTGGTAATTTTATTTTTCTTTTGCTATTATAATGGAAGGATTTAAGCACAAATGTTTATTTTATATAAAATACAAACTTTACTGTCCGTATTGCGAAGAAAAATATTGTGAGAGCCTAGCTTCGCAGTAAGGACAGTAAAGTTTGTATTGTAAAAGAAACACCCGTACTTAAATCCTTCCATTATATGTATATATATATGAAAAATTATAATAAACAAAATATACAAAAAGTTCAAGTGTTGATATTAAAAATAAAAAAGACATATCCTGACCGTGCTCACATGAGCATCTCTAAATGGCAGAGCGCCATCTAGTGGAACAAAAAATAACTAAACGTTTATTCAACTTGTTCCGTGATATTTGACCAACCCAATTTCTTGATAAATCAAGAAAAGTCAACCACAAGCGTTTCGGGCTGTTGGCCCTCGTCAGCATGGTGCAGACTGTAACTCTACGACCAAATATTTAGTCTCAGATGCTTCCTGAGAAATCAAGAAATAATGTAAATATATATATACATTATTATATATATAGATGGCGCGATATTCCTTTATGTTAAACTATATATTTCTGAGTAGTGAAATATTTCGTTTAGAATATGTCTGCAATCTTCGCTTAGATTTTCTCTAACACGGAGGTATATTGCAGCTTGTCCTTGCTGCCAAAGACGCCGGGAATCCTGTACCGTTTGAAACCCTCCAAGCCCTGACAGTGAAGTTGAAGGACGAGGATGACAACGTGCCAGAGTTTCCCAGGAAACATGTAAGTAGCTGTGACATCTATGTGACATAGACGTGACAATTGTCGTGATGGTAGATGACAAATCCCTACAAGATGATCGTAGAAGAGAATCTACCCCAGGGGACACTCGTTGGGAAGGTAGAGGCCATCGACAGGGACATTGGTGACAATGCACATGTCTACTATTACATCCTAGGTAGGTACACCACATATTGTCTGCATGGAAGCACACACCGTCACAACAACCAACATTTTCTATCAAAATTTACATCACTATCTTCGATTCTATCACAAATACATCCCAATCAGAACCAAATATGAATTTGTAATCTCTGGAATCTTGTAAGTGCTTAAAAGTCAATTTTCTTTTCTACAAGTATAGCCGTATGGTTCATTTGCGATACAAGCATTCTCAAACCCCTGCTCATCTTGAAATGGACTGTGTCATTAGTAGTAGAAATAACCATATTAATAAATACTGTAAATATATCATCATATATACGACACTTCCCATTATATAATAATATATTAAAAACAAAGAAGGTATATCCTGACCACGAGCACATGTGCTTTTTAGATGGCAGAGCGCCATCTAGTGAAACAGAAATAAACTAAACGTTGATTTTTCCTGTTCCCTGATATTTGGTCAACCCATTTTCTTGATAAATCAAAACAAGCCATCCACGAACGCGTTTCGGGCTGTTGGTCCTCGTCAGCGTGGAGAAAACTGTGCCATGCGGCCAAAAATCTTTTGGTCCCAGAGGTTTCTTAAGAAACCAAGAAATTTTTTTTTCTATTATTTTTTTACATAATAATATATTTTTAAAATAGAGCAATCTATAAATAAATCCTTAATTTAAAAGACATATATTGGATCAAAATATCATTTCTTTTGCCAATATTTCAGTTGGCTGAACGCCAAACTTTATCAAGGTGTTATAACATATTTAATGTGTGTCAACAACAAACTCAGCGCCACATAATAATATAAGCAAAATTATTTTTTAACCTTAATTCTATTGACGTTATGTGGCGCTGAGTTTGTTGTTGACCCACTTTAATATGTTATAATACCTTGATGAAGGTTGGCGTTCAGCCAACTGAAATATTGGTAAAATAAATTATTTTGATTCAATATATGCCTTTTTAATTACATAATAATATATCCATAGAAGCACAAAGCGCCTCTCCCGTCAAAATAAACATCAAAACCTGACGCCATTTTCCATCTCAAATAATATATGTGTTCATATATTGAAATATGTGTCAGTCATTATGGATTCTACGAATGTCTCCAGATTCTGATGGACCTGGAATCTTTGTCATTGACAAGTTGACAGGAGAGATCCGGACCGACATCTCGCTGGACCGTGAACAACGAGCCCAGTACCATCTGGTAGTGAAGGCCACAAGTAATCCGGATTACCTTGTTTTCTTTGTAAGTTCTCCACTCTGTCTTTTCTCTTTGAAGTCTCAGCGTGTGATGTCTCTCTTGTAGAGTATTTCTTACATTACTGTTAGTTGCTCACTTCACGGATCAATGTTCTGTTGATTTTTTCAACTTTTATAATTGAATTTTAAAAGATCCTCTCTCTAATAACATGTAATTCTACTAACCAAAAAGCTTATGTATGTTATATATAAATAAAAAGATTTTCTGTTGTATTTTGGAATATTAGAGTTATAGAATTATTAGTTGCTTGATTTTTGATCATGTTGAGGATTATTGTAATGCAGTCGTGGTTGAAATCTTGAAAATTTAATAAAAATAGTAAAGATTAGAAATTGCTTTAATTGAACTTATGGAATATATTAAAAACATAATTTGATAAAAGTACTGCCTGGCTTAAGGCGAGTAGAACAAGGAAAAACAAAATATTATTTACATAATGTACAAAAGTTTTGAGCCGGCCATCGGGAAACAACAACAATGAGTTTTTATAGGGGAAGCGTGACCTCTGGCGGTCGATTTAGCAGAGTATTTGAATCAAGTATGAGTATATTAAATAAAATAATATTTTACTATAACTTGTACATAGTTTAGTTCAAACCAATTTCTAAGATTCCATCCTTAAATGCAACGTATATAAACAGAATGGTTTAATACAGTATTAGAGCTCTAGAAGGCCAGTCTGGTTGATTAAATTGGCGAGGGTGCTGGGAGGGTTCACCACTGATGAGCCAAGCCCTCCCAATTTATTTTTTTTTATCGCAGTTAGGAAAGTAGAAGTTTATTTTATATATAAAGAAGCTTACGTGCTTAAATGTTTTCTCAAATTTATAATTTGTTAAATCGAAGAGAAAATCGATCGTTAAATGCGGGTTCTGTCTGAGAAAGAAGATCACCTAACAGATTCAGTCCTTAAAAAGAGGGAAGGAAATATATTTGTTCCATAAAATTCTATGATTATAATATCTTAAACATAGTCAGTATAAATTAACTTATCATAATCTTTTTTTTTTTTTCACATTATTCCTGCATATCTAAATACCAAAATGTAGTTGTATTTGTTGCTAATAAATAATTTATTTTAGAAAAACCTCTATATACTTATATATATATTAAACTTAATAACAACGAAATCTACCTCACTTGCCCAAAATGTAGCTTGGCACCTGCAGCTCCAGAACACATTTTGGCTTGTATTAGATGTACTAAACAGGACCTTTGGGAGAGGCCGCTGCTTTTCATCAAACAGCTCAAGGAGCATGGAATTTGTGTAATCTTTACACAAGGGGATAAGAAACAAAAACAAGCTTAATAACACAAATACATACCACAAGTTCATTTTATTATATTTTAGTTGGAGTACTAAGCTATCGTTAAATTTTATGATTGGTAAATTGAAGTTGTACTGCAATAAATTTCTTCAAAGTCCCCTGCCACATTTCTCACCTCGATTTTGTATAGGTTCAGACCCATCAGTGAGTGTGATCAATTTGGTTCTGCCACATTGAAAAAACTGTATCTGCTACTACCAGTATAGACATGGGAATTTTTTACAGTATATGTATTCTTTAATTTATAATACAATATAATGCGGCTTATGATTGTAGAACGAGGTTTGACAATTATCCCGCATGTGTTTCTTTTGAACGAAAAATCGAAATTTATTTAAGGAGAAATAGCGACTATTTCTATCCTTAGGGATAAAATAAGAAAGGATGAATTGTGAAGAGTAATGATAAACGGAAAAATAAAGTGTCCAGGGATGGGAATCATTATTCTTGACAATTCATCCTTTCATACTTCATCCATAAGGATATAAATATTCGTTATTCCTTAAAATAATTTTGGATTTATCGTTCAAAAGAAACATTTGCGGGATAATTGTCAAATGTCGTTCTATATTATTTAATACTGTCCATAAAGACCTATGCTATATGTATGTATACGAGGAAAGTTATGTAGTAAGGTTCATTTTTAGACAATACTACAGCAAGTGTATTGGCGCTAAACAAATTTAGAAAAAACTTCAATAACTGCTTGAAATGCAATAGTGCGGAAGCTTCTCCGGAACATATCATGCTCAGAACTGACAATAGAGGACCTATTTTCCAGGCCTATAACTACCATCGCAAAATTGGAGAAGAGTGGACTTCAGGAATTGGTTTAACCTTGGAGATAAACACCACCACCACCACAACAAATTTAGATGTTTTTTCTAGAGTTGAGAGGTAAAGCTGATGAGAGAGAGGGATGAGAATTCGTAGCATATAGAAACTTCCATTTGCGACCACGTTGTGTTACCTTTTATTATCGAATCCAACATTCATTGAATACCTAAGGGATTTCAAAAGTATCTGTTTATTTTTAGCGGTTTTTCATGGGACGTTCAGTATCACGGAGAAGTATGTGAACAAGAAATGAGCAGTAAAGCTGATGAAGACATAACATATAGAAACTTCAATGAACGACCACTTTTGGCTACCTTTTTACATCGAATTCAACATGCACTGAATATCTAGGAGATATCGAGAGTCTATTTGTTTTATTTAAGCGGTCTCTCTCTTTCACAGGACGTTCTGTACCACGGAGAAGTATGTGAACAAGAATTGAGCAGTAAAGCTGATGAAGACATAACATATAGAAACTTCAATGAACGACCACTTTGGGTCACCTTTTATCATCGGATCCAACAGTCAATGAATATCTAGGATATATCAGAAGCCTATCTGTGTATTTTTAGCAGTTTTCATGGAACGTTTAGAGAGTATGTGGCCAAGAGTTGATCAGTAAAGATGATGAAGACATAACATATAGAACCTTCCATTAACGACCACTTTGAAATACCTTCTTTATTCGAATCCAACATTCAATGAATATCTAAGAGATTTCAGAAGACTATCTGTGTATTTTACAAGTTTTAATGGGACCTTCTCTACCGCAGAGAAGTATATTGCCGAGAGTTGTTCAGTAAAGCTGATGAAGATGTAACGTATAGAACTTTCAATTAACGACCACTTCCTAAATTAAAAGTTATCTTTTTTTCCATCGACTTCAATATTCAATGAATATTTAGAAGATATCGGAAGTATCTGTGTATTTTAAGTGGTCTTTATTTTATAGGAGGAAATGTACCACGGAGAGAGGTATGTGGCCAAGAGTTGATCAGTAAATCTGATGGATGCATAACATATAGAACCTTTCCCATTAGCGACCACTTTGTGTAACCTTCTATCATCGAATATAAGATTCAATGAACAACTACCTCAAAGAGATTTCGGGAGTATATCTGTGTTATATATTAAATCTCCTAAATATCAATTAAACAAGTCAATAAGTTGGAGATGAGTTTCTTTTTATTGCCAACTCTAGCTTTCGTAGCCCTTCACAACGGTGTGATATTATTATATATTTGTACTCCTGTAGAAGGGTTACGAAAGCTAGAGTTGGCAATAAAAAGAGAAAAATAATCTCATCTCCGGAGACTTATTGACTTGTTTAATTAAGTATATCTGTGTATTTTATCAGTATTTCCCGGCAGGTACTGTACTCACGGAGATGTATGTGACTGAGTTAATGTTGTGCAACAACAGAAAAGTCATCCGCTGGGAGTGACAGTGGAGGAACGGAGCTACAAGACGGAGGACTTGAGTCTGGCCCTGGTGGAGATACAAGTAGGCGACCAGAATGACAACGAGCCTGTCTTCCTCAACACCCCGTACTTGGCTGGTAGGTGGTTTACCGACTCTTCACATGACTGTACACATCTCTTTTGTCTGAACCTTATATACCAATAGATTTACATTATTTATTATGAAAAAGGCATCTCCTTAGCGTGCAACTGAAAGTTGCTGATGGAAAGTTGCAGTTGCACGATAAAGAGATACCTTTTTTCATAATTTATGCACCTTATCCCAGTACAATATCACATTTGTACTATTTTTCACAGTTATACATTAGTTATATACACCATACTAATCGAATATAACTAATGGAATAAAACACTATCAAAAGATCATCCATAGACTCAGAGAAGCCAGGAATACTCCCAGCCGTCAACCTAGAGGCTGAGGAGAAATAGATCAATCGACAACGAATTTTGACCCTTTCTATAAACTCATAGACAATATTTAAAGAAGTTTTACTATTTAGCATATATATCGGGATTCAGACAATAAATCTGAAAGATATTATAGTGACCGTTATTGAAAACACACAAGATAACCAAGTGTGAACTAAATAGTCTCTAATCTCCTTCAAAAAACAGACGACCGGCGACATAAAATATAATCCACTTTCAAAGTTGTGTCCATTCTTTTACCTGAAGTTCATGATTTAAATATGTAATTTAAAAAATACTTCAAAGGCCCCCGATTCTTGAAAAAGTCCAACCTCACTAATGAGTGCAAGTAACCAAACAGGGCACATCTGTAAGTTCAAAAGTCGAACTGCTTTTTACATGTGTGGATATGTGGTGTACTTAGAATAAAAATCAGTTGCCAACTTCTATCCACCATGAATATCATGGCCTGTACAATCATTCTTAAACCCCTGCCCACCAATGTGTGGTGGTGCTTATCTCCATGGTTAAACCAATTCCTGAAGTCCACTCCTTTCCAATTTTGCGATGGTAGTTATAGGCCTGGAAAATAGGTCCTCTATTGTCAGTTCAGAGCATGACAAAAAAAAAAAAGCTCCGGAGAAGCTTCTGCACTATTGCATTTCAAACAGTTATTGAAGGTTTTTTTTTTGTCCATTTTGAAATGCTAAGGTTTTTATATGGCCACTTATTAGTCTTTCTAAAGCAGTTTGTTGATTTATATTGAGTTTTTGAAGTTCTTCTAATTGTTTCAATGACTTGTACCACCAATGTGTACTTGAGATAAGTGACAATAGGTAGATAGACTGACTTCATGGCGTCCAGGGGTCCGTGCTTCTGCTCCCGTGGGAGATACTGTATTGACGGTGACAGTAAAGGACGAGGACTCAGGTACTAATGGGTCCGTCACACTACGCCTGGAGTCCGTCAGCCTGCTGCGGCGAGGGGCCACAGGACCCCCAATCCAGCCGGTCCCTGCCCCCTTCACCATTGAACCCTCGGGGCAGGTAGTGACCACCCAGCTCATGACCCAGTTTGATCAGGCCAGGTTCCTCATCATTGTGGTGGCCAGGGAGGACGCCTCCCCACACAGAGTGGTCCGAGCTACCATCAAGGTACTTAACTCTCTTTGTATTCTCTTTCCTTTCTTTGGTTCTCTAGTAGTTTCACATTTCTGATAAATGAAAGAATTATATTATGAAAGGCATCTCCTTATCATGCAACTGAAAGTTGCTGATGGCTTGCGCCATCTTTCGGAATAAATATAAACTATTATCGTTGATTTTTAATTATTCCCCAGAATTGGCCAAATACCCATTCTTGATTAATCAAGAAAAGCTAACCACACGCTTTTAAATCCTTTTATTTTATATGTATAGACGGCGCGTTATTGCTTTGTGTTAATTTATTCCTTATGGCCTTGTCTTTATAGTTTGCTGAAGAGCATTGCTCGAAGCAAATATTTGAATGTAATTCTACTGTCCTCTAAGCTTATGTCCATAGTTTACTTGAAAACCATTTCTAAGATTCCATCCTTCAGTGTAGCATATAAAAGCAGAATGATCCAATACAGTATTAGAGCTCTGAGAAGCGGTCTGGTGGATTAAATTGGCGAAACCGCTGGGAGGGTTCACCACTGATGAGCCAAGCCCTCCCAATATATTTTTTTCATCGCAGTAAGGACAGTAGAAGTTCGTTTTATGTATAAAAGAAACATTCGCGCTTTTAAATCCTTTTATTTTATATGTATAGACGGCGCGTTATTGCTTTGTGTTAATATATGACATAATAAAAATATGATTTTTATTATTCATAAAATAATTAAAATTCTATAATTACAGAGTCAAATTTTAAAATGAAAAGGAATCCTTAACAAAAGGAATATAACCTAATATTATTTTTATTGGTAAATAAATAATAACATTACGATGTACTAGAGCGCCATCTGTTATCAAATTATAAAACTATTATAGAGGCGTAATATTCTTTTTAAAATAAAACAATTTCTACTGTCCTTACTGCAATGGATAAATTAAAGGGAGGGCCTAACATTGTTAGTTGTATGTATGCAAAAACTGTTTGCTTTAAAAATAATCAAAATAATAAATATTTTTTGGGACAAAAGTTATCATTCATTTTTACCATGCACGACTGCATGAATTGGTAAATTAACTAGAATACGTCTTTTTTATGACATATATGTATATCATAATTTTATTTAAAAGATCATAGTCTTTTGTGAGTTAAATATTTATTTTTGACTCGTTCTTTAGATGTTGTACAAAATTTCGAATATCGTGTGAGAACGCCCTTAGAGCCTTAGAATAATTTTCAACGCCTTGCTAAGTGGTTTAATTTTTGTTTGCTCCTGACGAGGACAAAAGCTTTTTGTCGAAATGTCGAAGTAATAAAAAGATTTATACTGGCCGAAGTATCTTTTTTCAAGAAATATGAATGCCGGCCAGGCAGCCTCTATCTTCACGATAACTAAAAGAAAGTTATGTTAATTTAAAAGACGATAATGGCGTCGTAAGTAACCAAACGGTGATCTGGCACACTTGTAAGTGCAAAAGTCGAACTGCTTTCTACACATGTTACAGTAAAAGCAGTTGCTTATTACCCACCATTTATTTATCATCATCAAATCAGAAGCGATATCCCAACAAGAAATATTTGCGTCAAACAACAACACTAAAATCAGATACTATTTTACATAAACAATTGAATCCAAAACAACCAAAGAAACAAATATAAATATATACATAGTTATCAATTAAGGATTTTTTAACCAAGAGATAAAATCATAGATATATTTACAGAATTTCCTAAATTTAAAATATGAGTCCTTACTATTTATAAACGTAAAAAGATCCTTGTATTCAATGTCTTCCTGATTTCTGTAGTTCTGGAAGACATTCAATAAGCAGGTGACTGGAATCCTGCCTTCTCTCTCCACACCCTGGATCGTCTATAGCTCCTATTCGAAACAGAAAATCTCCGAAGTTTCCATGGTTAGTAACAAATTGCACATTGTAAAAGTCAGGAAAGAAATATTTTGGGATGCCTGAATGGAAAAAGAGACAAAATGACCATGGTGATCACGTCATACTAGGGATAAATACCACGATCCCTACCTAGTACATGTGCTTGTGTTAAGCGATGACCTGCGCTAGATCAATTGACAATTAAAAATAGTTTTTTGATATCTAGTCAATGGTCAAGAGAGAGTTTACAGAGTTTAAGATAGTAGAGAAAATATATACACCAGACGAGGCCTTCTCCGAAAGGACGTCTGGATCCTATCAGGAGCTTAGAATCGTCTTGAGTTCAGACTTGAGAGTTATGGAATCCGTGTCCCCAGCATGCTCGATGACTGTGTTGAGGAGATTGACAAGAATAATCTTGTGTTTAGGTAAGGTATCCGCGAGGAAACTCTCCCTAAGATGAGGGTACAGGACCGCATACGCGACATCATTAATTGTCGTCCCTCGGTTATATAGGGGCCTAAGGATAGTTTCATCGTTCAGTTGTTCGATTATGTCCATTAACTGATTCTCAGGTTCCATTTCCTGCTCCTCGTGGAGTGTCGGGGCAGGTATTAGAGGGACTACTACGGCTGGAGCTGACTCCTCCTCAATTGTATTATATCAATTGTATCCGTTCCTTGATGTTGGCTTAAGAAAGGTCTTACTGTTATTTCCTGTTGAATGTATTCCATAATGTACTATGCGCAGCTCTGGATCTACAATCCTTCCCAGCTCGTCAGACTCATTCTGACTCATCCTCCTGAAGAAGTTCACAGCAAAAAGAAGAATTTCACCGAGTAAGTATCTTACCTTTACAGACAGATATTTGCATAACTTCATCATCAGATAGTTATATTTTACACAAATAAATATACTGGAAATGTGTTTCTTTTAAATATCATCAAATATTACAGACCTATACAGACCTTACTGCAATGATATGAGTTATTGAATGAGAGGGCTTGGCTCTTCAGTACTGAACCCTCTCAGCGGTTTCGCCAAATTAATATCTAGACCGCTCTACTATTGTATTGGATTGGTTTGGCCTAGAGATTAATTTGGCGAAACCGCTAAGAGGGTTCACTACTGATGAGCCAAACCCTCTCATTCAATAACTTATATCATTGCAGTAAGGTCTGTAGAGATAATATTTGATAATATTTAAAAGAAACACATTGCCAGTAAATTTATTTTTGTAAAATTTTAACGATAGATGGCAATTAAATTTATAAAATCAGATAGTTATATCCTCAATATGGGAATCAATTTTCATAGAACATTCTTTATTTCGACTTAGAGCGCTATGTCCCCCTAGGGACATTTGCACTTTAAAGATAATCAAAATTTTGAAAGAAAAGAAAGAAAGATATTTTAAATATTTACAAATATAGATAAAGAATTCTTCCTGGATTGAATTTAGACGATAAAAACATGGCGAAGGAAGACGAGTTTCTTTTATTGATGCATTAGAACAAGCTTTCGGGCAAAAGCCCTTCAACAGGCAAGATAAAAACGACACTATGCACGATACCGATGGCTGTAGTGAATATATACATACACATATTAATTTACATAAATATAGAAAAAAGCATGCAAATGAGCAATTTTAACTATTTGTGAAAAATAAAAATCATAGGGGATAATACAAGAGATGCAAAACCATAGCTGAAAGAAAGAAATATTAATGAAGCATAAAATATGTCTGAAATGGAGTATTAAGTATACGAGGTGTGTTCAAAAAGTATCGCGACTTTTGTGTTTTTTCAAAAATTATTTATTTATTCATGAATACCTATTTTGTCCCCTTCAAAATAATCCCCATGAGATATTATACACTTGTGCCAACGGTTTTTCCAATCTTCGAAGCACTTCAAAAAATCATTTTTTAAAATCTTTTTCAGCTCCTCCTTCCCTGCCGTCTTTATCTCGTCAAGCGTAGCGTAACGTCGTCCTTTCATGGGCCTCTTCAGTTTAGGGAACAAGAAAAAGTCACAGGGGGCCAGATCTGGGGAATACGGTAGCTGCGGCATCATTAGTGTGTTGTTTTTGGCCAAAAAGTCGCGCACAAGCAACGATATGTGAGCAGGGGCGTTATCGTGGTGCAAAAGCCAATTTTTGTTCTTCCACAAATCCGGGCGTTTCTGGCGGATTGCTTCGCGCAAATTGCACATAACTTGCAGGTAATATTCCTTATTGACCGTTCTACCCTGTGGCAAGAACTCATGATGCACCACGCCCCTGCAATCGAAGAAATCTGTCAGCAAAACTTTCACATTCGACCGAACTTGGCGCGCTTTTTTCGGTCTTGGTTCGTGCGGCAGCTTCCATTGAGATGATTGAGCTTTGGTTTCCACGTCATAACCATAAACTCACGCTTCGTCCCCAGTTATGATCCTCTGGAGCAAATTTGGATCGTCGCGGACAGAGTCCAACATCTCATTAGCAATGTTCATGCGATGATGTTTTTGGTCGCAATTGAGCAATTTTGGTACGAATTTCGCGGCGACCCGTCTCATGCCCAAATCATTGATAAAAATCGAATGGCACGAGCCAATCGAAATGTTTAGGTCCTCAGAAACTTCTCTAACGGTGATTCGACGATCGGCCAATATCATTTTCTCCACTTCATTATTTTTTTCGTCTGTTGTTGAAGTGCTCGGGCGTCCGGCACGCTCTTCGTCGTTCACATCTTCTGGGCCTTCTGAGAACATTTTGTACCACCGATAAACGTTGCTTCGGTCCAAGGTAGCTTCTCCGTATGCCACAGTCAACATTCGGAATGCATCCGCGCACTTAATTTCGTTTTTCACACAAAATTTGATACAGGTTCTTTGATCCATTTTTTTTAATAGGTAAAAATCGAAGACGATCCAAAACACCTGCAAGCAAAGCAGCTGTCAACAATTAAGTGAACATTCAAAATGGCCGAGCTTGTCGGCATAAGTGAGAGACATGAGTATCAACATAAAGCCACAAAAATATCGAAATTCCAATATACGTAACCCGCGAATATTCAAAAGTCGCGATACTTTTGGAACACACCTCGTATAAAAGAGAAAATATTTTACATAAAGGCCAGGAGAGCTTGATATGCGTCGGAGAGGTCAATTTTTACTGTTAAAAACATGAGTGAATTTTAAATAAAGGACAGGAGAGGATGATAAGCTTCTGGAAGTTCTATTTTTCTATTGATGCTGTTCAGTTTGTGGGATACTATGGATTCTAGAATGAGTCTCTGGTGTAAGATATGTATGTGCCTGTAATGTTTGGTGGGGTTTTTGATGTTGAAAGTGTGGCCTGTGCTCTGCATATGTTGATAAATTGGGAACCTGGTATCTTGCCTGGAAATATTACGGGAATGTTCGGTCATCCTGATGGACACAGATCTACCCGTCTCACCAACGTAAGTGGCAGGACACTTCCTCATGTGTATTCCTCATGAACTCATCACAAATAGCTTGATTCATTTCCTTCAATCGCAAAATGTCGATACCCACACTTCTTCAACCATAGTCCAACTTACCAAAATATGCTTAAGCATGAACACATTCACATTTCTACAGCACCATTATAGACAGTTCAGGGGTTCCCCAATAGGCAGCCCTCTATCTACCATTATTGCTGAAATAGTCATGACTAGAATAGATGATTGGATCACCCATACCCTCTCTACAGAAATTCAGTTCTGGCGAAGATACATAGATTATATCTTCTGTATTTGCAAAAAAGTCAGGAGAGCTTCATACTATTAACCCTTAATAATTACAATCAGGATATTTCCTTTACTCTAGAAACTGAAACTAACCATGTTTTCCCATTCCTAGATATTTTAATTATTCGCACCCCATCCTCATTTCACACTACAGTTTATCATAAAAAACAATCCCCCCCCCCCCGCTACACTCACTACAACTCTCACTGTCCTACCTCCCATAAAATCTAAATTGTTAGAACTCTTACAAAAAGAATATTCACCCATTGTTCCATAGACATCTTTAAAATAATAGAAAGAAATCGCATCATAACCCAGCTCTCCGCAGCTTCTTTTCCGCTCTCGTTCATTAATAAATATACTTATACACCTACATCTTCTAATCCTTCCATGACTTACAGATCATTGTGTTTTCTCCCTTACTCCCCCTCCTCAGTTGATTTAGCCAGAAAACTTAAATCCTATGGCATCCGTACCATATATAAAAACTCCCCGAACCTTCTTACATCCCTCCGTCATCCTCATACTAAGTCCTCAGCTCCTCCTGACCCCCTTCGTTCTGTGGGCGCAGTCTACTCCGTCTCATGTGAACAGTGTCCTGCCACTTACGTTGGTGAGACGGGTAGATCTGTGTCCATCAGGATGACCGAACATTCTCGTAATATTTCCAGGCAAGATACCAGGTCCCTCATTTATCAACATATGCAGAGCAGAGGCCACACTTTCAACATCAAAAACCCCACCATACATTACAGGCACATACATATCTTACACCAGAGACTCATTCTAGAATCCATAGTATCCCACAAACTGAACAGCATCAATAGAAAAATAGAACTTCCAGAAGCTTATCATCCTCTCCTGTCCTTTATTTAAACTTCCCTCATGTTTTTAACCGTAAAAATTGACCTCCCCGACGCATATCAAGCTCTCCTGGCCTTTATGTAAAATATTTTCTCTTTTATATACTTAATACTCCATTTCAGACATATTTTTTGCTTCATTAATATTTCTTTCCTTCAGCTATGGTTTTGCATCTCTTGTATGTTCCTCTATGATTTTTATTTTTCACAAATAGTTAAAATTGCTCATTTGCATGCTTTTTTCTATATTTTTGTAAATTAATATGTGTATGTATATATTCACTACAGCCATCGGTATCGTGCATAGTGTCGTTTTTATCTTGCCTGTTGAAGGGCTTTTGCCCGAAAGCTTGCTCTAATGCATCAATAAAAGAAACTCGTCTTCCTTCGCGATTTTTTTATCGTCTCAATATTTTAAATATGTACAGAATTAGTATGCAAGTTAGATGAAAAAGAGAAAAAATACCAACACAATTGATATATGTACAAATGGTTGATATACAAATTTAGCTAAATGAAATCAAATTGTGTATTGTGGGTATTCAAGAAAAACAATTTACAGATTGAAGAAAGTTTTAAGGAATATTTTAGAATGAAAATATACTAGATATTAGAGAATTATTCAATTAAAACAATACTAAAAAGAGTTAATTTCTAAATAAAAGTGTTCCAATGGAATTTGGTAGTTCTGAGCAAGCATCTTCCTCTTTTTTCGCATCCTATAATTCGATTAGATTATCGAACCAATCCTACCTTGTATGTGGTCTACCTCTTATAATTAGTTTCAAAACTACTCACATATTACTCTCTAAACTTCAAATGACAAATCACAAAAAACTCATAAGAAACCGCAATTCTTTTTATTTACTTGATTAAAGGAACTCCGCCTTTGCCGGTCCCAAGCCAGGATGAAAAAGGAGGAGGGGGAGCAGTAACAAGCTCGGTAAAAAACCTGGGCTCAGCTGGCCCGGCTAATAGTACCCTGTAAGGGCTCCTGATTCAGGCAACAGGATGAGCAGCATTTGTACTCCATGTTAGGAGCGGCTGCACATGGCGTCTGTTCCTCATGTCAGAGGCGGCCATTTCTTTTGGAGCTAAGTCGGCCTGCTACTGAGTAGTACTCCCAGTCTTAATGACAAAGGCAGACGCATTCTACTTCACCCAGTGTGGAGATAAGAAAGAAGAAGACTTGATTAAAGGAAGCTTTCGGGCAAGTCCTTCTTCAGCTAAATAAAACGTATAATGTGATAATACATGTAAAGCCCTATTGGAATACTGACAGAATGAATGTTGTGGCGCAGACTCCTATCTTCAGCAACCTCCGGACTGGCCATAATCGATGACATCAGATACCATGTCAAAGACAAGAACATCATCTATAAAAAATGGTGAGTCATTCTTGTGTTGACATTCCTTGTTCTTGTAATGGTTGACACTTTATAGGTGACTTTTGTCACTTCTACATATGAAGAACCTTCCGTATAACCCCATCCAAACTTTTATGGACTTTTAAATTACAGAGAAAAATATCGTTTTGAAAATAGAGCAATCCATAAATAAATCTTTGAATAGAAAGGCTTATATTGGATCAAAATATAATTTATTTTACCAATATTTCAGTTGGCTGAATGCCAACCTTTATCAAGGTGTTATAACATTTTTAAAGTGTGTCAATTGAATATAAGAAAAGATATTTTTTAATTTAATTCTATTGACGTTATGTGGCGCCGAGTTTGTTGTTGACACACTTTAAAAATGTTATAATACCTTGATAAAGGTTGGCGTTCAGCCAACTGAAATATTGGTAAAATAAATTATATTTTGATCCAATATATGCCTTTTTATTCAAAGGGAAAAATAAGCAGAATAATTTTAAAAGCTTAAAAATCTGTTTTTATTCGATTTTAAACTAAAAGTTACTTCAATTAGTAATTGGTTTCCTTTGTTTAAAATCTACGTTATTTTGGTGATTCAATGTTGAATTTATAATTTGTAATAATTATTTTCGTTGCAATGTGTTTCTTTTCACATATCAAATATTATATCTATGGACCTTTTACACTGCAATAATAATAGTTATTGAATGAGAGGGTTCACCACTGATGAGCCAAGTCTTTTCTCATTCAATAACTTTTATCATTTAAGTAAGGCAATGTGTTTCTTTTCACATCTCAAATATTATATCTACAGATCTTACTGCAATGATAAAAGTTATGGAATGAGAGGAATTGACTCATCAGTGGTGAACCCTCTCATTGCATAACTTTTATTATTGCAATGTAAAAGGTCTATAGATATAATATTTGGTATGTGAAAAGAAAAAACATTGGTGCAAAAATAAAATAATTGTATTTCTTCTATGGGAGTGTTTTTAGTCGACATTTGAAAATTCCGATAGTTTTAAAGTTAAGCTGTAGGAATAAACATCAAATGAACATTGAAACTATGTTATAAAATAAATACAGCTTCCAGGGCTAAGTTTCTTGTTCATTTTTTTTTATTTTCAAGCTTTCGGACTTGTCAGTCCTTCAACAGGAGTATCACGATAATAAATTGATTATATATTCTATTTTTATATACAAATAATTATTTACATATTTTAAATATTTATGATATTGAAAGAGAGAGAAAATATATTACATTCTTTGTGTGTTATAAACAAATTTTGAAAAAAATATATATATATATACGTGCATGGTGAATAATACGTGCTGGTTGAATGATATCTTGAGATTTCAAATTAAATTTAATAAATTCGTGAACTATTTTATTGACACTATGTGTATATGTAAATATGGAAGCTATGTTGCCACAGGACGGACCTGTACATTCACGTAGTGGACCAGAACGACAAGCTGGTACCTATCCCTCATGTACTGGAGGCGTTCGACACCAACCTCCAGATGTTACAACAGAACAAGCTCAACATTCACAAAGTAGTGGTAAGTACCATATTTACAAACTACCTTTCTCTGTACAGTGAACCTTCTCTTAATATGCAAATCAGGGCACCAGGACAATGGCTGAATAACACTGATTGCCTATTACACAGTTTTAGATAGTAGATATTAATAACAGAGACTACGTAGGTTTTAGCCCCAATTCACAACATGTAATACAGAAGAATAAGAATATATTAACATTTCTTGTTTATTTCAAACTAAAACTAGAACATGCTCTTTAATCCGGGAATATCAAACTTGTCTAAAGTCACTACGGAACCTTTTCATTAAACAGAACGGTCGCGTCTGTCGTGATAAAAAAAAAAGAAGTGATCTGCGCATGCGCCATCACTGATAGCTCCAGATTGAAGCAGTAAAAGGCCATTTACAAATATCATTAAACTTATAAATTAATAAAAACGATTGATATATGTTTATTAGAGATATATATTTAGCCTATTTACTTTGAAAAGTTGACAACGTTGAGGAAACTTTAATAGCAAGAATTACTATATCTATCTAGCGACTTTATAAAAGGAATGACTTTAAACATCTCAGTAAATATTGAAATTAGAAATCCGACGTTTCAATTAATCAATTGAATTAGAACAACAGGGGAATTCCTAGATTACTTTAAGTTTAAGAGCTGCACTAGAAACGACAAAAAAGTTGTGAAAATAGTACAAAAGTGAAATTGTATAGAGATCAGGTGGATAAATTGGTATTTAAAAAAAGGCATCTCCTAAATGTTGCTGATCGCTTGCGCCATCTGTCGGAATAAATATCAACTAATCGTTGATTTTTAATTATTCCAGAATTGGCAGAATATCCTTTCTTGATTCAACGTGCACGTTTTGGACTGTTGACCCTCGTCAGAAACTTTAGTTGTACGATCAGGGGAGATGCCTTTTTCTTTATTTATCTGCCATATCCCAGTACAATTTGACCTTTGTATTACCTTTCATATATTTTCTGTTAATAGACTAGAATTTTTGACAAGTCCAACCAACATTTATTGACACGATATCTCCAACATAACTACTGGAATAGCTGCACGTGATATGGAATGATAACATCTTGGTGCAGCCCGCGTACGCCGAGCTGGTAGAAGATGAATTTGACTTCCCCCTCACCATTCTCATCTTGCTGTTGGTTCTTCTCTTCATCGGCTTGGTCACCATGGTGGTGTGCTGCCTCTGTATGAAGAACTGGTAAGTTTGTCCTGTCATCACCTATGTTAGTGGTACCTAGCACTTGTTGTATTTTATTTTCATTTCGAATTAGAGCGCTATGGCCCACTAGGGATACTTCTTCTTCTCTCTTATCTCCACACTGGGTGAAGTAGAATGCGTCTGCCTTTGTCATTAAGACTGGAAGCACTACTTAGTAGCAGGCTGACTTAGCTCTAAAAGAAATGGGCGCCTCTGACATGAGGAACAGACGCCATGTGCAGCCGCTCCTAACATGGAGTACAAACACTGCTCATCCTGTATTCCTGGATTAGGAGCCCTTACAGGGTACTATCAGCATGTACAGCTGAACCCAGGTTTTTTAGTGAGCTTGTTACTGCTTCCCCTCCTCCTTTTTCATCCGGGCTTGGGACCGGCAAAGGCAGAGTTACTAGGGATACTTTCACTTTAAAGGTAAACTAAACATAGAAAGAAAAGAAATATATTTGAAATGTGTACAAGAATTAGTATTTGAAAGAGGAAAAATAAAATTCAGGTAAAAGTTTCTTTTAATTTTGAATTTGCAAGTTTTCGAGCAAATATACTGTTCTTCAAAAGAGACCGTACCTAGAGTATTAGCCCGTTGAAGAGCAGTATATTTGCTCGTAAACTTGCAAATTCAAAATTAAAATAAACTTTTTACCTGAATTTTATTTTTCTCTTTCAAATAATTTCTGGGTAACTATTGCTCACATAAGAATTAGTATGCAAGTTAGTTAGATGGAAAGAAAAAAATATCCGCACAATTGAAATATGTCCAAAGATTGGTATGCAAATTCAGTTAAATGCAATCAATTGTAAAGTATTGTGTGTATTCAAGGAAAACGATTTACAAATTGAAGAAAGTTTTAAGGAATATTTTAGAATGATAATATGCAAGATATTTCACTTGTTCACCAACGATCTATTTCAAATTTAGATATATCCATGGCAACATCGAACACTTCGTATGGTTTAAAAAACCTCTCCCGTCAAAATAAAGAATAAACTCTTTCCCATCTATTAATCATATCTCTAACTAGGTCATCATAATGATAGATTGCAGATACAGTCAACAGACGGTGCTGTTTTGCGTCTGTATTGAAATAATAAGTGTATTTTCTTTCTAACAACAAATCATTATATTCATAACATATATATTTCTTGGTTTTTCAGGAAGCCATTGGGATCAAAAAATCTTTTTTGGTCGCAATGGTTCAGCCTACTCCACGCTGACGAGCGCCAAAAGCGCGAAACGCGTTCGTGGATGGCTTTTCTTGATTTATCAAGAAATTGGGTTGGCCAAATATCAGGGAACAGGCTAAATCAATGTTTAGTTGATTTCTGTTCCACCAGATGGCGCTCTGCCTTCTGTAAAGCACATGTGCTCCTGGTCAGGATATGCCATTTTTTAATATATATATATATATATATATATAATTTAACTTGATACTTTATGCTCTATTTTTATAGTTATGGCTTCACCCCCTCCCCATATTATATTATGGTAAGAATAATATATTATCTTATATGCAATGTATTTTCTGAATGTATTGGATGTGTAAATATAGTTTGTGTGTCTTCTAATGGTCTAGCTTCTTATATTCTAATATTGGTTCTGTTTGTGTCATATAGGTATGCCATGAAGATTCATCAAAAACTGAGTAAGTATTCAATTTATAGATTTTATATTCAGCACGTTTTAAATAAAAAATAATTATATATATATATATATATGTGTTTGAAAATAGAGCAATCCATATATCACAGTATTTAAAAATGCCTATTTTGGATCATAAAGTTTTATTTCCGATATTTCGTGTGGCAACTCGCCAAACTTCCTCAGGGAACAAGATCGCTTTGATTATGATCCAAAATAGGCATTTTTAAATATATATACGAGGGGTGTCCCATAAGTCCGTTGCCCGACATATGAAGAAAATGACTGATAAAATGATTATAATATATTTTTCAACATTATCCCCTTTAAGGTCTATACACTTTTTCCAGCGATGTTATAATGCTTTTATGCCCTCCAAAAAGAACGATGTTTCAAGTGACTCAAAAAATGAGGTTACAGCATCAATGACCTCTTCATCGGACCTAAAATGAATACCAAAAAGTAATTTTTCAAATGAAGAAATAGTTGGAAGTCAGACGGAGCTAGATCTGGTGAATAGGGTGCATGTGGTAAAGGTTCACAGCCAGAATCATAAATAGCAGCCATGGCTTGCAGCGACCGATGACTCGGAGCATTGTCTTGATGGTAAAAAATCTTCCTGGACAACTTTCCTCTTCTCTTTTCTTTAATAGCTTCTCGTAGTTGCTTCACAAGATTTGCATAATAATTGCCAGAAGAAGTACACCCTCGGAATCCCAAAAGACAGACACCATGACCTTCCTTGCTGATTGAACTGTCTTGGCTTTCTTGGGGGGAGGGGAAGCGGAGTTTCTCCATCGCATGGATTGTTGCTTGGACTCTGGTGTAAAGTGATGGGCCCAAGTCTCATCCATGGTAACAAATCTATCAACAAAATCCTCTGGATTGGCTTCAAATAACGCAAGATCTTCCGAAGATAACTTTCTCCTTACAGCCTTTTGATCGGGTGTCAGAAGTTTGGGAACCCAAAGGGCAGAAAGCTTCCTGAGGCTCAAGTGTTCTCTCATGATCCGATCCACTGTTGTTTTTGGAATGCCTAAGGTCTCTTCTATCTGACGAACTGTCATTATTCTGTCCATCATGTATCTTGTCGATGTTTTCTTGAGTAACTGACTCAACAGGTCTTACTGGTCGATGTTCGTCTTCGGTGCTGATCCTCCCTATTTTAAACGCAGCTACCCATTTTTTACTGTGCTATAGGAAGGAGCATCCTCCCTTAATGTATCTATCATATCCTCATAGATTTTCTTCGGCGACCTCCCTTTCTTACAAAGATATTTTATTACAGCACGAATCTCGTTTGTCTCCATTTTAGATGATTCCTGTTTCTTCTCCTCTTTCAGAACCTATAACAAAAAAAAAAAACGGTTAGTTGTAGAAACTTAAAAATTTACATATCTTTATACAAGGCTTTAAGGTATATATGGTAAAATTTATTAGTTTCTAATATTTCGTTCTCATGGTCGGGCCACGGACTTATGGGACACCCCTCGTATATATGTGGTAACCGAGAGGGTCAATCCTGTTGACTCTCTCCGCCCCTGTGGTAACTGTGAGGGACAGTCAGGATGTGGAGAAGCTTTACAGTACCTCTCTGCACCTTGGAAGACCTTTAACAGTTCTCACAGAGTACAGGCAGTCGTGGTCGAGGTAGAATGGAAGACTTGGGAATATCCACATAAAAAACGAGGGGACACAGTTGTACTAGGAAAGTTCCGTCAACAGATAAGAGTCGAGCTAGAAACAAAAGATGAAAAGGGTTAAGGAATTTTCTTACTGTTCTATGGCGGCATGATCAAGCATTAAAAGATGAAGTGACGAGGGCTCCCGCTGATGGTGAAGTGACTGTACATTTCCGGCTTGGCGGAGGTTTATATACTTTGCCGATGAGGAAGTACTGCGCCTTCAGCGGATGCAATAAGGGCATAGATCATGGAAGAGTTGTCATTGTACACTCTCAACTTCTTCCTGGCAACTTCCTACATCTTTAAGCCTCTTTCTTAAACGGTGTTGGACTTCTATATATCAATCTCTGCTATTTAGCTCAACTCTTATTCTATTACAAAGCTTTATTTTATTACCTTCAGTTTGTACAAAGTACATTACATATTGTGATGCACATGTCAATCATGCATATAATTATTTACAGAGGTTTCTATTATACAACACGACAGTCTTGTTATAGTATACACCAATATAGGGTTGTTGGTGTAAATTACCATATAAATATATAAATTAGAGTGTGGTTTGAAATATCGGGATTTATCGCTGTAATAAAAATAAACTTTGTTATTCTTGGACTTTCTGTTATTTAAACCTTTGTTTCTATCATATGTCCTAATAAGAGAATTGTTACAGTGGATGTTTCGCACCAAAAGAAACCAACTTCAGATCCTCTTTCTACAACGTAAGTAGATTACATTTAGACATCAATTTATATACGTACTTTTTTAATACTCCAATGGCCCCCGATTCTTTCAAAAGTCCAACCCCACCAGCGAGTGCAAGTAACCAAACGGGGCTCTGGTACATTTGTAAGTGCAAAGTCGAACTGCTTTTCACATGTGTAGACATGTGATGCGCTTACAGTAAAAAGCAGTCGCTAACTACCCACCATGATTATCATGGCCTGTACCATGTGTACTAGGGATAAGCAAAAAAAAATATATATACGTACTTTATATAACTGATGTGTGTATAATTTCAAAATCCATTAAATACAAAATATATTATTCTCTTAAAATTAATGTTACTTCGGCCAGTAAATCTTTTTATTTTCTCGACGTTTCGACAAAAATCTTTTGTCCTGATCCATGTTGTACAAAATTTGAAATATCACGTGAGAACGCCCTTGCAGCCTTATAATAATTGTTAACGCTTTGCCAAATGTTTTAATTTTTGTTCGTTCCTGACGAGGAAAAAAGAATTTTGTCGAAACGTCGAGGTAATAAAAAGATTTACTGGCCGAAGTATATTTAATTTTAAGAACTATGAATGCCGGCCAAGCAGCCTATATCTATACGAAATATGTATATCGACAATTTAGAAAATCTTATATAAATTTGATGTATTTGGCTTGTGTTTTTGTCACTCACTTGAGGTCACTATTTTGTTGAGATGGTCAAAAGATGGAGCACAATTTTTGCATTTTTTTTAGGAAAAGAGTGATCTTTTTATTTTTGTAAGTCAATATATCCTCTTTGTCGTTATATGGTCTATAGGGACATTGTGATCTTGGAGGGAAGTATTGCCTTTGACATTACGGTAGAATCCTGGAGTTAGTCACGGGAAATGTAGTTCACAGCATCTATAGACTTAAGGTCTGTTCGGCGATCTTCAGTTTGTCTTCCCTAATCTACCCAGCATCTCCACCATATTGTAACATAGAAAATTAGGAAAGACAAACCTCAAAATGCGACACAGCAATTTATTCAATGTTAAACAGAATTATCATTTATAAAATACCACAGAGAGGTAAAGAGGGAAATTTAAAGAGTAGCAAAATAAAATAAATAAAATTGTAAATCTCTGTTTATAAAAATAATTATTATTTTTCTACAATATACAAGGGTCACTCCAAAGGTTTTTTCAATCAATATTAAATAATTAAAATATAAAAAATAAATTATACCATTATAGAGGAGTCTTTCACAATGACAATGCAAAACCGTACACCTCAGCCCAAACATTAGACTTTTTAGCCAACTCTGGTGTCCAATTAGTCACTCATCCACAATATTCACCAGACCTAGCACCTTGTTACTTTTTTTTATTTCCAAAAGTTATTGTTGAAAGGGATCAAATTTAACAATGACGATGAAGCACTGCAAGCCTTTATCAATGCCGTAAATTCCATCCCCGAAGATGACTGGTGTAAGTGCTTCGATAATTGGTTTTCACGGATGAAATCTTGCATAGGTGCTAAAGGTGTGTTGTAATGGCTAAGTGTTATCTGAAAAAGACTCGTTCTAGCTTTACAAGTTGAACTGGATGTTTATTTAATCCAGTAATCTCCTTTTATACAAAATAGAAAAATATAGATAAAAAGGAAATATTTTACATAAAGTTAAAACAATTGACAAATGCCATGATTTTGCATAGTCAATAATAAATACACTACGTAACATTATTATATGTTATTTAACATATCATAGCAGGGTGAATATCTGAAATTTTGAAAGATTCAGCCTTAATAAAAATAAGTGATTGCAAACACCTTTGGAGTGACCCTTGTATTATCAAAACTATGTTAAGACAATATAGTGGTTTGGGAAAATTCCATTCGGATAGAAAACGACCATTAGTACTATAGAGTTTACATTTGTATGCAATAGTTAGATTGGACGTGTACTCTCTCTCTCTCAAATATATAATAAATATCACAAGTGTGGCGAAGGCTACCATCTACAAGTACCATCTTGGTCTTGAGTTGGGTAACACCAGCCATCACATCGACCTGCCCACTCTGTGGGAAAGAACTCTCGCAGTCCATCGTTGGCGGAGTCTTTCTCGCGGTGGGCGCCACCAATGAAGACCTCGTATATATTATATATATATTAAAAATAAAAAAGGCATCTCCTGACCACGAGCACATGTGCTTTTTAGATGGCAGAGCGCCATCTAGTGGAGCAAAAATAAACTAAACGTTTATTTAGCTTGCTCCGTGATATTTGGCCAACCCAATTTCTTGATTTATCAAGAAAAGTCATCCACGAACGCGTTTCTCGCATGTTGGCGCTCGTAAGCGTGGAGAAGGCTGTAACCACTGCGACCAAAAAGGATTTTTGGTCCCAATGGCTTCCCGAGAAATCAGAAAATGGGTATTTAAGGCCAAATTTGCGTAAAGACGCTTAACACATGAGAAAACAATAGAAAAAAAAAAAAAGATAAGTGGGTCAGGTGTTGATATTAAAAATAAAAAAGGCATCTCCTGACCACGAGCACATGTGCTTTTTAGATGGCAGATTTTTAATATCAACACCTGACCCACTTATCTTTTATTTTTTTCTATTGTTTTCTTATATATATATATATATATATCAATTATTTTATATATTTATATCTATTTATTCTTATATTTTTCAATTATATAATCTTATATGAACATTGTAATAAATCAGTTTCAATCTCAATCTCTCTCAAGTATAATTTTAGAATGAATTCGAACAAGTTCTAATTGTTGGTTTGTGTTTACAGAGACAATCCACTATGGACAGAACAGTAAGTTGTTATACTAAATCTGTTGAAGAATTATATCATACACTATTTTGCCTACACAACAAAATCTCTTATGTATGACATATCTACCTCCCTGAGCGCTTGCCTTCGTAAAATCCAAAATAAATTGACACCTGACATAGCCAAAATTTACCCCAATGAGAGACCAGAAGTATTCATAGGTTTAGGCTATACTCTCTCATAAGAGGCTATACTGTATAACCGCGTACTATAAGTCCTTCAACAGGCATTAAAGAAATGTATTCTTTTCTACCACAGAGTATTTTACATTGTTTTAAAGTGTCTGTTGAAGGGTTTCTCGGACCGAAATCTAGTCAATCAGATTCAAATAAATTAGTATTAATAAACCATATTTTCAAGCCTTTTGATAACTTCAATTTGTTCTTCTACATATAAATCAATAAATACATTATTCTAGCTACCTTAAAGAGTATATAATCAGTATAGATCTTTGTTGACGCCTGGTTTTCTTCAAAATTTCTTTTTTTGACTTCGCAAATCGAACTCAAAAACATATGGTCTCTAAACTACCTTTTTGCTTTTTAATTAAGAAGCGACTATGACCACTTGGGTTGCTGAGTTACAGCCTGCACCATGCTATCAAAGGCCAATAGCCTGAAACGCGTATTCAGTTTGCTTTAATTGTATTTTTAATTAAAATTGTCTTGTGACCAATAGTCTTGAATACAAATTCAAAATCAATGTTTAATTGATATTGATTCCGAAAGATGACGTTTTTCCATCTGCAAAGATCTATATTTACTTTTTTAATCATTTTTTTGTTTTATTTTATTTGTTCTCTGCCTTTTCCGATCTTTTTTGCCATGTTTCTAATCCCATGTATGTTTGTTCAGGAAATTCAAGATGTACGAAGAACAGGTAATTGAAGCTTTCTATTTTAAATATGGAAAAGTATAATCTTCTGCAATATATATAAAGTTATAAACAAAACGGCTTCTGAAGATGGGTTTCTTATTTTATTTTATATTCTTCTCAAGCTTTCGCATTTCACTAACATTTCTACAGGAGTATAGGATCAAATGAATCTTAATCTTCAACTAATATTTATATAAAGATATGTTGTTGTTGTTGTTGTTGTGTCCAATGAAGAGCCTCAGATGTCCCCATACATCTCTATCACAGCAGTCGCAATGTCCTCTATCTTGGGTGTGTAAAGCTGCTGTTCTGGGTCCATGTCAATTTTCTGTTGTTGTTGTTGTCGTGTCAAATGAAGGGCCTCAGATGTCCCCATGCATCTCTATCACAACAGTCGCAATGTCCTCTATCTTAGGTGTGTAAAGCTGCTGTTCTGGGTCCATGTCAATTTTCTGTTGTTGTTGTTGTCGTGTCCAATGAAGAGCCTCAGATGTCCCCATGCATTTCTATCACAGCAGTCCCAATGTTCACTATGTTCTTCATTGGAAAATGGATGCCGTTGCCACGTTAGTCACCTTGGAAATGAACCAGAATTTGGTCAAATATTCCAAGGGTCCAGGGGGGACCGCAGGAAGGTGTAGTCGGACTTCTCCCCCCCCATATAAAGATATGAATATTAGTTAAAGATTAAGATTCCTTTTGATATAAAGCTATAACGCGCCATCTATATGCAGCAAATGGAAACATTAAGACGCGAATGTTTCTTTACACATCAATCAAACTTTTCTGCTTTCCTTAATGCGATGAAAAAATATTGGGAGGGCTTGGCTCACCAGAAAGAGAATGTGGTTTTACGGGTTACTAACCAACGTGTATAATTTTCGAGCCCAAAAATGAATGTAGCAAGCACAAAAGCCGCAATGCACTATAGCAAAGTACCAAGGTGCTGCACGCCACCAAGGTTGTTCAAAAAAGGTTAGATTCCCCAGGGCCAGGGAAGATAAAAGAAAGACAGGTGATGATTTGGCTCATCAGTGGTGAACCCTCCCAGCTGTTTTGTCAATTTATTCTATACTCCTGTAGAAGGGTTTGCAAAATCTGAAAGCTTGAGAAGAATATAAAATAAAGAAAGAAACTCACTTTCGGAAGCTGTTTTGTTTATTAATTTATATTTTTACATATCTACAACCAAATCTACATATGATCTATATCAAATTACAAAACTATTTTGGACGCGTAATATTCTTTTTAAAATAAAACAATTTCTACTGCCCTTACTGCAATGGAAAAATTAAAGGGGGGGCCTGGCTCATCAGTGGTGAACCCTTCCAGCGGTTTCGCCAGTTTAATCTACCATACCGCTGTTATATTGCATTTTGGAACTTTTGGAATATCACGCGTCTAAAATAGTTTTGTAATTTTATAACAGATGGCGCGCTAGTGCATCGTAATATGATCTATACTTTGCACGTTTTTTTTCCAAACCACATAAATGACGATCATTTACAATTACTAATGGAAATATTTAAAATTATTAAAATAAGAACATTAAGCTTCCAGGAAAAAGTTTATTTTTGAAATATTTTTTATTTAAAAATATCTCAAGCTTTCGGGCAAAACCTTTCTACGTGAGAAAATACAGTAGAAGGGTTTTCTTGCCTGGAAGCTTGAGAGATTTTAAAATAAAAAAATATTTTTAAAAGAAACTTTTCCCTGGAAGCTTAATGTTCTTATTTTCTTCTTCTTTCTTATCTCCACTCAATCATATTAGGGTGTCAAGCTTGTAAAGCTTGAGACTTTTGAAAAAGAGATTTGACAACCATCATGATTGGGTGAGAAGTAGAATGCGTGTGCCTTTGTCATTAAGACTGGAAGCACTACTCAGTGGCAGGCCGACTTAGCTCCGAAAGAAATGGCTGCCTCTGACATGAGGAACAGACGCCGTGTGTAGCCGCTCCTAACATGGAGTACAAACGCTGCTTATCCTGTATCCCTGTATTAGGAGCCCTTACAAGGTACTATCAGCCGGGCCAGCTGAGCCCAGGTTTTTATGTTCTTATTTTAATATTGATTCAAGGGATCATTTTATTGAAAGATTTAAAATATTGAGAGAGGGTTTGGTTCATCAGTGGTGAAAGTATGACAGTTCAATCCACCAGATACACACATGTAGCGACACGGTGACTGAGTGAAGATGTCACACACAATGTGTGCAGGAACTGAGTATGACAGTCAACCCTGACCAGCAGGACGGTCCCCTCCCACCCCCCACCCTAGCACCGGTCCCTACAGGCCCAGGGGAAGTGGCCACCATGAACTTTGACACCGAGAGCGCCCTGTATGCCACCCTAGGGGGAGGGTACGCCAGCCTTGGCCGCCCAGCTTCTGCTCAGCGTCGCCAGAGGAATCCTGAAGTTAGTACCCTTTTTATTCATTGATTTTATTATATGTATATTCAATATATGTGAATATCCTGTATATTAATTAAATAAGGCCACAGGTTCCTGGAATTGGATTTCTTTTAATTTTTATTGCAATCTCAAACTTTCGGGGATTACCACCCTTCTACAGGCGTTTTATTATTGTTCTTTGTTGTACTCCTGTAGAAGAACGGTAATGCCTGAAAGCTTGAGATTGTAATAAAATTTAAAAGAAACTCATCAACAGAAACCTGTTGTCTTATTCAACTAATATGTATGTATTGTCGCGGAGATAAATAATGCTAGGGCAAATTTGGAAATGATCAATTTATTATAAAGAGGGCATTTACCTTAAAGTTCACTAGTAGAATTACAATTAAAGGTATATTTATAAGGAAAGAAAAAAAAATAAAATAAAAACAACAAGCGTGTGTGTTTGGCCACCGAGGCGTTTCGTTTTTCTTATCTGTCGATAGAATTCAGAGAACCCCTCGCACATGTGGTCGTCCCCTAGCGCAATCCTAACTTGACAATATAATACGAATTTCTAGTCCCTTTTCTCACGATGTTTCTCTCATTAAAAATAAGGAACATAAATTATTTCCTTATTGAGTAAACTATACTGCTGGTTGAAAAGCATTTTCACATCAACCAAATAATTGATCTTTATTTTTTTTTTCAATGTTTTGGCATATACAGTATATGATTTTTTTATATTAAAAAAAGAAATATTATTCGCATGTATATAAGAATCATATGGATGTTTTCGAAAGGAGGTTAGACTAAAGAAAAAGGGGATATCTCTTTCAATTTTTATAAACTACCTAGAGCTTGAAATAAATACTATTTAAAAGAAAATTTAAATAAAAATAAGAGATCTGCTAAAACATTTTTGTTTTTAAAATGAAAACTTGTTCATATGAATTTTTTTTTTATCAAAAACTAAATTCTGCGAAATATATTTTTAAGCTTTTAAAAATAGAGCAATTCATCATTTAATCTTTAACTAATATAAAAGCCATATATTAGAGTGTAAAAGCTATTTAATTACCAATATTTTTGTTGGTCTGAACGCCAACCTTTGTCAAGGTACAACAAACTATTCCATGATAAAGGTTGAAGTTTAGCCCAACTGAAATATTCGTAACCTTTCACATTCCATTCTTGTATATAAATGAAAGTATTTAAGCACGGGTGTTTAATTAATATACAAAAAAAAAACTTCTACTGTCTCTTACTGCGATGAAAAATATATTGGGAGGGCTTGGCTGATCAGTGGTGAACCCTCCCAGCGGTTTCGCCATTTTATACACCAAACGAGTAGACCAGTAGAAGTTTGTATTGTATATAAAAGAAACATAATTTTCATTATATATATATGTTATATAAAATATTATTTTATTTAAAATTATATATCATAGATTCAAATATTCTTTTAAATCGACCGCCAGAGGTCACGCTTTGCATATAAAAACTCGTTGTTGTTTCCCCGATGGCCGGCTCAAGCTTTAGTACATTATGTAAATAAACTTTTATTTTCCTTGTTCTACTCGCCTTAAGCCAGACAGTATTTTTATCAAACCATGTTTATATATATATATATATATATTCCTTTAGTTCAATAAAGAAATCTCTGATCAAAACAATTTTATTATTCTTTCATGATTCTTGCCACGACTGCATTATCATAATCTTCAACATGATCCAAATTCAAGTAGAAAATCTCAAATATTTATTAAATATATTATTATATGGCGCGTTATTGCTTTGTATATGCCTTTTATATTATTTAAATATTTTTAAGTATCAGATATATATTCAAGTTTATTCTTCACTGTTTATAATAAAAACATCTTACTCGTATATCTTATTATCTCTGTTCTTTAAAAATATCATTAAGGGGAATTTATTACACTTTGCTATTGATTATTTTAAATTTTCTACATTTGGTTTGCCATGCATTTCTACCAACTAATTGAATAAATGAGTATGGCCTTATAGTCTTATATTTGGTTTCTGAATCCTGTGTTGTTTGGTTTCTGAATCCTGTTTGTTTGGTTTCTGAATCCTCTCTGTTTGGTGTCTGAATCCTGTTTGTTTGGTTTCTGAATCCTCTCTGTTTGGTGTCTGAATCCTCTCTGTTTGGTGTCTGAATCCTGTTTGTTTGGTTTCTCAATCCTGTTTGTTTGGTTTCTCAATCCTGTTTGTTTTGTTTCTGATTCCTGTCTTTGGTTTCTGAATCCTGTTTGTTTGTCATTCAGAGCCCAGCGTACCATGAACTGCCCCCACAAGAAACTGCCTCAATGTCAACCTTCGCCCCACCCCCTCCTCCACCCCCACAGCCCGGCCCCTCCCACTCCAGCCTCTCCTTGAATCAGGATGGGGAGCCCATGCTGGTTACACAACTTCTCTAACTACTGCTACATGATCTGATAGTAATTTATGAAATCTTCCTCAATGAAAATTTATCTCCTAAATTTTTTTAAACCAGGATACCCACTCAAATTCTCAACATCACAACTAAAGCTCTACTCCTGATGTATATGCAAGCTCAAATTCTGATTTATGGTCAAAAATTAATATTTTGATATATTTATTCACTGAAAAGGTCCTCGTCTTTTGCATTTGAATTATTCCTCAAACCAATCTGGTCATACAACTGCTAAATCCATGCTCAAATATTAATTTTTGAAATGTTTTTTTTTTTTTTTAATATAATATTCGATAATTTAGGGTTATCAACTTATAACGTAAAGAGCTATAAAATCTATTTATTTCAATTATAATACTAAATATTTGTTGATGCACAAAACTTGTACACTATCGAACTACTAAAATATAATCACAATCTTGCGCTTAACTAAACTAAAATACCAAATTTCAAAAATCTCTTTAGCTCGGTCAAATTTAAATTTTAATTTTCGCGATAAAAATGTTAAAACTTTTTTTATTGCAAAACTTTTATCTCAATGCATAGATATATTTAGTTCCTAATATATAATAATATATTTTATATAATCTTATAGCTTCTCTATATATCAAATATATATAAATAATATTTAACAAATATAAACAAAATAAACATAAAAATATTTTATAAATGCGCATATATGATTTCAGATTATTTGAATAACATATTCTTGATATATTTATCTTTTGCCAATTAAACATTGTTTTCATTTATTTACATTCACATCTTACATTTTCGATGAACTCCTTAACCATCAAAATCTATTCAAACTATATTCTTTATTTGAAAAACTCTGATCGCCATTTATTAATAATAGCTAATAATTTTTATATGAATATACTAATTTTAAAATTGGCTTTGAACGTATTAATTTAGTATCGGTAGATAGGCGTTTTATAACGTTATAATGTTTAGCAAATATGACAATGATTAGGTTTGCACACACACACAATGTTAAGAATTTTATTCAATAGAAATTTATAAATTTCTAAATCTAATGTGTTTCCCCAAGATTTTCTTTAATACTTATGTAAACCGTTTTTCAACATTTTCAAATTTCATTTTAATGAATCACTGATTCATTAAAATGAAATTTTTGTAATAAACATTCTTATATATTATAATACTTTTAATTTTTTCATTACAGTAAGGACAGTAGAAATTGTTTAATTTTTAAAAAGAATCATACGCGTCTATAATAGTGTCAAATTCTCATAAAAGATAGTGAGCTAATGTATCATTATATTTTTTGTGCATGGAATATATTTTCGAATATTTATAATTTCTCACTTTTAAATAGATTCAGTTTACCTTTATAATTTGAACATTTTAACTTAAAATATTCGAGGTTATACCAAAGTTAAATCTTAAAATATCTATATACAGTTAAACATGTCTATAGCGTCCCCTCTAAATAGCGCCTCCCTCTCTATAGCGCTCGATTTTAAATACGTAGTACGATACGAGATTTACATTAAAAGTGACCTGTCTATAGCACCCTATATTGATGAGTCCCAAAAGGGAGCGCTATAGACAGGTTTAACTGTATATATAATATGCTCAATATATAATAATTTACCACACTGTAGGTAGTTTTTTTCAGTTCTTTTCATCTTCGAAATAAATGGCCAGTTGTGCTTAGTTATTATTTAAAGAAAAGCAACAGATTTAACACAAACAATATCTTACATAATTAAATATATTTAAAAAGATGCATATACTGTATTTATAGGTATTTTATTGTTCGAATATTTCGAGGGGCAACTCGACTCTTTATCGAGGATGTTTGTGTTTTTTACTAAAACATATGAACACGCGTACACCACTCTCGTTCTACAAGGCCAATGAGAGTTGTATCTTTGATTTAAATATTACATTTAGTATATATATAAGCTAATATAAATTCTGGACAAAGTATATATAAATATAAATATTCAAAATTTGTCCATATTCGTGATTTAGTTATTTAGAAATTCATATGTAGTTAATCTTAAATTAGTAACAATTTATTTATTCTTAAAATCCTTACAGATATTCGTAAAAATGACTATTTTTTATAAACTTTACTACATTTTAAAGCGACAATTGGTTCTATTTAAAAATAAAAAACGTATTTTTTTTAACGTAATAAATGTAGAATTGATAATAATCTTCTTTTATATATACTCTTACAAATTTGATTTGAAAAATTCCGAATTTTTCATTTCAAAATGTATTACTAGCAAATCACTTTCAAAATTTGCCATAGCCAGGCTTTAAAATTTCTAACTGAATAACATCTAGCGAATTATAATGTGTCAAATTTCCATTTATTTCTTCATTGCCATTCTTTCACTCATTATTTATTTTGCATTATTTTATTAATATATTTGAAAAATTTTCTTATATATATACAAATTTATATTAGAATATATTTAGTTATTAAAATGGCTTTTAATATATACTAAAGGCCTTTAAGTAAAAATCAATTTAAAAAGCATTTATTATATCAAATTGTAATCTATTAATTAGCATATGTTTCCGCTACAGGTTTAGTATATTATATAATCAAATATTTAATTTTCTATATACGCTTTTCTTGGATTCATAATTTAATGAAGCGTTCATTTATTTTCGAAGATATATATATTTTTTGAAAATAGAGAAATTCATAAATAAATCTTTAATTAAAATGGCATATATTGGATCAAAATATCAATTATTTTGATTTTGATCCAATATATGCCTTTTTAATTGAAGATATATATATTTGAAGTAACTTTAATCCTTTAAGAAATTTTCGCA
>CP092877.1:50341269-50442718 GCA_030710605.1 Cordylochernes scorpioides
AATAAATAGATCGCTGGGAAATTTAAATAAAATACATTTTCTGGTGAAACCAATTTAGAACTTCCCAAATTTCAATTGCACACCTTTAGTGGTGATATTTCAGATTGGCTGAGTTTTAAGGACATTTTTATTAGATCTATTGATCAAAATCCAACACTGGGAAATTTTCAAAAACTTCAATATTTAAATTCTGCACTAAAAGGAAATGCCGCTAGACTTATTAGGGCGTTCAATATTTCTGATGAAAATTATCCTATTGCCTGGCAAACTTTGGTCAATAGATTCGACAAAAAAAAGTGAATTGGCTTTTAAACAAATTCAAAATTTATATGATCTAAAAAATGTAGAACAAGAATCGACTAAATATTTACTTGATCTCCTGGACACTTGTAACGAAAGCATTCAGAATCTCTCTATCCTCGGATTGGAACGTAATACTTTATCGGATATGATTTTAATTCATATAATTCAATCAAAACCTGATCGTTCAATAAGAAAGGAATGGGAGATGAGTTTGCTTGAGAAAGAATATCCATCGTATGAAAAGATGATTTCTTTCCTGGAAAGATTTGCTGGAAGTCTCGGGAGTTTTCAGAATAAAGAAAATTCAAAACAATTCTACAAAATGAATAAATCCACTCATTCTCATTAAGCAACATTTGTCTCTGGCTCTAGTATAGATAGCAGAGTCAAGTCATGCGTCTTATGTAAAGGTGAACATTTTTTGTTAAAATGTCCTAAGTTTAATGGTATGATGTTACCTGAAAGATGGACATTTGTAAAAGATAATCGTCTATGTTACAACTGTCTAAGATCTAACCATAGAGTATCGTCATGCGTCTTCACGCAAAATTGCAAATCAAGTAATTAGAGACATCATACTCTTTTGCATCAGTTCAAACCGGAAATGTTAAGTCCTGTTGCGGACATATCTCCATTGACCCATGCCAGTGTCTCATGTTTTGCAGACAACAAAAGTCATGATCGAATATTGCTCTCTACGGCTTTAATAAAGGTTAAATCGGAAAATGGGGTTCTACAAACATGTAGAGCCCTCATTGATACAGGCTCTCAAAGGTGTCTTATAACAAATAGTTGTCGAAAGAAATTAAATTTTCCTCTTGCTGAATGTAAAACTACAGTTTTTGGTTTGGGAAACAAACTTGTAGAACAATCAATGGGTGATGTCTCTCTCCAATTTAGCCCACATTTCTCAAACCTAATATTCAACGCCAATCCTATAGTCATTGATAAGATCACATCAGAATTGCCCAATTTCTTTATAGAAAAGGGTAATTGGCCTTATTTGAAAAATCTTCTGTTGGCTGACCCCAATTTTGACAAATCTAGCCAGATTGATTTAGTGATAGGAGCAGAGCTTGCTCCATGCTTATTTAACGGGAAGGTTAGATTCCAAAATTTATCTGGACCCACTGCGTGCGGATCCAAATTGGGATGGTTACTTACAGGTAAAATATTACTGACAGGTGAAAATTCCAATCAAGATATAACTATGTTCGCGTCGGAGGAACAAGATGATTTTCTAAAAAAAATCTGGGAGCTGGAGTCAGTACCCTCTGCCAAATCTTTAACCAGAAAATAAATTTCGTGTGAAGAAATATATATTAATAACCTCAAAATTCTGGAAGATGGAAGATACTCTGTTGGGCTGCTATTTAGAACATTGCCAACTCTTGGCGAATCTAGGAACAATGCTCTGAAACGATTTCTATAACTTGAAAGAAAATTACAAAAATCTCCAAGTATCCTAAAACAATATTGTGATTTCATGGACGAATATCTTTTAATAAATCATATGGAGCTTATTCCCAGTGATGAGCTGGATACACCTTCAGGACAATGTTATTATATACCTCATCATTGTGTTTTTAAGGAGCAAAGCACTACCACTAAATTGAGAGTTGTTTTTGATGCATCTTGAAAAACTAGCAATGGCAAATCTCTGAATGATTTTCTTCATGTAGGACCAAAACTACAACAGGATATCTTCAACATTCTGATAAGATTTCGAACACGCCCAATAGCTTTTTCAGGAGATATAGAGAAAATGTATCGCCAAGTAAGAATCGATTCTAGGGATTGTGATTTCCAGAGAATTTTATGGAGAAAAAACCCATCAGAACCTTTATTGGATTATAGACTACTGACTGTGACATATGGATTGTCTTGTGCGCCATATCTCGCCATGCGTACCCTACATCAACTTGCAAGGGACAAGGTGTCAACTTTCCCAGTGGCCTCAAAAATAGTACAAATATAGTACGTTCTTTCTAGAAGAAACTTGAAACGTCTATGATAGTTTCGTATTTTGATAACAAATGGCGCGCTAATGCATCATAATACCTTTGTATATAACTTGGGCTTCAATTCGAAAAATTATAATCTATCTGAATCAGGGATAGGTTTGTTGAATGAATCTTTTATTAACTCAAGAGTTCTTTAGGGCCTTTTTCGGAGCCCTTCTACACAGAAGTATTGCTAGGATTCATTCAAGAAACGTATCCATGGATACCTTTTTTCCCCAAATCGATCTTTATGCCATTTATGCTATCTATATTCCAGTGTGTACATATGTAGGTAGGAACTGAGGTAAAAATGTACCATTCATAATGAGATCGAATGATGATTGTAAGCAATTCTTCTAAAAATATCTCTATAGAAACATGTATAGTTCTTAAAATTAAAGATACTTCGGCCAATATAAATATTTTTAACGCCCTTTTTTTTAATTTTTTCGCTCCTGACAAAAGATTTTTGTCGAAACGTCGAGATAATAAAAAGATGTATACGTGCCGAAATATCTTTAATTCAAAGAACTATGAATTCCGGTCACAGGCAACCTCTATCTTTAAGAGAAATATCTATAATAATAAATAGAATATATTTAACTTTCTTTAAAATGTAGAAATCGTTTTTAATATTTTTGAAAAAAAAATCGATTTTCTACAAGGTCGATGTTTGTTAAATGTTCTTCAGAGGTGTATTGACAGATAAAATTAGAGAATTTAAAGTATTTATTTTTTACTATTCAAAAGAGAGAGAGAGAGAGAGAGAGAGAGGTTTTGATATATAGAATGTTATTTTTGGTAACCGCTGGGGTGTTGTGCTCAATGAAGGGGTGTGCAGGGGACCATCCGTGTGGCGGCAGGGGCCAACCTGGACCGAGAGTCCACCCCCAGGATCACAGTCCAAGCCGTCGCTACGGATCAGGGGATTGACCAGGGACAGAGGAAGTCCGCCTCGGTGCCTGTAAGTCTTTCTTCCAATCTTCGAACTGTTCAGAATAGAACACGAACAAGATTAAGTGTGAGAGCTCTCTGATTGTCTAAACTGTCGGTAACTTAGGTTTGAAACTTAGCTCTTATACCATTATTTAAATTATAAATTCATTTATAGGTTACTTTCCATATTTTCATATATCCAACCCATAAAATAGTCAGAGTACTGGTCTCTAGTATCTTGTAAGTGCAATTTCGAACTGATGCTATAGGAATGGCCATATGGCGTACTTCCACTATAAACTATCTTAAACTCTTCTAAAGAACCCCGTCAAGGTATTCTATATTTTAAAAAAAGTAAAAAGGCATCTTCTTATCGTGCAACTGAAAGTTGCTGATGGTTTGCGCCATCTTTCGGAATAAATATCAACCATTCGTTGATTTTTAATTATTCCAGAATTAGCCAAATACCCATTCTTGATTAATAAATAAAAGCTAACCACGTACGCGTTTCGAGCTGTTGACCCTCGTCAGCGTAGTGCAAGCTTTACCTCAACGATCAAAAAACTGGTGATTCAGGCATCTTCCCTTCCCTGTAAAAGGACACCTAAATGCAGAACCAAAGTGTCCTTTAGGGAGAGGTGTCCTCTTACCGGAGAGTTGCTAAATAGTAAAAAATGATAATTTTGCAAATCAAAACAGTCCTTTATAGAGAGGTGTCCTCACATGGAGATTCTACTGTAAATGTACCTGTACATATTCTCTCTATTACAAATATCATAAGCTTGCTCTTGAGCTGCAACTAATAAAGTCACTTTTAAATCGAACCAGAACAGCAGGTCCCTGACAGCCATGAACCAGGATCGAATCCTGTATTGGACACTTTTTTTTATATGTGGAGATCATGTCCCATTGACCCTTATATTCAACCAAACTTCAGAATGAAAAACAGCCATTTATTTAAGGCAAGAACAATATATATATATATATATATATATATATATATATATATATATATAAACCAGAGAGTCAATAATCAAGAAAAGCCCTCCGCAAATGCGTTTCGGGCTATTAGCCATCGTCAGCATAGTGCAGGCTGTACCTCTACAACCAAATATTTGGTCCAAGAGACTTCCTGAGAAATCAAGAAATGGCGATTAAAGGCCAAATTTGTATAATTAGGATTATCATGATGTGCAAAATAAGAAAAGATGGCGCTCTGCCATCCTAACAGAGCGTATATAAGAGATGACACAAGTGTGGTGGACAGGTCCATGTCGAACTTGAGGACGAGAATGACAACACGCCCGAGTTCTCCAAGTCGGTGTACGAGGTGTCCATCTCCAGTACTACCCCTGCCCACACCCCCATCTTACAGCTGTCGGCCACGGACAGAGATCTGGGTGACAATGTCCTCTTCAAACTGCTCCCCAACGACATGTCAGGTAACCTTGAATCCAATTTACACCAATTTTAGGTTACTTTGAAATACATTTTCTCAATCGCTCAAACACTAGATATCTAAGTTGGGTCCCTCGCAAATAACCTAATATTCCATACTTCCAATTTATATATATTTTTAGAGACATATTAAAATTAATTAGTTTGCATATATATATTATATAGAAAAAAGATTTCTGTTTGATTTTTGGTTACCTTGAGTATTATGCTATGGTAATGCAGTCGTGGTTAAAATCTTGAAAGTATATATTAAAAAGAAGTCTTGATCAGTAATTACTTTAATTGAGCTAAAGGAATATATATAAAAAAACATAATTTGATAAAAGTGCTGCCTGGCTTAAGGCAAGTAGAACAAGGAAAACAAAAGATTATTTACATAATGTACAAAGATTTGAGCCAGCCAACGGGAAACAACAACAATGAGTTTTTATAGGGAAGGCGTGACCTCTGGCGGTCAATTTTGCAGAGTATTTGATTCTATGAAATATAATTTTAAATAAAATAATATTTTAACATAACATATACATATATATATTTATTTATATACTCATGGACAAAACTTAAGGAAGTGGAAAGTCTTTGATGTCGCAAGTCGTCTGTGTTTTTTTTTTTTTTTTTTTTTGAAGGAGACCGAGGCAATTTTGTTTACACTTAGTTATCTCGTGTGTCTTCAATAAAGGTCACTGTGTATTCAAAGTTATTGTCTGAATTCCGATATTCATACTAAAAGGTATAGCTTCCATGAGTTTTGTCCATGATCGTAGAACTATTTTATATTATACAAAATATATTATATTGTGCGTGTTTCGAGTAGAAAATTAGGAAAGACAAACTTCAGGATAAAAAATAACCATTTATTTAAGGCAAGAACAAAAAAATATATATATATATATATAAACCAGAGAGGCAAAAATAAAGCCATCTACGAACGCGTTTCGGGCTGTTAGCCCTCGTCAGCATATTGCAGGCCAAATATTTGGTCCAAAAGGCTTCCTTAGAAATCGAAAAATGGGTATTTAAGGTCAAATTTGTGTAATTACGCTTATCATCATGTACAAAATAAGAAAAGATGGCGCTCTGCGATCTAAAATACTCATGTGAGCGGTCAGGATTTGTCTCTTTTGTTTCAATATCAACACCTGACCTTTTTTTTCTCTATGTTTTCTTATTTTTTTCACACACACACACATATTTATGAAAAAATAGTACAAATGTGATATTGTACTGGGATAAAGTGCATAAATTAATTAATTAAGAAAAAGGCATCAGATCAGATGCCTTTTTCTTTACACATATATATATGGAAGCAATGGTCGCCTCTCCCGTCAAAATTAACGTCAGAATCTGACGCCATCTATTGACCGTCGCCGCAACTAGCGGCATCGGGAGACGGGAGAGGCGACCATTGCTTCCATGGATTAATTTCCTCCCGGCAAATTTTCCACATATATATATATATTTTTAAAAGGCATATATTGGATCAAAATATAATTTATTTGAGTAAAATTAATCCAGGGAAAAGTGTCTTTTCAAAACATTTTTATTGTTCTCTAGCTTTTGGGCACGGACGTCCTAGAGAATAAGAGAAAAGCTAGAGAATAATAAAAATATTTTGAAAAGAAACTTTTCCCTGGAGGAATGTTTAATTTTACTCAATATTTATGCATGGGATTATTTTATAGAAAAATATAATTTATTTACCAATATTTCAGTTGGCTGAACGTCAACCTTTTTCAAGGTATTAAAACATATTAATGTCAACAACAAACTCAGTGCTACACTAAACAAAGATAAATATAAACAAATATAATTCACAAATATGGTTTAAAGAACGAACACACCTTTTCACAAAATTAAAATAGAGGAAAAATAACCCACTTACAATATTAGAATGGTCTGGTGGATTGAACTGGCGAAATCATTGGGAGGTTCACCACTGATGAGCCAGGCCTTTCCAATATTTTTTCATCATGGTAGGAACAGTAGGAGAAATCGTTTTATTTGAAAAATCGCATTAAATAGTTTATTTTCCTTATATATAGATGGCGCGCTAATGGCTTATAATTTAAACAGATTGAAGCGCTATAAGAAAACGATGGGTTGAGATGAAAGGCATCTCGGATAAGAAGGTACAAAGAAGTCAAGGGCTCCTGAAAGGTCAGATGAAGAATGTAAAATGCAACGGAAATAAAAACAAAGTAACAGTAAAAAAAGGAAATGAGCGTGTAATCTAGATCATGAAGGTCAATGCTATTTTTGAAACCTTAAAATTTCAAGAAAGGTGTATCTAAATGGTATGAAATTATGTAAAATAGTATAATATTCTATCATAAATCGTGTCCTATTCTATGAAAAAAGGCATCTCCTTATCGTGCAACTAAAAGTTGCTGATGGCTTGCGCCATCTATCGGAATAAATATCAACTATTCTCGTTGATTTTTAATTATTCTATAATTGGCCAAATACCCATTCTTATGAGATGCCTTTTTCATAATTTATGAACGAGATGCCTTTTTTCATAATTTATGAAGGAGCTGCCTTTTTCATAATTTATGAATGAGATGCCTTTTTTCATAATTTATGAACGAGATGCCTTTTTTCATAATTTATGAAGGAGATGCCTTTTTTAATAATTTATGAAGGAGATGCCTTTTTTCATAATTTATGAACGAGATGCCTTTTTTCATAATTTTTGAACGAGATGCCTTTTTTAATAATTTATGAAGGAGCTGCCTTTTTTTCATAATTTATGAACGAGATGCCTTTTTTCATAATTTATGAATGAGATGCCTTTTTTCATAATTTATGCCCCTTACCCCAGTACAATGTCACATTTGTACTATTTTTTACATCGTGTCATATTGGCGATTTATTATATCGTGTTTTCTCCTGTTGAAGATCTTTCTTATCCGAAAGCTAGAGATGTGAATTAAATTCTTTAAAAGAAACCGATCCCTGAAACCCTGAGGATTTCACCTTACATATTGATGCAAGATATTATTTTATTGAATTGAAAAGGCATTGTGTTTATCTTGCTGTGGGTACAGGAGAGTTCGAGCTGGACGGCAAGACCGGGGTGTTACGGATGGCGGCCCCGCCCACACGGCTGGACTATGAGCTGAGGGCGGAGGCTAGAGACGGGGATGGGCGGGGCCCTCATTTGGCATTGGCTACCGTGCGGGTGTCAGTGGCGGGGCTTAATCGCCACGCCCCTCGCTTCATTGTTCCCTCCCTCCCCAACGCCACAGTCTGGATCCCTGAGGTACACCTTCTTTCTTCTCATCTTATTTGGTATACCTCGTAATATGTACTGTTTTAACATAAACTTCTAATATAACTTGTAATCGACTATAACAACTATATAATGTAACAATATGACATTAGTGACGTTTATAGTTCGAAATTTGTCTTGGCGAGAATTGCAATGTATGGGTGTAATAATTATGAGGTTAAAGATACACGAGATAACCAAGTGTGAACAAAAAAGACTACCGGCGACATCAAAGACTTGCCATTTCCATAAGTTCTATCAATGAGTGCATATTCAGGCTGAGAATAAGCCTCTAGGAACCAACCGCACACTATAAAAATCTATATATACCTTTTTTTATCCCTAGTACCCGTGGTACAAGCCATGATAATCATGGTGGGTAGAAGTAGGCGACTGCTTTTACTGTACGTGCACCAGATGTCTACATATGTGAAAAACAGTTCGACTTTGCACTTACAAATGTGTCAGAACCCCGTTTGGTTACTTGCACTCGCTGTTGGGTTTGGACTTCTATATACCTTACATGTGTGAGTACAGTAATGTAAGTACAGAAGTCTAAGAGATATTGATGTACAGAACCAGAGCGTGCCAGAGTACCTGGTGACCACAGTGGAGGCCATGGATGAAGACGAAGGTGACGACGGCAAGGTGACATATTCCATAAAGGTTGGCGACAAGAACGTCGAACAGACAGAAGACTTCAAGATCAATCCTAAGTCTGGGGAACTGTGGACTCGTGGAGTGTTGGACCGAGAAGTCCGCCCACAGTACGAGGTACATACTTGATCCCAGCACTATCATCACTGGAATCTTCACTATACTATAATTATATTTCATATTACCCTAGATTGGGGGGTCGGCAAACTGAGACTCGTGAGCCACATGCTTCTCTTTGGATGTGAAACTGGGGTTTTTTATATAGTTCCATACGTAAATATTATTTATCCGAGTACTATTTATTGTTGGCAAGAAAAGATTTATGGTTCTTTAAAAACTTTTAAATTTTGAAAATTGTAATTTTTGATTCGTCCGACTCAAAAGTTTGCCGACTCCTGCCTTAGATCAATAAGCAATCCAGAGCTAGGTTCATTTAACTATCTTCTATTTATCGTAAAGATAGAGGTTGTCTTGCCGGCATTCATAGCTCTTAAAATTAAAGACACTTGTTCTTGTTCCAAAATCACTTTATTAGGTACCGCTTAAAAATGCAACCTAGTTTATATTTGCAAAAATGAATAATATGTGAAGGTTATTCACATATTAAAACAAAATGTTAACGTGGGATTCGATCCAGGTTAATGGCTGTCGGGAATCGAGGGTGTTACCCACTCGTCCACCGACTTTTTTTTAAAGATACTTCGTACAGAAAATCTTTTTATTATCTCAACGTTTCGACAAAAAGCTTTTGTCCTCATCAGGAGCAAAAAATACCTTTAGAATAATTTTTAACGCCTTACCAAACTTTTAAAATTGTGTTTGCTCCTGACGAGGACAAAATATTTTTGTTGAAAAGTCGAGATAATAAAAAGATTTACTGGCCGAAGTGTCTTTAATTTTAAGAACATTTTTTAATCCTCTAGCTTTCGGGTCAAAATATGCTCTTCAACAGAAGAACTAGAAGTATGACTTCTAGCTAACTATACACTATACAGTTAGCTAGAAATCATACTTCTAGTTCTCCTGTTGAAGGGCATGTTGGTCCCCGAAAGAAAGAGAAATAAAATAATAGTTAAAGAAAACTAGCTTTGAATTGTTTGTTGATTTTGTTAAAATTGTAAAGGAAGATATTAATATTGTTTTTTTTTCTTATTCCTAGTACACGTGATACAGGCCATGATTACCATGGTGGGTAGAAGTTGGCAACTGCTTTTACTGTAAGTGCATCACATGTCTACATATGTGAAAAGCAGTTCGACTTTACACTTGCAAATATGCCAGAGCCCCGTTTGATTACTTGCACTCGCAGGTGGGGTTGGACTTTAAGAAGAATCGGAGGCTATTGGAGCATTTTTTTCAGATGAATATGTATTAGACCCTATATATTGTATAATTAGTCGCGTGCTAACAAAGAATTTTCAGGATGCGACAAAAATGAACAGATTCAAATAACTATTGTGAAATGAATAAAATTCTTTACAAATTGAATAGTTCATTCCAGATTTTGGTCCTTACAAAGTAACGAAGTTTTAAAATTGCAAATATTTTCTCACAATGAGTTTTTTTAATAAAAAGAAACCCATTGTGAGAAAATATTTTGTAATTTTAAAACTTTTTCACAATTTATCATGAATAAAGTAACGAAGTCAACAAAACGTTGGCTAAACTCTGACTTAGCTCAAGTTGTCAACATAAACTAACAAAGTTTCTGATTGATGCTGACGGAATTTCTTGCCAAATGTCTTAAACTGTCGAACTAGATCGGCAACATTTTGCCGAGATGGCAGAAAGAACACGACTTGAACGTAAAACATAATGATCCCAAATCCCTCATAGCCCAACACAACAAGAAAACACGTCACAAATTCAATTCAAAAGTAGAATGTCGTACAGTAACATAGCATCAAAAAGACTATACGTTGAATCTTTTGTATCTTCAGAATTCAATAGCATAAATAGATATATTGACTTTTCCTCCCATAATATGTAAATATAAGAACAGCAAGTGACAAAGTTACATTGTACGGGTTAATATAAAAATGCAAATTACTAGGGCCTAAAGTAAGAGTAACCTAACACACAGAAAAGCGTACACTCAAGAGTATAACAATAAAGGAAGTTAAATAAAAAACTCACGATTTGTTATATAAAGACAAAACAGTACTTATCCTTTATTGTAGCGTTGGATCGGACCGGGGTTACACGGGTATGCGAGGAGATCACCAGACACGGATAAAGCACGCAGAGAACACTTTAAGCGTCTCCACACGATAATCCACCACACTGGGTTCTTCGTAATACCATTACCCCCTTATATGTACAAACATAGCCACATTCGTCCAATGAGAAGGCGGGAGAGATTGGTTCACTAACAAACAAAAACAACCTTCTTCCCACTAAAACTGAGATAAGATAAAAGTGAAAATTTTTGGCAATATAATTTGACACAAGTTTAATGAGAGTAGTTTTCCGAGTCATCTCATGTCTAGCCTCGCGTTTTAAGGCGTGTTTTTGTACATTTTTTCTACTAACTTTACTTTAAACAGGCATGTAGAAGTTTCCAATACACGAAAGCTTGTTACCTTTATATATAATGTGATAAATAAAAATTATATATAATATATATGTTATAAATAAAAATGAATAGAGATTTTCTGCTGTAATTTTGATCATCTTGAGGATTATGGTAATGGTGATGCAGTCGTTGTTTAATCTCGAAAGTATGATAATAAAAATAATTTTAATCAGTAATTCAATTGAACTAAAGCAATATATAAAAGAACATAATTTGATAAAAGTACTGCCTGGCTTAAGGCGAGTAGAATAAGGAAAACAAAATATTATTTACATAATGTACAAAAATTTTGACCCAGTCATCGGGGAAGAACAACAACGAGTTTTTATAGGAGAAGCATGACCTTTGGCGGTCGATTTAGCAGAGTTTTTGATCTATGAAATATAATTTCAAATAGAATAATATTTTATATAACATATATATATATAAACATATAATGGAGCTTTGCTTTTATTCCTGTAGAAGGGTTGTTAATACCCGAAAGCTTGAAACGTAAAACATTAAATATAAGACACTCATCCTTGGTAATTTTATTTTTCTTTTGCTATTATAATGGAAGGATTTAAGCACAAATGTTTATTTTATATAAAATACAAACTTTACTGTCCGTATTGCGAAGAAAAATATTGTGAGGGCCTAGCTTCGCAGTAAGGACAGTAAAGTTTGTATTGTAAAAGAAACACCCGTACTTAAATCCTTCCATTATATGTATATATATATATATATATATATATGAAAAATTATAATAAACAAAATATATACAAAAAAGTTCAAGTGTTGATATTAAAAATAAAAAAGACATATCCTGACCGTGCTCACATGAGCATCTCTAAATGGCAGAGCGCCATCTAGTGGAACAAAAAATAACTAAACGTTTATTCAACTTGTTCCGTGATATTTGACCAACCCAATTTCTTGATAAATCAAGAAAAGTCAACCACAAGCGTTTCGGGCTGTTGGCCCTCGTCAGCATGGTGCAGACTGTAACTCTACGACCAAATATTTAGTCTCAGATGCTTCCTGAGAAATCAAGAAATAATGTAAATATATATATACATTATTATATATATAGATGGCGCGATATTCCATTATGTTAAACTATATATTTCTGAGTAGTGAAATATTTCGTTTAGAATATGTCTGCAATCTTCGCTTAGATTTTCTCTAACACGGAGGTATATTGCAGCTTGTCCTTGCTGCCAAAGACGCCGGGAACCCTGTACCGTTTGAAACCCTCCAAGCCCTGACAGTGAAGTTGAAGGACGAGGATGACAACGTGCCAGAGTTTCCCAGGAAACATGTAAGTAGCTGTGACATCTATGTGACATAGACGTGAAAATTGTCGTGATGGTAGATGACAAATCCCTACAAGATGATCGTAGAAGAGAATCTACCCCAGGGGACACTCGTTGGGAAGGTAGAGGCCATCGACAGGGACATTGGTGACAATGCACATGTCTACTATTACATCCTAGGTAGGTACACCACATATTGTCTGCATGGAAGCACAGACCGTCACAACAACCAACATTTTCTATCAAAATTTACATCACTATCTTCGATTCTATCACAAATACATCCCAATCAGAACCAAATATGAATTTGTAATCTCTGGAATCTTGTAAGTGCATAAAAGTCAATTTTCTTTTCTACAAGTATAGCCGTATGGTTCATTTGCGATACAAGCATTCTCAAACCCCTGCTCATCTTAAAATGGACTGTGTCATTAGTAGTAGAAATAACCATATTAATAAATACTGTAAATATAGCATCATATATACGACACTTCCCATTATATAATAATATATTAAAAACAAAGAAGGTATATCCTGACCACGAGCACATGTGCTTTTTAGATGGCAGAGCGCCATCTAGTGAAACAGAAATAAACTAAACGTTGATTTTTCCTGTTCCCTGATATTTGGTCAACCCATTTTCTTGATAAATCAAAACAAGCCATCCACGAACGCGTTTCGGGCTGTTGGTCCTCGTCAGCGTGGAGAAAACTGTGCCATGCGGCCAAAAATCTTTTGGTCCCAGAGGTTTCTTAAGAAACCAAGAAATTTTTTTTTTCTATTATTTTTTTACATAATAATATATTTTTAAAATAGAGCAATCCATAAATAAATCCTTAATTTAAAAGACATATATTGGATCAAAATATCATTTCTTTTGCCAATATTTCATTTGGCTGAACGCCAAACTTTATCAAGATGTTATAACATATTTAATGTGTGTCAACAACAAACTCAGCGCCACATAATAATATAAGCAAAATTATTTTTTAACCTTAATTCTATTGACGTTATGTGGCGCTGAGTTTGTTGTTGACCCACTTTAATATGTTATAATACCTTGATGAAGGTTGGCGTTCAGCCAACTGAAATATTGGTAAAATAAATTATTTTGATTCAATATATGCCTTTTTAATTACATAATAATATATCCATAGAAGCACAAAGCGCCTCTCCCGTCAAAATAAACATCAAAACCTGACGCCATTTTCCATCTCAAATAATATATGTGTTCATATATTGAAATATGTGTCAGTCATTATGGATTCTACGAATGTCTCCAGATTCTGATGGACCTGGAATCTTTGTCATTGACAAGTTGACAGGAGAGATCCGGACCGACATCTCGCTGGACCGTGAACAACGAGCCCAGTACCATCTGGTAGTGAAGGCCACAAGTAATCCGGATTACCTTGTCTTCTTTGTAAGTTCTCCACTCTGTCTTTTCTCTTTGAAGTCTCAGCGTGTGATGTCTCTCTTGTAGAGTATTTCTTACATTACTGTTAGTTGCTCACTTCACGGATCAATGTTCTGTTGATTTTTTCAACTTTTATAATTGAATTTTAAAAGATCCTCTCTCTAATAACATGTAATTCTACTAACCAAAAAGCTTATGTATGTTATATATAAATAAAAATATTTTCTGTTGTATTTTGGAATATTAGAGTTATAGAATTATTAGTTGCTTGATTTTTGATCATGTTGAGGATTATTGTAATGCAGTCGTGGTTGAAATCTTGAAAATTTAATAAAAATAGTAAAGATTAGAAATTGGTTTAATTGAACTTATGGAATATATTAAAAACATAATTTGATAAAAGTACTGCCTGGCTTAAGGCGAGTAGAACAAGGAAAAACAAAATATTATTTACATAATGTACAAAAGTTTTGAGCCGGCCATCGGGAAACAACAACAATGAGTTTTTATAGGGGAAGCGTGACCTCTGGCGGTCGATTTAGCAGAGTATTTGAATCAAGTATGAGTATATTAAATAAAATAATATTTTACTATAACTTGTACATAGTTTAGTTCAAACCAATTTCTAAGATTCCATCCTTAAATGCAACGTATATAAACAGAATGGTTTAATACAGTATTAGAGCTCTAGAAGGCCAGTCTGGTTGATTAAATTGGCGAGGGTGCTGGGAGGGTTCACCACTGATGAGCCAAGCCCTCCCAATTTATTTTTTATCGCAGTTAGGAAAGTAGAAGTTTATTTTATATATAAAGAAGCTTACGTGCTTAAATGTTTTCTCAAATTTATAATTTGTTAAATCGAAGAGAAATCGATCGTTAAATGCGGGTTCTGTCTGAGAAAGAAGATCACCTAACAGATTCAGTCCTTAAAAAGAGGGAAGGAAATATATTTGTTCCATAAAATTCTATGATTATAATATCTTAAACATAGTCAGTATAAATTAACTTATCATAATCTTTTTTTTTTTCACATTATTCCTGCATATCTAAATACCAAAATGTAGTTGTATTTGTTGCTAATAAATAATTTATTTTAGAAAAACCTCTATATACTTATATATATATTAAACTTAATAACAACGAAATCTACCTCACTTGCCCAAAATGTAGCTTGGCACCTGCAGCTCCAGAACACATTTTGGCTTGTATTAGATGTACTAAACAGGACCTTTGGGAGAGGCCGCTGCTTTTCATCAAACAGCTCAAGGAGCATGGAATTTGTGTAATCTTTACACAAGGGGATAAGAAACAAAAACAAGCTTAATAACACAAATACATACCACAAGTTCATTTTATTATATTTTAGTTGGAGTACTAAGCTATCGTTAAATTTTATGATTGGTAGATTGAAGTTGTACTGCAATAAATTTCTTCAAAGTCCCCTGCCACATTTCTCACCTCGATTTTGTATAGGTTCAGACCCATCAGTGAGTGTGATCAATTTGGTTCTGCCACATTGAAAAACTGTATCTGCTACTACCAGTATAGACATGGGAATTTTTTACAGTATATGTATTCTTTAATTTATAATACAATATAATGCGGCTTATGATTGTAGAACGAGGTTTGACAATTATCCCGCATGTGTTTCTTTTGAACGAAAAATCGAAATTTATTTTAAGGAGAAATAGCGACTATTTCTATCCTTAGGGATAAAATAAGAAAGGATGAATTGTGAAGTGTAATGATAAACGGAAAAATAAAGTGTCCAGGGATGGGAATCATTATTCTTGACAATTCATCCTTTCATACTTCATCCATAAGGATATAAATATTCGTTATTCCTTAAAATAATTTTGGATTTATCGTTCAAAAGAAACATTTGCGGGATAATTGTCAAATGTCGTTCTATATTATTTAATACTGTCCATAAAGACCTATGCTATATGTATGTATACGAGGAAAGTTATGTAGTAAGGTTCGTATTTAGACAATACTACAGCAAGTGTATTGGCGCTAAACAAATTTAGAAAAAACTTCAATAACTGCTTGAAATGCAATAGTGCGGAAGCTTCTCCGGAACATATCATGCTCAGAACTGACAATAGAGGACCTATTTTCCAGGCCTATAACTACCATCGCAAAATTGGAGAAGAGTGGACTTCAGGAATTGGTTTAACCTTGGAGATAAACACCACCACCACCACAACAAATTTAGATGTTTTTTCTAGAGTTGAGAGGTAAAGCTGATGAGAGAGAGGGATGAGAATTCGTAGCATATAGAAACTTCCATTTGCGACCACGTTGTGTTACCTTTTATTATCGAATCCAACATTCATTGAATACCTAAGGGATTTCAAAAGTATCTGTTTATTTTTAGCGGTTTTTCATGGGACGTTCAGTATCACGGAGAAGTATGTGAACAAGAAATGAGCAGTAAAGCTGATGAAGACATAACATATAGAAACTTCAATGAACGACCACTTTTGGCTACCTTTTTACATCGAATTCAACATGCACTGAATATCTAGGAGATATCGAGAGTCTATTTGTTTTATTTAAGCGGTCTCTCTCTTTCACAGGACGTTCTGTACCACGGAGAAGTATGTGAACAAGAATTGAGCAGTAAAGCTGATGAAGACATAACATATAGAAACTTCAATGAACGACCACTTTGGGTCACCTTTTATCATCGGATCCAACAGTCAATGAATATCTAGGATATATCAGAAGCCTATCTGTGTATTTTTAGCAGTTTTCATGGAACGTTTAGAGAGTATGTGGCCAAGAGTTGATCAGTAAAGATGATGAAGACATAACATATAGAACCTTCCATTAACGACCACTTTGAAATACCTTCTTTATTCGAATCCAACATTCAATGAATATCTAAGAGATTTCAGAAGACTATCTGTGTATTTTACAAGTTTTAATGGGACCTTCTCTACCGCAGAGAAGTATATTGCCGAGAGTTGTTCAGTAAAGCTGATGAAGATGTAACGTATAGAACTTTCAATTAACGACCACTTCCTAAATTAAAAGTTATCTTTTTTTCCATCGACTTCAATATTCAATGAATATTTAGAAGATATCGGAAGTATCTGTGTATTTTAAGTGGTCTTTATTTTATAGGAGGAAATGTACCACGGAGAGAGGTATGTGGCCAAGAGTTGATCAGTAAATCTGATGGATGCATAACATATAGAACCTTTCCCATTAGCGACCACTTTGTGTAACCTTCTATCATCGAATATAGCATTCAATGAACAACTACCTCAAAGAGATTTCGGGAGTATATCTGTGTTATATATTAAATCTCCTAAATATCAATTAAACAAGTCAATAAGTTGGAGATGAGTTTCTTTTTATTGCCAACTCTAGCTTTCGTAGCCCTTCACAACGGTGTGATATTATTATATATTTGTACTCCTGTAGAAGGGTTACGAAAGCTAGAGTTGGCAATAAAAAGAGAAAAATAATCTCATCTCCGGAGACTTATTGACTTGTTTAATTAAGTATATATGTGTATTTTATCAGTATTTCCCGGCAGGCACTGTACTCACGGAGATGTATGTGACTGAGTTGATGTTGTGCAACAACAGAAAAGTCATCCGCTGGGAGTGACAGTGGAGGAACGGAGCTACAAGGCGGAGGACTTGAGTCTGGCCCTGGTGGAGATACAAGTAGGCGACCAGAATGACAACGAGCCTGTCTTCCTCAACACCCCGTACTTGGCTGGTAGGTGGTTGACCGACTCTTCACATGGCTGTAAACATCTATTTTGTCTGAACCTTATATACCAATAGATCTACATTATTTATTATGAAAAAGGCATCTCCTTAGCGTGCAACTGAAAGTTGCTGATGGAAAGTTGCAGTTGCACGATAAAGAGATACCTTTTTCATAATTTATGCACCTTATCCCAGTACAATATCACATTTGTACTATTTTTCACAGTTATACATTAGTTATATACACCATACTAATCGAATATAACTAATGGAATAAAACACTATCAAAAGATCATCCATAGACTCAGAGAAGCCAGGAATACTCCCAGCCGTCAACCTAGAGGCTGAGGAGAAATAGATCAATCGACAACGAATTTTGACCCTTTCTATAAACTCATGGACAATATTTAAAGAAGTTGTACTATTTAGCATATATATCGGGATTCAGACAATAAATCTGAAAGATATTATAGTGACCGTTATTGAAAACACACAAGATAACCAAGTGTGAACTAAATAGTCTCTATCTCCTTCAAAAAACAGCGACCGGCGACATAAAATATAATCCACTTTCTTAAGTTGTGTCCATTCTTTTACCTGAAGTTCATGATTTAAATATGTAATTTAAAAAAAATACTTCAAAGGCCCCCGATTCTTGAAAAAGTCCAACCTCACTAATGAGTGCAAGTAACCAAACAGGGCACATCTGTAAGTTCAAAAGTCGAACTGCTTTTTACATGTGTGGATATGTGGTGTACTTAGAATAAAAATCAGTTGCCAACTTCTATCCACCATGAATATCATGGCCTGTACAATCATTCTTAACCCCCTGCCCACCAATGTGTGGTGGTACTTATCTCCATGGTTAAACCAATTCCTGAAGTCCACTCCTTTCCAATTTTGCGATGGTAGTTATAGGCCTGGAAAATAGGTCCTCTATTGTCAGTTCAGAGCATGACAAAAAAAAAAAAAAAAAAAAGCTCCGGAGAAGCTTCTGCACTATTGCATTTCAAACAGTTATTGAAGGTTTTTTTTTGTCCATTTTGAAATGCTAAGGTTTTTATATGGCCACTTATTAGTCTTTCTAAAGCTGTTTGTTGATTTATATTGAGTTTTTGAAGTTCTTCTAATTGTTTCAATGATTTGTACCACCAATGTGTACTTGAGATAAGTGACAATAGGTAGATAGACTGACTTCATGGCGTCCAGGGGTCCGTGCTTCTGCTCCCGTGGGAGATACTGTATTGACGGTGACAGTAAAGGACGAGGACTCAGGTACTAATGGGTCCGTCACGCTACGCCTGGAGTCCGTCAGCCTGCTGCGGCGAGGGGCCACAGGACCCCCAATCCAGCCGGTCCCTGCCCCCTTCACCATTGAACCCTCGGGGCAGGTAGTGACCACCCAGCTCATGACCCAGTTTGATCAGGCCAGGTTCCTCATCATTGTGGTGGCCAGGGAGGACGCCTCCCCACACAGAGTGGTCCGAGCTACCATCAAGGTACTTAACTCTCTTTGTATTCTCTTTCCTTTCTTTGGTTCTCTAGTAGTTTCACATTTCTGATAAATGAAAGCATTATATTATGAAAAGGCATCTCCTTATCATGCAACTGAAAGTTGCTGATGGCTTGCGCCATCTTTCGGAATAAATATCAACTATTATCGTTGATTTTTAATTATTCCAGAATTGGCCAAATACCCATTCTTGCCTAATCAAGAAAAGCTAACCACATTAAAGTAATGTTTCTTCTACACATAAATTAATTAATTTAAAAATATTTTATTGACACTCTTAGATAATTGATACAAAAATTAAGATAATTATTAATGAGAATAATTAAATATATATTGTCGCGGAGATAAATAAAACAAGGGCAAATTTGGGGATAATTAATTTATTATAAAGGGTATTTACCTTTTAGTTCTCAAATAAAATTATATACAAGAGGCATTTATAGGCAGAGAGATAACAACTTATCCTAAGGTAAAGATAATAATAATGAGAGTGGTCAGCCACCGTCCCGTTTTCCTTATTTGCCGATAAGATTCCGAGAACCCCTCACATCTGTGGTCCCCCCGGAATTCAGTGATGATTTACAGGTGTTCCATGGAGCTTCTTGTGACCGGAGTTGTAGAGCTACTTGACAATATATTTTAAAAAGCTGTTCTCAGGAAGGGAGGCTCCTCCATCTTGTCCTCCTACAGATAAGGACAGGATCTCTCAGTTCATTGTTTATATAATATTTATATTTTTATATATTTTATATTCTACACATAAAGCAAACTTCGACTATCCTTACTGTGTATATTCGCAATGAAAAAGTTTGTTATATGTGTAGAATAAACATTCTTGCTTTGCTTCATGCTGTATTTTCATTGATTAAATCAATAATAAAATAAAGAATTATAAAATTATTTCTTCGACACAATATTATTGTGAATGAATATTCGAAACTATTATAGACGCGTAAGAACCTTTGGAAAATTTAAACAATTTCTACTGCCCTTACTGCAATGGATAAATTAAAGGGAGGGCCTGGCTCAACAGTGGTGAACCCTCATACACGTCTATAATAGTTTCGAATATTCATAACAGATGGCGCGCTGATGTATCATAGCATTATTGTGAATGTTTTAAAAAAATGACAAATATTTGCATTATTAACATGTATTTAAAGAACTAACTAACAAGTAATAAAATCTCTTGTACAAAGAGCCAAACAGGTATGCACATAAACCGAGATATTTATAAAAAAGAGATAATGAAAATTAGAGCAGAACTAGAACAATCTGATTATCCAGTTGGTTTCACCAACAAATGTATTAGAAGATATGAAATAGATAGGCCAAATTTAAATAGGAATAAAGATGGATTGCAATAATATAATTATTCCATATTTTAGAGATTTAGATAACGAAATATCTAGAATTTTGAAAAATCTAAATATAATATTTGGTATAGTACGGGGACAAAAAGGGAATTTTTAAACTAGAAATAGCATAATGTAGGATAACATAAGCACATCAAAACCAAGTAATGTAATTTATGGGATCAAATGCACACAATGTGACAAAATTTATGTAGGAGAAAAGGCCGTAATTTAGAGACCAGGATTAAAGAACACCAACAGGGTTTAATGGGGAGAAGGGCGTTAAGCAAAATTGGTGAACATGCATTATATTCAGGTCATAGGCCAGATTGGAATGATATTGAGATATTTCATAGGAATATAAAATTTAAAAAAGAAAGATTATTTTTAGAGGGGTGGGTATCACGAGAAATGGGGAAAAGAACTTTAAATGTATATGAAGATATTCCGCTACAATACAATTTGTTTTTAAATTTAAAAAAGTAGTTATAAAGGGTAAGTATAAATTGTACATAATAGATATCGATTAATATATACTATTGTGAAATCTTTTAAATGTTATTATTATTTTTTAATATTTATTTTTGTTTATAATTTCTTAATATATATATATGACATAATAAAAATATGATTTTTATTTTTCATAAAATAATTAAAATTCTATAATCACAGAGTCAAATTTTAAAATGAAAAGGAATCCTTAACAAAAGGAATATAACCTAATATTATTTTTATTGGTAAATAAATAATAACATTGTTAGTTGTATGTATGCAAAAATTGTTTGCTTTAAAAAATAATCAAAATAATAAATATTTTTGGGACAAAAGTTATCATTCATTTTTACCATCCACGACTGCATGAATTGGTAAATTAACTAGAATACGTCTTTTTTTTTATGACATATATGTATATCATAATTTTATTTAAAAGATCATAGTCTTTTGTGAGTTAAATATTTATTTTGGACTCGTTCTTTAGATGTTGTACAAAATTTCGAATATCGTGTGAGAACGCCCTTAGAGCCTTAGATTAATTTTCAACGCCTTGCTAAGTGTTTTAATTTTTGTTTGCTCCTGACGAGGACAAAAGCTTTTTGTCGAAATGTCGAAGTAATAGAGAGATTTATACTGGCCGAAGTATCTTTTTTCAAGAAATATGAATGCCGGCCAGGCAGCCTCTATTTTCACGATAACTAAAAGAAAGTTATGTAAATTTAAAAGACGATAATGGCGTCGTAAGTAACCAAACGGTGATCTGGCACACTTGTAAGTGCAAAAGTCGAACTGCTTTCTACACATGTTACAGTAAAAGCAGTTGCTTATTACCCACCATTTATTTATCATCATCAAATCAGAAGCGATATGCCAACAAGGAATGTTTGCGTCAAACAACAACACTAAAATCAGATACTATTTTACATAAACAATTGAAACCAAAACAACCAAAGAAACAAATATAAATATATACATAGTTATCAATTAAGGATTTTTTAACCAAGAGATAAAATCATAGATATATTTACAGAATTTCCTAAATTTAAAATATGAGTCCTTACTATTTATAAACGTAAAAAGATCCTTGTATTCAATGTCTTCCTGATTTCTGTAGTTCTGGAAGACATTCAATAAGCAGGTGACTGGAATCCTGCCTTCTCTCTCCACACCCTGGATCGTCTATAGCTCCTATTCGAAACAGAAAATCTCCGAAGTTTCCATGGTTAGTAACAAATTTCACATTGTAAAAGTCAGGACAGAAATATTTTGGGATGCCTGAATGGAAAAAGAGACGAAATGACCATGGTGATCACGTCATACTAGGGATAAATACCACGATCCCTACCTAGTACATGTGCTTGTGTTAAGCGATGACCTGCGCTAGATCAATTGACAATTAAAAATAGTTTTTTGATATCTAGTCAATGGTCAAGAGAAAGTTTACAGAGTTTAAGATAGTAGAGAAAATATATACACCAGACGAGGCCTTCTCCGAAAGGACGTCTGGATCCTATCAGGAGCTTAGAATCGTCTAGTTCAGACTTGCGAGTTATGGAATCCGTGTCCCCAGCATGCTCGATGACTGTGTTGAGGAAATTGACAAGAATAATCTTGTGTATAAGTAAGGTATCCGCGAGGAAACTCTCCCTAAGATGGGGGTACAGGACCGCATACGCGACATCATTAATTGTCGTCCCTCGGTTATATAGGGGCCTAAGGATAGTTTCATCGTTCAGTTGTTCGATTATGTCCATTAACTGATTCTCAGGTTCCATTTCCTGCTCCTCGTGGAGTGTCGGGGCAGGTATTAGAGGGACTACTACGGCTGGAGCTGACTCCTCCTCAATTGTATTATATCAATTGTATCCGTTCCTTGATGTTGGCTCAAGAAAGGTCTAACTGTTCTTTCGTGTTGAATGTATTCCATGATGTACTATGCGCAGCTCTGGATCTACAATCCTTCCCAGCTCGTCAGACTCATTCTGACTCATCCTCCTGAAGAAGTTCACAGCAAAAAGAAGAATTTCACCGAGTAAGTATCTTACCTTTACAGACAGATATTTGCATAACTTTATCATCAGATAGTTATATTTTACACAAATAAATTTACTGGAAATGTGTTTCTTTTAAATATCATCAAATATTACAAACCTATACAGACCTTACTGCAATGATATGAGTTATTGAATGAGAGGGCTTGGCTCTTCAGTACTGAACCCTCTCAGCGGTTTCGCCAAATTAATATCTAGACCGCTCTACTATTGTATTGGATTGGTTTGGCCTAGAGATTAATTTGGCGAAACCGCTAAGAGGGTTCACTACTGATGAGCCAAACCCTCTCATTCAATAACTTATATCATTGCAGTAAGGTCTGTAGAGATAATATTTGATAATATTTAAAAGAAACACATTGCCAGTAAATTTATTTTTGTAAAATTTTAACGATAGATGGCAATTAAATTTATAAAATCAGATAGTTATATCCTCAATATGGGGATCAATTTTCATAGAACATTCTTTATTTCGACTTAGAGCGCTATGTCCCCCTAGGGACATTTGCACTTTAAAGATAATCAAAATTTTGAAAGAAAAGAAAGAAAGATATTTTAAATATTTACAAATATAGATAAAGAATTCTTCCTGGATTGAATTTAGACGATAAAAACATGGCGAAGGAAGACGAGTTTCTTTTATTGATGCATTAGAGCAAGCTTTCGGGCAAAAGCCCTTCAACAGGCAAGATAAAAACGACACTATTCACGATACCGATGGCTGTAGTGAATATATACATAGACATATTAATTTACATAAATATAGAAAAAAAAGCATGCAAATGAGCAATTTTAACTATTTGTGAAAAATAAAAATCATAGAGGATAATACAAGATATGCAAAACCATAGCTGAAGGAAAGAAATATTAATGAAGCATAAAATATGTCTGAAATGGAGTATTAAGTATACGAGGTGTGTTCAAAAAGTATCGCGACTTTTGTGTTTTTCAAAAATTATTTATTTATTCATGAATACCTATTTTGTCTCCTTCAAAATAATCCCCATGAGATATTATACACTTGTGCCAACGGTTTTTCCAATCTTCGAAGCACTTCAAAAAATCATTTTTAAAAATCTTTTTCAGTTCCTCCTTCCCTGCCGTCTTTATCTCGTCAAGCGTAGCGTAACGTCGTCCTTTCATGGGCCTCTTCAGTTTAGGGAACAATAAAAAGTCACAGGGGGCCAGATCTGGGGAATACGGTAGCTGCGGCATCATTAGTGTGTTGTTTTTGGCCAAAAAGTCGCGCACAAGCAACGATGTGTGAGCAGGGGCGTTATCGTGGTGCAAAAGCCAATTTTTGTTCTTCCACACATCCGGGCGTTTCTGGCGGATTGCTTCGCGCAAATTGCGCATAACTTGCAGGTAATATTCCTTTTTGACCGTTCTACCCTGTGGCAAGAACTCATGATGCACCACGTCCCTGCAATCGAAGAAAACTGTCAGCAAAACTTTCACATTCGACCGAACTTGGCGCGCTTTTTTCGGTCTTGGTTCGTGCGGCAGCTTCCATTGAGATGATTGAGCTTTGGTTTCCACGTCATAACCATAAAAGCACGCTTCGTCCCCAGTTATGACCCTCTGGAGCAAATTTGGGTCGTCGCGGACAGAGTCCAACATCTCATTAGCAATGTTCATGCGATGCTGTTTTTAGTCGCAATTGAGCAATTTTGGTACGAATTTCGCGGCGACCCGTCTCATGCCCAAATCATTGATAAAAATCTAATGGCACGAGCCAATCGATATGTTTAGGTCCTCAGCAACTTCTCTAACGGTGATTCGACGATCGGCCAATATCATTTTCTCCACTTCATTAATTTTTTAGTCTGTTGTTGAAGTGCTCGGGCGTCCGGCACGCTCTTCGTCGTTCACATCTTCTGGGCCTTCTGAGAACATTTTGTACCACCGATAAACGTTGCTTCGGTCCAAGGTAGCTTCTCCGTATGCCACAGTCAACATTCGGAATGCATCCGCGCACTTAATTTCGTTTTTCACACAAAATTTGATACAGGTTCTTTGATCCATTTTTTTAATAGGTAAAAATCGAAGACGATCCAAAACACCTGCAAGCAATGCAGCTGTCAACAATTAAGTGAACATTCAAAATGGCCGAGCTTGTCGGCATAAGTGAGAGACATGAGTACCAACATAAAGCCACAAAAAGATCGAAATTCGAATATACGTAACCCGCGAATATTCAAAAGTCGCGATACTTTTGGAACACACCTCGTATAAAAGAGAAAATATTTTACATAAAGGCCAGGAGAGCTTGATATGCGTCGGAGAGGTCAATTTTTACTGTTAAAAACATGAGTGAATTTTAAATAAAGGACAGGAGAGGATGATAAGCTTCTGGAAGTTCTATTTTTCTATTGATGCTGTTCAGTTTGTGGGATACTATGGATTCTGGAATTAGTCTCTGGTGTAAGATATGTATGTGCCTGTAATGTTTGGTGGGGTTTTTGATGTTGAAAGTGTGGCCTGTGCTCTGCATATGTTGATAAATTAGGGACCTGGTATCTTGCCTGGAAATATTACGGGAATGTTCGGTCATCCTGATGCACACAGATCTACCCGTCTCACCAACGTAAGTGGCAGGACACTTCCTCATGTGTATTCCTAATGAACTCATCACATATAGCTTGATTCATTTCCTTCAATCGCAAAATGTCGATACCCACACTTCTTCAACCATAGTCCAACTTATCAAAATATGCTTAAGCATGAACACATTCACATTTCTACAGCACCATTATAGACAGTTCAGGGGTTCCCCAATAGGCAGCCCTCTATCTACCATTATTGCTGAAATAGTCATGACTAGAATAGATGATTGGATCACCCATACCCTCTCTACAGAAATTCAGTTCTGGCGAAGATACATAGATGATATCTTCTGTATTTGCAAAAAAGTCAGGAGAGCTTCATACTATTAACCCTTAATAATTACAATCAGGATATTTCCTTTACTCTAGAAACTGAAACTAACCATGTTATCCCATTCCTAGATATTTTAATTATTCGCACCCTATCCTCATTTCACACTACAGTTTATCATAAAAAACAATCCCCCCCCCCCCCCCCCCCCCGCTACACTCACTACAGCTCTCACTGTCCTACCTCCCATGAAATCTAAATTGTTAGAACTCTTACAAAAAGAATATTCACCCATTGTTCCATAGACATCTTTAAAATAATAGAAAGAAATCGCATCATAACCCAGCTCTCCGCAGCTTCTTTTCCGCTCTCGTTCATTAATAAATATACTTATACACCTACATCTTCTAATCCTTCCATGACTTACAGATCATTGTGTTTTCTCCCTTACTCCCCCTCCTCAGTTGATTTAGCCAGAAAACTTAAATCCTATGGCATCCGTACCATATATAAAAACTCCCCGAACCTTCTTACATCCCTCCGTCATCCTCATACTAAGTCCTCAGCTCCTCCTGACCCCCTTCGTTCTGTGGGCGCAGTCTACTCCGTCTCATGTGAACAGTGTCCTGCCACTTACGTTGGTGAGACGGGTAGATCTGTGTCCATCAGGATGACCGAACATTCCCGTAATATTTCCAGGCAAGATACCAGGTCCCTAATTTATCAACATATGCAGAGCAGAGGCCACACTTTCAACATTAAAAACCCCACCATACATTACAGGCACATACATATCTTACACCAGAGACTCATTCTAGAATCCATAGTATCCCACAAACTGAACAGCATCAATAGAAAAATAGAACTTCCAGAAGCTTATCATCCTCTCCTGTCCTTTATTTAAACTTCCCTCATGTTTTTAACCGTAAAAATTGACCTCCCCGACGCATATCAAGCTCTCCTGGCCTTTATGTAAAATATTTTCTCTTTTATATACTTAATACTCCATTTCAGACATATTTTATGCTTCATTAATATTTCTTTCCTTCAGCTATGGTTTTGCATCTCTTGTATGTTCCTCTATGATTTTTATTTTTCACAAATAGTTAAAATTGCTCATTTGCATGCTTTTTTCTATATTTTTGTAAATTAATATGTGTATGTATATATTCACTACAGCCATCGGTATCGTGCATAGTGTCGTTTTTATCTTGCCTGTTGAAGGGCTTTTGCCCGAAAGCTTGCTCTAATGCATCAATAAAAGAAACTCGTCTTCCTTCGCGATTTTTTTATCGTCTCAATATTTTAAATATGTACAGAATTAGTATGCAAGTTAATGAAAAAGAGAAAAAATATCAACACAATTGATATATGTACAAATGGTTGATATACAAATTTAGCTAAATGAAATCAAATTGTGTATTGTGGGTATTCAAGAAAAACAATTTACATATTGAAGAAAGTTTTAAGGAATATTTTAGAATGAAAATATACTAGATATTAGAGAATTATTCAATTAAAACAATACTAAAAAGAGTTAATTTCTAAATAAAAGTGTTCCAATGGAATTTGGTAGTTCTGAGCAAGCATCTTCCTCTTTTTTCGCATCCTATAATTCGATTAGATTATCGAACCAATCCTACCTTGTATGTGGTCTACCTCTTATAATTAGTTTCAAAACTACTCACATATTACTCTCTAAACTTCAAATGACAAATCACAAAAAAATCATAAGAAACCGCAATTCTTTTTATTTACTTGATTAAAGGAACTCTGCCTTTGCCGGTCCCAAGCCAGGATGAAAAAGGAGGAGGGGGAGCAGTAACAAGCTCGGTAAAAAACCTGGGCTCAGCTGGCCCGGCTGATAGTACCCTGTAAGGGCTCCTGATTCAGGCAACAGGATGAGCAGCGTTTGTACTCCATGTTAAGAGCGGCTGCACATGGCGTCTGTTCCTCATGTCAGAGGCGGCCATTTCTTTTGGAGCTAAGTCGGCCTGCCACTGAGTGGTACTCCCAGTCTTAATGACAAAGGCAGACGCATTATACTTCACCCAGTGTGGAGATAAGAAAGAAGAAGACTTGATTAAAGGAAGCTTTCGGGCAAGTCCTTCTTCAGCTAAATAAAACGTATAATGTGATAATACATGTAAAGCCCTATTGGAATACTGACAGAATGAATGTTGTGGCGCAGACTCCTATCTTCAGCAACCTCCGGACTGGCCATAATCGATGACATCAGATACCATGTCAAAGACAAGAACATCATCTATAAAAAATGGTGAGTCATTCTTGTGTTGACATTCCTTGTTCATGTAATGGTTGACACTTTATAGGTGACTTTTGTCACTTCTACAGATGAAGAACCTTCCGTATAACCCCATCCAAACTTTTATGGACTTTTAAATTACAGAGAAAAATATCGTTTTGAAAATAGAGCAATCCATAAATAAATCTTTGAATAGAAAGGCATATATTGGATCAAAATATCATTTATTTTACCAATATTTCAGTTGGCTGAATGTCAACCTTTATCAAGGTGTTATAACATTTTTAAAGTGTGTCAATTGAATATAAGAAAAATATTTTTAAATTTAATTCTATTGACGTTATGTGGCGCTGAGTTTGTTGTTGACACACTTTTAAAATGTTATATTACCTTGATAAAGGTTGGCGTTCAGCCAACTGAAATATTGGTAAAATAAATTATATTTTGATTCAATATATGCCTTTTTATTCAAAGGGAAAAATATGCAGAATAATTTTAAAAGCTTAAAAATCTGTTTTTATTCGATTTTAAACTAAAAGTTACTTCAATTAGTAATTGGTTTCCTTTGTTTAAAATCTACGTTATTTTGGTGATTCAATGTTGAATTTATAATTTGTAATGATTATTTTTGTTGCAATGTGTTTCTTTTCACATATCAAATATTATATCTACAGATCTTACTGCAATGATAAAAGTTATGGAATGAGAGGAATTGACTCATCAGTGGTGAACCCTCTCATTGCATAACTTTTATTATTGCAATGTAAAAGGTCTATAGATATAATATTTGATATGTGAAAAGAAAAATCATTGGGGCAAAAATAAAATAATTGTATTTCTTCTATGGGAGTGTTTTTCGTCGACATTTGAAAATTCCGAAAGTTTTAAAGTTAAGCTGTAGGAATAAACATCAAATGAACATTGAAACTATGTTATAAAATAAATACAGCTTCCAGGGCTAAGTTTCTTGTTCATTTTTTTTTTATTTTCAAGCTTTCGGACTTGTCAGTCCTTCAACAGGAGTATCACGATAATAAATTGATGATATATACTATTTTATATACAAATAATTATTTAAATATTTTAAATATTTATGATATTGAAAGAGAGAGAAAATATATTACATTCTTTGTGTGTTATAAACAAATTTTGAAATATATATATACGTGCATGGTGAATAATACGTGCTGGTTGAATGATATCTTGAGATTTCAATTTAAATTTAATAAATTCATGAACTATTTTATTGACACTATGTGTATATGTAAATATGGAAGTTATGTTGCCACAGGACGGACCTGTACATTCACGTAGTGGACCAGAACGACAAGCTGGTACCTATCCCTCATGTACTGGAGGCGTTCGACTCCAACCTCCAGATGTTACAACAGAACAAGCTCAACATTCACAAAGTAGTGGTAAGTACCATATTTACATACTACCTTTCTCTGTACAGTGAACCTTCTCTTAATATGCAAATCAGGGCACCAGGACAATGGCTGAATAACACTGATTGCCTATTACACAGTTTTAGATAGTAGATATTAATAACAGAGACTACGTAGGTTTTAGCCACAATTCACAACATGTAATACAGAAGAATAAGAATATATTAACATTTCTTGTTTATTTCAAACTAAAACTAGAACATACTCTTTAATCCGGGAATATCAAACTTGTCTAAAGTCACTACGGAACCTTTTCATTAAACAGAACGGTCGCGTCTGTCGTGATAAAAAAAAAAAAGAAGTGATCTGCGCATGCGCCATCACTGATAGCTCCAGATTGAAGCAGTAAAAGGCCATTTAGAAATATCATTAAACTTATAAATTAATAAAAACGATTGATATATGTTTATTAGAGATATATATTTAGCCTATTTACTTTGAAAAGTTGACAACGTTGAGGAAACTTTAGTAGCAAGAATTACTATATCTATCTAGCGACTTTATAAAAGGAATGACTTTAAACATCTCAGTAAATATTGAAATTAGAAATCCGACGTTTCAATTAATCAATTGAATTAGAACAACAGGGGAATTCCTAGATTACTTTAAGTTTAAGAGCTGCACTAGAAACGACAAAAAAAGTTGTGAAAATAGTACAAAAGTGAAATTGTATAGAGATCAGGTGGATAAATTGGTATTTAAAAAAAGGCATCTCCTAAATGTTGCTGATCGCTTGCGCCATCTGTCGGAATAAATATCAACTAATCGTTGGTTTTTAATTATTCCAGAATTTGCAGAATATTCTTTCTTGATTCAACGTGCACGTTTTGGACTGTTGACCCTCGTCAGAAACTTTTAGTTGTACGATCAGGGGAGATGCCTTTTTCTTTATTTATCTGCCATATCCCAGTACAATTTGACCTTTGTATTACCTTTCATATATTTTCTGTTAATAGACTAGAATTTTTGACAAGTCCAACCAACATTTATTGACTCGATATCTCCAACATAACTACTGGAATAGCTGCACGTGATATGGAATGATAACATCATCAACTTGGTGCAGCCCGCGTACGCCGAGCTGGTAGAAGATGAATTTGACTTCCCCCTCACCATTCTCATCTTGCTGTTGGTTCTTCTCTTCATCGGCTTGGTCACCATGGTGGTGTGCTGCCTCTGTATGAAGAACTGGTAAGTTTGTCCTGTCATCACCTATGTTAGTGGTACCTAGCACTTGTTGTATTTTATTTTCATTTCGAATTAGAGCGCTATGGCCCACTAGGGATACTTCTTCTTCTCTCTTATCTCCACACTGGGTGAAGTAGAATGCGTCTGCCTTTGTCATTAAGACTGGAAGCACTACTTAGTAGCAGGCTGACTTAGCTCTAAAAGAAATGGCCGCCTCTGACATGAGGAACAGACGCCATGTGCAGCCGCTCCTAACATGGAGTACAAACACTGCTCATCCTGTATTCCTGGATTAGGAGCCCTTACAGGGTACTATCAGCATGTACAGCTGAACCCAGGTTTTTTAGTGAGCTTGTTACTGCTTCCCCTCCTCCTTTTTCATCCGGGCTTGGGACCGGCAAAGGCAGAGTTACTAGGGATACTTTCACTTTAAAGGTAAACTAAACATAGAAAGAAAAGAAATATATTTGAAATGTGTACAAGAATTAGTATTTGAAAGAGGAAAAATAAAATTCAGGTAAAAGTTTCTTTTAATTTTGAATTTGCAAATTCAAAATTAAAAGAAACTTTTTACCTGAATTTTATTTTTCTCTTTCAAATAATTTCTGGGTAACTATTGCTCACATAAGAATTAGTATGCAAGTTAGTTAGATGGAAAGAAAAAATATCCGCACAATTGAAATATGTACAAAGATTGGTATGCAAATTCAGTTAAATGCAATCAATTGTAAAGTATCGTGTGTATTCAAGGAAAACGATTTACAAATTGAAGAAAGTTTTAAGGAATATTTTAGAATGATAATATGCAAGATATTTCACTTGTTCACCAACGATCTATTTCAAACTTAGATATATCCATGGCAACATCGAACACTTCGTATGGTTTAAAAAACCTCTCCCGTCAAAATAGAGAAAAAACTCTATCCCATCTATTATTCATATCTCTAACTAGGTCATCATAATGATAGATTGCAGATACAGTCAACAGACGGTGCTGTTTTGCGTCTGTATTGAAATAATAAGTGTATTTTCTTTCTAACAACAAATCATTATATTCATAACATATATATTTCTTGGTTTTTCAGGAAGCCATTGGGATCAAAAAAAAAAATTTTTGGTCGCAATGGTTCAGCCTACTCCACGCTGACGAGCGCCAAAAGCGCGAAACGCGTTCGTGGATGGCTTTTCTTGATTTATCAAGAAATTGGGTTGGCCAAATATCAGGGAACAGGCTAAATCAATGTTTAGTTGATTTCTGTTCCACCAGATGGCGCTCTGCCTTCTGTAAAGCACATGTGCTCCTGGTCAGGATATGCCATTTTTTAATATATATATATATATATACTAGTCGAAAGGCCCGGGCAACGCCCGGGTTTTACCCGAGTGCGAATATATTTTAAAAACGTTTTAATCTTCATCTAGATCTTCATCTTGTCTACACCTTGTATACATCTTGCTTCTGAGGGTTGCCTAGAGTGGCCGCTACAGACAGGGTGGTCTGTATAGACAGGTGGATGTATCACACAGCTGTAGAGTGGTCGCTATAGACAGGGTGGTCTGTTTAGACAGGTGTATGTATCACACTGCTGATAACAGGGTTGCCTAAGGTGACCGCTATAGACAGGGTGGTCTGTATAGACAGGTGGATATATCACACAGCTGATAACAGGGTTGTCTAGAGTGGCCGCTATATACAGGGTGGTCTGTATAGACAGGTGGATGTATCACGCTGAAAACAGGGTTATCTAGAATGGCCGCTATATACAGGGTGGTCTGTATAGACAGGTGGATGTATCACACAGCTGATAACAGGGTTGTCTAGGGTGGTCGCTATAGACAGGGTGGTCTGTATAGACAGGTGGATGTATCACACAGCTGATAACAGGGTTGTCTAGAGTGGTCGCTATAGACAGGGTGGTCTGTATAGACAGGTATATGTATCACACAGCTGATAACAGGGTTGTCTAAGGTGACCGCTATAGACAGGGTGGTCTGTATAGACAGGTGGATGTAACACACTGCTGATAACAGGGTTGTCTAGAATGGCCACTATAGACAGGTGTATGTATCACACAGCTGATAACAGGGTTGTCTAGAGGGGGGCGGGCAGGGAGGTCACGTGTTTGCTGGCAGCCAATGGGCGCGCATTCTATCCGTGAGCTTCAGACAGACAGACAGAATAAGGCAAATATATAAGTAGATATATATATATATATAATTCAACTTGATACTTTATGCTCTATTTTTATAGTTATGGCTTCACCCCCTCCCCATATTATATTATGGTAAGAATAATATATTATCTTATATGCAATGTATTTTCTGAATGTATTGGATGTGTAAATATAGTTTGTGTGTCTTCTAATGGTCTAGCTTCTTATATTCTAATATTGGTTCTGTTTGTGTCATATAGGTATGCCATGAAGATTCATCAAAAACTGAGTAAGTATTCAATTTATAGATTTTATATTCAGCACGTTTTAAATAAAAAATAATTATATATATATATATGTTTGAAAATAGAGCAATCCATATATCACAGTATTTAAAAATGCCTATTTTGGATCATAAAGTTTTATTTCCGATATTTCGTGTGGCAACTCGCCAAACTTCCTCAGGGAACAAGATCGCTTTGATTATGATCCAAAATAGGCATTTTTAAATATATATACGAGGGGTGTCCCATAAGTCCGTGGCCCGACATATAAAGAAAAAGACTGATAAAATGATTATGATATATTTTTCAACATTATCCCCTTTAAGGTCTATACACTTTTTCCAGCGATGTTATAATGCTTTTATGCCCTCCAAAAAGAACGATGTTTCAAGTGACTCAAAAAATGAGGTTACAGCATCAATGACCTCTTCATCGGACCTAAAATGAATACCAAAAAGTAATTTTTCAAATGAAGAAATAGTTGGAAGTCAGACGGAGCTAGATCTGGTGAATAGGGTGCATGTGGTAAAGGTTCACAGCCAGAATCATAAATAGCAGCCATGGCTTGCAGCGACCGATGACTCGGAGCATTGTCTTGATGGTAAACAATCTTCCTGGACAACTTTCCTCTTCTCTTTTCTTTAATAGCTTCTCGTAGTTGCTTCACAAGATTTGCATAATAATTGCCAGAAGAAGTACTCCCACGGAATCCCAAAAGACAGACACCATGACCTTCCTTGCTGATTGAACTGTCTTGGCTTTCTTGGGGGGAGGGGAAGCGGATTTCTCCATCGCATGGATTGTTGCTTGGACTCTGGTGTAAAGTGATGGGCCCAAGTCTCATCCATGGTAACAAATCTATCAACAAAATCCTCTGGATTGGCTTCAAATAACGCAAGATTGTCCGAAGATAACTTTCTCCTTACAGCCTTTTGATCGGGTGTCAAAAGTTTGGGAACCCAAAGGGCAGAAAGCTTCCTGAGGCTCAAGTGTTCTCTCATGATCCGATCCACTGTTGTTTTTGGAATGCCTAAGGTCTCTTCTATCTGACGAACTGTCATTATTCTGTCCATCATGTATCTTGTCGATGTTTTCTTGAGTAACTGACTCAACAGGTCTTACTGGTCGATGTTCGTCTTCGGTGCTGATCCTCCCTATTTTAAACGCAGCTACCCATTTTTTACTGTGCTATAGGAAGGAGCATCCTCCCTTAATGTATCCATCATATCCTCATAGATTTTCTTCGGCGACATTCCTTTCTTACAAAGATATTTTATTACAGCACGAATCTCGTTTGTCTCCATTTTAGATGATTCCTGTTTCTTCTCCTCTTTCAGAACCTATAACAAAAAAAAAAAAAACGGTTAGTTGTAGAAACTTAAAAATTTACATATCTTTATACAAGGCTTTAAATACATACATATTTCGTTCTCATGGTCGGGCCACGGACTTATGGGACACCCCTCGTATATATGTGGTAACCGAGAGGGTCAATCCTGTTGACTCTCTCCGCCCCTGTGGTAACTGTGAGGGACAGTCAGGATGTGGAGAAGCTTTACAGTACCGCTCTGCACCTTGGAAGACCTTTAACAGTTCTCACAGAGTACAGGCAGTCGTGGTCGAGGTAGAATGGAAGACTTGGGAATATCCACATAAAAAACGAAGGGACACAGTTGTACTAGGAAAGTTCCGTCAACAGATAAGAGTCGAGCTAGAAACAAAAGATGAAAAGGGTTAAGAAATTTTCTTACTGTTCTATGGCGGCATGATCAAGCATTAAAAGATGAAGTGACGAGGGCTCCCGCTGATGGTGAAGTGATTTACATTTCCGGCTTGGCGGAGGTTTATATATATATATATATATATATTGCGTATGATATTGTTTTTTACAGCACAATACAACAATGTTGGCAAGTTTCTCTAGAGTGGAATGTCGAGGTGACGATTTGTCCGATTCATTAGTGCTGTAAAGACCAGGATATCCTAAAGGATATTTGGTGATCAGTTGGTGATATCTGTCGATCAAAAGATCTAGCCCGAGGGCGCATGCCGGCCATCACCTTCCTCGGAAGAAGCCGCTCCTAACATGGAGGACAGACGCTTCAGCAGCCGTTCCTAACATGGAACAACAAGGTTTATATACTTTGCCGATGAGGAAGTACTGCGCCTTCAGCGGATGGAATAAGGGCATAGATCATGGAAGAGTTGTCATTGTACACTCTCAACTTCTTCCTGGCAACTTCCTACATCTTTAAGCCTCGTTCTTAAACGGTGTTGGACTTCTATATATCAATCTCTGCTATTTAGCTCAACTCTTATTCTATTACAAAGCTTTATTTTATTACCTTCAGTTTGTACAAAGTACATTACATATTGTGATGCAATGCACATGTCAATCATGCATATAATTATTTACAGAGGTTTCTATTATTCCCACACCACAGTCTTGTTATAGTATACACCAATATAGGGTTGTTGGTGTAAATTACCATATAAATATATAAATTAGAGTGTGGTTTGAAATATCGGGATTTATCGCTGTAATAAAAATAAACTTTGTTATTCTTGGACTTTCTGGTATTTAAACCTTTGTTTCTATCATATGTCCTAATGAGAGAATTGTTACAGTGGATGTTTCGCACCAAAAGAAACCAACTTCAGATCCTCTTTCTACAACGTAAGTAGATTACATTTAGACATCAATTTATATACGTACTTTTTTAATACTCCAATGGGCCCCGATTCTTTCAAAAGTCCAACCCCACCAGCGAGTGCAAGTAACCAAACGGGGCTCTGGTACATTTGTAAGTGCAAAGTCGAACTGCTTTTCACATGTGTAGACATGTGATGCACTTACAGTAAAAAGCAGTCGCTAACTACCCACCATGATTATCATGGCCTGTACCATGTGTACTAGGGATAAGCAAAAAATATATATATATATACGTACTTTATATAACTGATGTGTGTATAACTTCAAAATCCATTAAATACAAAATATATTATTCTCTTAAAATTAATGTTACTTCGGCCAGTAAATCTTTTTATTTTCTCGACGTTTCGACAAAAATCTTTTGTCCTCGTCCATGTTGTTGTACAAAATTTGAAATATCACGTGATAACGCCCTTGCAGCCTTATAATAATTGTTAACGCTTTGCCAAATGTTTTAATTTTTGTACGTTCCTGACTAGGACAAAAGATTTTTGTCGAAACGTCGAGGTAATAAAAAGATTTACTGGCCGACGTATATTTAATTTTAAGAACTATGAATGCCGGCCAGGCAGCCTCTATCTATACGAAATATGTATATCGACAATTTTGAAAATCTAATATGAATTTGATGTATTTGGCTTGTGTTTTTGTCACTCACTTGAGGTCACTATTTTGTTGAGTTGGTCAAAAGATGGAGCACAATTTTTGCATTTTTTTTAGGAAAAGAGTGATATTTTTATTTTTGTAAGTCAATATATCCTCTTTGTCGTTATATGGTCTATAGGGACATTGTGATCTTGGAGGGAAGTATTGCCTTTGACATTACGGTAGAATCCTGGAGTTAGTCACGGGAAATGTAGAGTTCACAGCATCTATAGACTTAAGGTCTGTTCGGCGATCTTCAGTTTGTCTTCCCTAATCTACCCAGCATCTCCACCATATTGTAACATAGAAAATTAGGAAAGACAAACCTCAAAATGCGACACAGCAATTTATTCAATGTTAAACAGAATTATCATTTATAAAATACCACAGAGAGGTAAAGAGGGAAATTTAAAGAGTAGCAAAATAAAATAAATAAAATTGTAAATCTCTGTTTATAAAAATAATAATTATTTTTTTCTACAATATACAAGGGTCACTCCAAAGGTTTTTTCAATCAATATTAAATAATTAAAATATAAAAAATAAATTATACCATTATAGAGGAGTCTTTCACAATGACAATGCAAAACCGTACACCTCAGCCCAAACATTAGACTTTTTAGCCAACTCTAGTGTCCAATTAGTCACTCATCCACCATATTCACCAGACCTAGCACCTTGTTACTTTTTTTTATTTCCAAAAGTTATTGTTGAAAGGGATCAAATTTAACACTGACGATGAAGCACTGCAAGCCTTTATCAATGCCGTAAATTCCATCCCCGAAGATGACTAGTGTAAGTGCTTCGATAATTGGTTTTCACGGATGAAATTTTGCATAGGTGCTAAAGGTGTGTTGTAATGGCTAAGTGTTATCTGAAAAAGACTCGTTCTAGCTTTACAAGTTGAACTGGATGTTTATTTAATCCAGTAATCTCCTTTTATACAAAATAGAAAAATAGAGATAAAAGGAAATATTTTACATAAAGTTAAAACAATTGACAAATGCCATGATTTTGCATAGTCAATAAAAAATACACTACGTAACATTATTATATGTTATTTAACATATCATAGCAGGGTGAATATCTGAAATTTTGAAAAATTCAGCCTTAATAAAAATAAGTGATTGCAAACACCTTTGGAGTGACCCTTGTATTATCAAAACTATGTTAAGACAATATAGTGGTTTGGGAAAATTCCATTCGGATAGAAAACGACCATTAGTACTATAGAGTTTACATTTGTATGTAATAGTTAGATTGGACGTGTACTCTCTCTCTCTCAAATATATAATAAATATCACAAGTGTGGCGAAGGCTACCATCTACAAGTACCATCTTGGTCTTGAGTTGGGTAACACCAGCCATCACATCGACCTGCCCACTCTGTGGGAAAGAACTCTCGCAGTCCATCGGTGGCGGAGTCTTTTTCGCGGTGGGCGCCACCAATGAAGACCTCGTATATATTATATATATATTAAAAATAAAAATGGCATCTCCTGACCACGAGCACATGTGCTTTTTAGATGGCAGAGCGCCATCTAGTGGAGCAAAAATAAACTAAACGTTTATTTAGCTTGCTCCGTGATATTTGGCCAACCTAATTTCTTGATTTATCAAGAAAAGCCATCCACGAACGCGTTTCGCGCTGTTGGCGCTCGTCAGCGTGGAGAAGGCTGTAACCACTGCGACCAAAAAGGATTTTTGGTCCCAATGGCTTCCCGAGAAATCAGAAAATGGGTATTTAAGGCCAAATTTGCGTAAAGACGCTTAACACATGAGAAAACAATAGAAAAAAATAAAAGATAAGTGGGTCAGGTGTTGATATTAAAAATAAAAAAGGCATCTCCTGACCACGAGCACATGTGCTTTTTAGATGGCAGATTTTTAATATCAACACCTGACCCACTTATCTTTTATTTTTTTCTATTGTTTTCTCATATATATATATATATATATATATATATATATATATATATATATATATATATATAGTGTAGAAACTATATAACAAAATTATAACAGTGATTCTAATTTTAAAAAATTTAAGGAGCAAACTGATAATAATGATAACTTATATCAGTTAGATTTGATTAGATTAGCAAGCTAAATCTAAATTAATTATAATAATAAATAGTTATTTAATTTTATAGTCCAGTTTTGTATTAAAATTATCTTCACTATTATGATCATTTAAATACAAATTATAAAATTTGTAAAATGTTATTAATTTGTAGATAGAGAGAGAAAAAAAAAATTCTTTTACTTCTTTTACATCCTCAAGTTAATTATATATTTATAATTAATAACAATAAAAAAAATTAACAAAGTAACGTCTATTACATCGGCTTTTACACGTCATTCAGACATACTCTAATCCTATATATAGAATAATCGAAGAGATAATATATATAATAGTTAGAAAAAAGAGAGAAAGACAGAACCATGCACTTTTAATCAAACTAATAATAAGGGAAAAAAAAAAAAGAGTTTTATAAAGAAGGTAGATAAGATTGTTAGTATATATATATATATTTTTTTATGATTTTATATTTTATCCTTTTTTTTTTTTTTAAAGATTTTTAAAGGTTTTTTTATTTTATAATATGATTATAAATAGTTGTATTTAGTAATATATCTATAGTATGAATTAACATTTGTTATAAGTTTGGATATTATGTTTTGAAACCCTAATGGTAGACCAGACATACACAAAAAACTTTAAATTGAAATAAATTGGAAAAAGAGATCTGCTGGAACGGGGATCATCAGATAAAATTCCAGCGACATTTCAACCCCTCCTTTATTATGTCATAGATCTCTTTTAAACCGTATTTTATGTGTTAATATTAAGTTGTTTCAGTGAAATATTTAAATGAACATATAACAGATACAAGTGTTAACAAATTCAAACTGTAAACCTACCTTGACCGCTGCGTCCTCCATTGTGTATATCTATTTCTGGCTGGCACATGTCGCGGGAGGGGAATGTCCCCCCACATTTCAAATTTAGACCATTTCTTCAGAATTTTTTTGAACAACAAGAAAATTAAAGAAGATAGGAAAAATAGTTAAAGGAAGAAAGCTAAGTTTTATAATCTTTACAGATAGTTATATCAAAATAACTGATTTAACACTTAATCATCTTTTAATATTCCTTTAAAAAGGCAAATTAGAGTTTAATAAAGCTATTAATTGTGCAAATTCATCTTTATTTAACTTCCATTTTCCTCCCCAGAAATTGGAGATTAAACAAAAATGAAATATATACTTTAACACTTTAAAAATCTTGGATGTAAAAGAAGTAAAAGAATTTTTTTTTTTTTCTCTCTCTATCTACAAATTAATAACATTTTACAAATTTTATAATTTGTATTTAAATGATCATAATAGTGAAGATAATTTTAATACAAAACTGGACTATAAAATTAAATAACTATTTATTATTATATATATATATATATATATATATATATATATATATATATATATAATATTTATATCTATTTATTCTTATATTTATCAATTATATAATCTTATATGAACATTGTAATAAATCAGTTTCAATCTCAATCTCTCTCAAGTATCATTTTAGAATGAATTCGAACAAGTTATAATTGTTGGTTTGTGTTTACAGAGACAATCCACTATGGACAGAACAGTAAGTTGTTATACTAAATCTGTTGAAGAATTATATCATACACTATTTTGCCTACACAACAAAATCTCTTATGTATGACATATCTACCTCCCTGAGCGCTTGCCTTCGTAAAATCTAAAATAAATTGACACCTGACATAGCCAAAATTTACCCCAATGAGAGACCAGAAGTATTCATAGGTTTAGGCTATACTCTCTCATAAGAGGCTATACTGTATAACCGCGTACTAGAAGTCCTTCAACAGGCATTAAAGAAATGTATTCTTTTCTACCACAGAGTATTTTACATTGTTTTAAAGTGTCTGTTGAAGGGTTTCTCGGACCGAAATCTAGCCAATCAGATTCAAATAAATTAGTATTAATAAATCATATTTTCAAGCCTTTTGATAACTTCAATTTGTTCTTCCACATATAAATCAATGAATACATTATTCTAGCTACCTTAAAGAGTATATAATCAGTATAGATATTTGTTGACGCCTGGTTTTCTTCAAAATTTCTTTTTTTGACTTCGCAAATCGAACTCAAAAACATATGGTCTCTAAACTACCTTTTTGCTTTTTAATTAAGAAGCGACTATGACCACTTGGGTTGCTGAGTTACAGCCTGCACCATGCTATCAAAGGCCAATAGCCCGAAACGCGTATTCAGTTTGCTTTAATTGTTTTTTTTAATTAAAATTGTCTTGTGACCAATAGTCTTGAATACAAATTCAAAATCAATGTTTAATTGATATTGATTCCGAAAGATGACGTTTTTCCATATGCAAAGATCTATATTTACTTTTTTCATCATTTTTTTGTTTTATTTTATTTGTTCTCTGCCTTTTCCGATCTTTTTTACCATGTTTCTAATCCCATGTATGTTTGTTCAGGAAATTCAAGATGTACGAAGAACAGGTAATTGAAGCTTTCTATTTTAAATATGGAAAAGTATAATCTTCTGCAATATATATAAAGTTATAAACAAAACGGCTTCTGAAGATGGGTTCCTTATTTTATTTTATATTCTTCTCAAGCTTTCGCATTTCACTAACATTTCTACAGGAGTATAGGATCAAATGAATCTTAATCTTCAACTAATATTTATATAAAGATATGTTGTTGTTGTTGTGTCCAATGAAGAACCTCAGATGTCCCCATACATCTCTATCACAGCAGTCGCAATGTCCTCTATCTTGGGTGTGTAAAGCTGCTGTTCTGGGTCCATGTCAATTTTCTGTTGTTGTTGTCGTGTCAAATGAAGGGCCTTAGAAGTCCCCATACATCTCTATCACAGCATTCGCAATGTCCTCTATCTTGGGTGTGTAAAGCTGCTGTTCTGGGTCCATGTTAATTTTCTGTTGTTGTTGTTGTCGTGTCAAATGAAGGGCCTCAGATGTCCCCATGCATCTCTATCACAACAGTCGCAATGTCCTCTATCTTAGGTGTGTAAAGCTGCTGTTCTGGGTCCATGTCAATTTTCTGTTGTTGTTGTTGTTGTCGTGTCCAATGAAGAGCCTCAGATGTCCCCATGCATTTCTATCACAGCAGTCCCAATGTTCACTATGTTCTTCATTGGAAAATGGATGCCGTTGCCACGTTAGTCACCTTGGAAATGAACCAGAATTTGGTCAAATATTCCAAGGGTCCAGGGGGGACCGCAGGGAGGTGTAGTCGGACTTCTCCCCCCCATATAAAGATATGAATATTAGTTAAAGATTAAGATTCCTTTTGATATGAAGCTATAACGCGCCATCTATATGCAGCAAATGGAAACATAAAGACGCGAATGTTTCTTTACACATCAATCAAACTTTTCTGCTTTCCTTAATGCGATGAAAAAATATTGGGAGGGCTTGGCTCATCAGAAAGAGAATGTGGTTTTACGGGTTACTAACCAACGTGTATAATTTTCGAGCCCAAAAATGAATGTAGCAAGCACAAAAGACGCAATGCACTATAGCAAAGTACCAAGGTGCTGCACGCCACCAAGGTTGTTTAAAAAAAGTTAGATTCCCCAGAGCCAGGGAAGATAAAAAGAAAGACAGGTGATGATTTGGCTCATCAGTGGTGAACCCTCCCAGCTGTTTTGTCAATTTATCCTATACTCCTGTAGAAGGGTTTGCAAAATCTGAAAGCTTGAGAAGAATATAAAATAAAGAAAGAAACTCACTTTCGGAAGCTGTTTTGTTTATTAATTTATATTTTTACATATCTACAACCAAATCTACATATGATCTATATCAAATTACAAAACTATTTTAGACGCGTAATATTCTGTTTAAAATAAAACAATTTCTACTGCCCTTACTGCAATGGAAAAATTAAAGGGAGGGCCTGGCTCATCAGTGGTGAACCCTCCCAGCGGTTTCGCCAGTTTAATCTACCATACCGCTGTTATATTGCATTTTGGAACTTTTGGAATATTACGCGTCTAAAATAGTTTTGTAATTTGATAACAGATGGCACGCTAGTGCATCGTAATATGATCTATACTTTGCACGTTTTTGTTTCCAAACCACATAAATGACGATCATTTACAATTACTAATGGAAATATTTAAAATTATTAAAATAAGAACATTAAGCTTCCAGGGAAAAGTTTCTTTTTGAAATATTTTTTATTTAAAAATATCTCAAGCTTTCGGGCAAAACCTTTCTACGTGAGAAAATACGGTAGAAGGGTTTTCTTGCCAGGAAGCTTGAGAGATTTTAAAATAAAAAAAAAATATATTTTAAAAATAAACTTTTCCCTGGAAGCTTAATGTTCTTATTTTCTTCTTCTTCTTCTTTCTTATCTCCACTCAATCATATTAGGGTGTCAAGCTTGTAAAGCTTGAGACTTTTGAAAAAGAGATTTGACAACCATCATGATTGGGTGAAGTAGAATGCGTGTGCCTTTGTCATTAAGACTGGAAGCACTACTCAGTGGCAGGCCGACTTAGCTCCGAAAGAAATGGCTGCCTCTGACATGAGGAACAGACGCCATGTGTAGCCGCTCCTAACATGGAGTACAAACGCTGCTTATCCAGTTTCCCTGTATTAGGAGCCCTTACAAGGTACTATCAGCCGGGCCAGCTGAGCCCAGGTTTTTATGTTCTTATTTTAATATTGATTCAAGGGATCATTTTATTGAAAGATTTAAAATATTGAGAGAGGGTTTGGTTCATCAGTGGTGAAAGTATGACAGTTCAATCCACCAGATACACACATGTAGCGACACGGTGACTGAGTGAAGATGCCACACACAATGTGTGCAGGAACTGAGTATGACAGTCAACCCTGACCAGCAGGACGGTCCCCTCCCACCCCCCACCCTAGCACCGGTCCCTACAGGCCCAGGGGAAGTGGCCACCATGAACTTTGACACCGAGAGCGCCCTGTATGCCACCCTAGGGGGAGGGTACGCCAGCCTTGGCCGCCCAGCTTCTGCTCAGCGTCGCCAGAGGAATCCTGAAGTTAGTACCCTTTTTATTCATTGATTTTATTAGATGTATATTCAATATATGTGAATATCCTGTATATTAATTAAATAAGGCCACTGGTTCCTGGAATTGGATTTCTTTTAATTTTTATTGCAATCTCAAACTTTCGGGGATTACCACCCTTCTACAGGCGTTTTATTATTGTTCATTGTTGTACTCCTGTAGAAGAAAACTCATCAACAGAAACCTGTTGTCTTATTCAACTAATATGTATGTATTGTCGCGGAGATAAATAATGCTAGGGCAAATTTGGAAATGATCAATTTATTATAAAGTTACGAGCGTCATTCTTTGTCGCCTCTGTCACAGTTTGCTTTTTTTTTTTTTGGAATGGCGCCCTCCTATTGGTCGGCTACGATCACGCCACCTTTGCCCCCCCCCCCCCCCCCCCATCATTTGGTGCCGCCAATGCGCGAGACACTTCTGTCACCGTTTGCTTTTGGTTCAATTTGGTAGAATGCTCGCCTGCTACGCGGGCGCCCCGGTTTCGATTCCCGGCCGATGCATTTTTTTTTACAATTATTAAAACTCATATATATATATATATTATAGTGGCGGGCGCCCCGGGTTCGATTCCCGGCCGATGCATTTTTTTTTTTTACAATTTTTAAAACTCATTTATATATTATACAAGAATGACATCCACGGCGCCAATTTATAATTGTAACGAATAGTATTTTATTAAAAGCATTTAATCGGGTAAACCCCGGGCGTTGCCCGGGTCATTCGGCTAGTTTATTATAAAGAGGGCATTTACTTCAAAGTTCACTAGTAGAATTACAATTAAAGGTATATTTATTAGGAAAGAAAATAAAAACATTTTAAAAGATCATAAAAACAACAAGCGTGTGTGTTTGGCCACCGAGGCGTTTCGTTTTTCTTATCTGTCGATAGAATTCAGAGAACCCCTCGCACATGTGGTCGTCCCCTAGCGCAATCCTAACTTGACAATATAATACGAATTTCTAGCCCCTTTCTCACGATGTTTCTCTCATTAAAAATAAGGAACATAAATTATTTCCTTATTGAGTAAACTATACTGCTGGTTGAAAAGCATTTTCAAATCAACCAAATAATTGATCTTTTTTTTTTTCAATGTTTTAGCGCCTCTCTTCTTCCATTCTTAAGATTTGATTGTTGTTATTTTAAAGTTTTGGCATATACAGTATATGATTTTTTTTATATTGAAAAAAGAAATATTATTCGCATGTATATAAGAATCATATGGATGTTTTCGAAAGGAGGTTAGACTAAAGAAAAAGGGGATATCTCTTTCAATTTTTATAAACTACCTAGAGCTTGAAATAAATACTATTTGAAAGAAAATTTAAATAAAAATAAATGATCTGCTAAAACCTTTTTGTTTTTAAAATGAAAACTTGTTCATATGAATTTTTTTTTATCAAAAACTAAATTCAGCGAAATATATTTTTAAGCTTTTAAAAATAGAGTAATTCATAATTTAATCTTTAACTAATATAAAAGCCATATATTAGAGTGTAAAAGCTATTTAATTACCAATATTTTTGTTGGTCTGAACGCCAACCTTTGTCAAGGTACAACAAACTATTCCTTGATAAAGGTTGAAGTTTAGCCCAACTGAAATATTCGTGACCTTTCACATTCCATTCTTGTATATAAAATGAAAGTATTTAAGCACGGGTGTTTATTTTATATACAAAACAAACTTCTACTGTCTCTTACTGCGATGAAAAATATATTGGGAGGGCTTGGCTGATCAGTGGTGAACCCTCCCAGCGGTTTCGCCATTTTATACATCAAACGAGTAGAACAGTAGAAGTTTGTATTGTATACAAAAGAAACATAATTTTCATTATATATATGTTATATAAAAATATAATTTTATTTAAAATTATATATCATAGATTCAAATATTCTGTTAAATCGACCGCCAGAGAGGTCACGCTTTGCATATAAAAACTCGTTGTTGTTTCCCCGATGGCCGGCTCAAACTTTAGTACATTATGTAAATAAACTTTTATTTTCCTTGTTCTACTCGCCTTAAGCCAGACAGTATTTTTATCAAACCATGTTTTATATATATATATATTCCTTTAGTTCAATAAAGAAATCTCTGATCAAAACAATTTTATTATTCTTTCATGATTCTTGCCACGACTGCATTACCATAATCTTCAACATGATCCAAATTCAAGTAAAAAATCTCAAATATTTATTAAATATATTATTATATGGCGCGTTATTGCTTTGTATATGCCTTTTATATTATTTAAATATTTTTAAGTATCATATATATATTCAAGTTTATTCTTCACTCTTTATAATAAAAACATCTTACTCGTATATCTTATTATCTCTGTTCTTTAAAAATATCATTAAGGGGAATTTATTACACTTTGCTATTGATTATTTTAAATTTTCTATATTTGGTTTGCCATGCATTTCTACCAACTAATTGAATAAATGAGTATGGCCTTATAGTCTTATATTTGGTTTCTGAATCCTGTTTGTTTGGTTTCTGAATCCTGTTTGTTTGGTTTCTGAATCCTGTTTGTTTGGTTTCTGAATCCTCTCTGTTTGGTGTCTGAATCCTGTTTGTTTGGTTTCTAAATCCTCTCTGTTTGGTGTCTGAATCCTCTCTGTTTGGTGTCTGAATCCTGTTTGTTTGGTTTCTCAATCCTGTTTGTTTGGTTTCTCAATCCTGTTTGTTTTGTTTCTGAATCCTGTCTGTTTGGTTTCTGAATCCTGTCTGTTTTGATTCCTGTCTGTTTGGTTTCTGAATCCTGTTTGTTTGTCATTCAGAGCCCAGCGTACCATGAACTGCCCCCACAAGAAACTGCCTCAATGTCAACCTTCGCCCCACCCCCTCCTCCACCCCCACAGCCCGGCCCCTCCCACTCCAGCCTCTCCCTGAATCAGGATGGGGAGCCCATGCTGGTTACACAACTTCTCTAACTACTGCTACATGATCTGATAGTAATTTATGAAATCTTCCTCAATGAAAATTTATCTCCTAAATTCTTTTTAAACCAGGATACCCACTCAAACTCTCAACATCACAACTAAAGCTCTACTCCTGATGTATATGCAAGCTCAAATTCTGATTCATGGTCAAAAATTAATATTTTGATATATTTATTCACTGAAAAGGTCCTCGTCTTTTGCATTTGAATTCTTCCTCAAACCAATCTGGTCATACAACTGCTAAATCCATGCTCAAATATTAATTTTTGAAATGTTTTTTTTTTTTAATATAATATTCGATAATTTAGGGTTATCAACTTATAACGTAAAGAGCTATAAAATCTATTTATTTCAATTACAATACTAAATATTTGTTGATGCACAAAACTTGTACACTATCGAACTACTAAAATATAATCACAATCCTGCGCTTAACTAAACTAAAATACCAAATTTCAAAAATCTCTTTAGCTCGGTCAAATTTAAATTTTAATTTTCGCGATAAAAATGTTAAAACTTTTTTCATTGCAAAACTTTTATCTCAATGCATAGATATATTTAGTTCCTAATATATAATAATATATTTTATATAATCTTATAGATTCTCTATATCATATATATATAAATAATATTTAACAAATATAAACAAAATAAACATAAAAATATTTTATAAATGCGCATATATGATTTCAGATTATTTGAATAACATATTCTTGATATATTTATCTTTTGCCAATTAAACATTGTTTTCATTTATTTACATTCACATCTTACATTTTCGATGGACTCCTTAACCATCAATCTATATATATTCAAACTATATTCTTTATTTAAAAAACTCTGATCGCCATTTATTAATAATAATTAATAATTTTTATATGAATATACTAATTTTAAAATTGGCTTTGAACGTATTAATTTAGTATCGGTAGATAGGCGTTTTATAACGTTATAATGTTTAGCAAATATGACAATGATTAGGTTTGCACACACACACAATGTTAAGAATTTTATTCAATAGAAATTTATAAATTTCTAAATCTAATGTGTTTCCCCAAGATTTTCTTTAATACTTATGTAAACCGTTTTTCAACATTTTCAAATTTAATTTTAATGAATCACTGATTCATTAAAATGAAATATTTGTAATAAACATTCTTATATATTATAATACTTTTAATTTTTTCATTACAGTAAGAACAGTAGAAATTGTTTAATTTTTAAAAAGAATCATACGCGTCTATAATAGTTTCAAATTCTCATAAAAGATGGTGAGCTAATGTATAATTATATTTTTTGTGCATGGAATATATTTTCGAATATTTATAATTTCTCACTTTTAAATAGATTCAGTTTACCTTTATAATTTGAACATTTTCACTTGAAATATTCGAGGTTATACCAAAGTTAAATCTTAAAATATCTATATACAGTTAAACATGTCTATAGCGTCCCCTCTAAATAAGCGCCTCCCTCTCTATAGCGCTCGATTTTAAATACGTAGTACGATACGAGATTTACATTAAAAGTGACCTGTCTATAGCACCCTATATTGGTGAGTCCCAAAAGGGGGCGCTATAAACAGGTTTAACTGTATATATAATATGTTCAATATATAATAATTTACCACACTGTAGGTAGTTTTTTCAGTTCTTTTCATCTTCGAAATAAATGGCCAGTTGTGCTTAGTGTATTATTTAAAGAAAAGCAACAGATTTAACACAAACAATATCTTACATAATTAAATATATTTAAAAAGATGCATATACTGTATTTATAGGTATTTTATTGTTCCAATATTTCGAGGGGCAACTCGCCTCTTTATCGAGGATGTTTGTGTTTTTTACTAAAACATATGAACACGCGTACAACCACTCTCGTTCTACAAGGCCAATGAAAGAGTTGTATCTTTGATTTAAATATTACATTCAGTATATATATAAGCTAATATAAATTCTGGACAAAGTATATAGAAATATAAATATTCAAAATTTGTCCATATTCGTGATTTAGTTATTTAGAAATTCATATGTAGTTAATCTTAAATTAGTAACAATTTATTTATTCTTAAAATCCTTACAGATATTCGTAAAAATGACTATTTTTAAAAAACTTTACTACATTTTAAAGCGACAATTGGTTCTATTTTAAAATAAAAAACGTATTTTTTAACGTAATAAATGTAGAATTGATAATAATCTTCTTTTATATATACTCTTACAAATTTGATTTGAAAAATTCCGAATTTTTCATTTCAAAATGTATTACTAGCAAATCACTTTTAAAATTTGCCATAGCCAGGCTTTAAAATTTCTAACTGAATAACATCTAGCGAATTATAATGTGTCAAATTTCCATTTATTTCTTCATTGCCATTCTTTCACTTATTATTTATTTTGCATTATTTTATTAATATATTTGAATTTTTTTCTTATATATATACAAATTTATATTAGAATATATTTAGTTATTAAAATGGCTTTTAATATATACTAAAGGCCTTTAAGTAAAAATCAATTTAAAAAGCATTTATTATATCAAATTGTAATCTATTAATTAGCATATGTTTCCGCTACAGGTTTAGTATATTATATAATCAAATATTTAATTTTCTATATACGCTTTTCTTGGATTCATAATTTAATGAAGCGTTCATTTATTTTCGAAGATATATATATTTTTTGCAAATAGAGAAATTCATAAATAAATCTTTAATTAAAATGGCATATATTGGATCAAAATATCAATTATTTTGATTTTGATCCAATATATGCCTTTTTAATTTAATGAAGATATATATATTTGAAGTAACTTTAATCCTTTAAGAAATTTTCGCAAATATACGTATGTAAGAATAGTATTGTCTGTCATACACAATATATATAGTAATAGAAAACTTTGATCATGTTTAGCTTTTTTTTTTCAATATCAAAATTAACCATTTTCGTAGTTTTATAATTTTAAAAGGTATATGCTGCCATAATAATGTTCTATATACTTTATTCTTTTGTTATTATTTTATATTATAAATAAAATTTCTACAACCTGTCTCTTTTGTAAATAAGTTTCAATGTAAATATATTTGTTATTTTTTATATAACTATTTAGACGATGTGATTATATACCTTTTAAACAAACGTTTAGGTATATATATATCTATATTTTTATTATAATTATAACACCTATACTAGTATTGCAACATCTTCGTACACATTTATTTTTAGCAAATCTTTATTGTCTTAGTAAAGTCTGATACAGCCTTTTATTGTTTATTTTCGGAACGCCAAAAAGTGACAAAAACAAATCAAAAAGGGATGATGATAACCTGCGTCTTGCAGATTAACATTTTCATAGAAACATATATATATACATATTTATTGCTAGCTATATATCACCATCTTCTCTCTTCAAACACGAAATCTCACAGGCGGTCTCCTCGCTCGAGGTGGGTTCCGCCTCAGGAAAGGACCCTCCTCTTTCAAGGCCTCGGGGTCCAGCGAGCGAAGAGGCTCCAATGACTTTCCATCGTCTGTATCACTCTGAACCTCTGAATCTTGATCCGACCGCTGGCTAGTTAGTCCTGGCGACAGCGACTCCATATAACCTCTGTCTCGTACAACCTCCGAGATTATGGCACTGGGACCTGCTCCTCTTGAGTGCTCGGGTTGACGCTCTCCATCTCCACTCTCATCTTCCTCACCATTCCTCCACCTTTTTCTAATTTGATCCCTGTGATAGGCCTTTACCTGTCCGTGGATCAAAATGGTGTAGACTCTAGTTCCCTTCTTGCCCACAATTTTTCCTGGGATCCATTTATCACCACCTCTAAAGTTTTTACACCACACTAAATCATCTATCTGGAATTCTTCCAAATGGGTTCGCCGATCATACTTCATTTGCCTGGCTTGCTGGTCCCTAACTCTAGATGCCAAGCTGGGATGTATCAACGATACTCTGGTTCGAAGCGCACGCCCAATAAAGAGCTCTGATGGAGTCTTTCCCGTTGTCACATGCGGGGTGCTTCGATATGCCAGAAGAACTTTTGATAAGGTGTCTTGAATGGTATCCCCAATTTTCCTTTTATTTTTATCCAGGGCAGTCTTAATTGTTCTAACCGCTCTTTCAGCCAAGCCATTACTTTGCGGGTGGTACGCCGGGATCAATGTCTGTTTAATTCCATTTCCTTCCAGAAAACCTTTCATTTCACTACCAGTAAACTGAGGTCCATTATCAGATACAAGTTCCTCCGGTAGACCATAGGAAGAAAAAAGTCGCCGTAGTTGCTCAATGGTTTTGCGTGTGGTGGTCTCTCTCATTGGGATGGCTTCGATCCACTTTGAATGACTATCTACTACTATTAATAAATTAATGTTTTCCTTATTTGCAAAATCAATGTGAATTCTTTGCCAAGGTCTGGTTGACCATTTCCAGGGTTGCCATTTTCCTTTATTTGGCCCATCCTGGGATTGCTGACAGCTTCTGCACTTATTTACCAAAAACTCGATTTGGGTATCTAGATTTGGCCACCAAAAATGTGATCTTGCTACAGCCTTCATTTTGTTCATACCGGAATGAGTCTCATGAAGACAGTTCAACATTTTTATTCTGAGAGATGGTGGAATGACAACTCTCATTCCCCAAACCAAACACTCCCCATCTACAGTTAGCTCAAGTTTCCTTTGAAAATAAGGTCTGAGGTGATCAGCCACCTTTTCAGGCCAGCCTTGCTGAGTATAAAATTTGGCCAATGAGAGCACTTCGTCTTTTTCAGTTTCCGTGGCAATTTCCTCTGCTGTGATCGGCAATTCTTCCACATAGGATAAAGCATAGACATTATTTAATCTTGGAATTTCTTCACAGCCCACCGGAAAACGTGACAGAAGATCTGCATTCCCATGGTCTTGAGTTCTTCGAAATTTAATATCGTAAGTATAAGCTGACAAAATAAGCGCCCAACGCTGCAATCTTGAAGTAGATAAGGTGGGGATTCCTGATCTTGAGCCCAAAATGGTCACCAATGGCTTATGGTCTGTAATAAGAATAAATTTTCTTCCATAAATAAATTGATGAAACTTGGTAACTCCATAAATAATGGCTAGAGCCTCCTTCTCAATCTGAGAATAATTTTGTTCTGCTACCGATAAAGTCCGTGAGGCAAACATAATCGGTCTCTCCTGGCCTTCTATAATATGTGACAACACAGCGCCCACTCCAATCTGCGATGCATCAGTGGCCAAACACAATGGCAAAGTCGCATCATAAGGGACTAGCACCCTCTCCGAGGTAATGCTATTCTTGCACTTGTCAATGGCCTCTCCACATTCCTTTGTCCAAACCCAAGGACTTTTTTTGTGAAGAAGCTCATGAAGAGGCTTCAAAAGCTCTGGCAAATTGGGTATGAACTTCCCATAAAAGTTTACCAAACCAAGAAATGACCTTAATTCAGAGATATTCGTAGGCGTTTTGGCCTTCTGTATTGCTTGTACCTTATGATCTAAAGGTCTGATGCCCTCTTCCGTGACAAGATGTCCTAAATATTCAATTTCTTTTTGCAAAAATAGGCATTTTTCTTTCTTTAGTTTGATATTATACTTCGCCAAGCGAGCAAATATAGTCTTCAACAACGCCAGATGTTCTTCAATTGATGCTGTGGCTATAAGGACATCATCAATATAACAAATTACGCCTCCTATACCTGACAAAACCCTATCCATTACAGATTGAAAATAACTGGGCGCATTTGCCAATCCAAATGGCATTCTCTTAAACCTGAAAAGCCCTTTATGAGTATTTATCGTTAGTAACGGTCGGGTGCCTGGGTCCACCTCTAATTGCAGATAAGCGTTCCTCAAGTCCAATTTAGAAAAGTATTTTCCCTTGGCCAATGTGGAGAATAAATCTTGCTGTGTGGGAAGGGGATAGGCCGCAGTGTCCAAATATTTATTTAGAGTTACCTTGAAGTCGCAGCAAATTCTGATCTCTTTATTTTTCTTCGGCACTACAACCACTGGAGTGGCCCATTTACTGCTCGCCACCTCACATAGATAACCCTTAGCCACCATTTTGTCTAATGCTTCAGTAACTGCTGGCCTAATGGCGAAAGGCACCGGACGAGCCTTATGGAAAATTGGATTCACATCACACATGTTTACTGAAAATGTGAAACCTTTTATTGGTTCAGTTGTCTCCACAAATAGGGCTTGATTTTCCTTCAAAATTTCCTCAATGGTAATTTCCACAGGCATATGTTTTACCGCGAAACAGCCCAATTTCAATCTATTTATCCATTCTCTTCCCATCAAAGCCCTCTTTTCTCCTTTCACCACCAACGCTCTAAGTTTGTAAGTAATATCTTGACACTCCACTTTGACATTGATTTTACCCAGAATGGGTACCACGGTACCATCATAAGTTCTTACAATAATACTCGCTTTTTCCAATTTCAAGTGTTGAAGACTATTTTTAAAATCCTTTTCTGATATCAGTGTTAGACCACTACCCGTATCCATTTCAAATTTAATAAAGTTTCCTTCTACTTTTAACTCCATCAGATAGGGAGGGTCACTTGAGGCAAAATTAATTTTATACTCAGGTATCGTCACGCTTATAATTTTCTGGACATACTCTTCCTCCTCTTCTTGGTCTCCTATCTGATGTATATTTCCCGGCTGATTCTGATGTTGCCTTAGATTTCTTCTACTGCTCCAACATATTGAGGCAATGTGTCCTTTTTTATTACACTTAAAGCATATCGCCTCCTTAAATCTACATAGTTCTTTATGCTGTTTACCACAATGTTTACATTTGCCATTCTGGAAATTTGATTCAACCTTGCGTTCCATCCTCAACTTATCTACACAATCTTCACCCTGCTCCAAGTGAAATAATTTTGTATTTTTCTCGGCTGCTTCCATAGATAATGCTATCTCAATTACTTTAGCTAAAGAAATGTCGCCCTCCGACAAAATTCTATTTTGTATTTTGGCATTATATAATCCACAAACCATTTTATCACGTAAAGAATCCTCCAGAAAATTTCCAAAGTTGCATGAGGAAGCCAAACGCTTAATTTCCACCAAGTAATCCGAGATGCTTTCTTCCTTTAATTGCATTCTTTTAAAAAAAATGAACCTCTCTACTACAATTGAGCGCTTTGGAGAGAAGTGCCTTTTCAAGATATCTATTAGGTTATCAAAAGTTTTATCTTTAGGTAGAATAGGACTGCACAAATTCTTCAAAACACCATATGTTTTACTATAAGCCTTTTTCTTCTCATCCCCTGCCTCCTCCAATATGAGAAACTGTTCCAATCGTTCATAAAACGTTTCAAAAGTTTCAGTTTCCTCATTATATTCCTTAAATTGGTAACTAGCCATTTTTTTTTCACTCTTTCTTAAATTTGCATCCCAAAACTTTGCAATTTGTGTCTTTTAAAATTTACTTTCAATTATATGCAAAATCAAAGATATTTTCTAAAAATATTTACTTCAAAATTCGAGGGTACTTACTCTTATATCCTCGTCGCCAAATGCAACATCTTCGTACACATTTATTTTTAGCAAATCTTTATTGTCTTAGTAAAGTCTGATACAGCCTTTTATTGTTTATTTTCGGAACGCCAAAAAGTGACAAAAACAAATCAAAAAGGGATGATGATAACCTGCGTCTTGCAGATTAACATTTTCATAGAAACATATATATATACATATTTATTGCTAGCTATATATCAAGTATTATTAATAAAGAGATGGAAATTTGAACTTTTTCTAATCAGGAAAGGCAAAATTAAAATATATATATATTTGATTTCAAAATAAGCGATAAATTTATCTTATACTTTTATTGTTAAATGTCTTTTGATAAAATTGTCGTTTGATATTAACACAAATATCTAGTTAGAAAAAAGTGTTAAATTATTAAATAAATTTGAAGTTCTTTTAATATATATATATATAATATAAATATTTATTTTCTCTAAATTATGAACTTTTCATAAAAGTTTTTTTTAAAATTCAACTAATACATTTTCAATGATTTTCTGGTATATTATACGAAAAGGATACGTAAATAATGATCTTTAAACTATTTTATAGAGTATTTACAAATAAATTCATTGTAGATATATTTAAATAAGATGTATTTTCCGTGTTCCAAAGAATAACTGCCTTTATTTTAAATACAATGATTTGCAAAAGGAAAAATCACAAAATTAGAGATAACTGTGAAACCAACGGGTGAATTGTAATGGTGGACATCTAAATATATGTGGTAAGGTAAAAAAAAAAAAAACATGGAAATTATTTCTGTATTATTTTTTAGTAAAGAATACCTATTTAGAATTGACAACATGAATATTCCAGGGTAACTTAGGAAATTTTTCAATTTCTCTTCTCAATTGATGTAATTTTACATGATTTATCATTATTTTTGTGATTTTTCCTTATCCTTTTAAGCAAACCAATGTATATATAATATGATAATTCATAAGCCAACTTTGTAAACTACTGATCATTATGTTTTATCTATTTTTGTATATTATGTGTTTAACACTTCAAATAAAAACTTTCTTTACATAATGTAGTCTGTTTCATATAAATTATTATCTGATTGGACAGTTATACAAGAACATGCAGACAAACTTGGGAAGGATTGAGATGATATAGGTCTGGTTTTGAGACTCCCTACATTCAAGTAAATCGTTCATGTTTTGTGCTTGTTATTAAAGTTTATAACACATTTAAACTTTATATATTTTATTCAATGAAGATCAAAATTACATAAACATCACAATTAATTATATATCATAACTACATAACATTAAGCCATCTGTTTTCAGTTTTGTTTTTGTCACTAGTCCAATATTTTTATTTTCACAGACTAAATTATGAGATTAATTTATAAATGAAATATTATGAAATACAAATAAACAACTATAAACATCAATTCAGTGAGACCTCATTGATCCTTAAGATGATGCAACTGTGGGAAGGTCATAGGTCAAAATAAATAAAATAAGAACGCAGAACTAAAATATTTTTAGAGACGAAAAGAAACACATTACCAAAAATTAATTGTTGAAGATTTTTATCGATAGATGGCAATTAAATTTATATAATATAAAATATTTTTATCTATATTTAAACTATTTTAAAAATATTTTTAAACACTTTATTATATTTACATAAGACCAAATATTTTGTAGAACAACTTCTAAGTGAAAATTCGAACCATGTACCTATAGTAAACATGTATAAATAGCAGTGTTTTACTTTAAATATAGGTTGACGTTCTTTTTTCTATATAGATATATTGGTAAAATAAACAATTTAATAAATGTAAATATCTATAACTGATTAAAAATACGAAAATATTTTCTCACAATGAGTTTCTTTTTATTATGAAATTTTTATCATGAATAGAAACCTATTACTGTTAAGATAAATGCAACAATAGGTGATTAAAGTACAGAAGACTTAACTATGAACCATTATGATAGTCATGGACTGATATAATGCTGGAGAATAAATAGAAATAAGAAGTTGGATTTTTTATAAGAACAATGGTCTGTTGACAATATATTGGGGTTATAGAAATGATGTAAGAAAATACATAAGAAGTAAAAGTGCTTGTTTTTTTTAATATTTATTTATTTATTTATTATCCTCTCTAGTTCACGTGGTACAGGCCATGATAATCATGGTGGGTATATAATAATAATATATTTTATATAATCTTATAGCTTCTATATATCAAATATATATAAATATGTAAGAGAATCAGAGGCTGGATCTCAGAAAGTATTGTTTAATTAACAATAATATTATATTAAGATGACAAGGAAAAAAAACAAAGAGAGTCAAAAAAGGCAAGCGCAGTAGCAGACAACAAAAGCAAAACTTAAACTACAGGTAGACAGTGTGGCGCCAGGTCACGTGATTTCTGGTAGAAGGTGTCGTTGCCAGGCAACAGCTGACGTGCGAAGTTACCCTCTCCAACACTCCCACCTAACAAGCACTTTGTTGTTTCAAACAGTCCAAGTTGGCTTCTTAGTCTTCTATACCTTTCTGGAGGTAGAGCTTTCGTAAATATGTCTGCAGCTTGATCATTGGAGCAGACATAAAGAAGGTCAATTGCATGTTTTTGAAAATGATCTCTGATAAAGTGATACGAAATATCAATATGTTTAGTTCTTTTGTGGTATTCTGGGTTGTGAACAAGTCTTATGCAGCTTTGATTGTCGCAAAAAATTGTTGTAGGCTTTACTTGTTCTTGATGTAGCTCGCGTAGAAGTAGTCTCAGCCAAATTGCTTCTTTCGTTGCTTTGGAAGCCGCAATATATTCAGATTCTGTTGTTGACAGAGACACACAATTCTGTTTTTGACTTCACCAAGAAATAGGTCCATTATTCAACATGAACACATATCCGATGGTTGATTTTCTTGTGTCTAGGTCTCCAGCAAAATCAGCATCGGAAAAACCTATCAGAGATGTAGTGCAGGAACTCCCACCAAACCAAATACCGATGTTTTTCGTAGCTTTTAAGTATCCAAATATTTTCCTTACTGCGGTCCAATGTGAAGGTCCTGGGTTGTTCATAAATTGGCTAACCCTGCTGACTGTGTAGGCAATATCAGGTCTAGTTCCAGTCATGAGGTACATTAAACTACCAATTGTCTTCATGGTAAACGGATTGCGGATTTCGACAAATTAGAAAGAAGGAATCATATATCGCCGCAACTCTTTTTATTATTATAGCGGTTAAGGAATATAATTAGCTGAAGAAGGGCTTGCCCGAAAGCTTCCTTAACCGCTATAATAATAAAAAGAGTTGCGGCGATATATGATTCCTTCTTTCTAATTTACCAATTGTCTGTCTGTATGGAATCTTGTTCATTTCTTCAATTTCCTGATTATCCTTTGGGCACATCTCTTTTGTTAGTTTTGAGTAAGGATCAGAAGGTACAGATTGTAACTTAATTTCAAGAAGGTTGTAATGTTCAAGTGTTCTTTCAATGTATGAGGCTTGATGTAGAAATAACATTTTAGTTGTTCTATCTCGATATATTTGTAGACCAAGGAAATAATCGGCAGTAAAAGTTTTTATTTCAAAATTGGAATTTAAGTACTGTACTATATCATCTAAATGTTGTTTATTTACACTGCAGATTAAGCAATCATCTACATATATTGCAAGTAATATGTAAGCCTGTTTACATTTCATTGTATAGACACATGAATCTGATATGCTAGGTTTGAGATCAAACTTAATTAAAAACTCATGAAATTTCTTGTTCCACATTCTGGGGGATTGCTTAAGACCATAGATGCTTTTCTGAAGAGAGCAAACATGATTTGGAAAATCTGGGTTTTCATAACCTTGGGGTTGTTCCATGTAAAGTTCTTCTTCCAAATCACCATTCAAGAAGGCAGATTTTACATCTAATTGAATCATTTCCATATCAAGTGATGCACAAAGTGATAAGATTGTTCTTATTGAATCGAATTTTACTACTGGAGAAAAAGTTTCACCATAATCAAGTCCTGAATTTTGTGAATAACCTTTCCCAACTAGTCTAGCCTTAAACATTTTATTTGATCCATCTGCATTTTGCTTTATTTTGTATACCCACTTGCATGCAATAGCTTTTCTGTCTGATGGTAGTGTCACATAAGTCCATGTTTGATTTTTCATCAAGAAATCGAATTCATCGTCCATAGCTAGTTTCCACTTTTTTGAGTTTTGTCCTACAATTGCATCTTCATATTTCAATGGTTCTTGGTCATGGACATAACAAGCATATGAAATAGCTCTTGTACAGTTGGTTGATGATTGTTCCTTTTCTCTGATTTATTCCTGAGAGGGTATCGACATGATTCTTCTGGTTTGGAACTGGTATTTGTGCTATCAACACTTTCTTCACTATATACAGTTACCTGCTCTTGTTGGTTATCCTGAATATTTTCTGATGTATTAGCTTCAGTAAATATTACATCTCTGCTTATGATAATTTTTCTAGCAATAGGATCCCACATTCTATAATTTTTGTTAGTTTCAGTATATCCAACAAAAAATATACGAATACTCTTTTTGTCTAATTTCTTTCTGTTATCTTTTGGTATATGCACATAAGCGTTACATCCAAAAGTTTTCAAATGTAAGATGGAGGGTTTTCTCTTGTACCATATTTCATAAGGTGTAGAATTTCCCAATACTTTAGTAGTACATCTATTTAAGAGATAGACTGCTGTGTTTACGGCTTCAGCCCACAGTTCAAGCGGCATTTTTCTTCCATGTAACAAGCATCTAGCTGATTCAACTATTGTTCTGTTATCTCTTTCAGAAATTCCATTCTGTTCTGGGGTATATGGAGCAGAGTTCATGAACAATTCCTAGAGATTTTAGATAATCAGAAAAATTCTTATTTAAGAATTCTGTGCCATTATCTGTTCTGAATCTTTTTATTTTATTTCCAGTTTCAGTCCTAACTATTTTTACAAATTCTTTAAATTTCTCAAGTACATCTGATTTATGCCTAATGAAGTAGGCCACTCTAAATCTGCAGTTACATAACACAAATATAAAAGAAACATTCGTGCTTTTAAATCCTTTCATTTTATATGTATAGAGGGCGCGTTATTGCTTTGTGTTAAAGTATATCTATATTAATAAAATGCAAATTTCATAAGAGGACATCACTAAAAACTTTCGTTACAATGCATCAATTTCGACCAAATTTTCAACATTTATGTAAAACGAGATGGAGCAGGTTATGCTTAACGTCAAAATATTTTTCCCTAACATTAACATGCGTAACTTCGCTGTTATCGATTAAATACAAAAAAATCAACAGAGTTAATTTTATTTATATATAAATACAAAATTAAATTTCAACAGAGTTAATATTTTTACATACTAGCTAATAATCTCAATCTAAAAAATATAATATAAAAAGCCAACAATGAAGAGTGAATGTAAGATAAAAAGCCAACAATGAAGAGTAAATGTAATATAAAAAGCCAACAATGAAGAATGAATGTAAGATAAAAAGCCAACAATGAAGAGTGAATGTAATATAAAAAGCCAACAATGAAGAATGAATGTAAGATAAAAAGGCAACAATGAAGAATGAATGTAAGATAAAAAGCCAACAAAGAAGAGTAAATCTACTTATATAATTGCCTTATTCTGTCTGTGTGAAGTTCACTGTGTGAAGTTCACAGATAGATTTTGGTCAGAATATAATATAAAAAGCCAACAATGAAGAGTAAATATGATATAAAAAGCCAACAATGAAGAATGAATGTAAGATAAAAAGCCAACAATAAAGAGTAAATGTAATATAAAAAGCCAACAATGAAGAATAAATTTAAGATAAAAAGCCAACAATGAAGAGTAAATATAATATAAAAAGCCAACAATGAAGAATAAAGGCAATGTGACACGGGAAAAAATGTTCACTAGATAAAACTATGATTTTCTAATGTAGAAAATTAGGAAAGACAAAATTCAGGATGACACGGCACACAGGGACCGGGAAAAAATGTTCACTTTATCGAGAGATTCAAATTTACGAGTTTCAAATTATCAAAATATATCTTTTTTTTTAAATAAGTTTTTAGAGAATTGTTTTAACAAATGTTCGCTAGACAAACCTTTACTCGGGTAAAACCCCGGGCGAAGCCGAGTACGTTTTATAAGTTTATAGAGAATTGTTTTAACAAATGTTCGTTAGACAAACATTCACTCGGGTAAAACCCGGGCGAAGCCGGGCACATCCGCTAGTAGATATATAAATATTCAAAATTTGTGCATATTCGTGATTTAGTTATTTAGAAATTCATATGTAGTTAATCTTAAATTAGTAACAAATTATTTCTTCTTAAAATCCTTACAGATAATCGTAAAATAATTATTTTTTATAAACTTTACGAAATTTTTAAGCGAGAATTGGCTCCATTTTAAAATTTAAAAAACGCATTTTTTTAACGTAATGAAGGTAGAATTGATAATAATCTTCTTTTATATATACTCTTTCAAATTTGATTTTAAAAAAAATTCGAAATTTTTCATTTTAAAATGTATTACTAGAAAATCACTTTTAAAATTTGCCATAGCCAGGCTTTAAATTTCAAAACTGAATAACATCTAGCGAATCATAATGTGTCAAATTTCCATTTATTTCCTCATTGCCATTCTTCCACTAATTATTTATTTTGCATTATTTTATTAATATATTTGAAATACTTTTTCTTATATATATACAAATTTATATTAGAATATATTTAGTTATTAAAATGACTTTATCTTTATACTAAAGGCCTTTAAGTAAAAATCGAATTTAAAAAAAGCATTTATTATATCAAATTGTAATCTATTAATTAGCATGTTTCCGCAACAGGTTTAATATATTATATAATAAAATATTTAATTTTCTATATACGCTTTTCTTGGATTTTATAAGTTAATGAAGCGTTCATTTATTTTCGAAGATATATATATTTTTTGAAAATAGAGCTATCCATAAATAAATCTTTAATTAAAAAGGTGAAGAGGGGATTTTCTGACGTTATTGTCTGATATCCATGAGCCTCTTTCTTTCTCAGGGAGTTCACAAAAAATAACACATCCTGCTACAAAAAGGATATATAGTTTGCGTGTATCCTGTACGCACTGGGGTTAAAAAAAGGAAGGACATAAACTCTGGTTAAATTTACATTATATATTTATTTATCTCTTTTTTTGACCAAAAGAAAAACACAAAGATAAGAAAAAAAAAAAATAAATATGCAATGACGATTGAGTGGGAAAGTTTACATATATATATTTGTTTGAAAAAAATTAATTATAAAAGAAAATACTTAACTTTAGTGCTTCTTTTTGTTGGAAGGCTGGAGACCCCTCCCCAATAATTCTTAGAACTACATTTTAACGAGCTTCCCTCTACTATCTTATCTATTATTGACCAGCTCCCCCAAAAACTTGCTTGCCACCAACTTTTTCCTCCCAGGGTGACCAAACAAAAATTAAAAAAAAATAAAATAAATCTTTATCTGTGATAAGAAAGACATTTAAAAAAAATAAAATTATAATAAAAAATTATCTTTCGAAATATTAATTTAAAAATATTAATTAAAAAATAGAAAGCCCAAAATAGCTGCTTATTTAAAATAAAAGGAAAATTCATTATAGTACTAAATGTTATTTAAAAAAAAAACTAGAAATAAAAAAGGAGGTGAAGAGATGGGCTGGTTTTTTTACAGAGAAGAATTACAGAGAAGTCCGCTTCATTGTCCACCGGCTTTTTCTTGATTCTGTGGGTGACTTTGTGGAGGCTCCAGAAGTGGCCTCTACAATCCTTCCCCGCCAAGACCACGGGATTTGGGCTTGCGAGGGAGCAGGACTATCTCCGGGGTCAAACGTGGAGGTCATGGATGCTCTGGCTTGCGAGGGAGTAAGGCAAATCTCCGGGGTCAAACGTGGAGGTCATGGATGCTCTGGCTTGGGAGGGAGCAAGGAAAATCTCCGGGGTCAAAAGTGGAGGTCATGGATGCTCTGGCTTGCGAGGGAGCAAGGCAAATCTCCGGGGTCAAAAGTGGAGGTCAGGGATGCTCTGGCTTGTGAGAGAGCAAGGCAAATCTCCGGGGTCAAAAGTGGAGGTCATGGATGCTCTGGCTTGCGAGGGAGCAAGGCAAATCTCCGGGGTCAAAAGTGGAGGTCAGGGATGCTCTGGCTTGCGAGGGAGCAAGGAAAATCTCCGGGGTCAAAAGTGGAGGTCATGGATGCTCTGGCTTGCGAGGGAGCAAGGCAAATCTCCGGGGTAAAAAAAAATGGAGGTCAGGGATGCTCTGGCTTGTGAGAGAGCAAGGCAAATCTCCGGGGTCAAAAGTGGAGGTCATGGATGCTCTGGCTTGCGAGGGAGCAAGGCAAATCTCCGGGGTCAAAAGTGGAGGTCAGGGATGCTCTGGCTTGCGAGGGAGCAAGGAAAATCTCCGGGGTCAAAAGTGGAGGTCATGGATGCTCTGGCTTGCGAGGGAGCAAGGCAAATCTCCGGGGTCAAAAGTGGAGGTCATGGATGCTCTGGCTTGCGAGGGAGCAAGGCAAATCTCCGGGGTAAAAAAAAATGGAGGTCAGGGATGCTCTGGCTTGTGAGAGAGCAAGGCAAATCTCCGGGGTCAAAAGTGGAGGTCATGGATGCTCTGGCTTGCGAGGGAGCAAGGCAAATCTCCGGGGTCAAAAGTGGAGGTCAGGGATGCTCTGGCTTGCGAGGGAGCAATAGCACTGTCTAAAAATAAAAAAAAATATCAAAACAAAGGGCGCCATGCATTCTATTTATTCGCCAGTTGAATGCAAGACTGGCTTTTTTAATTCCACTCTGTGACACGGATAGTATTGTGATAGGTATATCCGGAGTCTTAGGGTGCCTGGAACACAAGGGTTATAAACACATATATACATGAAACGTATCTAAGGTTTCGCACACGCCAATATGCAGGGACTTATTGTTAGCGTGAATGAAGAAAGAAACGTTGCAAGCTTCTGACTCAATTTATTTCAATCACGCGTCTCATTTATATAGTTACAAATATTTACATAAATCCTAACAGTGTAAAATTTACATCTACAAATAATTTATAAGCAGAATGTGACAAACCCCCCTACTAAAAAAAAAATAAATCTCAGATTTATTTACACAAATGGAGGTTGGGAGGGGTTGGAAGGTTAGAGAGAAAAAAAAAACATTCTGCAGAGAGAAAAAAATAAAATAAAATAAAATAATAATAATAATAATAATAATAATAACAATAATAATAAAAGTATTATCACTATGGCAGTAGGGCAGTCGGACCTGATAGTTGGGGTATCCAGGTGCGTACCTAATTCACTGTATCGCATAGTGACCATTTTACTAGAGATCCCTGGGGTGACCGGCCTGTAAAAAAAATATATATATATTTTTTTCTCCTTCCCAGGCGTGTCACTTAGAACATATGTAACAGGGCTGTATTGTCCATTATTAGCTGAGTCCTTCAATGTTTGTAGAGAGAATTCAAGCCCTACCATTGAAGTAGAAAAACCACATGGACGCAAAAGAAACATTTTGCGGTATTAAGCAGCCCCTCAGAGAGTGGAAACTCCTTTCGAACGTTTGGCCATGGTCAGATTACATACATCCATTAAAATCCTCCACATCTTGGAAGGGAAATGGATAATTCCGCCTGCCTTCATTCGAGGTTGAAATAGGGTCCCATAATTTTAATTTAGATACATTAACTATTGTGCTGGGCTTATTTTCAGGCTGGCACGGTTTATTTATTTCAACTGTGTGAGGGGATGGGGTAGAAAGAACGGTGTATGGGTCTGGATAATAAACTGGTGACAGTTTGCCATGGCCTACCTGATGAGGGATTCGATACAAAACCTTATCTCCAATTTTTAAATTCGGGAATCTATGTGAACTATTGTATCTTTTAACTAACCGTTTATGCAATTCCTCGGTTTTTTCATTGGCAATGGTTCGGGCCCTTTCTACTGGCGGATACGGATTAGTAAGATCAGACATGTAGGAAGGGAGGGTCCCGTACAGCAAGTATATCGGAGGGAATGTAGTCGTAGAGTGGGGTGTGTCTCTATATTCTTCCAGCGTTTTTTGTAACAATTTTGGCCAAGGGGCCCTAGGGTTACCTTGATGTTGTATTTTTAACCTTCCAATCAACGTTGCATTAGCCCGTTCTACTAGTCCATTACACTCTGGATGGGACGGGGAGGTCATCACGTGCTTTATACCTTTCTCCTGAAGAAATTTATTGAATCTCTTCGAGACAAACGAGGGATGTCTATCCGTGACTAAGATTCTAGGTTTTCCTATATTTAATAATTGGTTTATGATATTTATGTACGTCGCGATGGATGTGCCTTTGGAAGCATATCCCCAGATATATCGTGAATGATGGTCGATAACGGTATGGACACAATTTTTTGCACTATTATAACCTCCTAGGCCCAAAACCGTATCCAAAGCCACGACATCGAAGGGTTTTGCCGCCCTAGGCAATGATCCCATCAGTCCATAGGAGGGCTGGGTGCTACTCTTTATTGTTTGACACTCCTTGCAATTCTTAACATATTTCTTTATCTTCCCTATCATCCCCTTAAAATAGTATTGAACGGACAGTGCTCTGATCATAGCACTGATGCCTGGGTGTCCTAAAGATTCATGGGCTTTCTGAATCAGGTCATCTTGGAGCTCCGGGGGAACAACTACTCTATCCTTGTTATTAAGTCTTATATAAGTAATACCATCCACTATAGAGTATAATTTTGAAGGTGGTATCGATAAATCACCCTGGTTTTGTTTCAAGGCTTGAGCTGACAAAAAATAAGAGTATGGAAGTCTGGAGAGCATGTCGGCTTCGTGATTTTCACAACCCTTGTTGTAATTAAAATCCAAGTCATATTCGGACAACTTCAAAGACCATCGGAACAGTCTCCCATTGGTGTGTTTGAAGCTATTCAGCCATATTAGCGCCTTATGATCCGTGTGAACTATGACGTGACTGCCGGATATGTAAGGGTGGTAGCGCTTACAAGTCTCGACCACCGCGAGCAGTTCTAGTTCTGTTATCGTATATTTAGACTCGGCACCTCGCAAAGCCCTACTGAAATAGGTGAACGGCTTTTGCGTGCCATCAGGATATTCCTGTTTAAGCACCGCTCCTATACCCGAGGTACTGGCATCACAATAAATATGTGTAGCCAAAGAAGGGTTAAAAAGTTGAAGTATTGGTTTGGAGCATAGCGCTTCCTTTAAACCCTCAAAGCTTCTCTGACATTCCTCCGTCCAGATAAACCGGGAGTTTTTCTTGAGAAGCTCATTCAAAGGGGCTCTTAGGTTGTTAAAATTATTTATAAATTTCGCGTAATGTGTCACGCTTCCCAAAAAGGATCTTAAACATCTCAAATCACGAGGTGGGGGCAATGATTTGATGACATCGACATTAACGCCCGAAGGCGAGATCTGGTTCTCCGAAATTTCATAGCCGAGATAAGTTATCCTTTTCATAAATAGTAGACATTTATATCTCCTTAACTGTATGCCTTCTTTTCTTAAAATCTCGAATATTTGTCCGAGGTGTTTTAAATGGGATTCCTCGTTTTCTGAAAATACTAAAATATCATCAAAATAAGATGTTACATTATCAAGTTTGTATTTCTGCAGAATGGCAGAGAGCTTTCTATTAAATATTGCAGGGGCGGTCTTTAATCCAAACGGCAATCTACACCAGACATAAGAGCCCTCAGAAGTTGAGAAACATGTCATCTCCCGATCTTTTGGATGAAGAGGGATTGTCCAGTAAGCGCTCAAGATATCGAGGCATGAAAATACTCTGGCGCCCTGTACCTTCTGAACTATATCCTCCATTAACGGAATAGGGAACGAATCCGAAATTATTTTCCTATTTAGGAGTCTATAGTCGATACAAAGCCTAACCCTTCCCTCGCCCTTCTTGGGTGCGAGCGTCACAGGTGCGCTGTATGGGGAAGACGCAGGTTTGATTAAACCGTATTTTAACAATTGCTCAATCTGTTGATTTATCAAGTCCCGATCTCTCAAGCTATGACGATATGGTCTAACACAGACAGGCTTTTTGTCACTCAGTCTCAGTCTTGGAGGCTGGATGTTCAAGGGTTTTATATTAAATTTGTTTTCCCCAAAGATCTCTGCATGATTATCTAATAGTATTTTTACCATAGTGAAAAGTTCTATATTATCATGTAAAAAACAATCATTCGTGTCAGGCAGTGGCAGAGGTTTTGCATCTGGTTGATACACTGGCTTAGATTTTAATACATAAGGAACTGCTCCACTGTCTGGCACGGAACAAACAAAATTACAAACATTATCTTCAAGCAAGTTTTCAACATTTCTATAGAATAACGAATCTCTAATCCTAAGACATTTTCTATTTACTTTTAAACAATTTACATGATGATTGCAATATTTGGTTCTACTAATTTTAGCATAATAGTTTTGAATTTGGTAAAATCTCTGTATAGCTTCTAATTCTCTGCCTGAAAAACTGTAATTAAACTGGCCTAATTTTCTATTATTCTGTTTAATGTAACTATTATTAAAATCAATTTTCACCTTAAAATAGGGTAAGTATTTGGCAGATAAAATACCAAAATTAAGGCTTCCACTCTGAACTACATGAAACAAAATATTGAGCGACTTATCTCCTATGGTAGTATTTAACTCAATCTCACCAACAATGGCGATACAATGGCTAACCGATTTTAAAGATTTAAGTTTGGGTTCCCTAATTAATGTAATAAATTCCGCCGGCACTAGATGCCTGGGAAGGACATTTATTTCTGATCCAGAGTCTAAAACAAAAAGTAACTTAAAATCCACTCCGTCTACACGATCCCTCAACAATACGTGCAGACTGGGTAGGCGTCAATCGCCCTATTCGAGTCTCCTGATAGAGGCTGGTGACTCACCCTCGTGATCTTGAACGGCGGCAAGGCTTGCGGTTTGGCTCCTAGTTGGCGGAAGGTGGGTCCCGGGACGATCGTTCCTTCCCTCTCTCCAGTTCCGCGTTCTAAAGCCCTGTCCTCCCTGCCAGGAAGTAGACGGTCGTCGTCGGGCAGGATAACCCATCTCCATTCCCGAGGCTGAACTTGTGGTTCGGCAGTGAGATATCTCTATGGCCTCGGCAATCTCAAGCCAGCGCTCCAGACTTGTCGGTGAGGCAGCGATCAAAAAGCGCTCAAACTCCGACTCGATGCCAGACGTTAATCCCTCCAAAATCAATTCCTGTGACAGTCCCAATTTGGTTGCGAGTTTAATCTTTGCAAAGTAATATTCTTTTACGGATTGTTCTCGTCCTTTTCTTACTTGCCAGAATTTTCGATGTAATCCATGTTCCGGCTCATGAAAAAAGCGTTTCATCCTAGAATGTAGTTCCTCCAATGAGGATATATCCCTGCAGATCAAAGCATACATCTCCAGAGCTTTACCCTTGAATAACATTGGCATCATGGACAGGGATTCTTTTGATGAGAGACCTTGTTGTTGTGCCTGATGGTCAAATAATCTTGACCAGTTATCGTAGCTAAGTCCTTCATCAGGATCATATCTCGGGATCAGTTCGAAAGGAAGATTCATATTTCTTCTTTCTTCCAGTGGTTCTTCCTTCGATGAGGTGCTTGCTCTCTTCCTTCCCATCGCGGGTCAAAATCCTGTCGACTTCTGAAACGTATCTAAGGTTTCGCACACGCCAATATGCAGGGACTTATTGTTAGCGTGAATGAAGAAAGAAACGTTGCAAGCTTCTGACTCAATTTATTTCAATCACGCGTCTCATTTATATAGTTACAAATATTTACATAAATCCTAACAGTGTAAAATTTACATCTACAAATAATTTATAAGCAGAATGTGACATACATCTATTTATATGTAAGATTTGATACATTTGTGGGAAGGTGCATGCCTACTAGTTTAAAAATAATAATGCTTAGTGAACAAAAATAATAATAATAAAAGAGCCAATAATGAATTCAAACAAAATTAAATAAATGAGAAAACCAATAATGAATTCAAACAAATTGAATAAAAAAAAAAAAGGCCAATAATGAATTCAAACAAAAATTAAGTAAATAAGAAAGCCAATAATGAATTCAAACAAAATTAGATAAATAAAAGGCCAATAATTTATTCAAACAAGATATTAAGTAAATAAGAAAACCAATAATGAATTAAAACAAAAATTAGGTAGATAAGAAAGCCAATAATGGATTCAAACAAAATTAAATAAATAAAAAGCCAATTGAATTCAAAACTAAAATAAATAAATAAAAGGCCAATAATGAATTCAAACAAAATTGAATAAATGAGAAAACCAATAATGAATTCAAACAAAAAAATAAATAAGAAAGCCAATAATGAATTCAAAACTAAAATAAATAAATAAAAGGCCAATAATGAATTCAAACAAAAATTAAATAAATGAGAAAAACAATAATGAATTCAAACAAAAAAATAAATAAGAAAGCCAATAATGAATTCAAAACTGGAAAAATAAGAATAATAATAAAAGAACCAATAATGAGAAGAAAAAAAAAAAAACTGGTGACTTCACATCGACTTGACACGGTGCCTGTCAGTCAAAATTTATCTCTATCAGTTCCATGCCCTTTTCGTTGAAACATGTCTAATTCTATATGGGTTTGCTACTAACTAATTTAAACTAACATGATCAAGCTCTAAACTTGTTTAATACCTAATAAAAATAAAATAAATAGTATTTTATCAATGTACTACCATAGTACGTCTGGTAGGGAGTCCTTTATAAAGACTGACTGGGCTGGGTTGGTTCTCCAGGATGAACACATCATCCAACTCATCATGAGTAAATACGACATTCAGCACAAAGCCCGAAATGCCAAAGACCTCACGTCCAGCACAAAGCCCGTGGCGTGATTAACTGGCCTATTCTGCACTTATTGATACCCTCGCCGAAGAGTCCTCGTGTCAGTCATCTGAAGACACTACGAAACCTCGCGCGTCCCTATTAATGGTATCAGACCCAACAAATGGGTCAGCGCATAGAACCGATCAAGTCCCCGACTTGCAAGACCCATCCTAACTCAGTCTTTTACCACTAACGTTATCCGTATGGAAGGAAGCATACTTATAGCGCACACTTCCCCTACTGGGGTTTGCAACCAGTAACCACCCAGTTATCAAACCCTACATTGATTCAATTGAATTGTATGTAGCCATCTGGTGCGCCGGTGAAAACCCGCTAAGTCCATCAAAGTTTCACACATATCAAAAGTTAACAAAAAAAAAAAAACTCATATTCCCGAAGGAAACCTAACTAAAGGAGCGACTATTTTCTAATTTGAGAATTGCATTGTCCTGAGAGGCTTATATCCCTAACAAATTTGAAATCAAAGTAAAATCGATCCTATTAAAATTCCCTAACACTATTCTAAATGTATCTTTGGATTAACAATATAATAGTTTTTAAACTTTTTTACACATTCATTATACCAATCCTTTCATACACCCTCCCCCCTATCAATCGCGGTATGCATACAAACTAAGATTAAAAATTGCTATAAACGCCAAAATACCTCAATTATCATTGCTAAATTTACCCTAACAATAACTAGCTTCAAGGACATCATGAAATCAAAGAAAATATTTAATAAAACTTGGGAACTAAATGCCCTTCAATATAAATTAACCTATGCCTCATACAATCTCTTACTAACTATTTATATTCAATGACTGATATCAGTCTCAACTGTAAGCTAATCTAACCTTAAAATAATTGTAAATATCAAAAGTCCCTAAATTGTCTTTGCCTCAACACCTAGTACCACTGCAAAGATAATTTAATAGGACAATTTACTAATTAGAGCGACAAAGAATAGGACATTCAACTCATGAAGGCGACAAACCATTGGAGGCGCTTCCTCCACTGATAAGATCCTATTGATTGACCTTATCTCCTCAAACACGCTCCAGTCACAGCAACCACTCTACACTACCAGTGCGACAACTTTATCCTACCTGTTGACTGTAGGCAACACGCAATAGTTCTAGGATATGGAATTAAAGGGCGTCTGTATATACCCAACCGATATCTGTACTAATGTGGAAACCTACACTCTGCTGCACCACTGCTCTAAACTACCTGGCTTCTGATTGTCTATGTCTACTTAATCTCAATTCAAGGGATTATTGAGCGTCATACGATGGCTCCCGTATACTCAACCTTGGACGTCACTAAGAACACAAACAGCTCGCCGCCAAACATTACTCCGACCTCGGCAGTTCATCTTCTCTGGAGTTGTTGTGTGGCTCTGGAGTAAACTTGATGTCGCCCAGCTGTACCTATACATCTATTTAGCTGCTTGCGCCACCGATCCTACTGTAAAGTATGCACCATACTGAAGTATTAAGTATTAGCTCCTTGATCAAATAATACCTTATTCTATTTAAATCTAATCTTAATACAAAATTACCCTAGACTTGAATATTTGTGCCAAATTGGTTACACCTAATTGCCAAATATTAACAAGACTGATTGTCTATACTATATGCTTTGACATGAGAAAGTTTGAAAATTTTAACATAAAATTTCAAAATTTAAGGTTTCATAAAAAAAAAATTCTACAAAAGAAAAAAAAATTCTGCTTGATTTGGTCTCTCAAATCTAATCTTAATAAAAAAATTGCCCTAAACTTGAATATTTGTGCTAAATTGGATACACCTAATTGCCAAATATTAACAAGACTGATTGTCTATACTTACAATATGCATTGAGAGAGAAATTTAAAAATTTTAACATGGAATTTCAAAACTTAAGGTTTCATGAAAAAAAAAATTCTATAAGAGAAAAGTTCTGCTTAATTTGGTCTCTCCTGATACATATTAAAGTTTTACGAACTTACGCTTTCTATACATGCACTCTCTTCGCACTACATCACGTCAGTGACTATGGCCACCGCTCACATCACAAAGTCTACACTTAATTGCTAATATTAAACAAGACTGATTGTCTACTCTTACAATATGCACACTACACTTAAAAATTCAAAATTTAAAGTTTCAAAAAAAAAAATTCTATAAAAGAAAATTCTGCTTAATTTTATCTTTCCCATTTAATACATAATAAAATTTTATTAAATGACTGTTTCTTATACAGCTTTCTTAATTTACCTAGAGTGCCTATCTATGGGAAGGGTTTGTTTTACACGCATTTTATTTTACTTATATCAGGGTCTACTATATTGTTCTTTTCTTTAGTCCAGCCTGGACCTCCTTTTAACTAAAAATAAAATAGATTAGACATCATTATATTAGATTGACCTATTTGTTCTGCTAGGGACTACGTTTGCTCACTACGCGGTAGTTTAAAATTTTACTATCAATTGCAGGCTAATTTCTCTTACACTCTCGATGATATTATGTGTATTTACCTGACCTGGTTTGATTCAGCACGCTTTCCTTATCGAAGTCTCAATAGAACACGGAATTGAGTGTTCAAAATATATATCATTATGGTACTCAAGATTCAATCTCGTTAAGACATGGCTGTCGCAGTGTTTTCTCGTGGTATGACAGAGGTGAACCGAGCCTAGACACATCTGAACAGGTGCGAGCTTGGCATAACTACATCTTGCGTAGGTTAACTTGGCATGCCGGTTAATCAATCTTGGAAATTCTGAGCGAAATGGTGCATCAGCCTGCAGGTGGATGTATATAGATTAAATCTATATTTTATAAATGATGCATATATTTCAGATGATTTCTTCACATACTACCACAATGACCCATTCTTCAACTGGTTCATGCCACGTGGTTTTTTACGCTCGGTGGCGTCCATCGGGATATTATGTTTTTTTTTTGTTTGTCGTTCTTCACTCACGTCCACCTTCATGAGCATCTTTAAATCCTATTTAATATACAAATTTGTAGGCAAAATTACATGCTCCGACATCCACAGTTCAAAGGCTACGCAAGACACCCTTCCTAGTCTTCAAGGCCTATTCCCGACCTCCCAGAAATGTAGTCTTTGCTACTGGTTACCAATGCCTAACGTCACATTTCATAAAACTACGAAAGCCGATGTCGAAACGAGTTTTTTATGTCTGCTATGATACTATTAAGCTTTTCTTTTATCACTGGCTTCTGCTGCCATACAATCTGAAGATAAGGTTTTTCTGGAAAGGCTTATCAAAAAAAACCAGTCAAGTGTAAACACACACGAGGTGCAAAATTTTTATCGCTGTTTATCTAGGTTATTTGTATAACCATTATCTAGTAAACTGCTAAGTTCTTATTTCGAAATAGAGTCATTAATTTCTAAAGGACACAGGTTATATATGAAATTAATTTGATCTTTGGCTGGAGCTAAAGAAAAGAAACAACAATTTCACTAAAAATCACTACTAGATTGAATATGATAATAACTAAATAATAAAAATATAAATGCACCTATAAATGGGAGAGATAAAACTATATGCCGTACTATTTGTAATGTGCGTGACACATGAAAAAAATATAATCGAAGGTGACTGGAAAAAAAAAGGCTAATAATCCATACAAACGAGGTTTTTCTGTCAATAAACGCTATACTGTTGTCACGCATTTCCCTCCACGAAGAGTTACAAATAAGAATATAACATTCTCTCTACTGGATCATAAAAACACTATTTTGCGTACTCGCTACTATGCTTGACAATGAAGGAAAATTACAATACCAGTTTAAGATTCCCATGCATAAAAAGATAAAAAAAATACAAGACCAGTTTAAGAGATCATCTACACTGTAAAAAAATAAAAAATTGGAACACGTTTTTATCTAGAACTAAAATTGAACAAACATATTTATCTCATAAATTAAAGTAACCAAAAAAAAACTAAAGTAAATTAAATTGAATAATGGAGAAAATAAATTATTATACATAACTGTAATCTAAATGGTAATAAAACATTTTGCACAAGAGAATTGCGTTGCGATACTTTTACCATAAAATTGGCCTTACTGGCATCCATAAATATTATCTTGTCTCAATGACTTTTACAAAAATTGTTTTTAAAAATATTTGGCATATTATTAGAATATTATACTAAATTAAAATGAATAGATAAATAAAAGAAATGGAAGAATATGTGGCAGGCATAGTGCCAAGCCTTAAAGGCTAAGCCTTTCAAAAAAAAACGTACCTTTCCCACCAAATTCTTGGTCTAGACTGTCTTTGTTAAAAATTTCCTTGTAGACGGGAAAAGCGGTTATCTTGAAACCCTTAGTGTCTCGCCGACTTGTCAATCAAACTTGCAGGGGAGGAAGTCTAGAATTTGACATTGATTGACATCTTTATTTGCTTTCCCATGGTTTCTCAGATTCTTTGCATTTTTTTCGCTAAAAATTTTCCTTGTAATTTTTCTATCTACCAGCTAGTATAACGGAATTTTTAAGATTGTTATTAATAAACACAAAAAAAAATGAGATTTCAAATACTCTAAACTGGTGTACCTTGCTAAAAAAAATTACTGGTGTTGACAATATATGATTTAAAAGATAGATTACAAAATGATGCAGTGTTTTAAGTTACAACCCAACCTCTATAACGTTCAAAAATTTTTATACTGGACACATGGTGACCTCGACACATATTTGTTTAGAATTGGCAAAATTGGTTCACTTGCATGTACTTGTGGAAACTAACAACAAACCCCTGAACACCTTCTGATAAAATGTCCATTAACTTCTGATCCAAGGGAAGAAAACCAACTTTACCTGACCAATACAAAATAAGCTGCTTGCAATAAAGACCAATACATCAAGTTTAATAGATTCTGCAGGATGTACATTTAGAGGCGAAAGTGCTGACTGTACATATTTTTAAGCCACTACTTATAATTGCTATATGTAAAATTTGACGTCGTACGCCTAATCCCAATGATTTCCAATGTTCAATTGTATTTAAATTTCAAAACTAAAATGTAAGTGGACAACTGCGGCCTTCTAGCATATTATTTGGCTTAATTAAAAAAAATATGGCTCGTTTATCTAATAAAAAAAAAAAGGCACTACCACAAATGTATCAAATCTTACCTTAAAAAGAAAATGGCGGGATCCATTCTCCACGTGGTTGGCCGCCTCGTGGACTTTCCCATTCTTTACTGGATTTTCCGTAGCCTCCAACTTGCACACATTTATCTATTAGTTTTATGTTTTAGACAGGATTTTACAGGTTACATGTTTTTAAACAGCAGGGTGTTGTTTTTACCGTGAACTTTTCGTGGCCATAATGGAATTGATCGCCCCACGTTGGGCGCCATTGAAGAGGGGATTTTCTGACGTTATTGTCTGATATCCATGAGCCTCTTTCTTTCTCAGGGAGTTCACAAAAAATAACACATCCTGCTACAAAAAGGATATATAGTTTGCGTGTATCCTGTACGCACTGGGGTTAAAAAAAGGAAGGACATAAACTCTGGTTAAATTTACATTATATATTTATTTATCTCTTTTTTTGACCAAAAGAAAAACACAAAGATAAGAAAAAAAATAAATAAATATGCAATGACGATTGAGTGGGAAAGTTTACATATATATATTTGTTTGAAAAAAATTAATTATAAAGAAAATACTTAACTTTAGTGCTTCTTTTTGTTGGAAGGCTGGAGACCCCTCCCCAATAATTCTTAGAACTACATTTTAACGAGCTTCCCTCTACTATCTTATCTATTATTGACCAGCTCCCCCAAAAACTTGCTTGCCACCAACTTTTTCCTCCCAGGGTGACCAAACAAAAATTTAAAAAAAATAAAATAAATCTTTATCTGTGATAAGAAAGACATTTAAAAAAAATAAAATTATAATAAAAAATTATCTTTCGAAATATTAATTTAAAAATATTAATTAAAAAATAGAAAGCCCAAAATAGCTGCTTATTTAAAATAAAAGGAAAATTCATTAAAGTACTAAATGTTATTTAAAAAAAAAACTAGAAATAAAAAAGGAGGTGAAGAGATGGGCTGGTTTTTTTACAGAGAAGAATTACAGAGAAGTCCGCTTCATTGTCCACCGGCTTTTCCTTGATTCTGTGGGTGACTTTGTGGAGGCTCCAGAAGTGGCCTCTACAAAGGCATATATATTGGATCAAAATCAAAATAATTGATATTTATATACTTTTTATTCTTTTGTTATTATTTTATATTATAAATAAAATTTCTACAACCTGTCTCTTTTTTGTAAATAAGTTTCAATGTAAATATATTTGTTATTTTTATATAACTATTTAGACGATGTGATTATGTACCTTTTTAAACCAACGTTCAGGTATATATATATATTATATAATCTAAAAATATTATATAATCTAAAAACCTCAAATATTTCTATATTTTAAAATATATATACTTTATTTTATTCATTGATAATTTTATTTTGGTTATCATCGTTTTTTAGAAAGACTTTTCAGTTTTAGTTGTTTAGTTTCGTTGTAAATATGCGTAGTTAACCAATCAATCCTTTTAAATCACTAATATAGGATTAACTTATAAATTCTATATAATGTGAAAACTAACTAATGTGTAATCTTTCCTCAAGTAATTGAAAATAAAAGCTACTTGACGGTAAATAATTATCTTTTTTATCACGACTGCACCTCAACCCTTTATTTTATCGATCCTTTGTCTTATCAAGCCTTATCTAACCACAACAACCAAAATATTCATAACAATAAGTCGACAGGATTACCTGAATTTTTAACCAAATTGCTCTATAAATTTTTCAAATTTTATAAAACTATTTTTACAAAATGTCTCGCAAACAAAGGAATGTAGAACACGCCATGACGCCAAATCCAAGTACTATAGAAATACCGAAATTTAATGGTCAAAATTTAGACATAATATCTTGGCTCAAATTCTTTAACAAAAAATGCCAACAAAACCATTTTGATGAAGACTATAAGCTAAAGAATTTTTCAAATTATCTTGATGGAGAAGCTTTTAATTTTTATATAGAACAATTACAAGATATAGATAATTGGGGGGAACTAGAACAAAAAGTACTTTCATATTTTACAGTTAAAGATTCTAATCTATTTAGTAAATTCTTAAATTTAAAATATAATGATAAGGATGATCTTGATATTTATTTTAAAGAAAAATCTTCATTAGCAAAAAAACTTAATTTAGATACACCCCTATTATTAGAAGCTCTTACAGATGGGATGCCAAATTACCTAAAGAAATATTTAATTGCAGCAAGAGTTAAGGAAGCCTCAGATTGGATTAAAATAACCACTCAATTAAAATACTCTACCAATCATCAAAAAAGAGTTCCAGAACATACCCCAATTCCACTTATAGAACAAATTATAGATAGGTTATCACAGTCAAAAATATACACTATTCTAGATGTTAAAAATGCATATTGGCATATACCTATAGATGAAAAAGATAGACATAAAACTTCCTTTGTAACACAATTAGGATGTTATGAATGGAACAGACTTCCATATCGTCTAAAAAATGCACCTTCACAATTTGAAAGGATTATGAAGTCAGTTTTCACTAAGCATAAAATACACTATGCCTTAAATTATTTTGATGATATTATTATACACTCTAAAGCTTATGAAGAACACATTAAGCATTTAGATGACATATTAGGTATATTCGAACAAGAGGATATAAAGCTGAATCTCAATAAATGCAAATTTTTACAAAAAGAAATACAATTCTTAGGATACACTATTAACTCAGGAAAATATACACCAAATAACACAAATATTGAAGCAATTTAAAAATTAAATAGACCATATAATATTAAAACCTTACAGAGATTTTTAGGCACCATAAATATTTATAATAAATTTATTCCCCATTATGCGCAAATTAGGGTACCTTTGAATGAACTGTTGTTAAAAAATGCTCCTTGGTTATGGAGTGCGAAACATGAACAAGCCTTCCAAACACTTAAAAATGCACTCATATCACAACCTGTACTATATATTTATGACCCATCAAAACCATGTCATTTATTCACAGACGCGTCAAGTCTAGGAGTAGCAGGAGTTCTTAAACAACCAGATGAGCAAGGCATTTTACACCCCATAGGTTATTTTTCAAGAAAACTTCATCCATATGAACAGAATTATACTGCCTCAGAAATTGAAACATTAGCTATCATTAATTCAGTACAAAGATTTCACACATACCTACACAACATACATTTTACCTTGCACACAGATCACTTACCTTTAAAATGGATCAAAAATGTAAAAAACCCACAAGGTAGGTTATTTAGATGGTCCTTAATCCTATCTCAATATAGCTTTGACATAAAACATATTAAAGGATTAAATAATATAGAAGCAGACATGCTGTCAAGAGCACCTGTCTCATCTTACCTAACATATAATGAGTTAAAAGAACACCAATCCACAGAACAAATTAGTAATGCTAAAATTAAAATTCAAAATGGCCTTTATATGATTAACAAGAAGGGTTTTAAAAGAGCTTATGTACCACAAACACTAAGATACAAATTATTAAGCAAAGTACATACAAAGCATGGACATATTGGAACAACTCAAATGACTAAAATAATTTCTCCACACTATTATTGGCCACATATGACTAGGGATATTGCTATAATTACACCAAACATTGTGAAACTTGCCAGTTTAACAAGTCTAGGGATAACAGAATTGTTTATGGACCACTACAACAGATGCCAATAGCTACACACCCAAATCACATTTTTTCTCTAGATACATTGGGCGGGTTACATAATTATGGGACAACAAGACACAGTATCCATATGATAGTAGATCACCATAGTAGATTCCTTTGGGCTTTTCCAACAAAATCTGTATCAACTGATTCCTATATAACTTGTTTAAGAAATTTATTCCAAATTAATAAACCTGAAATATTAATAACTGACAGAAATGCAGCTTTTCTTAGCAATAAATTTAAACACTTTTTAGATAGAAATAATGTTAAGCATCTACTCACCAGTGCCCATCACCCAGAAACAAATGCAAAAGTAGAAAGACTAAATTCCACTATCATTAATAGGTTAAGATGTGAATATAATGGTAATTTAAAGATTCCTTGGACAAAATATATTCCTAAAATTACTGAAAGCTATAATGAAACAGTACATACCACAACAGGCTTTACACCTAAATTCTTATACTATGGAATACAACCACAGTATATAGAACATGACACAGAAACACATACACCAATTGAAAAAGCAAGAAAATTAACCATTGAAAGAACCCTAAAATCCCATGAACACAGCAAACAACTTTATGATATTAAACACCCAGAACCCATTTTTAAAGAAGGAGATCAGGTATTAGTAAAAACCTTTATTTATCCAAACACTGGTAAATTAACACAAAGATATATAGGCCCATTTACTATTTTAAAACAACTTTCTCCAGTCACATATGAAATTAATAAACCCAATTTACCCCAAAGAAAACAAACAGAAATTATACACTCAAATAAGCTTAAATTATTTTACCCAGGAGCAGATTTTATACTTCACTATAGCACTAACCTAGAAAATGACTTTATAGTAAATCAAAATTCTAACACAAAGTTAATAGATATTGATGATAAACCATGTTTTTTACAGGACGGCCATATTTTGGACATGGACAATGAAGAACAAATATCAGCACCAATTCTTAAGCCTTCACAAATAACTTAATGTCACTCCATACATCTATTAGCGTTTCATTACTCAACCATGTAAAAATAACATTTTCTACTGCTTTTGATACTTTGAAGTGTGACTACCATAATGTCATAATTACTCAAATTTTAAATACCTTTTTGCTTCATATACATTTTGATATATTTCCCTCATTAATATTTCTTATATATACTTTTATTATAATTTCATAATTATATAAATTATTTGTAAACAAACTTTCTTTTGTTTATTTTGAAAAAATGTGCGTATTGATTTTTATTGTTTCATTTTTAATTATTTCTATAGATTTATTGATTTCGTTCAATTAATTATTTTTAATTACCAATTTTATTTTAAAATTTTAATATTTTAAAATATTTTTTCACAGGGGGGAAATATTTTATAATCTAAAAATATTATATAATCTAAAAACCTCAAATATTTCTATATTTTAAAAAATTTATACTTTATTTTATTCATTGATAATTTTATTTTGGTTATCATCGTTTTTTAGAAAGACTTTTCAGTTTTAGTTGTTTAGTTTCGTTGTAAATATGCGTAGTTAACCAATCAATCCTTTTGAATCACTAATATAGGATTAACTTATAAATTCTATATAATGTGAAAACTAACTAATGTGTAATCTTTCCTCAAGTAATTGAAAATAAAAGCTACTTGACGGTAAATAATTATCTTTTTTATCACGACTGCACCTCAACCCTTTATCTTATCGATCCTTTGTCTTATCAAGCCTTATCTAACCACAACAAACAAAATATTCATAACATATATATATCTATATTTTTATTATACTTATAACACCTATACTAGTATTATTAATAAAGAGATGGAAATTTGAACTTTTTCTAATAAGGAAAGGCAAAATTAATATATATATATATTATATAATCTAAAATACAAATATTTTATTTTTTTAAAACATATATTTTATTTTTTCATTCATTGACTGTTCTGCATTTTTGACCATATATTCAAAAAATATCACTTTTGATTATTATTGTTGTAAATATGTATATTTAACCCTACCTATCTTTTATTCACGATTATAGAATTCATTGTATAAATTCTATATTCCTGTGATATAAATAATTTTATGTATATTTTTACTTCAAGAGATTCAAAATAAAAATCTGCTTGAAAGGTAAATAATTATCTTCACTTTTCCACGACTGCACCTCTTTTCAACAATCAAACACACAAAAAATTCTAATCTATAATAAATATATATTTGATTTAAAAATAAGCGATAAATTTATCTTATACTTTTATTGGTAAATGAATTCTATCTTTTGATAAAATTGTCGTTTGATATTAACACAAATTTCTAGTTGGAAAAAATTGCTAAATTATTAAATAAATTTGAAGTTCTTTTAATATGTATATATATATATATATATATATATATATATATATATATATATATATATGTCATAATTTGCACATAGCTGTATGCAACCCCGACCCAATATGTATGCAATGTATGTTTTAAAAGATTTAATAAAAGAACAAAGGTAACTGGAGGATAGAACGCCTTAGAGAAAGGCCTAGAAAAGAGGCTTAGAAGTGAGCAGAATCATTAGCAAAATTACAGCCAATTTTATTATCGCGAAACTAATAAAAGTTGAGTTCAACGACACAGTATTTCCTGGTCAGGTCAGGACATGTCTTAAAACAAAAGAAGTAGCGTAGACCAATCAGAGAGTAGCACCCCAGAAGGTCAGCCAATAGAAAACCTCCACGTCACACCTTTCCACCAATGGGAAAGGAGAAAGGTCCTCGTGTTAAATCGAGAACCGAGGATTGTCAGTAGCTCTTTCGCTCCCACCGAGTTCGGACCTAGTCTTCACTTCGCTCCCACCGAGATAGGACGGTGATACCACCGAGTTAGCACCTGGACCGCCTTGAGACCAGCTTGGAGCCAATCCCATCTCCCCAAATCTCAGATAAGTCCGATGCTTAATCATGCAATAGAATAATCGCTAGTCAACTCCGCTCATCCCATAGCTAAGTCAATCACCGCCATGTGATCAGATAGTTAATAGTCAAAAACCGCTCCACCTTCTCCAGCCTTTCTTTCCTCCAACCCGTTGCCTTTTATTTCAACCCATCAAGTGTCCTGGCTTATTTCCCCTGTGTGAAAACCTTATCACTCAGCCACCACAACTGCGTCACCACCACCAACAAATATCAATTCCCCCCATAGAATATTACGATAGCTATTGAAAGTCGACAGGATTATGATGGAAAGTAGCCAAGATTCGGTCAAAAATAAAAGTGACAACGACAAAGCGACGAACGGAAAAGGGAAGAAGCTGGCGACGAACGAAGCGACAAGACACACCCTGGCGACGATAATTTTGCATTTGACCGCCGCACTTCAAGGAGCGAGGTCCACCCAACTGGAGACGGCGTTCCGGAGCGCCATCCCCCGGGGAGGACGCCGGACACAACCCCCGCCAACCCCAGGCAAGATGGACGGGACAGCCGACGCCCGTGCCACCACCCCAGGCAAGTGTCAACGTGGCCGGACACCGACCACCGAGGAGTCATCCACCGCCATGCCGTATCCATACACCGCACCCGAAAGTAATCCACGCGACCCGGGACAGTGCAAACAGTCCCAAAACGATATCCCAGTACCGGACTTCACTTCAATTCCGCGGACAGTGCAAGCAGTCCCGAGCCCCAAGCAGCCAACCCAAGCCCAAGACGTCCCAGCCGAGCAGACCTTTCGAGACTGAGGTAGGCACCCACCCTATGACGTCAAGAAATTGACTTTGGACTTATATCTGACCCAGGACCTACCCCTTTAACCATGTATCCAACCTTGTACCCAATGAATGCACGCACGGGCTAGGCCAAACCTGTCCGAAAGGACTTGCACTGCAACCAAATTTTTCACACAGGACAACCCTTGCCTGCATTCATTGACCCCACCACAACTCTTTATATGCCACCATTCTAATCTCACACCACGCAACTTTTTACTCAACCCAATTGCCAGTACTATATGCCCTTAACTCACAAAGCCACAACGGCTTCAACAATCACCATGCCCAAAAAACGTGTCCATACAACAGCACAGCTCACACAACTACCCCACAAAGTTCATACGTGACCATACGTCGTCACGCCACAATCACGCAAATGTACCTCACAACAAACACGACATTCACAACAACAATACACAGACAGCATCCATCCAACAGGACGGTTTTCACGCTAACAACACACGCACCCATACGTCATCACGCAACAAACACATACAACCCGCACAACAAGCGCGACCCTCGCGCCAAAAGACGACAACAACCCGTAAGCGCATGCACAACCGTTAATAACAACAACCTCGTCTACACAAAACACAAAAAAATTTCACATTAAACGTGCCATATTCACCAACAATATAAGAATTCTCGATATATGTTCGTACAACCAGCACCCGTGACTTTGATAAATTTGTTGCCATAGTGAGAACAGGTTAAATTTTGTACAAACAAAGGCTTCACGTGACACCTTCTCATTTACAATTTTTTTTTTCGATTCGTGTCACAGGTCACACCACAAAACTTTTTCACTTTTCAGGCCAAAGACGCCTTCACCACGCCTGTGACACTTCTCAACTCAAAACGTGTCCACGTCGAAAGCCTCACTTTCACTCAATTCCACTCTAATATCACTGAATAGCATTTTTACTAAAGTCACAACAACCACTCAATTTAATCAATAGATACAATATCCGGATTTTCAAAATACAAATAATGCCGAAATTACACCAACTCATCTCTTCACAATGTTATGGGCAGAACATAACACACGACAATACAAAAACAGGTAAAAACCTGTCCCACCTGCCGATTATCTAGAAGTATCGATGAATCCAACCGACACTACGTAAAAACACCGACCTAACCCACAAAACAAAACAAAATTCGTGCACAAAACATGTCACACACCCAGTGCGGCCAATGCGAAATTACACCACCTACGACAGATATAAAACGATTGCACATTTCCACTTAAAACAATGACTACCATTTCTTCAACAAAAACGATTTACATCATTCTTCCCAGATAGAAGAAGCTAGAAAATTAACAAACCAGTGCCGAAAGTAAGAGATTCAATTAGCACAAAGTCAATTAGACGGAGACAGGAAACGTAGCTCCGCGAGGTAATAAAAGTCGAGCAGCCAGCTAATGCAAATAGAGGGTGAGACCCCCGTTTCCGGATATCCAATTACCGCGCCGCTCTTCTGGCCTGCACATAAAAATAGGTCATCGCGTTTCCCCATCCACAGATTTTTCCATGTCGCCAATCTTGGATTCCAGTTCGAACCTGCGTATCGACTCTTACAAATACAATTCCACACACACAAGACGTCACACACATCTAAATGAGTTCACATCCCTATTATAATTAATCATAATTACTTTACAGACTCCAACAAAAAAAAAAAAAACGTTACATATTCCACCTACACGTAGATCTCAAAGTCAAATATGAACAAAATTCACGCATACTACCGCTTTGCTAGTTAGTTTTCAAACTTACGTATTCTCCCAAAAGGGATCAAACGACCTTTTAGAAGGATCGAGATTCTCCTCGAATCCTGTATTCAAGGTATTAATATAGGTACCGATACCCAATATATAAAGTGGATATTGGGCGAGCACATCTTAAGTGCCCTAGGGGATCGCATAAAAACCCCTAGAACGCATTAAGGCTTGAGACAAATTAAAAAACGACACTCGGCTTTTGAGATCTCAAAAACAATAACACAAGACAAAAATACACACAAAGGTTATATAGATTTCCATGTCTCCTGTACACATAGCATAAATGCGCACTTGAGGACTAGGATCACGTTTCCGCCTAAGTGTCGCTACAGAAGAGACAAAAATTTACAGGGCATAATTAAGCAATTAAGACATCTAGATCAGGGCATGTAGATACAAAAAGGGTTCAAACCAATACACCTTATTGTTTATATATTAACCATTTTCACTATTTTTTTTCAAATTCAAATTAAAATATTTAACCAATTTAGCAACTTATTCAATTTATTATTTTTACCATTAATTACCATTTTTATGTACCACTTAGTTTATATTATCGTAGCTTCATTTATCAACGAAAACTCATTGGTTTTCGGTTAAATTTAAGACATTAAGTCATCCTTTATTTTGAAAAACCTTTTTATTTTTTCCTTTTTTTTTCGCAACCAAGCATTCAACTTTGATTTCGCTCAACATTTCTTTTATTTTTATTTTTGATACCTCATGAAATTTCCTCGTTTTCTTTCCCAAACTCGAGCAAAAAGTAGTTAGGCATTTTTCTTTTACCAATGCAACAAAGCATTTTTTTTCTCTTTTTCAACCAAGCATTCAACTTTGATTTCATTCAAATATTTTTATTTTTATTTTTATTTTTGATTTTAAATTACCTCATGAAATTTCCTCGATTTCTTTCCCAATCTCGAGCAAAAATTAGTTAGGCAATTTTTTTTGTACCATTATACTCAACATATTGTTACATCATGATTAATGGCGTATTTATTATAAATTATTTATTTTCTCATATCAAAGAGAGCAGTGAAGTCACAGTGTACCTAAATACAAATGATGATAATCTAAAAATAATCTGTTTTAAATAAATATCATAGAATATAAAAATAAATAAATATATAATTTAAATTTCAAATATATTAAAAATAATATAATAAATACGCCATTAATCATGATGTAACAATATGATGCACCTTTATAAAACTGATTTCTATTAACTATAGACCAAATATATTTCATTAACACTACTTTTTTAAATATCTTATATCCCTATCCATTTTGTATATAACCCCCTATAATCAATTAATTTTCGCGCAAAATTATTTTCTTTGATGTACAGAATTTATTCAGACTAAAAACCCCTTTATAAATTCTTCACATGTAGGGGGCGCATCTGTCATTATTTGCACATAGCTGTATGCAACCCCGACCCAATATGTATGCAATGTATGTTTTAAAAGATTTAATAAAAGAACAAAGGTAACTGGAGGATAGAACGCCTTAGAGAAAGGCCTAGAAAAGAGGCTTAGAAGTGAGCAGAATCATTAACAAAATTACAGCCAATTTTATTATCGCGAAACTAATAAATGTTGAGTTCAACGACACAATATTTCCTGGTCAGGTCAGGACATGTCTTAAAACAAAAGAAGTAGCGTAGACCAATCAGAGAGTAGCACCCCAGAAGGTCAGCCAATAGAAAACCTCCACGTCACACCTTTCCACCAATGGGAAAGGAGAAAGGTCCTCGTGTTAAATCGAGAACCGAGGATTGTCAGTAGCTCTTTCGCTCCCACCGAGTTCGGACCTAGTCTTCACTTCGCTCCCACCGAGATAGGACGGTGATACCACCGAGTTAGCACCTGGACCGCCTTGAGACCAGCTTGGAGCCAATCCCATCTCCCCAAATCTCAGATAAGTCCGATGCTTAATCATGCAATAGAATAATCGCTAGTCAACTCCGCTCATCCCATAGCTAAGTCAATCACCGCCATGTGATCAGATAGTTAATAGTCAAAAACCGCTCCACCTTCTCCAGCCTTTCTTTCCTCCAACCCGTTGCCTTTTATTTCAACCCATCAAGTGTCCTGGCTTATTTCCCCTGTGTGAAAACCTTATCACTCAGCCACCACGACTGCGTCACCACCACCAACAAATATCAATTCCCCCCATAGAATATTACGATAGCTATATATATATATATATATAATAATAAATAGTTGTTTAGTTTTATGGTTTAGTTTTGTATTAAAATTATCTTCATTATTTTGATTATTTAAATTCAAATTATAAAATTTGTAAATTGTTATTATTTAGTAGAGAGAGAGAGAGAAAAAAATCCTTTACTTCTAACACATCATTCAGTTAATTATATATTTATAATTAATAACAATAAAATTTAACAACGTAACGTCTTTTGCATCGGCTTTTACACGTCATTTAGACATACTCTAACCTATATATAGAATAATAGAAGTGAGAATATATATAATATTATAAATTTTAGTAGTTAGAGAAAAGAGAGAAAGACAGAACCATGCACTTTTAATCAAACTAATAATAAGAAAAAGAAAAGTTTTGTAAAGAAGGTAGATAAGATTGTTAGTATATATATATATATATTTTTATAATTTTATATTTTATCCTTTTTTTTTTTAAATGATTTTTTAAATTTTTTTATTTTAAAATATGAATATAAATAGTTGTATTTAGTAATATATCTATAATATGAATTAACTTTTGTTATAAGTTTGGTTATTATGTTTTGAAACCCTAATGGTAGACCAGACATATACAAAAAAATTAAATTGAAGTAATTATTGGAAAAAGAGATCTGCTGGACCGGGAATTCTCAAATAGAAATCCAGCTGGCATTTCATCCCTTCTCTATTATGTCAATAGATCTCTTTTCAACCGGATTTTATGTGTTAATATTAAGTTACTTCAGTGAAAAATTTATATGAACAGATATAACAAATACAAGTGTTAACAAATTCCAACTGTAAACCTACCTCGTCCGCGACATCCTCCTCTGTAAATAGCTATTTCTGGATGACACATGTTGCGGGGGGGGGGGATATGTCCTTCCTTCAAAATTAGACCGCTTATTCTGAAATTTTAGAACAACAAGACAACCAAAGAAGAAAGAAAAAATAGTTAAGGGAAGAAAGACAAACTTTATAATCTTCACAGTTAAATATATAAATATAACTGATTTAACACTTATTCATCTTTCAATATTCCTTTAAAAAGGCAAATTATTAGAGTTTAATAAAGCTATTAATTGTGAAAATTCACTTTTATTTAATTTCCATTCTCCTCCCCAGAAATTGGGGATTAAACAAAATGAACTCTATACAATATTACTTTAAAAATCTTGTGAAAAAATCTTCAAATCAGCTATTTAATTTAAGTTTCATTAACTGTTAAAGATTATACGTTTTTATTAGTTATTATTGAGAGAAATTTTAGAAAGTTGATTTATTAAATGGATACTTCCATTTATTTTTTTAAAAGTATTTTATAATTGATATACTGTTGAAATAATTTACTTGTCTGATACTAAATTTGTTTTAATAAATTCCATGTTTAAATTTTTAACATCTTCTATGAAATTTTCTAATATATTATTTATTCTATAAAATCTTAGAAACTGACCAAAATATATACCTTTACAGCAATTTAATGATATATTAGAATTTATATTACAGTATTTTATAATATTGAAATTATAATTACTTTTTTTATTATAAATATTAATAGCATTATTTGTAAAGTCTATATTTAGGTCTAAAAAGTTAACTTTTTTGTTTCTATAAATTTTTTCATTGTTCTTAAGTTTCAAGTATTTAGGATATATTTCAGGTATTAAGTTTTTAAACTGTGGATTATTAAATATTATGATGTCATCTACATAACGAAACATTTGCCAATTAACATTATTTTGTAGAAAGTATTCTCTTTCGTACCAGAATAATATTAGGTTGGCTAATAAAGGACTTGAAGAAGTTCCCATGGGAACGCCTTCTGATTGAATATATATTTTATTTTTAAATTCTATATAGTTAAAATTTAAAAATGTTTCCAGTAGAGTTTTTGCTGTTTTAAGATATAATTTAATTGTTTTATATCTGTTATGAATAATTTTGATGTGGAAAGTTTTGTCATTAATGAATTCGTTAAATAAATTGGTTATTTTATTATTTAGATCTCTTAAATTTATTTTAGAATATAGGTCTTCAAAGTCAAATGTGTGTACTGTTTCAATGTTTGTCCAATTGTTCATTAAATAGTTAATGATTTTTTTATTTGAGTCGATAAATTCATAATTATATTTATTAGTTAATTTATTTATAATAAATTGCAGTGTTGAAGCTAATTGTATATCAATGTTTTTTATAACTGAATTTATACCAGATGTGATTGTTCTGAAAGAAATAGGTTTTTTGTGTAGTTTAGGAATTATATAGAACTTTGGTATGTTTGGATTTTGGTAGTAATTATTAATTTTTAGTGAATTATCAACGTTTTTGATGTCTTTTTTTTATTTTTGTGGCTGTAGTTCTAGCAAAAGTGTATTTATGATTATTATCAATTTCCTTTTTTAGTATATCGTGGTATAGATTTTTACAAATTATAGATAAATTATTGGAACATTTATCTATAGGAGTGATAATAAAGTCCTTCTGTAAATTAATTATATTTTCTTTAAAAGAAGGAATATCTTAATTAGGTTTTGTGTATTATTATAATAATTTATAATTTACTTTTTAATATTATGTTTCCATTCCAGAAAAGTAAATTCTGGAATACTGTATTTTATACTAGTTTTATTTATGAAAATATCTATATCTTTTAATATAGATTTAATTGTATTATTATAATTGTGTTTAATTTGAGGTATATATTTATACCCTTTATTTAAAATATCCTAATATTCTGGATTTAAAAAAGAAAAATTGCTAGTTAATATATGACCTGAGAACTTATATCTATCAATATAGTTGTTGCAATTACATTTAATTTTTTTTTAAATTTGCCAAATTATTAATAAATTGGTTATAATTGCAAACTAAACTACCTATATTTTTGTTGTATCTCCAGATTGTTTTGAAATTTAAATTTTTTATAGGGAAAAGATTATTGATGTTTTGGTTATTAAAAATATCATTAAACTTAATATGATTAAATAAATTGTTATTAAATTTAATGATAATATTAATGTTATTAGTAGATTGTTTAATTTTTCTGTATTTAAAGATGTCGTGTGTGATATCTATTAATCTGTTAGTCAGATTATGAATTTTAATATATTCTATAAGTTTGATAAATTTATTATTATTTAGTTTAAATAATGTTTTAATAAATTTATCGACGAAGTTGTTAGTATACATTTGTTTTGGGTCCAGTAATTTTTCAAATTCAATGTAACCTAATTTATTGGTAGTTTTACCTCTAGTTTTATTAGGTTTAGTTTTAAATTCATTTTTTTTGTATTTGCAGCTGATTTCATAAGTTGAAATTTCTTCTGATTGTGGTTTGTATGTGTAGTTTAATTCGTCATTAAGTCCATAAGGGAATAATGTGTTGTGTTTATAAATGTAGTTGTTTTCTAATAATAGTCGTTGTTTTTTGTTTTGACATATGTCTAGTATTTCTATCTTAAAGTTGTTAAAAGTATGTAATTGATTGTGTTCTTTCATATATATATTACCAATTGATTTTTTAGCGTGGTTTCTATGTAGGTTTATTCGTATATTTAATGGATTACACGTTTGTCCTATATATGATAATTGACAAATTTGGCATGTTAATTTATAAATAGTATTTACTAATTTACAACTAGTCGTTTGAAATGTGTCATGGTTCTTAAGAGAGGGACAAGTTTGACAATTCTTTCTTAGGCAATTCTTAGCGAGTTTAAATTAACATAAAAGAGGTGCTAACCCTAATATGTTTGTAGTTTTTTTTAGTTTTTTAGTTTGTTATTCTTATGAAATTTTTTTTTTAAATATATTTTTCTTAATTGTTTTTGTGGTGATTAAATTTGTAATGAAATGAATAATTAATCTATAAAAATATAGATATTACTGTTTGTTATCTGTTATATTTTTAAGAATAACTAATAAAAACATCTTTAAACTAACTAAACACTGAAAAAAACAAAAGTTCTGAAGTTATTTTTTCTAAAATTACTTTTATAATTTACTTTTTCATAATCAAACAATAAAAGATAATTAAAATCTGTATGGAGTTTTATTTATATTAGAATATCTAATATAATTTAATTTGTATATTATATTATATATAAAAATATATCATAGAGCAAGCTCATATGAATTAATATAGTGTAAAAACTATATGACAAAAATATAACAGTGATTCCACATTTAAAACTCAAGGAGCAAACTGATAAGAATGATAACTCATATCAAGTAGATTTGATTAGATTAGCAAGCTAAATCTAAATTAATTATAACAATAAATAGTTGTTTAGTTTTATGGTTTAGTTTTGTATTAAAAAATCTTCAATAATTTGATTATTTAAATTCAAATTATAAAATTTGTAAATTGTTATTATTTAGTAGAGAGAGAGAGAAAAAAAAAGTCCTTTACTTCTAACATATCATTCAGTTAATTATATATTTATAATTAATAACAATAAAATTTAACAACGTAACGTCTTTTGCATCGGCTTTTACACGTCATTTAGACATACTCTAATTTATATATAGAATAATAGAAGTGAGAATATATTTAATATTATAAATTTTAGTAGTTAGAGAAAAGAGAGAAAGACCGAACCATGCACTTTTAATCAAACTAATAATAAGAAAAAGAAAAGTTTTGTAAAGAAGGTAGATAAGATTGTTAGTATATATATATATATTTTTATAATTTTATATTTGATCCCTTTTTTTTAAATGATTTAAAAAAAAGTAAATTATAAAAGTAATTTTAGAAAAAATAACTTCAGAACTTTTGTTTTTTTCAGTGTTTAGTTAGTTTAAAGATGTTTTTTATTAGTTATTCTTAAAAATATAACAGATAACAAACAGTAATATCTATATTTTTATAGATTAATTATTCATTTCATTACAAATTTAATCACCACAAAAACAATTAAGAAAAATATATTTAAAAAAAAAATTTCATAAGAATAACAAACTAAAAAACTAAAAAAAACTACAAACATATTAGGGTTAGTACCTCTTTTATGTTAATTTAAACTCGCTAAGAATTGCCTAAGAAAGAATTGTCAAACTTGTCCCTCTCTTAAGAACCATGACACATTTCAAACGACTAGTTGTAAATTAGTAAATACTATTTATAAATTAACATGCCAAATTTGTCAATTATCATATATAGGACAAACGTGTAATCCATTAAATATACGAATAAACCTACATAGAAACCACGCTAAAAAATCAATTGGTAATATATATATGAAAGAACACAATCAATTACATACTTTTAACAACTTTAAGATAGAAATACTAGACATATGTCAAAACAAAAAACAACGACTATTTTTAGAAAACAACTACATTTATAAACACAACACATCATTCCCTTATGGACTTAATGACGAATTAAACTACACATACAAACCACAAACAGAAGAAATTTCAACTTATGAAATCAGCTGCAAATACAAAAAAAAATGAATTTAAAACTAAACCTAATAAAACTAGAGGTAAAACTACCAATAAATTAGGTTACATTGAATTTGAAGAATTACTGGACCCAAAACAAATGTATACTAACAACTTCGTCGATAAATTTATTAAAACATTATTTAAACTAAATAATAATAAATTTATCAAACTTATAGAATATATTAAAATTCATAATCTTACTAACAGATTAATAGATATCACACACGACATCTTTAAATACAGAAAAATTAAACAATCTACTAATAACATTAATATTATCATTAAATTTAATAACAATTTATTTAATCATATTAAGTTTAATGATATTTTTAATAACCAAAACATCAATAATCTTTTCCCTATAAAAAATTTAAATTTCAAAACAATCTGGAGATACAACAAAAATATACGTAGTTTAGTTTGCAATTATAACCAATTTATTAATAATTTGGCAAATTTAAAAAAAATTAAATGTAATTGCAACAACTATATTGATAGATATAAGTTCTCAGGTCATATATTAACTAGCAATTTTTCTTTTTTAAATCCAGAATATCAGGATATTTTAAATAAAGGGTATAAATATATACCTCAAATTAAACACAATTATAATAATACAATTAAATCTATATTAAAAGATATAGATATTTTCATAAATAAAACTAGTATAAAATACAGTATTCCAGAATTTACTTTTCTGGAATGGAAACATAATATTAAAAAGTAAATTATAAATTATTATAATAATACACTTAAATACACAAAACCTAATTCAGATATTCCTTCTTTTAAAGAAAATATAATTAATTTACAGAAGGACTTTATTATCACTCCTATAGATAAATAGATAAATGTTCCAATAACTTATCTATAATTTGTAAAAATCTATACCACGATATACTAAAAAAGGAAATTGATATTAATCATAAATACACTTTTGCTAGAACTACAGCCACAAAAATAAAAAAAGACATCAAAAACGTTGAAAATTCACTAAAAATTTATAATTACTACAAAAATCCAAACATACCAAAGTTCTATATAATTCCTAAACTACACAAAAAACCTATTTCTTTCAGAACAATCACATCTGGTATAAATTCAGTTATAAAAAATATTGATATACAATTAGCTTCAACACTACAATTTATTATAAATAAATTAACTAATAAATATAATTATAAATTTATCGACTCAAATAAAAATATCATTAACTATTTAATGAACAATTGGACAAACATTGAAACAGTACACACATTTGACTTTGAGGACCTATATTCTAAAATAAATTTAAGAGATCTAAATAATAAAATAACCAATTTATTTAACGAATTCATTAATGACAAAACTTTCCACATTAAAATTATTCATAACAGATATAAAACAATTAAATTAGATCTTAAAACAGCAAAAACTCTATTGGAAACATTTTTAAATTTTAACTATATAGAATTTAAAAATAAAATATATATTCAATCAGAAGGCGTTCCCATGGGAACTTCTTCAAGTCCTTTATTAGCCAACCTAATATTATTCTGGTACGAAAGAGAATACTTTCTACAAAATAATGTTAATTGGCAAATGTTTCGTTATGTAGATGACATCATAATATTTAATAATCCACAGTTTAAAAACTTAATACCTGAAATATATCCTAAATACTTGAAACTTAAGAACAATGAAAAAATTTATAGAAACAAAAAAGTTAACTTTTTAGACCTAAATATAGACCTTACAAATAATGCTATTAAAATTTATAATAAAAAAAGTAATTATAATTTCAATATTATAAAATACTGTAATATAAATTCTAATATATCATTAAATTGCTGTAAAGGTATATATTTTGGTCAGTTTCTAAGATTTTATAGAATAAATAATATATTAGAAAATTTCATAGAAGATGTTAAAAATTTAAAAATGGAATTTATTAAAAACAAATTAAGTATCAGACAAGTAAAATATTTCAACATTATATCAATTATAAAATACCTTTTAAAAAAATAAATGGAAGTATCCATTTATTAAATCAACTTTCTATAATTTCTCTCAATAATAACTAATACAAATTTATAATCTTTAACAGTTAATTAAACTTAAATTAAATAGCTGATTTGAAGATTTTTTCACAAGATTTTTAAAGTAATATTGTATAGAGTTCATTTTGTTTAATCCCCAATTTCTGGGGAGGAGAATGGAAATTAAATAAAAGTGAATTTTCACAATTAATAGCTTTATTAAACTCTAATAATTTGCCTTTTTAAAGGAATATTGAAAGATGAATAAGTGTTGAATCAGTTATATTGATACAACTAACTGTGAAGATTATAAAGTTTGTCTTTCTTCCCTTAACTATTTTTTCTTTCTTCTTTGGTTGTCTTGTTGTTCTAAAATTTCAGAATAAGCGGTCTAATTTTGAAGGAACGACATATGTCCCCCCCCCCGCAACATGTGTCATCCAGAAATAGCTATTTACAGAGAAGGACGTCGCGGACGAGGTAGGTTTACAGTTGGAATTTGTTAACACTTGTATTTGTTATATCTGTTCATATAAATGTTTCACTGAAGTAACTTAATATTAACACATAAAATCCGGTTGAAAATGGTCTATTGACATAATAGAGAAGGGATGAAATGTCAGCTGGACTTCTATTTGAGAATTCCCGGTCCAGCAGATCTCTTTTTCCAATAATTATTTCAATTAAAATTTTTTGTAAATGTCTGGTCTACCATTAGGGTTTCAAAACATAATAACCAAACTTATAACAAAAGTTAATTCATATTATAGATATATTACTAAATACAACTATTTATATTCATATTTTAAAATTAAAAAATTTAAAAAATCATTTAAAAAAAAAGGGATAAAATATAAAATTATAAAAAAAAAATATATATACTAACAATCTTATCTACCTTCTTTACAAAACTTTTCTTTTTCTTATTATTAGTTTGATTAAAAGTGCATGGTTCTGTCTTTCTCTCTTTTCTCTAACTACTAAAATTTATAATATTAAATATATTCCCACTTCTATTATTCTTTATATAAATTAGAGTATGTCTAAATGACGTGTAAAAGCCGATGCAAAAGACGTTACGTTGTTAAATTTTATTGTTATTAATTATAAATATATAATTAACTGAATGATGTGTTAGAAGTAAAGGATTTTTTTTCTCTCTCTCTCTCTACTAAATAATAACAATTTACAAATTTTATAATTTGAATTTAAATAATCAAATTAATGAAGATAATTTTAATACAAAACTAAACCATAAAACTAAACAACTATTTACTGTTATAATTAATTTAGATTTAGCTTGCTAATCTAATCAAATCTACTTGATATGAGTTATCATTCTTATCAGTTTGCTCCTTGAGTTTTAAATGTGGAATCACTGTTATATTTTTGTCATATAGTTTTTACACTATATATATATATATATATAAGTTTGGCCTTAAATACCCATTTCTTGGTTTTTCAGGAAGCCATTGGGATCAAAAAATATTTTTTGGTCTCAATGGTTCAGCCTACTCCACGCTGACGAGCGCCAAAAAGCGCGAAACGCGTTCGTGGATGGCTTTTCTTGATTTATCAAGAAATTGGGTTGGCCAAATATCAGGGAACAGGCTAAATCAATGTTTAGTTGATTTCTGTTCCACCAGATGGCGCTCTGCCTTCTGTAAAGCACATGTGCTCCTGGTCAGGATATGCCATTTTATATATATATATATATATATATATATATATATATTTATTTATTTATTTTCTCTAAATTATGAACCTTTTATAAAAAATATTTTTTTAATTCAACTAATACATTTTCAATGATTTTCTGGTATATTATACGAAAAGGATACGTAAATAATGATCTTTAAACTATCTTATAGAATATTTACAAATAAATTCATTGTATATATATTTAAATAAGATATATATTCCGTGTTCCTAAGAATAACTGCCTTTATTTTAAATACAATGATTTGCAAAATATAAAATCACAAAATTAGAGGTAACGGGTGAATTGTATAGGTGGACATCTAAATATGTGGTAAGGTAAAAAAAAACATGGAAATTATTTCTGGATTATTTTTTAGAAAAGAATACCTATGTAAAATTGACAACCTAAATATTTCATGGTAACTTAGGAATTATTTCAATTTCTCTTCTCAATTGATGTTCATTTTACATGATTTTTCATTATTTTTGTGATTTTTCCTTATCCTTTTAAGCAAACCCTTGTATATTTAATATGATAATTCATAAGCCAACTTTGTAAATTACTGATCATTATGTTTTTATCTATTTTTGTATATTATGTGTTTAACACTTCAAATAAAAACTCCTTTACATAATGTGATCTGTGTTTCATATAAATTATTATCAACAACAACAACAAAAACCTTTATTAAGACACTATTGCCTTAAAAGGGGATTCCCTAAAAGGTTATATATGTACATGAGTGAGGAGGAAAAGCAATTTAGAGGGGAGGGGGAGCAATCAACCGTTGTCTGTGGAGTTGAGCACTTCTTCCCTCATTTTATCAATCTCCTTGAAATATTTTAAATATTTACAAACAAATGTTTTATCCAACAGGAGAGTAGTAAAAATTTTATATATATGTTGTTCATTATAGTGAGTTAGCCCCGAAATTTGATGATTTCCCGTCTCTTTTCCTGTAGAAATAGGCAATGGAATAGATAATGGACCAAATTGTATTGAATGCCAACATTGCAGAAGTAGCAATTTAAAGGGTCGCTGTTCCAAAATCCCGTGATATCCTCGGGAAAAAATAGCCATAGAATCCTTTGACGGGCTATAAACCGTTTAATTTTCAAAGGGAGATTGGTAGTGAATAAAATGAGTTGAGTTTTGTATTTTAGCTCGGTCAAATTAGTGTAGCTGGTCCACTATAAATTATTATCTGATTGTACAGTTATACAAGACAAACCTGGTAGGATTGGAATATAGGTCTTGTTTTGAGACTCCCTACGTTCAAGGATATCGTTCAGTGAGACATCATTGGTTCTGCAGATGGTGCAACTGTGGTCGTAGGTCAAAATAAATAAAATAATAACGCAGAACTAAAATATTTTTGGATATGAAAAGAAACACATTTTTATTTAAACCCTTTTAAAAATAGTTTGTAACACGTTAAGATATTTACATAAGACCAAAATAATTATTAGAACAAATTCTAAGTGAAAATTCTAACCATGTACCTATAATAAACATGTATAAATAGTAGTTTTGTACTTTAAATATAGTTTGATCTTTTTTCTATATAGATATATTGGTAAAATAAACAATTTAATGAATTAATACCTATAACTGATTAAAAATACGAAAATATTTTCACACAATGAGTTTCTTTTTATTATGAAATTTTATCGTGATAGAAACCTATAACTGTTAAAATAAATGCATCAATAGATGATTAAAGTACAGAAGACTTAACAATGAACCATCATGATAGTCATGGACTGATATGATGCTGGAGAATAAATATAAATAAGAAGTTGGATTTTATATAAGAAAATTGGTCTGTTGACAATATATTGGGTTTAAAGAAATGATGCAAGGAAATCCTCAAAAAGTAAAAGTGCTTGTTTTTAACTTTTTTTTATTAATTCTAATTCACGTGATACAGGCCATGATAATCATGCTGGGTAGAAATTGGCGACTAACGTTACTGTAAGTGCACCACATGTCTACATATGTGGAAAGCAGTTCGAATTTTACACATACAACTATGCCAGAGCCACGTTTGGTTACTTGCTCTTGCTGGTAGGGTTGGACTTTTGCAAGAAACGGGAGCCAGTGGAGCATTTTTTAATTAGAAAAAAAATTGCCCAATGCGGGATTCGATCCCGGGTCGTAGCAGTCGAAAACAAACGGTTCAGACCATTCTTCCAACAACCCCCCATTTAACATTATTATTAACTATGTTAACAGCAGTTAACTTAGTTAACAGAAAGGCTGGTGTTGTGTTATTGGGAAGATCTTAGTCATGCAATGTTTCTGCCTTTCTTGAAAGTACGAAATGGATGAAATCTGTCTTATAAAAAAGAAGTGTTCTATTGTTTCGTATATTCGCTGAATTTATTAATGAGGAATTTCTTTTTTGATCCATGTGTACGGAATCATCAGCTAAATCCGTCATACATCATAAATGTTTTAAGAAAAAATTCTAACAGTTTAAAGAAAATTTTACAAATAAAACTTTTTTATTGTCCCTTCTGCCTATGAGAAAAGTATTGGGTTTGTGAATTATGATTTTCTTTCATAATTGACTTATTTGTCAATTATTTGCTGAATACATATGCTCTCGATGTTATATTATTTACTATTTAATAAAGATTCTATCAATATTATCCCTAAATATATCCACCACTCAATCAGGCCCCTCATCATCGAAGCCTTCAGTGTCCTCGGGCGACCCCCTGACCTGCGGGCCTGGATATTCGGGTCTGGCCTCGAAGATGACGACCTGGTCATCCTGGCGTCGACCAAATCCATCATCTACCGGTACTTCGTACAGGTTGGGCTGACCACCCGCTCATCGCCTGGGAAAGAGGGTTCACCTCACATACCTCACATGATCATCTGTATATTACTTTATTCATTATTTCCATTTTTAATGTAAATTATTGACAAGAAGTCAATAAAATTGTTTCAATTGCCACTCAATTGTGGCCGATATAAGCTGAGAATCCAGCATTCAACATTAGAACGGTTTGATAGATTAAACTGACCAAATTGATAGGAGGTTAGATACTAATGATCAAGGTCTTCTCTCTGCTTTTTTTTTATTGTAATAAGGACAAAGGAAAAAGCGAAAAAATTCCTGAATTATTGAGTTACATATGATGTTCTAATAACTCATATGCACAATCTGAATATTTAGTTTATAAGTCAATTATATAATTTGTTTTACCTATATCAATTCCTGCCCAGAAGTCCTCCTCTACGTGGCGAGCGGAAGAAGCAGCACAAGTAAGGGACTGCTCTGTAGTACGGTGTCGTGAGCCCCGAGCCGCTACGGTAACTGTGAACAGGGAACTCTGAAATGTGGCTGACTAACGAGCCAATGGTACCCCTCCTTTCCATGGAGCAAAATTCATGGACAAGACACCACAACCACCTATATCAATTCTGTGTTATTAGAGGACCATCGCGGGGTTATAGGAACGTTTCACAAATTTTGAACCGTTAAAAGGTCTCATGGTAATGTCCAATTGACTGGTGGACCAGTTCTAATCAAGAGTTTCCAATGTCTCTAAGCAATGATTGTAGAATATCCCAATTCACTTGAAGGAAAATTCTCTGACTGCTAAAAAATAACGCCAAACCCTCTTCTCGAATAAGATCTCCGAGGAGACTGAAGTTTGAGACTTTAATGGTAAGATAACCTTAATGAAGAGTTCATTTTTAAATTGGTAGAAAGTTCGACAAAATAGTTTTAATTTAAGAAGATAATGCCCGCACCACGCTAACGAGAGCTAACAGCACAAAACGCGTACGTGGTTGGCTTTTCTTGATTTATCAAGAAATTAGATTGGCCAGATATCACGGAACAAGTTAAAAAGATAACACAGGTCTACAAAAAAAACTTTTTTTTTTGCACAAGAGAACCTGATGGTGTTTCTAGTGTAGCTTTTCATGCTGAACTCAAAAATCTAATCAGAAATTTCCCATCACCCATGGTTTTTGCCTGACGATCTTTGTTTTAGTATTGGGATAAATACATGCATCCAACATGAAAGAGACTTACGAAAACATGAAACTGCTTTTGAAAAAGATAGAATATGAAAGATACGGTTGGAAAATATGCAGCGATTTGAAAGTCGTTGCTCTCTTGCGTGGATTACAGCTTGGATATACAAAATTTTGTTGTTTTCTGTGTGAGTGGGATAGCAGAGATAGGGAAAGGCATTACATTAAAAAAATCTGGCCAAACCGTAAAATCTTTACCCCAGGATATAAAAATATTGCAAATCTACCCCTGATCGATTCAGAAAATATTTACTTACCACCATTATATATTAAACTGGGATTAATGAAGAACTTTGTCAAGGCAATGGATCGAAATGCCAGTGGATTTGCCTACCTAAAACAAAAATTTTCTAGTATAAGTGAAGCGAAGATTAAAGAGAGCATTTTCGTTGGACCTCAGATTCGAGAATTGCAGCAGGATGGAAATTTTCAAAATAGTTTGAATGAAGTTGAAGCAGCAGCATGGAATTCCTTTAGAAACGTTTGCAAAAACTTCTTAGGAAGTGTCAAGGTTGAAAATTACCGAGACATAGTTAATGATCTGTTGCTTTCCTACAAGGCACTGGGATGTAACATGTCCCTCAAGATCCATTTCCTGCATTCACATCTAGATTTCTTTCCAGACAATCTTGGCGCAGTTAGCGATGAGCATGGTGAGAGGTTTCATCAAGCTATATCAAGCATGGAGAAGCGGTACCAAGGTGAATGGAGTCCCGCTATGCTTGCCGACGACTGCTGGGCACTCAAGAGGGATCTACCACAAGCAAAGTATAGAAGAAAATCCACTGTCACTGCTTTTCAATAATAAATATGTTTCGTTCATATATGCCTATATATTAACAATATTTCCAAATTCAAGTAGGTGTATCTCAGAAATATTGTGTAATAGAAAAAACTAATGGTATATTTGGATTCAGGACATGTAGATAAGATGCTATTTCTTTGTGGACAAAGAAAAATATTTTTTGATAAACCAGTTACGTGACATTGTTGGCATTTTTTAGTGTATTTATCCCAATACTAAAAAAAGACCGTCACGCAAAAACCATAGGTGATGGGAAATTTCTGATTAGATTTTTGAGTTCAGCATGAAAAGTTACACTAGAAACATAATCAGGTTCTCTTGTGCAAAAATCTTGTTGACCAGTGTAATTGAATCATTCAGGAATGAGTTTATTTTGAGTATATTAGATAGAACTAGAAGTCATTTCTACAGAGAGAGAACAATATTAAAATTGATTTAAATATAATGATTTTTTAAATTTTTCAATTTTAATATAGTTTTCTCTCTCTATGGAGATATTAAATATACTCAAAGTAAACTCATCCTTGAATGGTTTAATTATTTTATTAATTATATACAAGGGATTAATATTGGAAAATAGATGACAAGGTCAAGATTCCAGAGTAAAGTTGGGGGAAGATGAGTGGGGGATGGCCATGTGTTGTCAGGGGAGGGGGGGGGGGGGGGGGCAGACGCCAAAACAGCATTCCTGTGTGGGGGAGGACAGAGTCTGGTGACATCTGCGGCAAGTAGAAGACGTGGCGAGTTACCTCCGGGCGTGTGGATGATCCTAGAAGACGGTGCCAGGAGAGACCGACAAAGGAGCGCCCTACAAGGCTGTGTAGTCAAAGCTGGGCATGTACAGTGTGGAGCGGAAGATGTCACAAGAGTGACATCCACAGCACCAAGGATCCTTCTGACAGGAAGGTTGAATACAAGTCCAACTGATTGTATTCCTTCTGTTCAGTGCACGTATAATAAAGCGATAACATTTTCTGCATCATTACGAACTCACGTGTGTATCTTTGTGGCATCCTGATTAGACAAAAAACACAAACAGCTTCTGGGTACGACCTAACAATATTTATGTAGCTTAACCGTATTAAAAGGAAATGTGTAATGATATTTTATTCAACGTTTTATCAAATTTGAAATTGACCTCAATATTAAAGTTAACCTCGACATTGAGGAACCAAATTACAATCCCCTTGAAGAACTTATTAAAAAGAAATGTGCAAGAAACACACACACAAACATTGGCCCTTTTATTAAGACCTTAAAATATCCCTGTTGTCATCCTAGTTTTTATGTAACAAGTAGTTTGTAACAAGAGATAAAATACTCAATGGTGTGTATTCCATCATATATTGATTCTACATATAAATTCAGTGATTTAAATAGAAAAAAGCCAATAGAGAATGAATATATATTGGAAAAAGGATTCCCCGCTAGGTGGCCAACCGAAGAGGCAGCAGGTAACTACGGCTCTCGCCAAGTACTATTATTTCTTTATATCTTTTGCATTTGATCCCTATTATTTAAAAAAAATTGTGCTAGTTCAGCAATAGAGTTTAAATTAGATTTTGAAAATGAATTTAACCATGATTTTACTTTTATTCATTACGTGTCAGGTAAAGCTACGAGCTTGCTTATTTCTTGATTACGTAAATTTGAACTATATTGACG
>CP092877.1:50442818-50468459 GCA_030710605.1 Cordylochernes scorpioides
TATTTAGCGTAACAAAGAATAATTAAATTTGAATTCTCGAGATATCATTCAACCAGCACGTATCATCCATCCACCACGCATATATATTTTCTAATAATGTAGTATATTTTTCTCTCAGTATATAGTAGGTATTTAAAATATGTATATAATAATGTGTATATAAAAATGTATTTATTATTAAGTTGTTAGAGTGATAATCCTGTTAAAGGACTGACAAGTCCGAAAGCTTGAAAATAAAAATTGTACAAGAAACTTAACCCTGGAAGCTTCATTTATTTTATAAAAGAATAATTCATTCAAATAATACCATTCTCTCTTTTCTTGATTGCATCGATACTATTCTCGTTCAGAAGTCCTACTCTACGTGGAGGGCGGGAGAAGCAGCACAAGTAATGGACCTACAGCCCTGTAGGGCGAAGTACAGTGTCGTGAGCCCTGAGTCGCTACGGTAACCGTGAACAGGGAACTCTGAAATGTGGCTGACTAACGGGGCAATGATACCCCCTTTCCGTGGAGCAACAATAATATAGACAAGACACCACCATCGTTACTATTCATCTAAAAAATCGAAGTTTAGATGGTGGTGGTGACCAAATCAACACATAATATTTGGCTAACCCAATTTCTTGGTAAATCAAGCCCAACCACGCTGACGAGTGTCAGCAGCCCGAATGTTGAATGAGGTTGAATGCACGCTGGCAACCTATTTTCAACGATGGAGACAAACACGGATGCAGCCATTATGGTACTGAAAACAGAACATGGATTAATCTGAAAACAACAACGTCAGGCCGTTCCTGCGTCTATGTTCATCGTTGATCACACCATTGAAGACGCTCCTGTCTGTGAAGATGCGTCAAGGATAGCCGAAGCCATGGTCGTCATGCTGATATACAATACTGCTGTAAACGTCGTACAGACAATCTTTGACTTGTGAACGATCCCATTTCTTAACTCAGGGCTCTTGATGTGCCTCATCGATCCATTAAGGTCATGCAGGTACCATGTCGGTGATCTCAGCTGTTAGTGATAGAAGGACGCTGAGATCCAGTACGTCGTTCTGCATGACCGTCCTCTTCTTCTTTCTTATCTCCACTCAATCATATTAGGATATCAGGTTGTGACCCTTGGAGGTGTCTGTTTGACAACCATCATGATTGGGTGAAGTAGATTTCGTCTGCCTTTGTCATCAAGACTGGGAGCACTATTCAGTAGCAGGCCGACTTAGCTCCAAAAGAAATGGCCGCCTCTGACATGAGGAACAGACGCCATGTACAGCCGCTCCTAACATGGGAGTACAAACGCTGCTCATCCTGTATCCCTGAATTAGGAGCCCTTACAGGGTATTATCAGCCGGGCCAGCTGAGCCCAGGTTTTTTAGTGAGCTTGTTACTGCTCCCGCTCCTCCTTTTTGTGACCGTCCTGAACCCATCGATTCTATACTCTGCTAACAGTCCTGGGATCTCGACCGACGCTATCAGCAATACAGCGGTTCGATAAACCACAATCCCGGTAGGCTACACTTCTTCCTCTACCAAACTCAGAAACATGTTAGCAAGTATTTATTCTCCTTACACGAGGCATCACAACTTTTCACAACGATGCAACGTTTCAAACAAAATTTCTGTAAAATAAACCTGCTATACAATCTCTTCTTTTCAACACATTATAGGTGCCACTACCAGCGCCATTTTTGCATAAAGGATTTTCAAAATATAATTATATTTGCATATATCACAGCATATTCTTATTATGTAAATTTTACTCTTGGTTGCATGTCGCCTTCTTGGTGTAGCAATGTTAATGGCCAGTACTATAAATACAAAAATAGTACAAAAAGCAAATATATAAGAATCAAAGAGATAAAATAAGATTTAAAAAACAATTTCTGATCGTGTAACTAAAAGTTGTTGATGGCCTGCCCCATCTGTCGGAATAAATATCAAATAATCGTGTGTTTAAATTGTTTAAATATTCAAGAATATGGAAAAATTAAGGAGATAATATCTGTTCAGACAGATGGTGCAAGCTATCAGAAACTTTTAGTTGTGCACGATAAAATGTTTTATCTTAATATACTCTAAATAGGCCACAAAAATATATTCCTACAAATATATTCCTACAATACATATTCCTGGGGGTCGGTGGAAGGCTGGTTAAACCGTTTGGTTTTCGACCACTAGGACCCGGGTTCGATTCCCGCATTGGACACTTTTTCTGTTTAAAAAAATGCTCCAATGGTCCCTGATTCTTGCAAAAGTCCAACCCCACCAGCGAGTGCAAGTAACCAAACGGGGCACTGGCACATTTGTAAGTGCAAAGTCGAACTGCTTTTCACATGTGTAGACATTTTCACATGTGGTGCGCTTACAGTAAAAGCAGTCGCTAACTACCCACCATGATTATCATGGCCTGTACCACGTGTACTAGGGATAAGCAAAAAATAAATAAATGTTACGAACAGTAAACAGAACTCAACATGAATGCAGTCATGATGCATTGAAACACTATTTGTTATTGAAAATGTAAACTATTTACCGTACTTGTGCTTCTTTTCGATTAAAAAAAATTCCTTTGCACTTAATGCAATTATACAATTTTCATCGGTAGAAAAATGTTTTATTTGAAAAGAATCATACCCGCAATAAATAGTTGACATTTTTAATCAATACATTCAATTGAACATCTCTGTGGTGCAGTTTATATTCCAAAAATATCACTATTTTCTTTGTCTATAGTAACTGAATTTTTAAATCGATGGAAATTTTACCGGGAGGAGATTGAGATTTATAAATATCGTCTCTCTCCCGTCAAAAATAGACGCTAAACGTGACTGTCGCCGCAAACTAGCGGACTCAGGTCTGTGACAAAGCCACAACACCAGCTTTGGTAAACTGAGAAGCATTCACCTGGAGATTATGGTTTCGGGCTATGGCCCTCGTTTCTGTAAAAATGAGCGGAAAATAAAATTCATATTCGAATGATGATAAATGAAGAGAGGAAGAATATTGGTGGGGGCGTAGTATTTTCATATAGTTTTATTTTCCTTCTCTTTTTACTCTTCAAGTTTCTTTATATATAGATGTATGGGTATATGTATTTGTATATATTTATTCATTCTTCCTCTTTTTCCAATATATATTTATGGTAATTTAAAACAACAACCTCATATTGTGTAGATAACTTATAACAAGATTGCCATGTTGTATATAGAAACACATCTATAAATAATTATGCGCATGATTAATCTGTGTCTTTACATCACCCTATGTAATGTAATTTGTACAAAGTGGATAAATAAATAAAATCTGTAATAGATTTAAGAGTTGAGCTAAAGCAGAGATCGAGCATAGTATTACCAAAACAACAGTCTAAAGATGGAACTCATAAATCAGGTAGATTCACAATTCCCACGACAGGCCACCCACACTGTCACATGTGGTGGAATGCAGAGACCCCTCTCACACCTGGACAGGTAAAGGCGCCCTTTCTCAAACGCCCCTGTCACATAAGGTCACCCCGTCTTTAACCTATAAATCATCACCTTACAGGGACTTGACAGTTCAGACAGTTCAGTCAGTTGAGTTTAGTTCACCCTTAGCGTCAGCTCACGTCGGTCGTACCTTATGTCGATCTCAACTATCATGTAGACGAGCAAGAAACTTCTATGTCTCCATCTTTCGCTCCTGGCTCAGCTTTTATCTGTTAACGGAACTTTCTTAGTGTAACTGTGTCTTCGTTTTTTGTGTGGATATCCCCAAGTTTTTCCACTCTGCCTCGACCACGACTGCCTGTATTTTGTGAGAACTTTTAAAGGTCTTCCAAGGTGCAGAGAGGTACTGGAAAACTCTACATCCTGACTGTTCCTCTCGGTCAACACAGTACAACAAGAGCTACCAGGACTTCAACATTATTTCAGTAGTCGACAGGATCTCTACAAAAGCTACTGGAATTCTCAACTATTATTACATGAGTCGACAGGATCTCATCACAGATAAGTCGACAGCATCTCATCATCACATTTAAGCCGACAGGATGACCAAAACGAAGGATGACACAACGAAGAGGTAAGAAGACTGTTCAGATAGGAAGCGAGAAAGAGCGAAGATGGAGGAACAAGCCCGACCATTCCAACGAAACGTCCAAGCAATCTCTCCCCAAGATATTTACGGAAGAAACGCCGCCCCAACGGACTTCCGCATACCCGCTAACCGATCGCCAACGTCGGGAGCAAGCTGACCGCGCCAACGACAGCCCCGATATTCCCGCAAGTCATGGAAACCGAGCAGCGATGTGGCCCAAACCCTGTGACAAGTTCCACACCTTCGACTTGACATCGTCGAGACAATGCTCAAGGCAACAAGCCACAATCAACTTCACAGAAGCTACAAGCGTCTACAAGCTCTACATGGAGCGTCTTCAACGTCAGCAGGAATACAAGCCAAGACCAAGTTTCCTGACTGAACTTTCACACAACTGTAAGTTTTTAAAAAAAAACCTACCTTAACTTTATCCTCAAGTTCAAAACTTGATTCCCTATAAACTTTGTATTTATATTTTCACTTTAAGCATTTTAAAATCAATTTTTACCTTTTTTATACCATTTTTTAATTCAATTTTTAAAAGCTTTCACATTTTCATTGATCAAATTTACTTTAATTTTTAATCAGATTATAAATTTCAAGTTATTACTCTCAATTTTACTTAAAAAAAAAAAATTTTCGCCCATCACGCATTTTTACTAATTTACTAATCTTACATGCCTTTCCTAAATTTACATAAAATGGCTTTATCCAAAGCTACGACTTGAAAAAAAAAATCATTATTATTATTTCTTAAAATCTCTCATTCATCATAATACTAAACTTATTTTTGTTTTACTTATTAGTTATCTTTATATCAAAAGACCAATATCTTTATCAATTCTTAAAATTTGGTAATGTTCACCATTTTAAGTAAGCGCCCAATTCAAATTATTTGTAGCTCTCACGACATTGCCCTTTTATAAGAATCATTTTAATTATCATAATCAACAATTTAAAAAGTATATTCAAATTTTAAATATAAATTAACATAGGTGAAACGCATTTTTTTTTTTAATTGCAAAAATCGGAAGATACAATATCTTCAAAAACACCACTAGGGAAAACAACTATCTTTCCCAAAACAAGTTAGGAATAAAGATTCACTCCACTTCACCGCCAGTAGCTAATTTAAGTCACAGCCTTCCAAAACGATTACAATCGTTAATATTCGAGGATAAATACACTCCCTCGTCTTTTCCTTTTTACATGCATGATTGGTCATCAACACATTTCTTTCAAAAAACCTTACAACACCCTCGCATCACTATCTCAAATTGGCAACAATTATTAGTGCGCGACTCAACACACAAATCCAATTTCGAGCTCCACTTAGCTCTATATCGTCGCCACAATAAAATAATTTCACATTAAGCGTGCCACATCCACTAACAGTCAAATATTCTCTCGATGTGTTTCATACAACAACCACCCATGACTTTATTAAATTTGTTATTCATGGTGAAACAGGTTGGATTTTGTACCAAACTAAGACTTCACGTGACACCTTTTTATTCACCTTTCTCACTTCGTGTCACAGTGCCAAACCACAAAACTTTTTCACTTTTCAGGCCAAAGACGCCCTTCACGCCTGTGACACCACAATTCACCCCAAAACGTGTCCACGTCGAAAGTCGCACTTTCACCACACATCTAAACCTGACATCACCTAATAACATTTTTTCTAAGTCTAAACTAAATGCGAACACAACTACAAACACCGAGAAAATCATATCTTTCAATTATAACAGTAAATTGCCAACTCAACAAAAGGAGAATATCTTCTCTCCCCCCTCAAGGCAGATCTTCTTGACCGCTAGCTTCATGACGCCATTTTGAACACATGTGTCACACTACTCATTTAGATTTCCTCGAGAATCTCACAAATCTCACCAACGAGATATCACAACACAACATACTTTAAACATTTTACATGTTAATTGATAACACCAATTAAAACAATTTGGTTAAGTCTCATATAGACTTTTTAACGCGAAAGAGAAATCATTCTCTACATACCAGCATTGAGGACAAACGGAAAAGATCATTTCACGTATTCCCAGTTTCAGAGTCATAGAAACACCGATGTTACCAAAGGAATATAATCTAGTCACACACCACAACTGTAACTTTTCGTCAAAAGAGACAATTTTTGTTCAATTTTACACTACTTAAAATTTATCCAATCATTAATAACCTTCAATTATATTATAAATTTTGTATAAAATCTTGAATAATTATTCTTATTCTTACCTTTCAATTATATAAACAAATTTTTTAATCCAACATTTAAAAAAAAAAAACCTTTAATCAAATTTACTTTTATTTTTCATGATATTATTTTAGTATTGTAAAACATCTAATTGTTTCAAAAATTATTTTTATTTTATTATTTATTATATATTTTATATATTACAGGTTTAATTTTGTCCACTTACACTTTTTGTACCCGCAATCATATTTCTATATTTTTATTCACTATATTTTTTATATTTGCTTAAATACCTTTATTATCTGACAAAGTTTATCATCCACTATCGGGCATCTACAACAATCGTTTTCAACAATCATATTCTTTAACCAATCCCCTATATTTTTCATCACTATCTTTCCAGTCATTGCGTCACATCAATGTAGAAAAACGACAGCACTGCTTGACAATTTATTTTTTGATTTCGTAATTCAACAAACGCCTTGAACACAGTTCCCCAGACTTACAAATCCAAACTTCTGGTCTGAACAAGCTTCAAGAGTTTATTTCATTTCATCCGCAGAGCAAATCACCAACGCATACACAAAGCGTTCACTTTTTTCAACTTTCAACTTTTTTGTCAGCTCTAGCGGACCACATTCAACCTTTGATTTCGAGTCAAGTCAGATCACCTACTGTCGCTACAATTCTACTTATCGCATGGCTCTATTTCACTCCTTTCTCAATCATATTAATAAGCAACTTTTCTTCAACAACTTTTAACCCAATAATCCTAAAATTGTGACAAAACACTGTAACCCTTATATAGGATCGCAAGTGAAACATTGCCAAGGAAGACAGCTCAAGTCTATATCCTCGCTTTGCACCTGGATCTGAGTATTTGGTTTACATGGGCACTTCTAACAATTACATATTCTTCAACAACTTTTCAACCCAATAACACTACAATTGTGACAAAGCACTGTTACCCTATACAGGATCACAGGTGAAACATTGCCTAGGAAGACGCTCAAGTCCATATCCTCGCTTTGCACCTGGACCTAAGTATTTGATTGCATGTGTAAATCTCACAATTGCTTATTCTTCAACTACTAACCCTGTCCAACGCCCACCAATATTCTCTTAGAATGTGAATTTTATGTCATCATTTTATTTTAATCATCTTTTTGTTAATCAAACAAAATGTCATTTTTATTTCACTTTTATATATCCAACAAATATCATCTTGTTATAGCCCTTTTTAACCCTCACAGTTTAAATTAATTAAAAGAAATTTTAATTACTTACCTGTGTTAGAGAGGCTTTACCCGCCTAAACCCGGATAAACCCTTTCACTCCCGGGGCCCATCTATGGTAATTTAAAACAACAACCTCATATTGTGTAGATAACTTATAACAAGATTGCCATGTTGTATATAGAAACACATCTATAAATAATTATGCGCATGATTAATCTGTGTCTTTACATCACCCTATGTAATGTAATTTGTACAAAGTGGATAAATAAATAAAATCTGTAATAGATTTAAGAGTTGAGCTAAAGCAGAGATCGAGCATAGTATTACCAAAACAACAGTCTAAAGATGGAACTCATAAATCAGATAGATTCACAATTCCCACGACAGGCCACCCACACTGTCACATGTGGTGGAATGCAGAGACCCCTCTCACACCTGGACAGGTAAAGGCGCCCTTTCTCAAACGCCCCTGTCACATAAGGTCACCCCGTCTTTAACCTATAAATCATCACCTTACAGGGACTTGACAGTTCAGTCAGTTGAGTTTAGTTCACCCTTAGCGTCAGCTCACGTCGGTCGTACCTTATGTCGATCTCAACTATCATGTAGACGAGCAAGAAACTTCTATGTCTCCATCTTTCGCTCCTGGCTCAGCTTTTATCTGTTAACGGAACTTTCTTAGTGTAACTGTGTCTTCGTTTTTTTGTGTGGATATCCCCAAGTTTTTCCACTCTGCCTCGACCACGACTGCCTGTATTTTGTGAGAACTTTTAAAGGTCTTCCAAGGTGCAGAGAGGTACTGGAAAACTCTACATCCTGACTGTTCCTCTCGGTCAACACAGTACAACAAGAGCTACCAGGACTTCAACATTATTTCAGTAGTCGACAGGATCTCTACAAAAGCTACTGGAATTCTCAACTATTATTACATGAGTCGACAGGATCTCATCACAGATAAGTCGACAGCATCTCATCATCACATATTCATTCTCTATTGGCTTTTTTCTATTTACATCACTGAATTTATATGTAGAATCAATATTTGATGGAATACACACCATTGAGTATTTTATCTCTTGTTACAAACTACTTGTTACAAAAAACTAGGATGACAACAGGGATATTTTAAGGTCTTAATAAAAGGGCCAATGCTTGTGTGTGTGTTTCTTGCACATTTCTCTTTAATAAGTTCTTCAAGGGGATTGTAATTTGGTTCCTCAATGTCGAAGTTAACTTTAATATTGAGATCAATTTCAAATGTGATAAAACGTTGGATAAGCTATCATTACACATTTCCTTTTAATACGGTTAAGCTACATAAATCTTGTTACGTCGTACCTAGAAGCTGTTTGTGTTTTTTTGTCTAATCAGGATGCCACAAAGATACACGCGTGAGTTCGTAATGATGCAGAAAATGTTATCGCTTTATTATACGTGCACTGAACAGAAGGAATACAATCAGTTGGACTTGTATTCAACCTTCCTGTCAGAAGGATCCTTGGGGCTGTGAATGTCACTCTTGTGACATCTTCCGCTCCACACTGTACATGCCCAGCTTTGACTACACAGTCTTGTAGGGCGCTCCTTTGTCAGTCTCTCCTGGCACCGTCTTCTAGGATCATCCACACGCCCGGAGGTAACTCGCCACGTCTTCTACTTGCCGCAGATGTCACCAGACTCTGTCCTCCCCCACACAGGAATGCTGTTTTGGCGTCTGCTCCCCCCTGACAACACATGGCCATCCCCCACTCATCTTCCCCCAACTTTACTCTGGAATCTTGGCCTTGTCATCTATTTTACAATATTAATCCCTTGTATATAATTAATAAAATAATTAAACCATTCAAGGAAGAGTTTACTTTGAGTATATGTAATATCTCCATAGAGAGAGAGAAAACTATATTAAAATTGAAAATATTAAAAAATCATTATATTTAAATCAATTTTAATATTGTTCTCTCTCTGTAGAAATGACTTCTAGTTCTATCCAATATACTCAAAATAAACTCATTCCTGAATGATTCAATTATCTTATTAACTTGTTCCGTGATATCTGGCCAATCTAATTTCTTGATAAATCAAGAAAAGCCAACCACGTACGCGTTTTGTGCTGTTAGCTCTCGTTAGCGTGGTGCAGGCATTATCTTCTTAAATTAAAACTATTTTGTCGAACTTTCTACCAATTTAAAAATGAACTCTTCATTAAGGTTATCTTACCATTAAAGTCTCAAACTTCAGTCTCCTCGGAGATCTTATTCGAGAAGAGGGTTTGGCGTTATTTTTGAGCAGTCAGAGAATTTTCCTTCAAGTGAATTGGGATATTCTACAATCATTGCTTAGAGACAATGGAAACTCTTGATTAGAACTGGTCCACCAGTCAATTGGACATTACCATGAGCCCTTTTAAGGGTTCAAAATTTGTCAAACGTTCCTATAACCCCGCGATGGTCCTCTAATAACACAGAATTGATATAGGTGGTTGTGGTGTCTTGTCCATGAATTTTGCTCCATGGAAAGGAGGGGTACCATTGGCTCGTTAGTCAGCCACATTTCAGAGTTCCCTGTTCACAGTTACCGTAGCGGCTCGGGGCTCACGACACCGTACTACAGGGCAGTCCCTTACTTGTGCTGCTTCTTCCGCTCGCCACGTAGAGGAGGACTTCTGGGCAGGAATTGATATAGGTAAAACAAATTATATAATTGACTTATTGTTGTGGGTCGGTGATGCAAAAAGAACAGCCAAAAGAAGTGATTTATGAATATAGGATTATTATTTAATATAAGGATATATGGGGATATATATGATGACACAGCAGCAACCGCACACAGCAGTAAAAACAAAGGGAGGCTTAAGACTATACAAGATGACGGCGGCAGAAGGGGAGGGGCGTTCCCATTGGTCAGTCACCTCCATGCAGCGCCGCCAAGCGGTGCCCGTGTCCACGCTTCTCTCTTCATTCCCCCACTGAAGCGCTGGACAGGAGAATAGTTCATGAAGTCACAGGCGTTCTTGTGAGCCACTTTGCTCAGGGTCTTGGTGAAGACGTCGGCCAGGTTCTCCTTTGTAGAGATGTAGACAATCTTGATCTCTCCGCTAATTATTCTTTCTCTGACGTGATGGTATCTTATGTCAATGTGTTTGGATCTGTTGTTCTCCACATTATTTTTGGAAAAGTCTATAGCGGATCTATTATCGCAATGAATTATCAAGGGAAAGGCAAAATTCGATAAGAACTTTAATTCTTTCAAGATGGTAGCGATCCAAACTGCTTCCTTAGTGGTCTGGGATAGCGCTAAATATTCTGCCTCCATTGTGGAAAGTGAGACACACTTCTGTTTGCAAGTCTTCCATATGACTAAGGAATGTCCTATAGTGATAGCGGTCCCACTATTGGACCGTCTGTCATCGATGTCGCTAGCCCAATCTGCATCACTGTATGCACAAACATCATTGGAATCAGTCCGGCGATAAACGAGAGATAGATTTATGCTGCCGTGTAAATATCTTAAGACGTGTTTGGCAGCTTGCCAATGTCGACGTCCAGGGTTGCTAGAGAATTGGGCTAATCTCGTAACGGAAAACATTAAGTCTGGCCTAGTACAATTTGCAAGATAAAGGAGCGACCCGATTAGTTCCCTATATGGAATAGCTCTCATCCTCTCTTTCTCTTCTTCATCTGTGGGGCAATCTCCTTTTGAGATTGGAAAACTAATGTCTAACGGTGTGGATACCGGTCGACATTCAATCATGTTGAATTTTTGTAAGATTGATTTAACATACGTACTTTGAGATAGTACTAGAGTCTCCTCGTCTGGATAGTCAATTTGAACTCCCAAGAAATTCCTGATCGCTCCCAAATATTTAACTCGGAACCTTTCATTAATTTTCTGTTCTATATTCCGCAAAATCTCTTCACTCTCACCAAATAAAGCCAAGTCATCTACATAAACGGCAATAATTGCCTTATCTAGATAAGTATAAATACAATTACAGGATTCTAGTCGTGTAAATCCCATTTCTTGTAAAGCATGATCGAGTGTTAAATTCCAATTCCGCCCTGATTGTCGCAAGCCGTAAATAGGTCGAAGCAGTTTGTAAACCTCGTTATCTTTCCTCTCGACCCCTTCTGGCAAAAGCATGTATATTTCTTCTTCTAAGTCGCCATATAGATAAGCGTTATCTACGTCGAGATGTCTATTGTACCATTTCATGTTCAAACTTAACGTTATTAAAACTCTGATTACAGCTAAGTTAATAACAGGTGCATAAGTTTCCTGAAAATCGATTCCTTGTTTCTGTGAGAAACCTCTAGCTACTAAACGTGCTTTGAAACGCTCTACATTTCCGCTCTCATTTGTCTTCACCTTATACACCCATCTGCTGCTAATCGGTTTCTTTCCCGGCGGTAATGTTGATAACTCCCAAGTGCCTCGTTCCTGAAGCACTCTAAGCTCATCTTCCATTGCTTTTCTCCAATACATGGCTTCGGGAGATTGGACTGCCTCCTCAAAACTTTGCGGCTCGGTAACATCTAAAAAATTCAATTCTACTCTTGGTTTACCTTTTCTCCCATATGGATTTCGAACAATGTTTTTTGGAGGTGGAGGGTTGTGGTAGAGTGTCCTCTACCCCCACTGAATCCAAATTACTCGGTAATTCATTCTCTAGGTCGTTATCATGATTAGTCTCAGGTTCTAGCCAAACGTGGTTGTACCTTTCCGGTTCTGTCTCTTCGATTATTTTGGTCCACTCAAGTCCAATTTTAGACTCATCGAATCTAACATGTTTTGTTTCAATCACCTTTTGTAATTCTGGGCACCAGAGACGATATCCACGTGTTTGAGTAGAGTATCCTACCAGAATACATCTACATGCTCGATGGTCTAATTTTCGCCTTCTTTCTCTTGGTATATGGCTATATGCCAAACAACCAAATGCTTTTAGGTGTCTTACACTAGGATTTATTTCTAACCAAAGTCCATCAGGTACTTTGTCTTTTAGAGCAGTATTATAACATTTGTTTTTAATGTAAGCAGCTGTGTTTACCGCCTCTGCCCAAAATCTTTGGGGGAGATTAGAGCTATGTAAACTAGCGCGGGTCATATCTAAAAGTGTTCGATTTACACGTTCTGCCACACCGTTCATTTGCGGAGAATACACGTTTGTGCGTTCATGCTTTATCCCTAGTTTTTGTAATTTGTCTTGGAATTCTCTATTGCAAAACTCAAGTCCATTATCCGATCGTAACACTTTAATTTTATTACCAGTTTGTCTCTCTACAGTGGCTCTATAGATATCGAAATGTTTTAATACCTCATCTTTGTTTTTCAGAAAATACACAGTAATCCTTCTTGAGAAATCAACAAAAGATAGAAAGTATCTATTGCTTCCGGTTGATTTTACCGGCATTGGACCGCAAATATCTGTGTGGATAAGCTCCAAGGTCTGTTTTGATCTGATATTGCCTAGGTTTTTATGTGACGCTTTAGTGGATTTGGCGATACAACAATCGTCGCATAGGCCTTTGTCTCTAGAGGAAATTTCTAAGCCTATTACCAGCTCCTCCCGCGCCATCTTTTCAATGGCGTTACTGTCAATATGGCATAACTTTTGATGCCACGTTCTCAAGGAATTGTTCTGAAAATGGTCCCTTTCACTATTAAATGCTGTTTTACTGGAGTTTAAGGTCTTACCTTTCACAATGTAGAGGCCATTTACATTTGTCGCTTCCGCTATAATCCTGTTTTCTGGGTTGAAAACGCGAGCTACCATATTACGGAAGGTCACACGGTTGCCGTTTTCTTCTATCTTGGAGACCGACAGCAGATTCCTTCGCACATTTGGGACGTATAACACATTGTTTAGCTTGATTTCGATGCTTTCATTATGGATAGACGTCTGGAGAAATATGTGTCCATATCCTTTAGCCTCAATTGTCCCACTTGCAGTCATAATAGGATCAGAAGACACCTCCCGAAATCAACGAACCAGTCCTTGTTTCTGCATACATGGTTGGTTGCTCCGCTATCCAGCAGCCACGAATCCTCGTCGCTCGTTAGGTTGAGTGCAGCCAGGAAGTTATCTGATTTGTTTACCTTCCTCTGATGATGCTCATTATCGCGGTTTCTAGTTGTTTGCTTCATTCCTCGGCAGTTGGCGGCGATGTGACCGATCTTCCCGCATCGGTAGCATTTTCTTCGACTGTCGGTGCTGTTGTTATTTTGAAGCTTGTTCACCTGTAGCACCTCCTTGGATGAATCCTCCTTTCTGGTTGTTCTCCTCTCGTGTTCCGTTAGCAGGACCTGCCTCACCTTGGATGACGTGAACTCATCATCCGTCATGTTGCTAAAGTTCATTATAATCCCATCATAGGAGTCTGGTAGTCCAGCTAGCATAGAGTATGCCAGATCTTCATCCTTTACTTCACATCCCGCTTCTCTGAGATGATCACTGCAGGTCTTGAATCTTGATAGGTAATTTATCATTTTTTCTTCTTCGATGAACTTGATGTTCACGAATTGTTTCTTGAGTTGAAGAATTCGCGCCCTTGATTTCGGTTCAAATATTTGTTCCAGGGTCGTCCAGGCTTCACTTGCAGTCTTACAGTCGATAATGTGAATTTGTTGCTCTGTAGAAATTGATAGAGCAATCGTTGCCAGTGCCTTTTTTGTTTGATTTTTGTCTTCTCATATTTTCTTTGATCCTCATCAGCGTCGATCGCTTCTTCGTTAATTACACATTCCCATAATCCTCTTTCGATCAGGAGCATCTTCATGTTAAATTTCCATGATCGATAATTGCTGCCGGTGAGCTTCTCGACGTTCAGGGCAAGCGCTTGGGAAGACGACGCCATCTTGGTTTCACTTACTTTTCGTTCTTTTTAATGCAGACAACCACGCTCTGCTACCATGTTGTGGGTCGGTGATGCAAAAAGAACAGCCAAAAGAAGTGATTTATGAATATAGGATTATTATTTAATATAAGGATATATGAGGATATATATGATGACACAGCAGCAACCGCACACAGCAGTAAAAACAAAGGGAGGCTTAAGACTATACAAGATGACGGCGGCAGAAGGGGAGGGGCGTTCCCATTGGTCAGTCACCTCCATGCAGCGCCGCCAAGCGGTGCCCGTGTCCACGCTTCTCTCTTCACTTATAAACTAAATATTCAGATTGTGCATATGAGTTATTAGAACATCATATGTAACTCAATAATTCAGGAATTTTTTCGCTTTTTCCTTTGTCCTTATTACAATAAAAAAAAAGCAGAGAGAAGACCTTGATCATTAGTATCTAACCTCCTATCAAATTGGTCAGTTTAATTTATCAAACCGTTCTAATGTTGAATGCTGGCTTCTCAGCTTATATCGGCCACAAGTGAGTGGCAATTGAAACAATTTTATTGACTTCTTGTCAATAATTTACATTAAAAATGGAAATAATGAATAAAGTAATATACAGATGATCATGTGAGGGATGTGAGGTGAACCCTCTTTCCCAGGCGATGAGCGGGTGGTCAGCCCAACCTGTACGAAGTACCGGTAGATGATGGATTTGGTCGACGCCAGGATGACCAGGTCGTCATCTTCGAGGCCAGACCCGAATATCCAGGCCCGCAGGTCAGGGGGTCGCCCGAGGACACTGAAGGCTTCGATGATGAGGGGCCTGATTGAGTGGTGGATATATTTAGGGATAATATTGATAGAATCTTTATTAAATAGTAAAAAATATAACATCGAGAGCATATGTATTCAGCAAATAATTGACAAATAAGTCAATTATGAAAGAAAATCATAATTCACAAACCCAATACTTTTCTCATTGGCAGAAGGGACAATAAAAAAGTTTTATTTGTAAAATTTTCTTTAAACTGTTAGAATTTTTGCTTAAAACATTTATGATGTATGACGGATTTAGCTGATGATTCCGTACACATGGATCAAAAAAGAAATTCCTCATTAATAAATTCAGCGAATATACGAAACAATAGAACGCTTCTTTTTTATAAGACAGATTTCATCCATTTCGTACTTTCAAGAAAGGCAGAAACATTGCATGACTAAGATCTTCCCAATAACACAACACCAGCCTTTCTGTTAACTAAGTTAAAACTGCTGTTAACATAGTTAATAATAATGTTAAATGGAGGGTTGTTGGAAGAATGGTCTGAACCGTTTGTTTTTGACTGCTACGACCCGGGATCGAATCCCGCATTGGGCACTTTTTTTTCTAATTAAAAAATGCTCCACTGGCTCCCGTTTCTTGCAAAAGTCCAACCCTACCAGCAAGAGCAAGTAACCAAACGTGGCTCTGGCATAGTTGTATGTGTAAAATTCGAACTGCTTTCCACATATGTAGACATGTGGTGCACTTACAGTAACGTTAGTCGCCAATTTCTACCCAGCATGATTATCATGGCCTGTATCACGTGAATTAGAATTAATAAAAAAAGTTAAAAACAAGCACTTTTACTTTTTGAGGATTTCCTTGCATCATTTCTTTAAACCCAATATATTGTCAACAGACCAATTTTCTTATATAAAATCCAACTTCTTATTTCTACTTATTCTCCAGCATCATATCAGTCCATGACTATCATGATGGTTCATTGTTAAGTCTTCTGTACTTTAATCATCTATTGATGCATTTATTTTAACAGTTATAGGTTTCTATTCACGATAAAATTTCATAATAAAAAGAAACTCATTGTGTGAAAATATTTTCGTATTTTTAATCAGTTATAGGTATTAAATTATTAAATTGTTTATTTTACCAATATATCTATATAGAAAAAAAGATCAAACTATATTTAAAGTACAAAACTACTATTTATACATGTTTATTATAGGTGTACATGGTTAGAATTTTCACTTAGAATTTGTTCTAATAATTATTTTGGTCTTATGTAAATATGTTAAAGTGTTACAAACTATTTTTAAAAGGGTTTAAATAAAAATGTGTTTCTTTTCATATCCAAAAATATTTTATTTCTGCGTTATTATTTTATTTATTTTGACCTACGACCACAGTTGCACCATCTGCAGAACCAATGATGTCTCACTGAACGATATCCTTGAACGTAGGGAGTCTCAAAACAAGACCTATATTCCAATCCTTCCAGGTTTGTCTTGTATAACTGTACAATCAGATAATAATTTATAGTGGACCAGCTACACTAATTTGACCGAGCTAAAATACAAAACTCAACTCATTTTATTCACTACCAACCTCCCTTTGAAAATTAAACGGTTTATAGCCCGTCAAAGGATTCTATGGCTATTTTTTCCCGAGGATATCACGGGATTTTGGAACAGCGACCCTTTAAATTGCTACTTCTGCAATGTTGGCATTCAATACAATTTGGTCCATTATCTATTCCATTGCCTATTTATACAGGAAAAGAGACGGGAAATTCATCAAATTTCGGGGCTAACTCACTATAATGAACAACATATATATATAATTTTTACTACTCTCCTGTTGGATAAAACATTTGTTTCTAAATATTTAAAATATTTCAAGGAGATTGATAAAATGAGGGAAGAAGTGCTCAACTCCACAGACAACGGTTGATTGCTCCCCCTCCCCTTTAAATTGCTTTTCCTCCTCACTCATGTACATATATAACCTTTTAGGGGAATCCCCTTTTAAGGCAATAGTGTCTTAATAAAGGTTTTTGTTGTTGTTGTTGATAATAATTTATATGAAACACAGATCACATTATGTAAAGGAGTTTTTATTTGAAGTGTTAAACACATAATATACAAAAATAGATAAAAACATAATGATCAGTAATTTACAAAGTTGGCTTATGAATTATCATATTAAATATACAATGGTTTGCTTAAAAGGATAAGGAAAAATCACAAAAATAATGAAAAATCATGTAAAATGAACATCAATTGAGAAGAGAAATTGAAATATTTCCTAAGTTACCATGAAATATTTAGGTTGTCAATTTTACATAGGTATTCTTTTCTAAAAAATAATCCAGAAATAATTTCCATGTTTTTTTTTTACCTTACCACATATTTAGATGTCCACCATTACAATTCACCCGTTACCTCTAATTTTGTGATTTTATATTTTGCAAATCATTGTATTTAAAATAAAGGCAGTTATACTTTGGAACACGGAATATATATCTTATTTAAATATATATACAATGAATTTATTTGTAAATATTCTATAAGATAGTTTAAAGATCATTATATACGTATCCTTTTCGTATAATATACCAGAAAATCATTGAAAATGTATTAGTTGAATTAAATTTTTTTTTATATAAAAAGTTCATAATTTAGAGAAAATAAATAAATATATTAAAAGAACTTCAAATTTATTTAATAATTTAGCACTTTTTTTCTAACTAGAAATTTGTGTTAATATCAAACGACAATTTTATCAAAAGATTGAAATCATTTACCAATAAAAGTATAAGATAAATTTATCGCTTATTTTTAAATCAAATATATATATATATATTAATTTTGCCATTCCTGATTAGAAAAAGTTCAAATTTCAATATCTTTATTAATAATACTAGTATAGGTGTTATAATTATAATAAAAATATAGATATATATATATATACCTGAACGTTGGTTTAAAAAGGTACATAATCACATCGTCTAAATAGTTATATAAAAATAACAAATATATTTACATTGAAACTTATTTACAAAAGAGACAGTTTGTAGAAATTTTATTTATAATATTAAATAATAACAAAAGAATAAAGTATATAAATATCAATTATTTTGATCCAATATATGCCTTTTTAATTAAAGATTTATTTATGGATAGCTCTATTTTCAAAAATATATATATCTTCGAAAATAAATGAACGCTTCATTAACTTATAAAATCCAAGAAAAGCGTATATAGAAAATTAAATATTTTATTATATAATATATTGAACCTGTTGCGGAAACATGCTAATTAATAGATTACAATTTGATATAATAAATGCTTTTTTTTAATTCGATTTTTACTTAAAGGCCTTTAGTATATAGATAAAGTCATTTTAATAACTAAATATATTCTAATATAAATTTGTATATATATAAGAAAGTATTTCAAATATATTAATAAAATAATGCAAAATAAATAATTAGTGGAAGAATGGCAATGAGGAAATAAATGGAAATTTGACACATTATGATTCGCTAGATGTTATTCAGTTTTGAAATTTAAAGCCTGGCTATGGCAAATTTTAAAAGTGATTTTCTAGTAATACATTTTGAAATGAAAAATTTCGATTTTTTTTTTCAAATTAAATTTGAAAGAGTTTATATAAAAGATTATTATCAATTCTACCTTCATTACGTTAAAAAAATGCGTTTTTTAAATTTTAAAATGGAGCCAATTCTCGCTTAAAAATTTCGTAAAGTTTATAAAAAATAATTATTTTACGATTATCTGTAAGGATTTTAAGAAGAAATAATTTGTTACTAATTTAAGATTAACTACATATGAATTTCTAAATAACTAAATCACGAATATGCACAAATTTTGAATATTTATATATCTATATACTTTAACACAAAGCAATAACGCGCCATCTATACATATAAAATGAAAGGATTTAAAAGCACGAATGTTTCTTTTATGCATAACACAAACTTCTACTGCCCTTACTGCGATGAAAAAATATATTGGGGGGGGCTTGGCTCATCAGTGGTGAACCCTCCCAGCGGTTTCGCCAATTTAATCCATCAGACCGCTTCTCAGAGCTCTAATACTGTATTGGACGATTCTTCTTATATACGCAGCACTGAAGGATGGAATCTCAGAAATGGTTTTCAAGAAAACTATGGACATAAGCTTATAGGACAGTAGGATTACATTCAAATATTTGCATCGAGCAATGCTCTTCCGCAAACAATAAAGACAAGGCCAGTTAGGCATAAATTAACACAAAGCAATAACGCGCCATCTATACATATAAAATGAAAGGATTTAAAAGCACGAATGTTTCTTTTATACATAACACAAACTTCTACTGCCCTTACTACGATGAAAAAATATATTGGGAGGGCTTGGCTCATCAGTGGTGAACCCTCCCAGCGGTTTCGCCAATTTAATCCACCAGACCGCTTCTCAGAGCTCTAATACTGTATTGGACGATTCTTCTTATATACGCAACACTGAAGGATGGAATCTCATAAATGGTTTCAAGAAAACTATGGACATAAGCTTATAGGACAGTAGGATTACATTCAAATATTTGCATCGAGCAATGCTCTTCCGCAAACAATAAAGACAAGGCCAGTTAGGCATAAATTAACACAAAGCAATAACGCGCCATCTATACATATAAAATGAAAGGATTTAAAAGCACGAATGTTTCTTTTATACATAACACAAACTTCTACTGCCCTTACTGCGATGAAAAAATATATTGGGAGGGCTTGGCTCATCAGTGGTGAACCCTCCCAGCGGTTTCGCCAATTTAATCCATCAGACCGCTTCTCAGAGCTCTAATACTGTATTGGACGATTCTTCTTATATACGCAGCACTGAAGGATGGAATCTCAGAAATGGTTTTCAAGAAAACTATGGACATAAGCTTATAGGACAGTAGGATTACATTCAAATATTTGCATCGAGCAATGCTCTTCCGCAAACAATAAAGACAAGGCCAGTTAGGCATAAATTAACACAAAGCAATAACGCGCCATCTGTACATATAAAATGAAAGGATTTAAAAGCACGAATGTTTCTTTTATACATAACACAAACTTCTACTGCAGTAACATCGCAGTAAGGGCAGTAGAAGTTTGTGTTATGTATAAAAGAAACATTCGTGCTTTTAAATCCTTTCATTCTATATGTATAGATGGCGCGTTATTGCTTTGTGTTAATTTATGCCTAACTGGCCTTGTCTTTATTGTTTGCGGAAGAGCATTGCTCGATGCAAATATTTGAATGTAGTTCTACTGTTCTATAAGCTTATGTCCATAGTTTCCTTGAAAACCATTTCTGATATTCCATCTTCCAGTGCTGCGTATATAAGAAGAATCGTCCAATACAGTATTAGAGCTCTGAGAAGCGGTCTGGTGGATTATATTGGCGAAACCGCTGGGAGGGTTCACCACTGATGAGCCAAAGCCTCCCAATATATTTTTTCATCGCAGTAAGGGCAGTAGAAGTTTGTGTTATGTATAAAAGAAACATTCGTGCTTTTAAATCCTTTCATTCTATATGTATAGATGGCGCGTTATTGCTTTGTGTTAATTTATGCCTAACTGGCCTTGTCTTTATTGTTTGCGGAAGAGCATTGCTCGATGCAAATATTTGAATGTAATTCTACTGTCCTATAAGCTTATGTCCATAGTTGTCTTGAAAACCATTTCTGAGATTCCATCTTCCAGTGCTGCGTATATAAGAAGAATCGTCCAATACAGTATTAGAGCTCTGAGAAGCGGTCTGGTGGATTAAATTGGCGAAACCGCTGGGAGGGTTCACCACTGATGAGCCAAGCCCTCCCAATATATTTTTTCATCGCAGTAAGGGCAGTAGAAGTTTGTGTTATGTATAAAAGAAACATTCGTGCTTTTAAATCCTTTCATTTTATATCTATATACTTTGCCCAGAATATGTATTAGCTTATATATACTGAATGTAATATTTAAATCAATGATACATTTCTTTCATTGGCCTTGTAGAACGAGAGTGGTGTACGCGTGCGCGCATGTTTTAGCGAAAAACACAAACATCCTCGATAAAGAGAGGCGAGTTGCCTCCAATATATGCATCTTTGCTTTGTGTTAATATATGCATCTTTATTGAATATATGTAATTAGGCAATATATTGTTTGTGTTAAATCTGTTGCTTTTCTTTAAATGATACACACAACTGTCCATTTATTTCGAAGATAAAAAGGACTGAAAAACTACCTAGAGTGTGAGATATTATCTTTTGATATCTTGAACATATATATAGAATAATTAAAGATTTAACTTTGGTATAACCTCGAATATTTTAAGTGAAAATATTCAAATTATAAACGTAAACTGAATTTATTTAAAAGTGAGAAATTATAAATATTCGAAAATATATTCCATGCACAAAAAAAAAAGTATTATGATACATTAGCTCACCATATTTTATGAGAATTTGAAACAATTATAGACGCGTATGATTCTTTTTAAATATTAAACAATTTCTACTGCCCTTGCTGCAATGAAAAATTTAAAAGTATTATATGAGTGTTTATTACAAAATTTTCAGTTGCACAGAATCACGGTGATGCATTAAAATGAAATTTGAAGAAGTTGAAAAACGGTTTACATAAGTATTAAAGAAAAATCTCGGGGAAATACATTCGAATTAGAAATTTAGAAATTTCCTAAATTTTGATTTCTATTGAATAAAATTCAATATAAAATTCAACTCATTCTGCAGATTCTTTTTTAATTTAATAAAAAAAAACTACTAAATACCTTTGGAACGCTTTTATTTAGAAATTAACTATTTTTAGCATTGTTTTAAATGAATAATTCTCTAATATCTTGCATATTTTCTTTCTAAAATATTCCTTAAAACTTTCTTTAATCTGTAAATTGTTTTTCCCGAATACACAAAATACAATTGGATTTTATTAAACGAAATTTGAATACCAACCCTTTATACATATTTCAATTGTGTTGATTTTTTTTTCTTTTCATCTAACTAACTTGCAACTAATTCTGTACATATTTCTAATATCTTTCTTTTCTTTCAATGTTTTGTTTATCTTTAAAATGAAAGTGTCCTTAGGGGGAACATAGCGCCTAAGTCGAAATAAAATTAAAAATAAAATAAAATTATTAACATTGTAAACCTAATTATTATCATATTTAACTATAATACTATTACATATAAATTACTTTATATAATATTTACGAACGGAAAAATATGTCCAGGGTAGCCTAGTGGACATGGCATCTGCCCGGTAAGCGGAACACTGTGGGTTCGGTTCCCATCCCTGGACACTTTATTTTTCCGTTTATCATTACTCTTCACAATTCATCCTTTCATACTTCATCCTTAAGGTTAGAAATAATCGTTTTTTCTCCTGAAAATAAATTTCGATTTTTCGTTCAAAAGAAACATTTGCGGAATATTATCAAATGTCGTTCTATTATCATATTTGTTAAACATAACTATAACGTTATAAAACGTCTATCTACCGATACTAAATTAATACGTTCAAAGCCAATTTCAAAAAATTATTATATTCATATAAAAAACTATTAATTATTATTAATAAATGGCGACCAGAATTTTTTTTAAATAAAGAGTATAGTTTGAATAGATTTTGATGGTTAAGGAGTTCATCGAAAATGTAAGATGTGAATGTAACTAAATGAAAGCAATGTTTAATTGGCAAAAGATAAATATAAAAATATCAAGAATATGTTATTCAAATAATCTGAAATCATAAATACGTATATATAAAATATATTTATGTTTATTTTGTTTATATTTGTTAAATATTATTTTGTTGGAGAGGGTAACTTCGCACGTCAGCTGTTGCCTGGCAACGACACCTTCTACCAGACATCACGTGACCTGGCGCCACACTGTCGTACCTGTAGTTTAAGTTTTGCTTTTGTTGTCTGCTACTGCGCTTGCCTTTTTTGACTCTCTTTGTTTTTTCCCTTGTCATCTTAATATAATATTATTGTTAATTAAACAATACTTTCTGAGACCCAGCCTCTGATTCTCTTACATATTTATATATATTTGATATATAGAAGCTATAAGATTATATAAAATATATTATTATTATATACCCACCATGATTATAATGGCCTGTACCACGTGAACTAGAGAGGATAATAAATAAATAAATAAATATTTAAAAAAACAAGCACTTTTACTTCTTATGTATTTTCTTACATCATTTCTATAACCCCAATATATTGTCAACAGACCATTGTTCTTATAAAAAATCCAACTTCTTATTTCTATTTATTCCCCAGCATTATATCAGTCCATGACTATCATAATGGTTCATAGTTAAGTCTTCTGTACTTTAATCACCTATTGTTGCATTTATCTTAACAGTAATAGGTTTCTATTCATGATAAAAATTTCATAATAAAAAGAAACTCATTGTGAGAAAATATTTTCGTATTTTTAATCAGTTATAGATATTTACATTTATTAAATTGTTTATTTTACCAATATATCTATATAGAAAAAAGAACGTCAACCTATATTTAAAGTAAAACACTGCTATTTATACATGTTTACTATAGGTAAATGGTTCGAATTTTCACTTAGAAGTTGTTCTACAAAATATTTGGTCTTATGTAAATATAATAAAGTGTTTAAAAATATTTTTAAAAGAGTTTAAATATAGATAAAAATATTTTATATTATATAAATTTAATTGCCATCTATCGATAAAAATCTTCAACAATTAATTTTTGGTAATGTGTTTCTTTTCGTCTCTAAAAATATATTAGTTCTGCGTTCTTATTTTATTTATTTTGACCTATGACCTTCCCACAGTTGCATCATCTTAAGGATCAATGAGGTCTCACTGAATTGATGTTTATAGTTGTTTATTTGTATTTCATAATATTTCATTTATAAATTAATCTCATAATTTAGTCTGTGAAAATAAAAATATTGGACTAGTGACAAAAACAAAACTGAAAACAGATGGCTTAATGTTATGTAGTTATGATATATAATTAATTGTGATGTTTATGTAATTTTGATCTTCATTGAATAAAATATATAAAGTTTAAATGTGTTATAAACTTTAATAACAAGCACAAAACATGAACGATTTACTTGAATGTAGGGAGTCTCAAAACCAGACCTATATCATCTCAATCCTTCCCAAGTTTGTCTGCATGTTCTTGTATAACTGTCCAATCAGATAATAATTTATATGAAACAGACTACATTATGTAAAGAAAGTTTTTATTTGAAGTGTTAAACACATAATATACAAAAATAGATAAAACATAATGATCAGTAGTTTACAAAGTTGGCTTATGAATTATCATATTATATATACATTGGTTTGCTTAAAAGGATAAGGAAAAATCACAAAAATAATGATAAATCATGTAAAATTACATCAATTGAGAAGAGAAATTGAAAAATTTCCTAAGTTACCCTGGAATATTTATGTTGTCAATTCTAAATAGGTATTCTTTACTAAAAAATAATACAGAAATAATTTCCATGTTTTTTTTTTTTACCTTACCACATATATTTAGATGTCCACCATTACAATTCACCCGTTGGTTTCACAGTTATCTCTAATTTTGTGATTTTTCCTTTTGCAAATCATTGTATTTAAAATAAAGGCAGTTATTCTTTGGAACACGGAAAATACATCTTATTTAAATATATCTACAATGAATTTATTTGTAAATACTCTATAAAATAGTTTAAAGATCATTATTTACGTATCCTTTTCGTATAATATACCAGAAAATTATTGAAAATGTTTTAGTTGAACTAAAAAAAAAAACTTTTATGAAAAGTTCATAATTTAGAGAAAATAAATATTTATATTATATTAAAAGAACTTCAAATTTATTTAATAATTTAACACTTTTTTCTAACTAGATATTTGTGTTAATATCAAACGACAATTTTATCAAAAGACATAATTCATTTAACAATAAAAGTATAAGATATATTTATCGCTTATTTTTAAATCAAATATATATATATTTTAATTTTGCCTTTCCTGATTAGAAAAAGTTCAAATTTCCATCTCTATATTAATAATACTAGTATAGGTGTTATAATTATAATAAAAATATAGATATATATATACCTAAACGTTTGTTTAAAAGGTATATAATCACATCGTCTAAATAGTTATATAAAAAATAACAAATATATTTACATTGAAACTTATTTACAAAAGAGACAGGTTGTAGAAATTTTATTTATAATATAAAATAATAACAAAAGAATAAAGTATATAGAACATTATTATGGCAGCATATACCTTTTAAAATTATAAAACTACGAAAATGGTTAATTTTGATATTGAAAAAAAAAGCTAAACATGATCAAAGTTTTCAATTACTATATATATTGTGTATGACAGACAATACTATTCTTACATACGTATATT
>CP092877.1:50476606-50498836 GCA_030710605.1 Cordylochernes scorpioides
TATTACTGTGTGTATAGCAATATCTCAAATACACATCTGGTATAATCCATGATAATCATAGTGGGTAGTAGTTTGCTAATGCTTATATCATATGTTACATCACATGTCCATACATATAGAAAGCAGTTCGACATCGATACAACTACTGTTTGGTTGATTGCCCTCACTAGTAAAGTTGGACTTGTGAAAGAATTGCTGACCACACATCATACATTTTATTATGGCTACATTATTTTTAAAAAAAGCTGATCAATGCGGGATTCGAACAAGTGTAATGACTGTCGATTGTAAAACGTATAACCAATTAAAAGTAGGAATCAAAAAGAGAATGGCTAATTTTCCCGTCAAACGTTGAAACCACGCGCTAGCTAATAATTACCTCTGTAATCGAACAAGATTAGGGTCAATGATAAAGCCACAACACCAATTTTGTCAAATTCAGAATGACCACCTTAAGACTGTGACTTCGAATTATAGCCATCGTCAGTCAATGGTTGGCTTCGATTTCATAGGACCCACAAGGTATTCGTGAAATATTCAGAATTTATCAAGGTTATCAAAGTGGTCAGGCAAATTTTGTGGCCAAATATTCCATTTAAAAATAGAATTTTTTATGAAAATTCTCATTTCTGGTTATCAAAAAACCTTTACGTATTTCTTATATTTTTCTACTCAGACGAAATCAATTATTTTCTGTTTAAAAAGGACAACAATTGATTTGTATCTTCTGGACATAAACAATACCGCAAGTTTCTGGAGATGGGTTTCTTTTCATTTTATTAAGGTAGTCTCAAGCTTTCAGGTATCTCTGCCCTTCTACTGGAGAACATAAATAAAGGAATAAAACGCCACCTGATGCTAAACTATTACAATCTCATATTTTTATTTGTTTATTTATGTGCTCCTGTAGTAGGGCAGAGATGCCCGAAATTTCGAGACCGATTTAATAAAATGAAAAGAAACTCATCTCCAGAAATCGATGGTATTGTTTAATTAAAAGAAAACAAGCAAAAATAATTTAAATAAACTCGGGAACAGTTGAATTAAAAAAAATATATATAGTATTTATCGAAAATTGAGCTTCTAATCTTAGCCAATTTGTCCCTATGTCTCTCAATAAAATATTCCAGGTTCTAACCAGGAACGATTACCGCCATACTTTCACTTAGCGCCGGTCAACCACAAAAAGCAGTAAAGACAATGGCCAGAAAAACTCAATATTGGTAAAAGTAGGATACCACGACGTAACTGCACGTTGTATTGTTTCCGGAGGCCGTGTGACCACACGAGGGAAATGACAAAAAGTGACACCAGGTTGTCAACCTTCCTTGTCGCTATATATTGTTCCCACGCCGTCTTGGGGTTGTCACAGTCAGCGTAACCATGGTGATGAGGGTAAGTCGGAGAATTTCTCTCTATCCATCTCTGATATCGCCAAGTTTATTAGGATATGTCTATCTTGTCCATATCTGCTATCGCCAAGTTTATTAGGATATGTCTATATGCCCCTATCTGCTTTCGCCAAGTTTATTAGGATATGTCTATCTTGTCCATATCTGCTATCGCCAAGTTTATTAGGATATGTCTATCTTGTCCATATCTGCTATCGCCAAGTTTATTAGTATATGTCTATATGCCCCTATCTGCTTTCGCCAAGTTTATTAGGATATGTCTATATGCCCCTATCTGCTTTCGCCAAGTTTATTAGGATATGTCTATATGCCCCTATCTGTTTTCGCCAAGTTTATTAGGATATGTCTATATGCCCCTATCTGCTTTCGCCAAGTTTATCAGGATATGTCTATCTTGTCCATATCTGCTTTCGCCAAGTTTATCAGGATATGTCTATCTTGTCCATATCTGCTTTCGCCAAGTTTATTAGGATATGTCTATCTTGTCCATATCTGCTATCGCCAAGTTTATTAGGATATGTCTATATGCCCCTATCTGCTTTCGCCAAGTTTATTAGAATATGTCTATATGCTCCTATCTGCTTTCGCCAAGTTTATTAGGATATGTCTATATGCCCCTATCTGCTTTCGCCAAGTTTATTAGGATATGTCTATATGCCCCTATCTGCTTTCGCCAAGTTTATTAGGATATGTCTATATGACCCTATCGGCTTTCGCCAAGTTTATTGAGGTATGTCTATCTGCTATCGCCAAGTTTATTAGGATATAAATACATGATTAATTGAAATTGTAAATATTATTCCTGTAGAAGGGCAGCTTGCGCCCGAAAGCTCGAATTAATTTTTCAAATAAAGAAACTCATCCTTTATGAATATATTCATTATTATATTTTATTAGGATATGTCTATATGCCCCTATCTGCTTTCGCCAAGTTCATTAGGATATGTCTATATGCCCCTATCTGCTTTCGCCAAATTTATTAGGATATGTCTATATGCCCCTATCTGCTCTCGCCAAGTTTATTGAGGTATGTCTATCTGCTATCGCCAAGTTTACTAGGATATGTCTATGGCCAATATCGCTGATATCGCCAAGTTTGTGTTTAGTTAATATTTATTCCGAAAGATTGCACTAGCCTTTTAGAAGTGAGCTGATTTACATATTTGCATATGATCAATAATAAAACGTATTTAAGAATTAATAAAAAAACTAACTTATCACAAAATGAACGCATATTTTAAAGAAGATTCAAGTAGTTTACGAATCGCAAGATATTCCGTATTGAGGTTGAAGTTTGGTGGGAATTTCCAGTGCTGGAATTTATGAATTGATGGAAGGAAATTCGATTTTAATACTTCTGCTATTATTGTCACTTGTATGAAGACCCAAATATCCAGCAATAATCTTTCCTGTTAAAGCGATGTTATGGTATATGAATTTACTGCTGTTTGGGTTATAGTTATGTATGATGATGTGGTTGAAACCTTTAGAGAAAGATATAATTTTGTAATGCTATATTTGAATATATGCCAATATATAAGCATCTAGAATTAAGACAACGATATAATCTTCCTATTTACCATAGAAGAAACACAAGTCGGGGAGAAGAGCTTCTTTATATTGTCACAGTAATGAAGGTGACGTTTGGATAGAATAAATAATAATTTATTAGATCACTTTAAATTGTTAAATAGTTTGAGGGATAAAAAAGGAGAAGAGATAAACTGAGTTGAATGGATAAAAATAATGATAAATTAAGGAAGTAATGTCAAAGACACAAACGGCTGGCGATCGGTTACACTCCTAAAGATGGCGATTAATGTTTACAAACTTCTCGCCTAGCGCGCGCCACCACTGGCCAAGCTGCCGATGTATTATTTACAGTTACACGCTATGTACATTTTTGGTTATGGCAATATAAGAGGACAATCGTACAAGATTTCGGGTAAGACGTTCCTCTACGTTTTTTTTTTTTTTTTGTTTTGTACCCGTAGAAGGGCGTCTTGCCCGAAAAGGTCAAGAAGGCTACAAACCTGACAATGTAAGTTGAGGATGTAAACACCAACGAGATGCTGACGCAGGTGCCCCTACTCCTGCTCGTTCTCTCTCTGTCCCTAGCCGCCGCTCAGGGGCCAGGGGACACCGTCAGCATCAAGGTGTATCGGGGCCCTACCCAGGTACAAGGGGAGCTGCAATACGCCCCCTTCGGGTACTACGTCAAGATGCCCGTGGATCGATCCATTCCTACACCACCCCCTCCCCAGCACCCCCATCTCGTACACGCTGGGGGACCTATGATGCCTGGAAAATAACAGAGTACGTTGGATATATCTTTCACCCCTTCTATAACACTTAACTACAAGTACAACACATACAACACATTCAAATGCCGACATATTTTAACGCCACTTTTAAATATATAAAATTGAAAACTATTGTTTTATTTAGATCTTACTGCAATGATATAGTTGCCCGGCCATCCTTGCAGCCCTCTATATGGCAGATTTCAATCCAGAAGAGGACATCCATACAGACAGGGCACCTCAGTTAGCCGGTATTATGATCAGGGTGCATCGACCGATCTGATCTGTTCAATGGACAAGACACCACCACTGTAATGATAAAATACATATGTATATATAATGTATACTCATGGACAAAAAAATTGAGGAAGTGTAATTCTGTAATATATATATTTTTCAAGGAGACGAAGCAATTTTGTTCACACTTGGCTATTTCGTGTCTCTTTTATAAAGGTCACTGTGTATTAAATATCTTTCAGAGTTATTGTCTAAATCTCGATTTAAATGATAAAAGGTAAAACTTCATTAAGTGTTGTCCATGGGTGTATGTCAACCTCCACTAAGAGTCGACCTCCAGGAGAGACCAGAAGTATCTATGTCTTTAAGTGATCTCTTATTGTATGTTCTATTGTGTTGTCTAAGTTGGTATTGTTCCAGATGGACATTGTTACCCTCATCTTCCCCTGGAAGGACCATCATGTGTATAAATCCCAGAATCGGTTACAGATTGTTGAAATAAACTTGTTTGTTCTCGCTAAATCTCTGTGAGTCTTAATTACTCTGAGTGTACCTAACACGACATTTTGACGTTTAGCTATTCAGTGAACCCCTCTCATCTGTGGAAAGTTTCAGCAGAATGTCAGTATTTCGGTTATCGCTCAATTACTTTCTCTGTACCTAACACGACAATTTGACGTTTAGCTATTCTGTGAACCCCTCTCATCTGTGGAAAGTTTCAGCAGAATGACAGAATTTCGGTTATCGCTCAATTACTCTGAATGTACCTAACACGATATTTTGAGGTGCTGCTATTCATTGAGCCCCTCTCATCTGTGGAAGGGTTTAGTAGAATGTTAGTATACAAATTGAAAAAAAAAATCCAGAATAGAAAGCAGAAATCTTGTTTTGTGTTATACAATTATGTTATTAAAGCATTAGAGGACGCCTCTCCCGTCAAAATAAACGTCAAAACTAGACGCCATCTATTGACCGTCACCGTAAACTAGCAGTCTCGGGTCAGTAACAAAGCCACAACACCAGCTTTGGTAAACTGAGAAACGTCTAACTGGAGACCATGGTTTCGAGCTAATGGTCCTCGTCAGGCTATAGCTGACTTTATTCCATGAAATCCACAACTATTTTATATGAATAATTACACTCATGGACAAAACTTAAGGAAATTGGAGGAACTTAAGAAATACACAGTAGCCTTTATTGAAGACACACGAGATAACCAAGTGTGAACAAAATTACCTCTGTCTCCTTAAAAAAAGTCGATCAACATGCGATATCAGACTTTCGACTTCCTTAAGTTTTGTCCATGAGTGTATTTTTAGATTGAATTTCTTTCATCCAAGATATATCAATCCAATTAGATAATACAATCCCTTGAATCAATTATAAAATAATAACATAAGCCTCCAGAGAAAATATTCTTTTTTAAACGTTTTTTTTATTTATAAATCTCTCTAGTTTTCGGACAAGAGAGCCCTCCTACAGGAGAAGATATTTTACCTTAATTCGCCAATATAATATTTTCTTCTTTCTTATCTCCACACTGGGTGAAGTAGAATGTGTCTGCCTTTGTCATTAAGACTGGGAGCACTACTCAGTGGCAGGCTGACTTAGCTCCGAAAGAAATGGCCGCCTCTGACATGACGAACAGTCGCCATGTGCAGCCGCTCCTAACATGGAGTACAAACACTGCTCATCCTGTAACCCTGGATCAGGAGCCCTTACAGGGTACTATCAGCCGGGCCAGTTGAGTCCAAGTTTTTTAGTGAGCTTGTTACTCCTCCTCCCTTTACATCCAGGCTTGGGACCAGCAAAGGCGGAGTTGCCAATATAATAAGAGCTAAAATAAATGCTTTGGATATTTACAGTTGTTTGAATGCAGAATCAACGCTCCACTCTATTTTATTTTAACTCTTATTCTATTAACGGTTTAATGTAAATTATTTTCTCCTGTAGAAGGGTTTTCTTATCCGAAAGCTAGAGATATTTGTAAATAAAAAACAAAACGTTTTTAAAAAGAAACTTTCCCTGGAGGCTTAATGTTCTTATTTAAATATATATATATATATCAATCCAATCTCAGATTACATTCTGCTCAATGAAAAAACAATAGAAAAAATAAAAATTAAGTGGGTCAGGTGTTGATATTAAAAATAAAGAAAGCATATCCTGACCAGGAGCACATGTGATTTACAGAAGGCAGAGTGCCATCTGGTGGAACAGAAATCAACTAAACATTGATTTAGCCTGTTCTCTGATATTTGGCCAACCCAATTTCTTGATAAATCAAGAAAAGCCCTCCACGAACGCGTTTCGCGCTGTTGGCGCTATTCTGATCAATGTAAACAGACGCTTCAGGTTCTGATGTTCTAATTTTAAAAGGTTTTCTATCCAAGGAACTTCCTCTCTTAACTCAAAGGTCAATTTTCCCATTAGAATCAAAGAACTGGTTCATTTCCTCCTTCACAGGAAAACCGGGTCTTCTAATGAAGTTTATATATAGAAATCTCACCATGGTCAAGTTTATAGGATGTTGACAGAGTGAAGGAAAACTTTCGTCTAAATAATGGCGTTGGTAGATGTTGGCTGGATGTTGAAGCTCTAGTTCCTGCTGATACCGCTTGAGGCGTTAGTAGTCACTCTCAGTAATGGCCTTATTTCTTTGTAAATATTTTTTTTTCGTGTTTATACACCTATGTTATTAAAAGCATAGGGTGTCTCTCCCATCAAAATAAACGTCAAGACTAGACAAATCTATTGACCTTCACCGTAAACTAGCAGCCTCAGGTCGGTAACAAAGCTACAACACCAGCTTTGGTAAACTGAGAAACGTCTAACTGGAGACCATGGTTTCGCGCTAATGGTCCTCGTCAGTCAAGAGCTGACATTATTCCATGAGATCCACAACTATTTTATGTGTAGTTTATAAGAGAAATTGAAACTTGTTTACGCGTATATTTCTTGTTACAAGGTTATCCCAAAAGTTCGTGAACACTTTCAACAAATTGAATTTAGATATATATATATATATCTTACTAGCGAACCCGGCCACGCCTTGCTGTGGCTAAGTTGTAATATGTTAAATTAATATTATACTAAACTATTCAGTACAGTAAAGTTAATATTCACTTATAAAGATAAAAATGTTTTAGCCGATCTAAAGCCCTACGGGATTGAGAATGGAACGTTACGTTAAAATTTGAAAGTGATTTTTATATATATAGATAATATAGCCCTTTATAATCACTGCATTAATAAATGTCAGTGAACTTGTTTATATGTATTGTTTTTTGTTTTTGAGATATTCTAATAGAACGTTCTCACAATTTTTGTAAAATATTTATATATGCACAAACACAGAATTTAAAAATATGTCTTAAAATTTGCTATAATTATTGTTATAAATATTATTTTAAAATAATTCGCCAGAAACCGTCCCGGTAGTATACTAAACAACTTCCTAAAGTTTCATGGCAAATATCTAAAATAAAATAATACTTTTAATACTTTGCTACAATATTAAAAAGAGGGGTGCTTAGGTGTTTAAAATGTAAAATGTGCTCTAAATATTATTACATAGAGCCTTCATAACAAACATATTTAAAATAAACCAATTAAAATATAATAATGCTGTAAAAAAAGACTTTGCTACAATAATATAAAAGAAATGAAAATAAAAAAAGACACCCACGCTGAGCCTCGAACCTAGGTTTGTTATAAATATTATTTAAAAATTGTTTATGTTAATTTTTATTTTAAAAAGCCTACATTTTAAATAAAATAATATTTTTAATAATTTGCTACAATAATATAAAAGAAATGAAAAAAAAAACACCCACGCTGAGCCTCGAACCTAGGTTGTGGGGGTACGAAGCTGTGTACCTAACCTATAGGCTGAGCTTGACGTTACAAATACGCTCATGCGAGGCTATTTCAGGCCATACGCCTGCCGCGAGGGGGCGCTGATTGCGAGTGAATTTACGTTTTATTGTAAATAAAAATGCAACGAAAGGTTATTTCTAAAGAGTAATTAGCCAGAAACCATCCCGGTAGTATACTAAACAACTTCCCAAAGTTTCATCGCGATCGGTTGAGCGATGTAGAAGATTATCACTTACGGACGGACCAACAAACATTCATTTTTATATATATAGATATGGATATATATTTGGAATTTGGTGCAGGTGTTTATACCAAAAGTTCGTAAACACTTGCAACAAATTGAATTCGGATATATATATATATATATATTATATGGATATATATTTGTAATTTGTTGCAGGTTCTTAAAACTAATTCATTTGTATAATATCATTTGCTAATCATGTGACAAAGAAAGCCAATCAGGGGAGACTTTGCGCAAGCAAGGTACAAAAGGCACGGCGGTATGGCCGGCGGGGGTTAGTAAGGATTGTAAGAATTGTTTATGAGGATAGGAGTGGCTGAGCCTAGGATATAAAGAACTCTAGCTCAGAAGAAAAAAAATAAAAGGCTAAATAATCTGATAAGAAGCCTGGATAGAAACTGAAGAGGCTAAAGAAGTTGATAAAAAGCCTGTTATAGAAACTGAAGAGGATAAATAAGTTGATAAGAAGCCTGGATAGAAACTGAAGAGGCTAATTAAGTTGATAAGAAGCCTGTTATAGAAATTGAAGAAACTGTGAAAAAAGTTAAAAGGATAAAGAAGTTGATTAAAAAGCCTGTGGTAGAAACTGTAGAAAGTGACGAGGTTAAAGTTAACAAAAAGATTGGTGATTAGCATAATAGTTCAAGATTATTACTTCGATTGAAATTAGTTTATTTTTATGTATCATATTATCATAATAGAATAAAGCTCATTATGTTAATTAAATCAGATCTTGTCGTTCATTACCTCCAGAATACCACCTGCCTATCGCTACTGTAAGTACAATAGTTAGACACACAAAAAATATTCATTTGTTTATTTATTATTTTCTCAAATCTTCTTTTTTTATTTTACTTTATTTCCAACACAGGTGTTTACGAACTTTTGAGACAACCTCATAAACAAAACAATTTTTGAAGCATATTATACACTCATGGACAAAACTTAAGGAAGTTTCACCTTTTAGCATGTATATTTTGATTCAGACAATACCTCTTAAAGATAATTGATACACAGTGACCTTTATTGAAAACATACGAGATAACCAAGTGTGAACAAAATTGCCAACGTCTCCTTAAAAAACACCGGCGACATCAACAACTTTCCATTTCTTCAAGTTTTCTCAATACATATAGTTTCATAATTATATGTATTTTTACACTGTCCTCGAAGCGCTTGTTCATAGTTCATTCAAAATACCTTTTCCAAGATTTTAACTTCAATATCAGTATGAAAGGAAAACAATCCAGTGCAATATTACAGCGGTATGGTAAATTAAATTAGCGAAACTGCCTGGAAGGGTTATCAATGATGAGCCAGGCCCTCCCATTATTTTATCATTAAATTAGGGACAATATAAATTTATTTTATTGTAAAAAAAAAAACATATTCGTTAAAAATAGTTTTGATTTCTTATAACCGAAGGCGCACTAATGCATCATGTGAATATAGATTTAGGTGAACAAACGTACAAAGACCTGGCTATTACTGGTCTTAAGAAAGACAGTGCTATCTAGTCAGATACTGGACATCATATTTGCATATTTTAAAAGTTATTTATTTCGTGAAAGGAATCCATTGAACATTGAAGTTCTCTTACATAAAGAATTTCATTAGGTATCGGCCTCTTATATTTGGTATTTTACCAAGAGTTGCAACTACTGTGATAAAGATACATGGATTCATCTGAGGCTTTTCATTGGAAACATCCACAACCAAGATAAAGGAATTTAGGTGAAATTATACTGTGATCTCCTCAATATATTATGATATTTATAATATATAAATGTATATTGAAGAATGAAAAACACAGTGGTCGCCCTAGATTTCTTATTGATTTATTCAAAATTAATCTTCATATACGTTTCCAATTTTTCTCCTGTGGAAGGGCAGATATTCTCGAACGTTCGCAAAATAATAAAACCTTGAAAGAAGCTTTTCGTCTCACGATTTCGTGTTTTTAAATTTTAGGATTATTTAAATTGGTCGTTGTGTGCTTCCACATATATTGGAATAAAAAACTGAGATGGAATTTTGATAAGTCTTGAAATATTTGCCTATAACATCATTCAACTTCTACTTTACAATATTTTAAAATAAGAGTAGTTGCGCGACGTAAATAATAAACGATTTAACTTTACAGATATAAAACTAGATATCAATACTTATATATATAACTGGAACAAGGCCTCGACCCACACACACTTATTTATAAATATCTAACTTGGAGGAAGTTTGTGGCTCAATCGTCAAAAATACAATCAAAAAAATTCGAACATTATTTTTATTACGACTTGTGAGAATGGGGACTTGTATCGTCATGGCAGGACTCTTGGAATTGAGAATAGGGATTTGGATCGTCATGACAGGACTCTTGGAATTGAGAACAGGGACTTGTATAGTCATGGCAGGACTCTTGGAATTGAGAATAGGGACTTGTATCGTCATGGCAGGACTCTTGGAATTGAGAACGGGGACTTGAATCGTCACGGCAGGACTCTTGGAATTGAGATAGGGATTTGGATCGTCATGACAGGACTCTTGGAATTGAGAATAGGGACTTGTATCGTCATGGCAGGACTCTTGGAATTGAGAACGGGGACTTGAATCGTCACGGCAGGACTCTTGGAATTGAGATAGGGACTTGTATCGTCGTAGCAGGCCCTTAGCATCCGACCTTAGGGCCTGGATTCAAGACGAGGATCCGGGGCCGCACTGCAGGTCTGCGTCTCCCTAGGCACACTCAAAGGCCAGCACATCGCCATTCTTACAAGGAATAGTTCTTTATTTCAAAATACTTCTAAATACTATATAAAAACGACCACCTTTATATGGTTAACCGACGCGTGAGAACACTCAAACATACAGGAGAAAAAGGATAAACTAACGTGAACACACAGACAAGAACGCCAAAAGAAAAGAAAAAACTCGGAGTGATCGAATGAACAAAGCGACTAGACGGACTAGAAGGTGCCAAATAACCCAACCAAACTGTTCTAACAACCTTGAATTCCCGAACGAACTAGCCGAAAGGTCAGGCTAGAACGAACAACCAGTCTAGTACAATGGTAAGCCCAAGCACGCCTGGACGGCCCAGCTGAACGAACAACGCTAGAACGAACGCGCGAACTAGGTCAGAACAAACACCCCAGAACATTGGACGCACTAGAACGCACAGTACGCACTAGACCGCACGACGCCTCCTGGACGAGCGATACGACCTAATACGCATGTACGCGATAGATACGAACAACACGCCAGAACACCTGAACCAACACTAGGACAAGGCGAACGAACTAACGGGAACGCACAGACAAGAACGCCAAACGTCAAGGACAAACGAAAGCACTATGACTGATGAACGAACTAGTAGACAGAACGAACTAGAACGAACAAGGCCCTGGAATAGCCAACCAAACCGGTCTAACAAACCTTGAATTCCCGAACGAACCAGCCGGAAGATCAGGCTAGAACGAACAGCCAGTCTAGTACAATGGTAAGCCCAAGCACGCCTGGACGCCCCAGCTGAACGAACAACGATAGAACGAACGCGCGAACTAGGTCAGAACAAACACCCCAGAGCATTGGACGCACTAAAACGCACAGTACGCACTAGACCGCACGACGCCTCCTGGACGAGCGATACGACCTAATACGCATGTACGCGATAGATACGAACAACACCCCAGAACACCTGAACCAACACTAGGACAGAGCGAACGAACTAACGGGAACGCACAGACAAGAACGCCAAACGTCAAGGACAAACGAAAGCACTAGGAGTGATTGAACGAACTAGGAGACCAGACGGACCAGAACGAACGAGTCCCAGGAATAGACGACCAACAGTTCTAGCAAACCTTGAATTCTTGAACGAACTAGTCGAACGGTCAGGCTCGAACGAACAACCAGTCTAGTACAATGGTGAGCCCAAGCACGCCTGGACGCCCCAGCTGAACGAACAACGCTAGAACGAACGCGCGAACTAGGTCAGAACAAACACCCCAGAGCATTGAGCGCACTAGAACGCACAGTACGCACTAGACCGCACGACGCCTCCTGGACGAGCGATACGACCTAATACGCATGTACGCGATAGATACGAACAACACGCCAGAACACCTGAACCAACACTAGGACAGGGCGAACGAACTAACGGGAACGCACAGACAAGAACGCCAAACGTCAAGAACAAACGAAAGCACTAGGACTGATGAACGAACTAGTAGACAGAACGAACTAGAACGAACAAGGCTCTGAAATAGCCAACCAAACTGGTCTAACAAACCTTGAATTCCCGAACGAACCAGCCGAATGGTCAGGCTAGAACGAACAACCAGTCTAGTACAATGGTAAGCCCAAGCACGCCTGGACGCCCCAGCTGAACGAACAACGCTAGAACGAACCCGCGAAATAGGTCAGAACAAACACCCCAGAGCATTGAGCACACTAGAACGCACAGTACGCACTAGACCGCACGACGCCTCCTGGACGAGCGATACGACCTAATACGCATGTACGCGATAGATACGAACAACACCCCAGAACACCTGAACCAACACTAGGACAGGGCGAACGAACTAACGGGAACGCACAGACAAGAACGCCAAACGTCAAGGACAGACGAAAGCACTAGGAGAGATTGAACGAACTAGGAGACCAGACGGATCAGAACGAACGAGTCCCCATAAAAGATGACCAAACTTGTTGATCATATGAAAAAGTGCGAGGAAAAAACCAGAAATACAGCGCGAAAAATACAGATGGACTAGTTAGGGAAAAAGACGAATTTCCAGAATACAGTCAAACTAGCAAAGCCTAGGTACCAAATGTACAGAAGATACAAATATGAATGGATAAACTAGATATGTAAAAGAAATTCAGCCAAAATTAATCAAACTAAATTCTATCAAGAAAAAGTAACTGAGCAATGCAACCAGAAATCGAAAATTTCGACCAACATGATCTAAACTAAATTCAAGTAAGAAGAAATAAACTGCAATAAATACCTAGAAGTTAAAAAATTCGACCAACATGCTCCAAACAAAAATCAAGAAACAAGATAGGAGCTGAATCATGTAACCAGAAACTGGAATAACTGACCGACAAGATTCAAACTGAAAAATCTATCAAGAAAAAGGATATTGAAAAGATTAACCAGAAATTTAAAATTTCAAGCAACATATCCAAACTAAAATTAATAAAGAAGAAAGACACTGAATATACATACACAAACTGAGGGCACCAACATTTTAAAATAAATATAAACCCATAAAAACATATAAAGAGTAAATTAACCCAGGATTCTTGAGCCTTCAAAAGATATCGTCAACTACCTGTTATTTTATAAAATCCTTAAAATATCTAACTCTTCTAATTTTTTTGTGAATAATATTCATGAAAATAATTATATATAACACTCTTTATTTTTAAATGCGTATATAAAATATCATGAAGTATCAAAATATCACCACAAATATCTTATAATTCCAATGGATTTTATTTCATCTTTGCCATTTGCTCTCGCTAGAGTAAATCATTTAAAAGAACTCATCATATAAGGAAGAAGTTTTATCTTCCCAAATTAACCATATCAAACTATAGGTCATCAAAGAAAATATCAATCGATATCTAAGCAGAATAAATATTCAAAACGAAAAAAACTTTATTTATATTATATTATCATATTTTATTTTAAGCACATATACCTATTAACCATGAAAATGGGAATATTTTAAAAATTTGTTATTCATATATTTGTAAGTAAAGTTTAGATTAAATGATTCCTTTACGTTTTAACTAAACTATATTTTTTTTCACCTGGAGTTAACATACTCAATTATACATTTAAAAAATCAACAAATAGTTGTTAAAATTTTCGATAGATGGCAGAAAGTCTTTATCAAAATTCAGTTGCAATATCAGGAAGTTTCCTTTCATCATATTATCATAGTTTTTCTATAAAACCAGTAAAACTGTAAGGAAAGTGAAAAAGTTAGACTTTGCCAGGATTTCTTTGGAATGGTCCTCTTTATTCATTGCACCTCAATCTAAGTGAAATCTGTTAGGAAATCTCCGAGTGTTCTCCATGAAGGAAAATCCTAATTTTATTATATAGTACTACATGGAAGATTACTATACCCATAAAAATATAACAAAACAGATGTCTTATGTGAGATATAGAATATGACATACCTGCTTCTCTTGACTCCAGGATGTGGGAATGTCTTTTCAAACATGGAAAGAACTTCAGCGCCAGAAAGTTCTCGGGGAAGGAACAACATCTTCAGGGAACGCCGAAAGTCCAAAAGAAGAAAAGAAAATAACATCGACCTTTTTTCGAAGCTTCTTTGAACTTTCTTCAAAAAAATATTATCTTATTTTTCGATATCTTTATCAAGTAACTTTGCTAATGTAAATTTTCATCTTTGAATTTCACAAACTGGTAAAACGAAGTCAATTCTGCCAGAAGCTCTATCACAAGACTTTAGTTATTCTTTTACTTGAGATTTGATTAGGAAGCCTTCTTTGTATCAAGAATGGAACATCTTCTCTGTAGGCTGGTGTTGAATCTCTTGTTCTCTAAGCAGGCTCCTGGCTTTAAATTCTTCTTGTTAGACAATAAAAGTTCAATCTATAACTTTGGTCATCATTTTTTAATCGCGAAAACATTTTAGAGAGGGATCATCCTTTTGCTAAGATATTTATTCCATTAGAGCTTTGATTTGTTTCAAATTGTTGAAATTCGTGAACTGCATCCTTCGCCTTCTTCTATCAAGTTTTGATTACTATTTGGTATTTCAAATTTAATGGGCATCTTGTGACAGCGTTCAAGTCAGGAAGCAATACATTAGAGGATTATATGCTCAAACGCCACAACTTCAAAGAGAGATTAATTTTCAAATATAACAATGGCTTATTTATAATTTTATAGCTTTTAGTTCTCATGTAATAGGAAATTATTTCAGCGATTTTTCTATACCCGATTAATTTCTATATATTTTATTTGAAAAGGATTGTAAACCCATTGTTGCATGGGACGCGCCATCTTTAATCAGTTAGATTAATAATTTATAAATATTATTAATTCATTTTATCTTTTTTTTTTAATTAGATACTCAAGTGAAATAAAACATTTTAGATCGTTTGTATCGTGTCTACAAATTACAATAATAGCTATAGTAGCCCTCAGTGTTTATAAATATATGATATACTCGTATACGCTGGTGTCTTAAATTTTAATTGAATAATATAACTTTTTAAATCTCTCTAGTTATTGAACTTGAAAAAGCCACAAATGGCACACAAAAGAGCATATGAGAATATTTTCATAAAATGAATATATATAGAGTATTTTTTAAAAAAGAAAGCACTTTTAATAATAAGAATTACTCGTTTACATGTTGATTTATTAAATAGAATTTTTTTCAAATGGGGCTGTTTGCAGGTGTACATGTGTAGTGTGCACTTAGTTACAGCTTTCCCGATATCTCTTATATCTCTTTGGTCTCTATCTTATATGGACATTGTAATGAATCAGTTTTAATCTCAATCTCTCTCACTACTATAGGTAGATGGATCAAAGAGATATCCAGTAACTCGGGCAGTTTGCAGGTGTACAGGTGTAGTGTGCACTTAGTTACAGATTTCCCGATATCTCTATAGCTCTTTGGTCTCTATCTTATATGAACATTGTAATGAATCAGTTTTAATCTCAATCTCTCTCTCACTACTATAGGTAGATGGATCAAAGAGATATCCAGTAACTCGGCCAGTTTTCAGGGGTACACGTGTAGTGTGCGTGGTTACATCTCTTCTGATATCTCTTTGGTATTATAGGCTTCTAGAAGAGCGATTCCCACTGGAAATCTCTTGTGCATTATCCCGTTAACAAGTTGACCATAAATCAAAAATATGAAACATTCACTTATAAATTTACATTTTACAATAATTTTATTTATATTAATTTGAAACACTATTCAGATTTTTAATATTTTTAGATAAATGTTTGCTCTGGTACTGTTGTATTTGTTGTACTCTTTGATATATAGAATGGCTCTCTTTATATAATCCTATGTTTTACGATGGTGGATTGAGGCAGCTCTAAATCCAAGACTGAAGTCACTCAATGGTTACAGAAATGTTAGCTCTTGGGGTCTTGGATAGGTAAAGCCGCTGATAGGCGTGAGCTGCTAGTGTGTATATAATTTTATCTAGTTTTTCTTTAATCTCTTGTCCTTCCTTTTTGCTTATGAAATACATTTTAAGTAATAAAGGATCATCGTCTTCCTTCTTCTTTCTTATCTCCACTCATTCATATTAAGATATCAAGCTTGTAAAGCTTGAGACTTTTGATGGTGTCTGCCGGGAAAGAGTAGAGCTCATCAATGGATGAGTCAATAATGTGTTTTGGGGTTTCAGGTTGAAATTGCATTTAGTACATAGTGGGAAAACCTTGCAACCATTCTGGAAAGTCATTGTCCATAAATGACCAGACTTAAGTCTGGAAATCAAAGACTGTTGTTCTCTTGGGAGGACAGAACCGGTGCTTGTCCCTCCTGCTCTGTACCAGTCATGTGCAGCATTAGAGTTCCATTCCTGCAGGCATTGAGTTTTTCATAATTATCAGCGTTCTTTCTTCCCGGATTTGTCAATAATATAAAAGCTCTATCTGACAGGGAAAGCATTTGAATTTTTTGCTTTTTGACTCAGAGAAAACGGTTAGTAGCAGAGAATGTCAGGTCGCCACCAGCTCGGTCATTTCCAGCAGACAGACGATTTTACGACAGATGATTGGACTCTGAAGAGCTGGTGGGTCCATATGTCAAATATCTACGGACAGACACCTCAACCCGTCCACAATTTACAGGTTATAACGAAGATGGTTGGAACAAGGAAATGTGGCACGGTTGAGGGGTGCTGGTACAGTCAGAGTGATGTCAGCACGTAGGAACGACGCATCTGCCAGATGGCGTTGGCGATCCCACAGTCCATTTCTGTCGCCATTTTGAAAGATTTGGAGGACACTCTTCATTCTCCCATGTCGACCATAATCATTATACACACATATTGGACGCCAGCGGCCTACAGTAAAGACGGCCGTATAAGAAGACTGCCATTAACCCAACGGCACGGATACCTCCTTTTACAATTTTGCTAGGATAGAGTCTCATGTACAGCGGATTGGCTCAGAGTAATGTTCTCAGATGAATATCACTTCTGTTTTAGCAGTAACAGTCACCGAATAAGAGAGTTTCGTGCCGTCTTGGTGACAGATCCAATCCGGCTGCATTTGTGGAACGCATAACCTTACGACAACGCGACATTATGGTTTGGGGAGCCATCGCCTATGATAGCAGATCACCTCTGATTCGTATTGAGGACAGTATGACGGCCCAACGATACGTGGATGGCATACTGCGGCTAGGTAATTACCTTCAGGTAATACCAAATGCCATTTTCCAGCAGGATAACACCCAACCTCACACAGCAAGCATCTGCCAACATGTCCTATATCATGGTTCGGCAAACTTTTGAGTCAGAAGAGTCAAAAATTACCATTTACAAAATTACATAGTTTTTAAAGAGCCACACATTATTTTCTTGACAACAATAAAAAGTACTCGCATAAATAATATTTAAGTATGGAACTACAAGTATATACTACGTGTATATACAATATTGATTCTTGGGTTGTAGTAATGTAGATGTCAGATGGTTGTAGAGTAGAATCAATGGATAGCTATACTATGGATGTATCTACAATATTGAAGCTTGGTTTATAGTACTGTAGATGTCAGATGGTTGTAGAGTAGAATCAATGGATAGCTATACTGTGGATGTATCTACAATATTGAAGCTTGGTTTATAGTGCTGTAGATGTCAGATGGTTGTAGAGTAGAATCAATGGATAGCTATACTATGGATGTATCTACAATATTGAAGCTTGGTTTATAGTGCTGTAGATGTCAGATGGTTGGAGAGTGAAATCAATTAATAAAGAGCCGCAGCCTCACATCCAAAGAGCCGCATGTGGCTCACGAGCCGCAGTTTGCTGACCCCTGATCAAGTATATATATTTAAGTTCAACTATTAAAAATTGTTCATATATTAACATCTGTTTTCTTCTACAATGAGTTTAAACGGTCCCGAGTAATTATTATTTGTTTATCCACCAAAGATTATCTTTGCTTTTGAAAAGAATTATATCCATAACTTAGTGTTGAATACTGTATACTGTATATATTGTCAAATAGCTCCATCCAGATGGGACAACTGTCAATCATCCCTGGACCCCGGGAGGGGGGAAGCTGATATGTAAATAAGGAAAATGGGACGGTGGCTAACGCCGTTCATTAGGATTAACTTTTTAACTTGGGTAAGTTGTACAAAACTCTCTCTCTCCCTACAAATACCCCTTGTAATAAATTATTTATTCCCAAATTTGCCCTTGCTTTATTTATCTCCGCGACATATTTTGGTGGAGACGCTGGGTAGCGTGACGGAACTTCGAAGAAGTCGACGTCTACAGGGACGTGAACCAATTCTTCAACCTTTGCCACAACGAATAGAAATGGAAGACGACCACAGACCTACTGTTAACGGATCCTACCTCCCTTGTCAACGCCAACGAGATCCTTCTACCTTTTCTGGAGATGGAAATATAAACCCTGGACAGTGGTTGAAAGAGTACGAGAGAGTTTCGAAGTACAACAGATGGGACGAGACCATGAAGCTTGCCAACGTCGTATTTTACTTGAACGGAACTGCTGGAAGGTGGTTTGATAATAACGAAGAATCACTCAACTCGTGGAGAAGCTTTGAAGACGCATTCCGCGGTGTGTTCGGACTGCAGGAGGATTCTGCTCGACGCGCCGAGGAAGTTCTGAAGTCAAGAGCACAGAAGGCCGAAGAATCCAGCGAGTCATACATCCAGGAGATTCTTAGTCTCTGCCACCAGGTGAACCCTCGCATGGAAGAAGGTGAGATAGTTGCTCACATTATAAAGGGAATTTCGGAGGACACATACCAGGTATTGGTGGCGAAAGACATACAGACGGTAGATGAGATCCTGAAGTTCTGCCGTCATCTGACAACCGTCAAGCAGCGCCGGATCGGCCGTACGAAATTCGCCAGGTTGTCAAAAGTAATGCCCATTTCGTGTGTTGACGACTCAGACGACTTGGCCGGCTTAATTCGCCGCATCGTTAGAGAAGAGATACAAAAGGTTTTCTCAGCACCTGAAGTGATCAATCCTCTCCGAGAGGTGAACGCCCTGGAACAGACTGTGAGGGAAGAGGTCAGCCGTGCTCTACAACCTACCAGACCACAAGTCAACGTGGTACAACAACAACCACGAACGCCCTATTATAATATCGACCGACCAACCCAACCCAGGAAGACGGAACATTGGAGAACCTACGACGACAAACCTATCTGCTTCCACTGCGGACGACCCGGACATGTCGTCCGTTATTGTAGGGAACGACGGCAGGTCTTCGCTGAAGCCAGGACAAGGAATGGCGGAGAAGGAAGAAATGTTGGATTTTCGAGTCGACCCCCGAGATATGACGCCGACGACGACTATGTAACGCCCCAAACCTCGACGTACTTCTACCGGAGCTCTTCCCCACATCCAAGCCGCGCAAGATCGCCAGCCCGAAGACAATCCCAGTCGCCAACCCGTCGTTTCAGCCGTTCTCCCAAGCCTCAGAATGTGAAAAACTTAGTGGAGCGGCTTCTAACGGGGGTGAGGTCGCCATTGAGGAAAATCCTCCAGGGTATATCGCCGCTAAATTAAAAGAAAATTTTGTTATGGTCGAAATAAATGGACGCAAAATTAAAGCATTGGTGGATTCAGGAGCCGACTTTTCTGTTATTTCAGACAAATTTCGACGCGAACTAAAGACACCTCTCTTCAAAGAACCAGGTTCTATTCTTAAAGCCGCAAATAAAAATTTAATAGAGACCCTAGGAAAATGTGTCCTGAACATAGAAGTTAATGGTCTGAAGATATCCTTTGAATTCGTTGTTATGGTGGAATGCAGCCATGACATCATATTCGGATGGGACTTCTTCAAGGCCACCGAAGCCGTCATTGATTGTGGCAGAAATGAACTCCATCTCGGGGAAACCTCCGTCCTGGAATCTCGAGAGGAGGAAAACCAGAGATTGTTTGCTTCCGACGACTTTGTCATTCCGCCTAAATCAATAAAGAAGATCAGTGTGATAAACGAAGAAGTATGCGGTGTTAGAGATGTTTTAGTCTCAACTTCTAAGGACTTATTATTAAGAAAAGAAGTTCTTATACCAAACTCATTGGTTACATTTCGACACGGCCGAGGTAGCATTTGGGTGGCGAATGGAGCGTCTTGGCCGCAACTGATTCCATCAGGAATTAATATGTGCACCATGGAAAGTTATGAGGATGGGAATATCTGAAGTCTTATTGAATCCAGCGATAAGTTACAAGAAACGCAGCTAAAGTCACGTGAATGGTCACAGAAGATAAACCTTACTCTAGATCCAGGGCTGTCTGAAATTCAAAGGTTACAGCTTGTTTCATGCCTTGACGAGTTTATCGACATATTTGACTTTGGGAGTACTTCTATTAAGCCCACCAGTACTGTGAAGCACAAGATAAACACAGGAGACCACTCTCCTATCAAACAGAGGCCCTATAGAGTAGCACCAAGTGAACGACGACTAATTCAAGATGAAGTGAACAAGATGATTGAAAATCACATCGTGAAGCCCTCTGAAAGTCCTTGGTCATCTCCAGTTATTCTAGTTCGAAAGAAAGACGGGACCTGGAGATTCTGCGTAGATTACCGTCGATTAAATAAGGTAACAAAAAAAGATGTTTACCCTCTGCCACGCATTGACGATGCCTTGGATAGTTTAGCCGGCTCTAGTTACTTCTCCACGATGGATCTTCGGTCCGGGTATTGGCAGATTGAAGTGGACGAAAAAGACAGGGAGAAAACTGCTTTCATCACTCCAGATGGGTTGTATGAATTCCAAGTAATGCCTTTCGGTCTTTGTAACGCTCCAGCAACGTTTGAAAGGATGATAGATAGTGTTCTGGGCAGTCTTAAATGGAACATGTGCCTTTGCTACCTGGACGACATCGTAGTTTACGCACCTACCTTTGAGGAACATCTACGTCGTCTACAACTTGTATTAAGCTGCATCCAGAAAGCTGGACTAAGCTTGAACCACAAAAAGTGTCTTTTTGGATCAAGGAGGATAAAGATTTTGGGACACCTTGTTGACGCCAATGGAATTCATCCAGATCCAGATAAAGTTGAAGCCGTCTCTAAATTTCCGAGGCCAAGGAATATCTCTGAACTGAGGAGGTTTCTTGGATTATGTTCCTATTACCGAAGATTTATTGAGAACTTTGCCGACAAAGCTAGATCTTTGCATGACCTACTGAAGACTGAAAAAAAATTTATTGGGATGCAGCTCAAGAGAAAGCGTTTGAAGTCCTTAAAACAGCTCTAATTTCAGAGCCTGTCTTAGGACACTGATGAATCCGCTGATACCCATCTACACACGGATGCAAGCGGACATGGTATTGGAGCTGTTCTTCTACAAATACAAGGTGGAAAAGAGCGGCCTATAGCTTATGCATCTAGAAGCTTGACAAAGGCTGAAAATATCTATTCTACAACGGAAAAAGAATGCCTTGCTGTAGTCTGGTCTATTAGCAAATTCCGCCCATATTTGTTTGGTCGACCATTCACGGTTGTCACTGACCATCATTCTCTATGTTGGTTGGTAGGGCAGAAAGATCCTTCTGGTCGTTTGGCAAGATGGGCGCTGAAGTTGCAAGAATTTGACATGACCGTTATCTACAAGAGCGGAAGCAAACATAAGGATGCCGATTGTCTGTCAAGGAGCCCGCTTGAGAACGATCCACCAAGTGCTGTGATGTCACTAACCAACGTCGATATAGAGCAGACTAAAGACCCGGATTTAGCTAAAATAATCGATAATTTAAACTCGGGCTACACCAGAAAGGAATTCAGCATTATCGACGGCATATTATACAAGAAAAACTATAGCACAACTGGAAGACCCTGGCTTATGATGATCCCTAAGCACTTAAGATCGGAAGTTATGGCAGATTTACATGACGCTCCTACAGCTG
>CP092877.1:50498936-50561949 GCA_030710605.1 Cordylochernes scorpioides
AAGTCGACCATAAACGGAATCAAGAAGTACAGGCCATGGTATAAGTAAACTCGCAAAAATTTGTGCAGGACCCGATGGAAAAAAATTGGACATGGAAGGAAGTATATTTTTAAATATAAAAATTGATGACGAAACATTATCACACAACTTTGTGATATTGAAAACGCATTTACGGACATTAATTCTTGGGAGAGATTTCCTTAAGAAAATGAACGCGAAAATAGATTGTAAGCAAGAAACTATAAAATACGATTTGACAAATAATCATGACGAAAGCAATTTTGAAATGTTGAAAATAAAGAGTGCCAAGGATTCCATTGTACCGAAAGGTTCCATTAAATTGATCAAGGCATTGGTAGAAACAGAGGATGGGGAATATATTATCGAGGAGAGCAGCAAAAATGTTTCAAACAAATGGACTTCGTCTAGCAAGAAGCTTGATCAATGTTATAAATAGGGAAACACATATCTGGATAACTAATCCGTATCCTCGACTGTTAAAAATAATGAAAAAACAAATATTGGCTTTTGGAAGTAGTCCAGTGAAAATAAATGTGAATCGAGAAAGAGAGGTAGAAGAGAACGAAGAACCTAGATTCCAAATAAACGAAAATCTTTCACCAAAGGAACAGAAGGAGTTAAAACAAGTTTTTAGGGAGAAACATCGCGATTAGGGAGAAACAATTTGGCAAAACATCGGATAGACACAGAAGACGCGAAGCCAATTAAACACAAGCCTTACAGGGTAAGTGTTAAAGAACGAGATATTATAAAAGAGCAAATTGACGAGATGCTTACAGAAGGCATAATTAGGCCATCTTCTAGTCCCTGGTCTTTTCCAGTAATATTGGTCAAGAAGCGATATGGTAAATACAGATTTTGTGTGGATTACAGAAAACTGAATAATGTGACAGTAAAAGATGTCTATCCGATCCCTAGAATAGACGAAGTTATGGATACTCTCCAAGGATCTACATCAAGCATGTCAAACTCGCGGCCCGCGGGCCTCATGCGGCCCACAACGAATAAATTTGCGGCCCACCAGACAATATATTTTAATAAAAAAAAAATTATAAATTAAAAAAAAATTAATAAAAATTTGTAGCCTAATTTTTAAAAATTGTAATTATACATAATTTATTTATTAATAACGAACCACTGGTCGCCATACATAAGTCGTAAGTTTTGATAATATTATACCTACATGCATAACGTATGTACATCGCCATAAGTATTGTGTGCCTTAAAGTTTAAAGAAAATATTCTTTCGGAGTACTAGAAGAAAAAAAATATTTTAAGTTACGTTCAATAATTTGTGCAGTTATTCTGTGTCTGGTAAGTTAAAAAATATTAATTTTTAAAAAAATTTTAAATATTAATTAAAACGTTTTATTATTTTGTGTTAGCAATTACTAATTTTTTTTCAGACCTTTGTATTCAATATGTCTTCATCAAAACCAAGTGGCAGTAAAACTAAACGAAAAATTGCTGACGAACATAGGAATTTTCAAGAAAAGTGGGAATTAGAGTATTTTTTTGTTGTTTTTTTTTTTTGCGGCCCACATAATCTTATTACTTTTTTTTATTTGGCCCGTGTTAGGATTTGAGTTTGACATGCTTGATCTACATACTTCTCAGCAATAGACCTCAGATCTGGATATTGGCAAGTTGAAGTCGAAGAAAGAGACAAAGAGAAAACAGCCTTCACTACAGCGCATCAATTATATGAATTCAACGTGATGCCTTTTGGACTTTGTAACGCGCCTGCTACCTTTGAGAGAAATATGGAGAATATGCTTGGAAATCTGAGATGGCAAATTTATTTGTGTTATCTGGATGATGTTATCATATATAGCCCGGATTTTTCAACGCACCTCAAAAGACTTGAAGCTGTTTTTAGATGTTTTCGTGAATCTATTGGGAGTACAAATAAGTTTTGAGGGATTTGCAAAAGAAGCCACAACAAATATTATATAAATAGCATCGGACCTTGTAAGGTTTCATGTTAAGGCTTCATCATTTCCCCAAAAAAATCAGAAGAAGTCTTTTCACTCAAGTGTAAGGAACCTTTTTTTTGGTGCTCTAACCATGTCAACCTTTTTGCCAACAAAACACAATTTGCGGGAAGCGCTGCTTTTTTGTTTTAATTTGAAGAAAAGTGCAACTGATGGACATCGATTGCTGTGTGAGGCATATGTTAAACATGCTCTATCAATAAAATCATGTGAGTACTGGTTTCGGCGTTTCAAAAGTGGCGATTTTGACACCAGAGACAAAGAACGCGGGGGGAGGCCAATAAAGTTCGAAGACGCTGAGTTGGAGGCTTTATTGGACGAAGATTCAAGCCAAACTCAAGAGGAGCTCGCTGAAACCTTGGGAGTGACTCAACAAGCGATTTCGAACCGTCTCAAGGTCATGGGTATGGTGAAAAAACAAGGAAATTGGGTTCCATATGAACTCAAGTCAGGAAACATCGAGCGCCGTATTTGCACGTGCGAACTACTGCTCAAAAGACAAAATCGGAAGGGTTTTTTGCATCGAATCGTGACGGGGGACGAAAAGTGGATTCACTACGACACCCCAAAGCGCAGAAAATCGTCGGTTAAGCCCGGTCATGCATCAACTTCAACGGCCAAACCGAATATTCATGGCAAGAAGCTAATGCTGTGCATCTGGTGGGATCAGCTCGGAGTGATCTACTATGAGCTACTTCAGCCTAACGAAACCATCACTGGAGAACGTTACCAACAACAATTGATGCGATTAAGCCGAGCATTGAAGATTAAACGCCCACTATATGCCAAAAGACATGACAAGGTGATCTATCAGCACGACAACGCTCGGCCACATGTTGCAAAAGTTGTCAAGGAGCCTTTGGAGGCGCTTCAATGGGATGTCCTACCCCACCCGCTGTATTCACCAGACATTGCTCCTTCAGACTACCACATGTTCCGTTCGATGACACATGGCCTGGCCGAGCAGCACTTCACTTCTTACGAAGAGGCGAAAAATTGGGTCAATGTTTGGATCGCCTCAAAAGACGAGGAATTTTTTCGACACGGAATCCGTATGCTGCCTAAAAGATGGGAAAAAGTCGTAGCTAAAGATGGACAATACTTTGAATGAAATATATTGTACTGATTTCTCTGAATAAAGCTTCGAATTTATAAAAAAATCCCTCAAAACTTATTTGTACTCCTAATAATTTAAGGTTAAACGACAAAAAATGCCGATTTGCTTTTTAAGAATTGGAGATTCTCGGCTATATAACGAGCATACATGGTATAAAACCCGCGGAAAATAACATCAAAGCTGTCAGAAATTTTCCTCGGCCCACAAAGGTCAAAGAAGTACAATCCTTTTTGGGAATGTGTTCATATTTTTTTATAGAAAATTTATCAAAGATTTCTCAAAAATCGCTGACCTTTTTACCAACCTTATAAAAAAGTGTATCATTTACCTGGACAGAAAGACAAGAGAAGCGTTTCAAATCCTAAAACAGCACTATCAAGTCCACCAATTTTAGGTCACTTCAATCCAAATGCGCCTACTTATGTTCATACTGATGCGTCCAACATCGGCATAGGTGCAACACTTGTCCAAGACATCGGTGGTGAAGAGAAGGTGATCTCATATTTAAGTCGTACCCTAAATAAAGCGGAGCAAAATTATTCAACAACTGAAAAAGAATGTCTGGCCGTTGTCTGGTCAATGTCAAAATTACGGCCCTACCTTTATGGAAGACATTTTAAAATAGTGACAGACCATCACGCCTTATGCTGGCTCAAAAACTTGAAGGATCCAACAGGTCGATTGGCAAGATGGGCATTAAAAATTCAAGAATATGACTTCGAGATAATACATAAATCAGGAAAGAAGCATCTGGACGCCGATGGCTTATCTAGGGGACCCTTACCAGAAACTGATTGGGATGAGGATTTTGAAAGGCTATTTTTAAATCAAATAACAGACGAAGAGGATAAGTTTATCGAATGTGTTAAGAAAAACCTTAATGGAAGCAGGCGATCAATTGCGCAAAACTTTAAAGAAGAAGATGGATGCCTTTTTAAGAAAAACCCGAACCCTGAAGGCAGGGCGTGGTTGCTTGTGGTTCCAGAGAAGAAAAAGAGAGAAATTATGAAAGAATATCACAATCATATGTCGAATGGCCATCTGGGTGTCGCCAGAACCATGTACCGAATAAAGAGTAAATACTTTTGGCCATCCATGCTAAAGGATGTCTCAGAATTCGTTAAGACGTGTCACCTTTGCCAAAGTAGAAAAGGCTCAAACCAATTACCTTCTGGACTACTACAGTCCATTCCCCCAGCCAACTTTCCTTTCGAAAGAATTGGAATTGACTTTGTTGGTCCATTGCCATCTACGAAAAACAGGAAAAAATGGATAATCGTGTTGACGGACTACTACACTAGATATGCAGAAACAAAAGCAGCCTCGGAAGCAACAGTGAAAGAAGTTTCAAAATTTCTAGTAGAGGATATTTTTCTCCGGCACGGAGCCCCACAATATCTTATTAGTGACAGGGGCTCTCAATTTACCAGTAATTTAATGAAAGAGGTGATGAAAATGTGCAAAATTAAACATTGCTTCACAACGAGCTATCATCCCCAGACTAATGGATTGACAGAGCGGTTACATAGAACATTGATCAATATGCTCAGTATGTATGTGAACACTGATCAGAAGAATTGAACGGGAGTAGTTCATCACTCACGCTTACAATACTACAATTCAGGAAACCACAGGATATTCTCCCTTTTTCCTGATGTTTGGAAGAGAACCCACGTCTCTTTTGGACGACAGGAATATCTCGGTGGACATTGACAAGGATGATTATGATGAATACATAAAACATCACTTAGACAAAATAGACAGAACAAGAAAATTAGTTATTAACAACACAATAAAGACTCAAGAAAGAATGAAAAAGAACTTTGACAAGAAACACATGGAAAGAAGCTACGAACCAGGAGAATTAGTAGCAGTTTGGACACCAATTAGGAAAATAGGAAAGTGTGAGAAACTTCTGAGAAAATATATTGGTCTATATAGAATATTAAAAAAAGATGTCTAGCGTCAAATATCTAATAGAACCGAAAGATAATCCGGGCCAAGACCCTCTGATAGTTCATGTTTCAAGAATCAAGCCTTATTATGAGAGAATGGATCAGGTCATTCACGAGGACGTGACAACCTCTGGAGAGGGGGAAGTGTTACATCAATTTTAATGCGCCTTACATTTATTAAAAATATTCTATGATATTTAAAACAGAATATTTAGATTATCATCATTCCTTTTTATAGTTTCACTCCTTTTGTAATATTTATTGTACATATATCTTTATTGCTTATTGGAGCGGGAGAGGACCTAGACGAAGACTGCGGATCGCAACCTACGAGGACGACAAGAATAAATAAACACAATAACTTTAGAAGGTAATTTATTTTTATTTAATTTTATTTATTTGCTTTGAATATGGAAACCCGCTCGGGAAACGTGTATAACACCAAGAAGGAAGAAACCAAGGTCGACGACCCTGGAAAGCTGCAACTTGGTGCAACAATATGCAACCTTTTTAAACATATATTGTTAATTATAATTAAAAACCCGAGTTTATTCAGAGTAGTCTTATATGTTTTATCTGTGAATTACAATATAAATACTTTTTTAGATAAAATGTTATAAACAATCATTCCTTCTATTTCAGTACTTCGAAATATTCAAACTATAAAGTTTTGAATGTTAAACACAAATTGTATAAGATATTTTTCTATTATTCCACAGGAAAAAAATTAAAATATAAAGAAAAATCTTTGCGCCCATCAGCTTTGCTAGAAGTAAGAAAGCTTTGCTACTGTATATACAGGGCCTCCCAAAATTCATGCAAGAAGTAATTTTGACTGAAAAAAAAAAAAAACACAGGTTTATCTCTCTTTTTATGTACATATTTCTTATAATCATCAGGTATAAATAATTTTAATTTACATTTAACAATAATTTTGAAGTGTATTTAATTGGCTCTCATCAAAATATTTTATAAATATCGAGTTCTTTTAATGATTTATGAATTTAAAAAAAAAAACACTCAAAAATTGAACGTCCCGAGAGATTACGTCATACCTGTACTTACGACCTTCAAGTGTTAAAAATTGTAGTTTTAATTGATTTAAAGAGTATACAGTATAGGGTAATGCATTGAATAAAATAGCGTGCAAATTACCTTCAAGGTCAGCGCCTAAGAAAAAAATCTATTATTGCATGAATCATTTCCTGTTCATGTAATTTCCGTTTTGGTGATCGGATTTGGCCTTTCAGATCTTAAGATTTAACAACCCTTGATCTTTTTTTTAAGTCTAAGGCTTAATCCAACAAGCAGAAGACCACCCAAAAAGGAAATAGAACCCTATTATCAAGGGAATTCAGAAATTCATGCAAATCTGTCGTAGAAATTTCAACAAAAAATTACATATGTATCAGGAAAAATTTGGAGATTATTTACCCGATATGTGATTCTATATAATAACCCTACAGTAAATTTTATGAATCATTAAAGAATTTACAATTTTAATTGTTTTTTCTATCAATATTCTTTCGTGAATTTTAGGATATCAGTATATGCAAATATAATTAACAGACAAATGAATGGGGCCGAAGACTATAATTACTCTATATTGGTATATCACATTCGCAAGCTAACTAGTCATTAAATGATAAGCCTTTACGTTCTAAATGCTATCTGGACGTTTAGTGTAATTGGTTCTTATCAAAGTCAACCATTCAATTTGATCTCCAGCGTTGACAACGGGACAAAAACCTTCGGAAGGAATCCTAAAGACTTCCTGATGCAGTTGGATTTGTACCATTGTTGTCTGGAAAGAACTACATCACGCTATTCAATTTAAAAAAGAGGATTCCATGATAAAGATCAACAGGAACTAACTTTCCTAATTTGTAAAGCATTTTGTGTTATCTCCTACGACTTTTGAGTTTACGGCTTCGACCCTAATTTAATGATGTTGTTGTCACATTCCAGGACGTGTAGACTTTTAGATGACATTTTACGATTGGCTCGTGGCGTGTTGATGACTCTTTTTTGATGATTAAATGATTTTATAAGATGGCTTCTAAATTTACTTCTTTTTCTTCCTTAGTACAGCCGTCCACTGTATAACGAAGATTCTTCTTGTTTTCCTTTTTCTTCCTTCTCTGTATTCTAAATACACCAAGTTGGGTATAGCATATGAGTATATATCACACACCAAACCAAACTTTTTTTTATTTCAGCATATTGGAGACAAATGGAGACATTCACGAATATAGAATTCATTTTATAAATTCTATATTACTGTGAAAAATAATTTTATATGTAATTTGCTTCAAGTAATTCAAAATAAAAATTACTTGATGGGTAAATAATTATCTTTCCTATTTTCACGACTGCACCTTCAATTATCTATCTTTTCAACAGCAACGTCGGGTCCCCCGACGCTATTTCAGTCAGTCCCCCGTTTCATGTTTGAACCACGGACTCCCCTTACAGAGCTTTATAAATCAATAAAATCTAACCATCCACGCATTTCGGGCTTTTTTTTTGCCATCTTCAGCATAACGCAGACGGCTAAGTATTCTGAAACATATATAATACAAGTTTTTATGACATCCCGCATTCTCGGATCCATACCTGTGACCTCTGAATATATCATAGGTACATCAGTTATCTTGATGTAAGTAGATCTGTATCATAGATTATTCTGTCTTCAGTATGATTATACACACACACAAAAGCCTTTATTAGGGACTTGCCCAATACAGATTCTCCCAATTGGGTAAGGTAATAATCATCTTGTGTTATTTACATAGAAATTGAACTGGCTTTACTCTTCGTCTCAAAGTCATTCGCTTGTTGACTGGTCCTTACATAATGATGAAAAAAATATAGTAAGCTATTCTATAAAATAATCCCTTGCATAAATATTGAGCAAAATCAATCATTCCTCCAGGGAAGAGTGTCTTCTTCAAAAAACATTTTATTGTTCTCTAGCTTTCGGGCACGGACGCCCTTCTACAGGAGAAAACATAATGACACGCCAATAGAACACGAGTTAAATGTAATGATACTATTTTACATATTTTTATGAAGATATAAATATTACTTTTACATATTAATTTATATCTTCATAAAAATATGTAAAATAGTATCATTACATTTAACTCGTGTTCTATTGGCGTGTCATTATGTTTTCTCCTGTAGAAGGGCGTCCGTGCCCGAAAGCTAGAGAACAATAAAATGTTTTTTGAAGAAGACACTCTTCCCTGGAGGAATGATTGATTTTGCTCAATAGTAAGCTATTGTCTAGGATTTGATTGCTGATATTTTTGAAAGCAATACGTAGGGTGAAGTGTTAATACATTTAATTTGTTGATATAGGGCCTTCCTCTCTGTATCAAGGGCTGTACAATTAAGCAGGTAACGGGGGAGTTCTTCAGTAATTTCCCTGTTACATAGTGTACATATTAAGTTTGTCTTCAGTATGATTATAATGTATCGAAAGTGGTGCGAATATCGCATATAACGGTGGTTATAGTCACTGTAAGAGATATATTTAAAACCAAAGAGCGTAGAACGCTAACTACCCAAGCTGTCCAGTTCAATATATGCAAATAGTATTTACAGAAGACTGGATTTTCCTGATATTTATAATATAATTTTCCCTGGAAAGGACTTTCATATTTTACTTAGACAAAAACAAACATACAATAGAACCTCTCTGTTAAGGTCACTTAGTTACAGAGCTAAAGTTTCCTTTCACCGGAGAGTTGATAAATAGCAAAAATAGTAATTTTTGAAAATGAAAACTGTTCTTTGTAGAGAGAGGTGTTCTCTAGCGTGAGTATCCTCTTATGGAGGTTCTACTGTATATAGAAAAACAAGGAGAGATATCGTTTTGAAAATAGAGCAATCCATAAATTAAGGCGAGATATTTAAATGATATGTAACGGTTATATTTACAAGAAATTCAAATATATATTTACAAAGGAAAAATTCGTTTAAATGGATTAAAGGGTTGCACTGAATATTTACAATAGAACCTCTCTCTGTAAAGGACACACATAGTTGCAAAGCTAAAGTGTCCTTTATGAGAGGTGTCCTATTACCGGAGAGTTGCTAAATAGTAAAAATGATAATTCTACAAATGAAAACTGTCCTTTATAGAGAGGTGTCCTCTAGCATGAGTGTGTTCTCATGCAGGTTCTACTGTATATACAAATTGACGTAAATAAAAAAATTCCATAGGCCTTTGTGTCATAGTGTATTTTGATTATATTAATTATTATAATATATAACGAATGGAGACATTAAGACGCGAATGTTTCTTTTCACAAATAAATCAAACTTCTACTGTTCTTACTGCGATGAAAAAATATTGGGAGGGCTTGGATCATCGGTGGTGAACCCTCCCAGCAGTTTCGTCAATTTAATCTACCAGAAAGCTTCTTTAAAACTCTAATATTGTATTGGATCATTCTGCTTTTATATGCTGCACTGAAGGGTGGAATCTTAGAAATGGTATTTAAGCCGAATGATCCAATATAGCATTAGAGCTCTAAAGAAGCGGTCTGGTAGATTAAATTGGTGAAACCTCTGGGAGGATTCACCACTGATGAGCCAAGCCCTCCCAATATTTTTAAATCGCAGTAAGGACATTAGAAGTTTGATTCATTGTGAAAAAAAATCGTGTCTTAATGTTTACATTCGTTATATATAGATGGCGCGTTATTGCTCTCTATTAATTACAATATAGTTGATTACCCATTATTGACATTTTTACCATTGTTTCCTTCTTTATTGCCTTTCTTGAACTCTTGAACGAAGCTATGTAAAGGCAAAATGTCAAAATGAAAAAGGATTTCTTGTTGTTTCATTCTTTGCCTGCGGTGGTTTACGAAAGATATCATAATTGACGATTATCTGGCACACACATCTATGGAGAATGTGATGATTATCATCATGAGGGGTGTCAGAATGATCACTCATCACCAATGGAAGGGTGTGCTATTAAAGTCTCGTGACAGTTAAGGCTGATTATCCTGTCACTTTGGTTGACATGTCATCTCAAATCTGATTGGTTCTTATTTAGAATCTTTAGTGTTGATAACATTCGTCTGACTTCTTTCAGAACCATATTAGGCTGTATCTCAACTAACTGTTCTATCAGATTACTGGCTGGAAAAGATAAACGAATAAAAAGATACGAGTTCACAATTCAATAAACCCTTGAATCAATATTAAAATACAAACAATAGACCTTCAGGAAAAAAATTATTTTTTACAAATCTTTTATTTATAAATATCTCTCGAAACTATTATAGACGCGTATGATTCTTTTTAAAAATAAACCATTTCTACTGTCCTTACTGCAATATAATTTATAATTAAATATAAATTGTTTATTTTTAAAAAGAATCATACGCGTCTATAATAGCTGTGTAGAAATGTCTGGTAATCGTTTCACAAAACACTGATGCGAGTTCGGTAGAAGAATTCGCAGTGATGATTCTTTTGTGGGCTGTTGCAAGGATTTAAATCAGATCACTAAATAGCAAAAAGGAGAGGGTAAAAGTCTCCTTCAAACTAACTTTATTTAAAACATGTTAAGAGGACAGAGGAAAACACCCAACTGGTCAGCAGACCAGGCCGTGCTCTCTTCCTTTGTTGGCGGCTGGCAGGTATGTTTGTTTACAGTCACCCGAGCCGTCTGGACGACGTCCCGAAGTGGATCTCCATTATTTAGATCCAACATGTCCTCACTGCCGGGAAGAGTCACAGACTGTGGATCCTCTTCTCCTGTCCAGTTTTATGCTACACAGACTACAGACACTGCTTGGAGTACAAGACTTCAGCCCTGCCCCTACTTCCTGACGGCCTGGAACTACCTGGTTACCTGGTTCACCTCAGCAATCTGCAATCTAGACTTCTCTTCTAGACTGCTGTACAGCCCGGGTAGTTGGCGATTTACGCTCCAGGAGCCCGGGTTACCTCTATTTTTTCTCTCTCTCTCCATTATTCCATAATAGTTTCGAGTTTTGATGGCAGATGGCACGCTAATGCATTATAAATATCTCTAGCTTTCGGGAAAGAAAGCCCTTCAACAGAAGAATGTTTTTTACATGGAACCGCCAATAGAATAAGAATTAAAATTTAAAAAAAACCCAATAAATTTTATTTGATTTTAATACTTATTCTATTGGCGGTTCAATGTAAATATTTACTCCTGTAGAAGGGCTTTCTTGTCCGAAAGCTAGATATATTTATAAATAAATAATTTGTATAAAAGAAAAATTTCCCCTGGTGGCCTTATGTTTGTATTTTAATTTTAAAAAATATATCTCCTGATTGTGTAATTAAAATTTACTGATGGCTTGAGAACCATCTATCGGAATAAATATAAACTAATTGTTGAAATTTAATTATTCCAGGAATGGCCATCATGCTCTTTATTGATTACTAGACGAATGGCCCGGGCAACGCCCGGGTTTTACCCGAGTGCGAATATATTTTAAAAACGTTTTAATTCAAATAATATTCGTTACAATTATAAATTGGCGCCATGGATGTCACTCTTGTGAAACGTCCCGTTCCAAACTGTGTGTTTTTAAAAGTGGTCGCTATAGACAGGGTGGTCCTGTATAGACAGGTGGATGTATCACACAGCTGATAACAGGGTTGCCTAGAGTGGTCGCTATAGACAGGGTGGTCTGTATAGACAGGTGGATGTATCACACAGCTGATAACAGGGTTGTCTAGAGTGGTCGCTATAGACAGGGTGGTCTGTATAGACAGGTGTATGTATCACACTGCTGATAACAGGGTTGCCTAAAGTGACCGCTATAGACAGGGTGGTCTGTATAGACAGGTGAATGTAACACACTGATGATAACAGGGTTGCCTAAAGTGACCGCTATAGACAGGGTGGTCTGTATAGACAGGTTGATGTATCACACAGCTGATAACAGGGTTGTCTAGAGTGGCCGCTATAGACAGGTGTATGTATCACACAGCTGATAACAGGGTTATCTAGAATGGCCGCTATAGACAGGGTGGTCTGTATAGACAGGTGTATGTATCACACTGCTGATAACAGGGTTGTCTAGAGTGGTCGCTATAGACAGGGTGGTCTGTATAGACAGGTGTATGTATCACACTTCTGATAACAGGGTTGCCTAAAGTGACCGCTATAGACAGGGTGGTCTGTATAGACAGGTGAATGTAACACACTGATGATAACAGGGTTGCCGAAAGTGACCGCTATAGACAGGGTGGTCTGTATAGACAGGTGGATGTATCACACAGCTGATAACAGTGTTGTCTAGAGTGGCCGCTATAGACAGGTGTATGTATCACACAGCTGATAACAGGGTTATCTAGAATGGCCGCTATATACAGGGTGGTCTGTATAGACAGGTGGATGTATCACACAGCTGATAACAGGGTTTTCTAGAGTGGTCGCTATAGACTGGGTGGTCTGTATAGACAGGTGTATGTATCACACAGCTGATAACAGGGTTGTCTAGAGTGGCCGCTATAGACAGAGTGGTCTTATAGACAGGTGGATGTAACACACTGCTGATTACAGGGTTGCCTAAAGTGACCGCTATAGACAGGGTGGTCTGTATAGACAGGTGGATGTATCACACAGCTGATAACAGGGTTGTCTAGAATGGCCGCTATAGACAGGTGTATGTATCACACAGCTGATAACAGGGTTGTCTAGAGGGGGGCAGGGAGATCACGTGTTCGCCGGCAACCAATGGGCGCGCATTCTTATCCGTGAGCTTCAGACAGACAAAATAAGGCAATTATATATAGAGATTGCTTGTACCATACTGACGAGGTCAAACAAACGTACGTGGTGGGCTTTTCTTGATAATTGAAATAATTTTATTGAAATTTTGTCAATACATGCAAAAGTGCACAGTCTGCACTATTTTAAAATATAATTATATATTTATTAGAAATGGCATATCCTGACCAGGAGCACATGTGCTTTACAGAAGGCAGAGCGCCATCTGGTGGAACAGAAATAAAATACTATCTTCTTAGGTTGTTACTTATTTGTTTAATGTATATGTTTATTTAATGCTCTTTTTCTTAATTATTATTTTTTAAATATAATTCTGTTACCTACTCTACTACAATATGAATTATTGTAAATAGTTTCACGAGCAATTATCCAGATCGGATATAGCGTGTCTTATTTGCAACTGGTGACAAAAAAACTTCTGGGACAACCTTGTAATCCCTATATATATAAAAGTCAGTTTATGCATGTATGTATGTTTGTCGGCTATACACGTCCACAATACGTAACCTATCTGACTGAAATTTTAACAGTATATAGAGTAGAATCTGGAAAACTTATAGTGAAAATTTCAGGTCTCTATCCCGAATATTCTTTGAGTTATTTGCAAATTTGCCTTCAGCTGACCTTATGTACATGTAAAATGTGTTTTAAGAGGACATAGAGAAAAATCTGGAAGACACAAAGTTTGAAGCGGAACGTTTCACAAGAGTGACATCCACGGCGCCAATTTATAATTGTAACGAATATTATTTGAAAATCAAAATGATAGAATTTTCAAATATCGTTGTGAAAATTTTTATTTTAATTTTATATTTTAAAACACACAAAGTTTGGAGCGGGACGTTTCACAAGAGTGACATCCACCGCGCCAATTTATAATTGTAACGAATAGTATTTGAAAATCAAAATGATAAAATTTTCAAATATCGTTGTTAAATTTTTTATTTTTATATTTTAAAAACACACAAAGTTTGGAGCGGGACGTTTCACAAGGGTGATATTCACGGCGCCAATTTATAATTGTAACGAATAGTATTTGAATAAAAAGATTTAATCGGGTAAAACCCAGGTGTTGCCCGGGTCATTCGGCTAGTATGAAATAAATAAAAGAAAGTCGTCCAAAACTAAATAATGAATTCCTAATTTCCATCATAGTCTCTGGTAAAACAAAAGAAGGAAAATCTATTCAGATATTATACCACTAACAAAACTAACAATGTAACGCTAGTTATGATAATCCACTATTGTTGGCACCAATTTGAATAGAATTGTCCCCATAGGCCAGTGAACTAGCCAATTAAAAAACGTTTTGCTTCAGACAGTGACGTTTTGTATGGATGCTCGCTCGATTCTATTTGGATTCTTTTTGAATTGAAATTAATAGGAGTGTAGATGATAACAAATATCTTTAATTAAACTGATATAAATTGGATTGCCTATTAATTTCTCTCTTATAGAAAAGTAATGAGTATTTTGTTGAAAAAATGTAAATATAATAGTTACAATTATGCACTTTTATATGTTATTTATCGATAAAATCAAATAGATAATCATATATTTGAATAGAAAGGCATATATTTTGGATGAAAATATCATTTTATTTTACCAATATTTCAGTTGGCTGAACGCCAACCTTTATCAAGGTATTATAACATATTAACATAGACACACATTAATATGTTATAATACCTTAATAAAGGTTGGCGTTCAGCCAACTAAAATATTGGTAAAATAAATGATATTTGATCCAATATATGCCTTTTTATTTAAATATTTATTTATGGATTGCTCAATTTTCAAAATAAGCATATATGTGAAAAATAATTATATATATATATATTCTGAATATAGAGCAATCCATAATACATTTATATTTTAAAATAAGGCCTATTTTGGATTTTAATACGATTATTTATTAAACCGATATTTCGATGGAACGATCTTCCATCTTTTACAAGGTGTTTTGCTGTGAAGCACGCAGCAGGTCACGTGCCCCAGGAAGCTTGGAAGACGTCTAGTGGCTCACCTGGGGCACGTGACCTGCTGCGTGCTTCACAGCAAAACACCTTGTAAAAGATGGAAGATCGTTCCATCGAAATATCGGTTTAATAAATAATCGTATTAAAATCCAAAATAGGCCTTATTTTAAAATATATATATATATAAAGGGTCATGGGTGTTGATATTAAAATTTAAAAAAGGCATGTCCTGACCGTTTACATGAGCATTTATAGATTGCAGAGCGCCATCTCGTGGAACAAAAATCAACTAAACGTTTATTTAACTTGTTCCGGTGATATTTGGCCAAACCAATTTCTTGATAAATCGATAAAAGCCAACCACGTACGTATTTCGTTGACTTTTCTTGATTTATCAAGAAATTGGGTTGGCCAAATATCACGGAACAAGTTAAAAAACGTTTAGTTTATTTTTTGTTCCACTAGATGGCGCTCTGCCATCTAAAAATGCTGATGTGAACGGTCAGGATATGCCTTTTTGATTTTAATTTGCATATATGTTTCTTTTGATATATATCACACAGATCAAACGCATCTATGGTGAACACAATTGAAGAAACAGTAGGAGAATATAGGAACTAACACAAAATAATAACGCGTCATCTATACATATAAAATGTAATTCTACTATCCTATAAGCTTATGTCCATAGTTTTCTTTAAAACCATTTCTGAGATTCCATCCTTCAGTGCTGCATATATAAGCAGAACGTCCAATATAGTATTGGAGCTCCGAGAAGCGGTCTGGTGGATTAAATTGGTGAAACCGCTGGGAGGGCACTGATGAGCCAAGCCCTCCCAATACATATTTTTTCATCGCAGTAAGGGCAGTAGAAGTTTGTATTATGTATAAAAGAAACATTCGTGCTTTTAAATTCTTTCATTTTATAAATATAGGAAGTGTAGCATATACAAACATCTTCCAATAGATACCATGGTGACCTTTACAGACAAACCGAAACAAAAAAGATCATTTGTTCCAATTTGAACGGCTCTGTCACGACTAGAATGTCGTTAGCACTTGGAAACAGGAAGTGTTGAAGTTGTGTGATGACCTTCGCACCATTGTAAGGTCAATATAGTCACACTCTTTAACGAGACATCTTCCTATATGTGAAACATAATAATGGTCAAGTGTTAGCATAAAATCAAGAAAGACATATCCTGACTACGAGAACATGATATTTTCAGATGGTAGAACGCTAACAAAGACCACTGTGTATTGTGAGGTCCATATAGTCACACTCACAAGAAAACATCTTCCTAAATGTGAAAAATAATAATGGGCAAGTGTTAGCATAAAATCAAGAAAGACATATCCTGACTACGAGAACATGATATTTTCAGATGGTAGAACGCTAACAAAGACCACTGTGTATTGTGAGGTCCATATAGTCACACTCACAAGAAAACATCTTCCTAAATGTGAAACATAATAATGGTCAAGTGTTAGCATAAAATCAAGAAAGACATATCCTGACTACGAGAACATGATATTTTCAGATGGTAGAACGCTAACAAAGACCACTGTGTATTGTGAGGTCCATATAGTCACACTCACAAGAAAACATCTTCCTAAATGTGAAACATAATAATGGTCAAGTGTTAGCATAAAATCAAGAAAGACATATCCTGACTACGAGAACATGATATTTTTAGATGGTAGAGCGCTAACAAAGGGCACTGTGTATTGTGAGGTCCATATAGTCACACTCACAAGAAAACATCTTCCTAAATGTGAAACATAATAAAGGTCGACTGTTAGTATTAAAATCAATAAAGGCATATCCTGACCACGAGAACATGATATTTTCAGATGGTAGAACGCTAACAAAGACCACTGTGTATTGTGAGGTCCATATAGTCACACTCACAAGAAAACATCTTCCTAAATGTGAAAAATAATAAAGGTCAACTGTTGGCATAAAATCAATAAAGGCATATCCTGAGCATGAGCACATGACCTTTTTAGATGGTAGAACGCTAACAAAGACCACTGTGTATTGTGAGGTCCATATAGTCACACTCACAAGAAAACGTCTTCCTAAATGTGAAACATAATAAAGGTCGACTGTTAGTATTAAAATCAATAAAGGCATATCCTGACCACGAGAACATGATATTTTCAGATGGTAGAACGCTAATAAAGACCACTGTGTATTGTGAGGTCCATATAGTCACACTCACAGGAAAACATCTTCCTAAATGTGAAACATAATAAAGGCCGACTGTTAGTATTAAAATCAATAAAGGCATATCCTGACCACGAGAAAATGATCTTTTCAGATGGTAGAGCGCTAACAAAGGTCACTGTGTATCAAATATCTTTTAGAGTTATTGTCTGAATCCCGATATACATGTTTGAAAGGTGCAACTTTGGTTTGCAACAAGGATTGTCCATGAGTGTATATGTGATCTCGTGGAATCTACTGTTGTTGTTGGTCTGTTTCCAACTGTTTCCAGTTGGTCTCGAGGACCACGCCATCACCATCTCCTCAGCGGCGAAGTACGCGATCGCGTAGATCGCGAAATGCGTGGTGTCGCTGGAGACCCACTGGTGATTCTCCACCAAACTCTGCAGCGCTGGCAGAGGCGCCATATGCATTGTACATAGTGTATATAATGCATATTATCTTTTTTAAAATAGTGCAGACTGTGCACTTTGAATGTATTAACAAGATGTCAATAAAATTATTTTAATTGTCAATTGTCTACTGTTTTTGTCAATTATTGAAGATCAACTTTCTAGAAATAATTATTCTTGCTTTGAGGAGGTCGTGGTTTATGACTTTACTGCTGTTTCACTTTGGGATATGGTTATTGGTGATGACATGTTCAGCTAGCAAGGAAGGTTCTATATTTTTTGAAGGGCCAACTTGTGATGTTTTATTCGTTACTCCAATGATTTTACTGTTTACGTATGAAAGTAAATGGGCAAGAACTGCACGAGATAGAGGTGAAATAGGGAAAACGTTGATTTAGTTTTTTCATATAACTATCTGACCCCTTCTTATCTATTTTCATACTTTTTCCTTTTATTGTTAACATCTTTCAGTATATACTAGAGACAGTTTCTGAGGGGTACAGTTGCCGTAACAAAGGAGAAGAGGCCTAGGTATAGATGGAGCCATCTGAGCTGACCTAAATAGACGACGTCCTTCAGTTAAAAGGGTAGTTATAGTTGACCTTGGGTCTCTCTCGGCCCTGACATTGGAAACCAACTAGATAGCCTCTCATCTGTCTGATCACATCCCTGGCCCGGGGCAACCTTCTCTGCCACATCTCTATGGTCCAACTTGGGGACAGTGTGATGTGAATCAGATTGAGAGACCTGTTCTCTTCAAACTATCTTCTTCTTCTTCTTTTATTAACGCCCTTTTATCGTTTTCCATCTATATTAACTAGATACGTCGTGTTAAAAAAGAAATAAACTAGATGACTGCCCGCTGTACAAATTCAATGGAGGAATCTCCAATCTCCACTCTGTCACCCCGGAAGCCCTGAACTGGCTGAAGGCCTTGCCTCTCAGACTTTAATGACCGAGAAGTCCTCACTTCTTTTTTCTAGATTTGATTCATTTTGTCTCCTCTCTTATTGTAAAGACGTTGCTGTATCGCCTCATAAGCATAAATAAATAAAGAAATAAAAATTGTTATAATTTTTAAATACACTAAAACGATATACGGTTGATAATAGGATTCCTACAATTCTTATGTAATTGTTATATACCATTGTTATATTCATTGTTATGCATATATATGAAAAAATAATAGAAAAATAAAAAGATCAGGTGTTGATATTAAAAATAAAGAAGGCATATCCTAACCACGAGCACATGTGCTTTTTAGATGGCAGAAGGCCAGTGTATATAATTGTTATATACCATTATGGGCGTTATCGATTACATTGTTATATATCATTGTTTTAGTCATTGTTGTATATCATTTTTATATATCACATTGTTATATAAATACCGTTGTGTGTGTTACATATCACATTGTTATATACCATAGTCTATGTATCATATATCACATTGTTATATACCATTATCTCTATATTATATATCACATTGTTATATACCATTATCTCTATATTATATATCACATTGTTATATACTTTTGTTATAGTCATTGTTGTATATCATTTTTATATATCATTGTTATATGTATTATTGTAATATAAATACCATTGTGTGTGTTACATATTACATTGTTATATAATTTTGTTATAGTCATTGTTGTATATCATTTTTATATATCATTGTTATATGTATTATTGTAATATAAATACCATTGTGTGCGTTACATATTACATTGTTATATACTTTTGTTATAGTCATTGTTGTATATCATTTTTATATATCATTGTTATATGTATTATTGTTATATAAATATATTTGCCTTATTCTGTCTGTTTGTCTGAAGCTCACGGATAGAATGCGCGCTCATTGGCTGCAAGGGAACACGTGTCCTCCCTGCCCCCTCTAGACAACCCTGTTATTCAAAAACCATACATCCAATCGCCATGAAATTCTGGGATATTATTAGGTATATCCCCGGAAAGGTTTTTGAAAAATAATTTCTTGAATATCTTGAATATCCTTAGAGTTATTTGCAGAATTGTAGATATAACTCGCAAGCAGCGCCGCCAGACGGTGATAGGCCTTAGCTTGCTGCTCCACCCCTGTTGACCTTGGGTCGGCGTGTGAGTCACAGCATGATGCAACAAAAAACACTCTCTCTGGGAATTGCGGCGTCAACAACCTGTAAGTTTGTGCCTCTCTCATAAACCTGTCTATACAGACCACCCTGTCTATAGCGACCACTCTAGACAACCCTGTTATCAGCTGTGTGATACATCCACCTGTCTATACAGACCACCCTGTTAATAGCGACCACCCAAGTCAACGTTTTTAGAATATATTCGCACTCGGGTAAACCCCGGGCGTTGCCCGGGCCATTCGTCTAGTTGTTATATAAATACCATTGTGTGTGTTTCATATTACATTGTTATATACTTTTGTTATAGTCATTGTTGTATATCATTTTTATATATCATTGTTATATGTATTATTGTTATATAAATACCATTGTGTGTGTTACATATTACATTGTTATATAGCTTTGTTATAGTCATTGTTGTATATCATTTTTATATATCATTGTTATATGTATTATCTATATATATAAAAATGAATGTATGTCTGTTTGTTTGTCCTTTATGCCTGACCAAACCACTCATTGGATCGCCATGAAACTTTGGGAAGTTATTTAGTATAGTACTGGGAAGGTTTCTAGCAAATAAAATTTTTTAAATAACTTTTCGCCTAGAAATAATCAAGATAATTATTCTAATTTATCTGTTATAATTCAACAATCTGCTCTAAATATTATCATGATGATACGATGATTTTGTAATGTAGAAAATTAGGAAAGACAAAATTCAGGATGACACGGCAATTTATTTGAGACAAGAATAATGATACAATTCAAAGGCAAGATACTATTCCTTTAACTTCCAATTACCGAGGGAACCAATTAATATTGATTTTATTCTACTTATCGAGTATTTTTTCAAGGGACCGGGAAAAAATGTTCACTTTATCGAGAGATTCGTTAAACAAACCTTTACTCGGGTAAAACCCGGGCGAAGCCGGGTACATCCATACAAGAATAATGATACAATTCCAAGGCAAGATACTATTCCTTTAACTTCCAATTACCGAGGGAACCAATTAATATTGATTTTATTCAACTTATCGAGTATTTTTCAAGGGACCGGGAAAAAATGTTCACTTTATCGAGATATTCGTTAAACAAACCTTTACTCGGGTAAAACCCGGGCGAAGCCGGGTACATCCATACAAGAATAATGATACAATTCCAAGGCAAGATACTATTCCTTTAACTTCCAATTACCGAGGGAACCAATTAATATTGATTTTATTCAACTTATCGAGTATTTTTCAAGGGACCGGGAAAAAAATGTTCACTTTATCGAGAGATTCGTTAGACAAACTTTTACTCGGGTAAAACCCGGGCGAAGCCGGGCGGGTCCGCTAGTTGTAATATAAATACCATTGTGTGTGTTACATATTACATTGTTATATACCTTTGTTATTCCATAAAATAATCTCTTGCATAAATATTGAGCAAAATCAATCATTCCTCCAGGGAAGAGTGTCTTCTTCGAAAAACATTTTATTGTTCACTAGCTTTCGGGCACGGACGCCCTTCTACAGGAGAAAACATGGTATAATGACACGTCAATAGAACACGAGTTAAATATAATCGGATACTATTTTACATTAACTATTATACAAATTGAGACAAAATATTTAAATATATATCTTTAATAAGAGGACAAACAAATGAATTAATATAGGCCACCAGAAAAAACCAAGGAAGTAAGGAATACATAGCTAGGCTGTAGTTATCATTATTAGGAGATGTCTACCTGGTTCCCACCGCTGCTATTCTGAGACGATTCTTGTATTTGGATGATTTGGGGTGAGCTCAGGGAATAGTATATTATAAACTTCCGGAATATCAATTTTTATGTTAATACTATTGTGCTTTCTTGATATTGTGGATTCTATGATGAGTCTCTGTTGTTTATTGAGGATGTTGGAATAATGGGTTCTTGGTTCGGATAGTGCGAAGGAATGACCTGTTTCGCTTACATGATGGTATACTAGAGATCTATTGTCCTGGTTTTCGATATTTCGTTGATGTTCAGATATTCTTACATTTAAATTTCTACCTGTTTCACCTACGTATTTGGTTTTGCATTCTATAGAGTATATGGCATTCTTAATATTGCAAGGGTAATTAAGGCTTTGTTTTTTGTTATAGGGTTTCTTAGTAGTGAACTTAAACTTGGTGAGTTGCAGAAGAAGGTTTTAACGCCGAATTTTTTTAGATGACGGGCTATTGATATGGATACAGTTGAGTAGGGAATACTGCAAATATATTTGTAAACTGAGGGATTTCGCATTTCAGACGGGCTATGGAAATGTCTTAAAATAAATGATAAAGGATATTGGCAGGTTTTTATATTCTTTAAAATGTTCTGGGTCTCTTCTGTTTTGAAGGTCTGAAGCTCTCTTTCGACCTCAGTGGCAGAAATTGTCATGCGCCGCATTGACAGGTGGATAAATTCACTATTTCCGTCCGATATAATGTTATGGCGTAGATATATCGACGATATATTTTGTATCTGCCCCGAAACCCAAACCAATACAATTCTGGAAAAGCTGAACAGTTACCATCCCGACCTAAATTTCACCTATGAAAAAGAAACAAACAATAGCCTGCCTTTTTTAGATGTAAAATTCATCTGTATAGAGAATAAATTCCAAACAACCGTTCACTATAAACCATCTTTCAACCCCGACTATATCCGTTTTTCCTCCTACTGCCCTCTCAGCCATAAAATCAATACTGTAAAGACCCTTACCAAACGTATCCATAGCCACTGCTCACTTCAGACCTTCAAAACAGAAGAGACCCAAAACATTTTAAGGAATCTAAAAACCTGTCAATATCCTTTATCATTTATTTTAAGACATTTCCATAGCCCGTCTGAAATGCGAAATCCCTCAGTTTACAAATCTATTTGCAGTATTCTCTACTCACCTGTATCCATATCAATAGCCCGTCATCTGAAAAAATTCGGCGTTAAAACCTTCTTCTGCAACTCACCAAGTTTAAGTTCACTACTAAGAAACCCTATAACAAAAAACAAAGCCTTAATTACCCTTGCAATATTAAGAATGCCATATACTCTATAGAATGCAACGAATGCAAAACCAAATACGCAGGTGAAACAGGTAGAAATTTAAATGTAAGAATATCTGAACATCAACGAAATATCGAAAACCAGGACAATAGATCTCTAGTATACCATCATGTAAGCGAAACAGGTCATTCCTTCGCACTATCCGAACCAAGAACCCATTATTCCAACATCCCCAATAAACAACAGAGACTCATCATAGAATCCACAATATCAAGAAAGCACAATAGTATTAACAGAAAAATTGATATTCCGGAAGTTTATAATATACTATTCCCTGAGCTCACCCCAAATCATCCAAATACAAGAATCGTCTCAGAATAGCAGTGGTGGGAACCAGGTAGACATCTCCTTATAATGATAACTATAACCTAGCTATGTATTCCTTACTTCCTTGGTTTTTTCTGGTGGCCTATATTTATTCATTTGTTTTTCCTCTTATTAGAGATATATATTTTAAATATTTTGTCTCAATTTGTATAATAGTTAATATGTAAAAATCATATTTTTATATCTCTTCATAAAAATATGTAAAATAGTATCCGATTATATTTAACTCGTGTTCTATTGGCGTGTCATTATACCATGTTTTCTCCTGTAGAAGGGCGTCCGTGCCCGAAAGCTAGAGAACAATAAAATGTTTTTTTGAAGAAGACACTCTTCCCTGGAGGAATGATTGATTTTGCTCAATACCTTTGTTATACTTCTTGAAAATAAAGATACTTCGGCCAGTAAATATTTTTATTACCTTGACGTTTCGACAAAAATCTTTTGTCCAAACGTCGGGGCAATAAAAAAGATTTACCGGCCGAAGTATCTTTACTTTCAAGAAATACGAGTGCCGGCCAGGCAGCCTCTATCTTTGTTATAGTTATTGTTGTATTTCATTGTTATATACCATTGTCTTTGTATTATTTATATCACATTGTTATATACCATTGTCTTTGTATTATATATATCATATTGTTATATACCATTGTCTTTGTATTATATATATCACATTGTTATATACCATTGTTATAGTCATTGTTGAATACCATTGTCATATGTAATTTTTATATCCATATATTCATTGTTTGCTAAACAGAAGTAAGACGAAACCAGAGATACCAACTAGGAAAGGTAAAGGATGACATATCACGGTAGACATATAAAACAAAAGGTAAAATATATTTTTTAAAACTTGGTAACATGTTTGTTTATCATGATCTTATTCGGAAATTGGCACATGTGTGAAATTAAAAAAAAAACTTATTTCATTTTGTTATGAGGAAAACATGCAATTTTCTCTTTACACTGGGTCTTCAAAAGAGATGATCATTTTTCGAATTGAAAACACTAATGTTATGAACACAATGAAGAAAGATTTGATTAAAAAGTATTTTCCAGGAAGATCAAGGTATCTACGGGGTTCTCCAAAGTGAAGAGAGAGAGAGAAGGCAATTAGAATTCAGGTCAAGAAGAAAAACAACTTTATCGACAGCTCTCTGTGTGTAAAAAGTCATCTAGTGCCAATTACCCCAGCCGCTAGATGGTATCAAGGAAGATTCATGACGGCGGGGTAGATACTAATTTGGCGGATGTCCTTATAGCTCAGCGTGCAACTGAACATTACTGATGGTTTACGTCACATATAGGAATATAGTAAATTGATTAAATAACTTTTATCATTGCAGTAAAGTCTGTAGAGATAAAAAATAACCACATTACCAAAATACTAATTGTTACAGATTTAAAGGAGGGAGATAGATAGAAATTGAATTTAGAAATGTAATTTTCTAATACAGCTTTGATATGAAACCATATTTGCGTAAGAGCTTTGCTCGATGCAATACCTTGAAATTATATGTATGTACCTCTAAATACCTATAAGCTTATGTCCATAGATCACTAAACACCCCTAAGCTGTCTGCCATAGAAAATACAGGGTATATAAGAAAACCAATCCAATACAATAGTAGAGTAGTCAGTAGATTAATTTGGCAATACCGCTGAGAGAGTTAACCACTGATGAGCCAAGCCTTCTCATTCAATAACTTTTATTATTGCAGTAAAGTCTGTAGAGATAAAAAAAAAAAAAGAAATGGCCAAAAAATTGTTACAGATTTTATCGATAGATAGCAATTAAATTTATAAACATTGGTTTATTCCATAATGTAAGGGCCTAGAATAATTTTCGTTATTAACCGAGAAAAGCCAAAAAGGTACGCGTTTCGGGTTGTTGGACTTGGTAAGCATGATGTTGGCATTACCTCAACAGCCTTATGAAGATGGTTATATAAAGATTTCTTTATATATTACTTCGAAATTAACTATTAGTTTGGTGGGAAGGTATTTCTCTAATATTTCTTTTGTCAATGGTTACTTGATAATAATTGTGTTATATGGTGAAATAGTGTCGTAACCACAACTTGGGTTCGTAGTTCTACATTGAAGCAATACTTCGTTCAGTAGAAATTCTCTCTTGGGAGAAATTTTATAAAACAATTGGGTTACAACCTCGGTTCCAAAATCACTTTATTAGGTACCGCTTAACAAGAGCAACCTAGTTTATGATAATTGAAACAATGAATAATATGTGAAGGTTATTCATATATAAAACAAAAGGTTAACGCAGTATTCAATCCCGGTTCATGGCTGTTGGGAATCGAGGTTGTTACCTACTCGTTCACCGGGTTACAACCTGACTCTCAACAAATGTACAGCTGGCTAAATACTCCGTTAGCTGACTTTACTTTTTAATATTTTAAAATTTATAAATCTGCGAATGATATTCGAAATAACTTAATGAAACCGTTGGCTTCTACTGAACAACTGGGTGAATGAACTAATGTATTAACCACTAAGACTTTCTATTCCGACTTTAGACAACCCTCTACCCTTGATCCATCCATGCATGTAACTATAAACACGCCTGATAATTATATATATTTCTGTCAATTCTACAAATTATTGTTCTTTTAGAAAAAAAACTTCTTGTTCTCGACTGCTTGTATACAAGTTTATTCTAAGATCTTACTTTCTTTTTTCCCCTTATTTGATACACTGTAAATAACATTGTTGATTACTGGTACTCTTTTTGTTATTCCTGTATGTACCCTATATTTCTGTTCGGAGAATCTGTATAAGACCAAAATGTCTTAATAGAGCTTTTTGTTGTAGTGTGTGTGTGAGTAAACATATATCAGGCCTATATAATAATTATTACACCAGGTTTTCTCCTGTAGAAGGACGTCCGTGCCCGAAAGCTAGAGAATAATGAAAAGGTTTTGTAAAGACATTTTCCCTGGAGGAATGATTAATTTTACACTATATTGATACAAGGGATTGTTTTATTGAGAAGATTTTTGTTGTTGATTTTATAAAACATCGGCGGTTTTTGATGGAGTTTTATTTGAGGTTGATTAGATTAACTTTTGATTTGACAGAAATCGTCAATAAGGGAAGTTACATCGTTCATCACTTGTTGAAGATTTATACCGTACTTTAGTACGAAATTATCTTATATTTTCCTTAAAGTAACAGAAAGACGTTGTTGTTGTCGTCGTGTCCAATGAAGAGCCTCAGATGTCCCCATAGATCTCTATCACAGCAGCAGCAATGTCCACTATCTTGAGTATGTAAAGCTGCTGCTCTGGGTCCATGTCAATTTTCTGTTGTTGTTGTTGTCGTGTCCAATGAAGAGCCTCAGATGTCTACATACATCTCTATCACAGCAGCAGCAATGTCCACTATCTTGGGTGTGTAAAGCTGCTGCTCTGGATCCATGTAAATTTTCTGAAAGTCTGCGGCCATTGCTGGACATGCTAATATGTGAATAGGTGTTAGTACCACACCAGGACAGTTGTTACATGTCCTGTAGGTTCTTGTGCCATCTGGATGTATTGTCATTCCTTTGTAGTTGTACAGAAAGATGTCGATCGTGCAACTATCTGGCTTGCGCCATCTATATAATATAAATTAATCGTCGATTTTTAATTGAATAAAGTGGATAAAAAAACAATCATCTCCAATAGCTTCTAATATATTATAGATAATGTGTTTTAAATATAAAACATGAGGAATTAAGTCTGGGGAGGTTTTAATCAAATTGTAGGTATTGAATACTGCCAGAATAAGAGGAAAAAACTACCAAAAATATAGATGACACATAAAAAAGTGTAAATATCTCACATAAAATAAAAGAAAGATACTTCAGTGACCTACCTACTTATCTAATGTGTATTTTTTCACACTTCCGTATATAACATTCTTTTTTATTCACTCTGAAGCCTCAATTTAATATTCCGGGGCCTCACAAAAAATATCGGTGACCCTTTTCCCGGATGGATTTTTTTATAAAATTATATTTAAAATATGGAGCTCACTTGTTTCCTTACTTCCCCAATGACACCCCCCAACTTCCGTGTAGAGACCTTGGGTAGGGCTATACTCCTTTTCCTTGTAGGAGCTCTAACTCCGTGAAAAAAATTGGTTCACTGATAATTTACCATTTAGAAAAATTTTGCCTTGTCCTTGAATGAAGTGGATTTTTTTCTATGAGAATGTTCTTTGTTGATATTGTAATATTTAAATTATTTATCACTGAATTATTCATTTTTAATAATATGTTACTCTTAATGATGATTTAGAAACATCGAGAATCCTTCTTTGCATTTGTAAATTAATGTGATGATCGCTTTGAGGATTTAGATCTTTAGACTCATAAATAAAATATTTTATCTTATCGATAATTTTTATTTGTCTAATTAATTACTTTACAATCACTCATGGACAAAACTTAAGGAAGTTGTACCTTTTAGCATGTATATCGGGATTCAGACATGTGACATATAGACATGTGATGTACTTACAGTACAAGTAATCACAGCCCTCTACCTACCATTATTACCATGGCTTGATACTACATGCATAGAGACGTGTCATGTATTTACAGTACAAGCAGGCACAACTCTCTATCTAACATGATTATCATGCCCTGTTACTACATGTAGACATGCGATGTACTTACAGTACAAGAAGTCACAACCCTACCCAATATTATTAGTATAGCTTTATACTAAAAATGTGTGTATATTGCTACAACATCGAAACCGAGTTTGACTCACTTTTAGAGGCTCATCTCTAATGTATATATATAAAAATGGTGTAAATATATACTCTCTCAATATCTCTATATTCATCTTTACTTGCTAAACTGAAACTTTGACTCATGTAAAACTGACTTCACTATGTGTATATAGCTATTGATATTTTCTTATGTAAATACTACTATGTAAGCAATGCTATGTAGTTAATAGTTATGTCTGAATAGAGAGCTTTAAAACTACATGTGTAGACATGTGATGTATCTACAGTACAAGTTGCTACAACTTACCACGAATACCAAAATTTAGTACTACAACGAGAATACTGGGCAGTAGGTAAGTAAGAAACAAAGGTACTGTAAGTTGTCACTCCCAGCCGGGGAATTGACAAATGACATCTAGGTCAGTGGGGTCGAATACAATCGTTAGATGATCAAACACGCCGCAGTTCCCACATGACCTCGCAGGTGACCTTCCTTTCACAGTGGTTGGACAGCTCTAATAATACCAGCTAGGTGACGACATTCTTCGTATAGAATATAGTGAGAACACACTAAACTGCCCTTAATTGAAACTGGTCTCAGGAAAGGCAAATATTGTTCGTGATTAATCTTTATGTTTTCATAGAGAATACCAATTGTTCTATGTCTTCAGCAAAGATATCTGTTCTCCATGTTAAGGTCTTCAGAAAAGATCTCTGTTCTCCATGTTAAGGTCTTCAGCAAAGATGTCTGCTCTCCATGTTAAGGCTTGCAGCAAAGATATCTGTTCTCCATGTTAAGGTCTGCAGCAAAGATGTCTGTTCTCCATGTTAAGGTCTGCAGCAAAGATGTCTGTTCTTCATGTTAGGGTCTGCAGCAAAGATTTCTATTCTCCATGTTAAGGTCTACAGCAAAGATGTCTGTGCTCCATGTTAAGGTCTGCAGCAAAGATATCTGTTCTCCATGTTAAGGTCTTCAGCAAAGATGTCTGTTCTACATGTTAAGGTCTTCAGCAAAGATGTCTGTTCTCCATGTTAAGGTCTGCAGCAAAGATGTCTGTTCTCCATGTTAGGATCTGCAGAAAAGATGTCTGTTCTCTATGTTAAGGTCTGCAGCAAAGACGTCTGTTCTACATGTTAAGGTCTGCAGCAAAGATGTCTGTTCTCCATGTTAAGATCTGCAGCAAAGATTTATACTGTCCTTACTGCAATGATAAAATAATGGGAGGGCCTGGCTCATTAATGGTGAATCCTCCCAACGGTTTCGCTAGTTTAATCTACTGGAAGGGTTCACCACTGATGAGCCAAGCAGTCCCATTATAAAAGAATCATAAGCGTCAAAGATAATTTATATTTCTTATAACAGGTGGCACGCTAATGCATCATATTAATAAATATTATAATATTTGAAAATTCAGTATTATGTTTGATAATTCATTTGATTTCAATATTTTTAGCTATAATATACATTTAAAAACGTTTATCACACACACACACATACATATATACATACATACATACATACATACATACATACAGCTTTATTAAGACCACCGATCTTATACAGATTAACCACAGGAAGGAAGCATAGATGGAGCAACTATACTCCAGGCAGCAGAGAACCCAACGAAAGTATCATGTCCAGTGGCCACATATTCCACCGTGCATACGTCAAGGTTAGCGTATCACTGAAAAGGCGAGTGTGAAATCATCCGCGTTCTATAAGGTTGTCCCAAAAGTTCGTGTTTTTCTTAAAACGTTGTTTTTCTTATTACGGCGAATACATAAGAAGACCTAATACAATTACTTTATGCATAATACAAAGACATTATACATAACGGCGAATAATATTGGTCCACCAACTAAGAACGGCCATGCCCCACCACCCACCGAATCAAGAAAGAGATAATCGAATAGAGCTAAAAGAATAATATTGGTATTTCAATTTTTTTTTCAAGTTTTTACGAATTTTTTGGGACAACCTTGTAGTATTCGCTTTCCTCATCCAAATGAATGACCACACGTTTGAATATCATCAAAAATTGTCGTTACCTATTCTATGGGTTGTAGTATGTAACAATGAGGTTGTAGTATGTAACAGCGGGGTTGTAGTATGTAACAATGGGGTTGTAGTATGCAACAATGTGGTTGGAGTATGTAATAAAAGGGTTGTAGTATGTAACAATGAAATTGTAGTATGCAACAATGGGGTGTAGTATGTAACAATGAGATTGTAATATGTAACAGTGGGGTTGTAGTATGCAATAAAAGGGTTGTAATATGTAACAATGAGATTGTAGTATGCAACAATGGGGTGTAGTATGTAACAATGAGATTGTAGTATGTAACAATTGGGTTGTAGTATGTAACAATGAGATTGTAGTTTGCAACAATGGGGTTGTAGTATGTAACAATGAGATTGTAGTATGTAACAGTGGGGTTGTAGTATGTAATAAAAGAGTTGTAGTATGTAATAATGGGGTTTTAGTATGTAACAATGGGGTTTTAGTATGTAACAATGGGGTTGTAGTATGTAATAAAATAGTTGTAGTATGTAATAAAAGGGTTGTAGTATGTAACAATGAGATTGTAGTATGCAACAATGGGGTGTAGTATGTAACAATGAGATTGTAATATGCAACAGTGGGGTTGTAGTATGCAATAAAAGGGTTGTAGTATGTAACAATGAGATTGTAGTATGCAACAATGGGGTGTAGTATGTAACAATAAGATTGTTAACAATAAGATCGTATTAGACCTGAAGAAGGGCAGTTGCTGCCTGAAAGCTCGTCGTGTTCTATTAAAAGAATCTTACCACGTTACCCTGTTTTTCTTTGAATAAGATTGTAGTATGTAACAGTGGGGTTGTAGTATGTAATAAAATAGTTGTAGTATGTAATAATGGGGTTTTAGTACGTAACAATGGGGTTGTAGTATGTAACAATGGGGTTGTAGTATGCAATAAAAGGGTTGTAGTATTTACAATGGGGTTGTATATGTAATAAAAGGGTTATAGTATGCAACAATGGGATTGTAGTATGCAATAATGGGGTTGTAATATGTAGCAATGGGGTTGTAGTATGTAACAATGAGGTTGTAGTATGTAACAGTGGCGTTGTAGTATGTAACAATGAGGTTGTAGCATGTAACAATGGGATTGTATATGTAATAAAAGGGTTGTAGTATGCAACAATGGGGTTCTAGTATGCAACAATGGGGTTATAGTATGTAACAATGAGGTTGTAGTATGTAACAATGGGGTTGTAGTAGGTAACAATGAGGTTGTAGTATGTAAAAATGGGGTTGTAGTATCTAACAATTAGGTTTGTAGTATGTAACAATGGGGTTATAGTATGTAACAATGGGGTTGTAGTATGTAACAATGAGGTTGTAGTATGTAACAATGGGGTTGTAGTATGCAACAATGGGGCTATAGTATGTAACAATGAGGTTGTAGTATGTAACAATGGGGTTTTAGTATGTAAAAATGAGGTTGTAGTATGTAACAATTGGGTTGTAGTATGTAACAATGAGGTTGTAGTATGTAACAATAAGATTGTAATATGTAACAATGGGGTTTTAGTATGTAACAATGGGGTTGTAGTATGTAACAATGGAGTTGTAGTATGTAACAAAGTGGTTGTAGTATGTAACAATGAGGTTGTAGTATGTAACAATAAGATTGTGATATGTAACAATGGGGTTGTAGTATGTAACAATAAGATTGTAATATGTAACAATGGGGTTGTAGTATGTAACAATGAGGTTGTCGTATGTAACAGTGGCGTTGTAGTATGTAAAATGGGGTTGTATAATGTAACAATGGGGTTGTAGTATGTAACAATGGGGTTGTAGTATGTAACAATGAGGTTGTCGTATGTAACAGTGGCGTTGTAGTATGTAACAATGGGGTTGTAGTATGTAACAATGGGTTTGTAGTATGTAACAGTGGGGTTTTAGTATGTAACAATGGGGTTGTAGTATGTAACAATGGGGTTGTAGTATGTAACAATGGTTGTACAGAAGTGTAAGAGGATGGTATAGTGTCTAAGAACGTGGGGGCATACAGATCCTTCCGAAAGACTTTCTTGGAGACAGGATGCCATCGTTAACCCGGATTCAGCAGCGTACAATAGATATAATGGGCCCTATTGTCTGAGGTTTGCCTAATAAATTGAGCGGTAGCCCTTGCAATGGGTCATTGCCAGTATCTGCTATATATATACACCGCGCACTTTACTGCACTCTTTTTATAGCTACTGAAGGTAAAATACTTCAATTCTTAGAGTTATGGTGGAGGAATAGCATAAAACAATTTTCTATAACAATGACTCGGTGTCGAATCCCGCATTGAACAGTTTTTTTTCTATAGCTACTGAAGGTAAAATGCTCCAATTCTTAGAGTTATGGTTGAGGAATGTTATAAAACAATTATCGACAGCTACAATTCGGTGTCGAATCCCGCATTGAACACTTTTTTCCTATAGCTACTGAAGTTAAAATACTCTACTTTTCTTAGAGTTTATAGTTGAGGAATGGTATGAAACAATTTTCGACAGCTACAATTCGGGTTCAAATCCCGCATTGAACACTTTTTTTCCTATAGCTACTGAGGTTAAAATACTCCAATTCTTAGAGTTATTGTTGAGGAATGGAATGAAACAATTTTTGACAGCTAAAATTCGGGTTCAAATACCGGATTGAACACACTTTTCTATAGCTACTGAAGTTAAAATACTCCAATATTTTAGAGTTATGGTTGAGGAATGGTATGAAACAATTTTTGACAGCTACAATTCGGGTTCGAATCCCGCATTGAACACTTTTTTTCTATAGCTACTGAAGTTAAAATACTCAAATTTTCTTAGAGTTATTGTTGAGGAATGGAATGAAACAATTTTTGACAGCTACAATTCGGGTTCAAATCCCGCATTGAACACACTTTTCCTATAGCTACTGAAGTTAAAATACTCCAATACTTAGAGTTATGGTTGAGGAATGGCATGAAACAATTTTCGTCAGCTACAATTCGGGTTCAAATCCCGCATTGAAAACTTTTTTCCTATAGCTACTGAAGTTGAAATACTCCAATTCTTAGAGTTATGTTTGAGGAATGGTATGAAACAATTTTCGACAGCTACAATTCGGGTTCAAATCCCGGATTGAACACTTTTTTCCTATAGCTACTGAAGTTAAAATACTCCAATTTTCTTAGAGTAATGTTTGAGGAATGGCATAAATCAATTTTCGACAGCTATAATTCGGGTTCAAATCCCGCATTGAACACTTTTTTCCTATAGCTACTGAAGTTAAAATACTTCAATTCTTAGAGTTATGGTTGAGGAATGGTATGAAACAATTTTTGACAGCTACAATTCGGTGTCGAATCCCGCATTGAACACACTTTTTCTATAGCTACTGAAGTTAAAATACTCCAATTTTTTTAGACTTATAGTTGAGGAATGGTATGAAACAATTTCCGACAGCAACAACTCGGTTTCGAATCCCTCAAGAAACACCATTTTTTCTGAAATAATAAAAAAAAACAATTTACGTGTTGTGTCGAACCCTACTAATGAATGAAAATAATCAAACGGGACTCTAGTATACCTGTTTATAGATAAACACATTTTATCTATATATCAAAGAAACATAAATGTCACAAGATTACAAAATCGAACTGGTTTTTTATATGTTTAATAAACACGTGGCTTATTTACAGTATAAAGATTCGCTAAATATCCACAATGATTATCATATCCTGTACCACATGTACACTCATTGATAAAACTTAAGGAAATGGAAAGTCTTTGATATAACCGGTCGTCTATTTAATTTTTTTTTCAAGGAGACAGAAGCAATTTTATTCACACTTAGTTATCTCGTGTATCTTCAATAAAGGTGACTGTAATATCTTTCAGAGTTATTGTCATAATCCCGATATACATGGTAAAAGGTACATCTTCCTTAAGTTTTGTCTATGAATGTATACTTGAAACATGTGGAATAAAGGTATAGTTGAGAATATGTCAAAATATTTCATATAGCGATGCTTGGCCACCTCTGTAGACCTTCAACCTGATTCTTCTGACCTCCCTCATAATGATTATCATCTCAAGAACATTATTCGGCAAGATCACAAATGGAACCGTCCAATTTAAGAACACTACTTATCTACCAATAGAAGACATCTACAAACTACAGATTGAAAATCTTCGATATCTCCTGTGACATCCTCCTTAGCTTTACTTCAATCAGCTTGCACCATGTAATTATGATATCACTTTAGGACCATTTTACTTGGCGCCTGAACACATAACAAACCAAATTATCCTAGTTCAGGGGTCGGCAAACTTTTGAGTCGGAAGAGTCAAAAATTACAATTTGCAAAATTTCAAAGTTTTAAAAGAGCCATACTTTTTTTTCCTTGCCAACAATAAATAGTACTCGGGTAAATAATATTTGAGCATGGAACTATATAAAGAGCCACAGCTTCACATCCAAAGAGCCGTATGTGTCTCGCGAGCTGCAGTTTGCCGATCCCTGGTCTAGTTGAAAGCAATACTTATCTACAAAATAATATAATGCGGCTTGTGATTGTAAAACGACATTTGAAAATTATTCCGCATGTGTTTCTTTTCAACGAAAAATTAAAATTTATTTTAAGGAGAAATAACGATTATTTCTAACCTTAGGGATGAGGTATGAAAGGATGAATCGTGAAGAGTAATGAAAAAAATACCACACTTTTACACTTTTATTTTTCCGTTTTTCATTACTCTTCACAATTCATCCTTTCATACCTCATCCCTAAGGTTAGAAATAATCGTTATTTCTCCTTAAAATAAATTTTGATTTTTCGTTGAAAAGAAACACGTGCGGGATAATTTTCAAATATCGTTTTACATATCTACAACGTTTACAAACTATGGCTAAATAGCTTAAAGAGTTCCTGAGAAATCTTTCTGCATCCTAATTTAACTGGATCGTTCTCTACTACTCTACAAATGGAATTAAGAAAAGAGGAAAACCAACAGTCCACCATATGGCAATGGTTCAACCAAATCTAAGAAACCCATCAAACAGTTATCTACAGGGTCACAAAGGACAGAATGGATGGCTTTTCATTAATTTATCAAGAAATTGTGTTGGCCAAATATCAGGGAACAGGCTAAAACAATGTTTAGTTGATTTCTGTTCCACTAGATGGTGCTTTGCCTTCTGAAAAGCACATGTGCTCCTGGTCAGGATATGCATTTTTTATTTTTAAAGGACAAAGTGTTGGACAAACAGCATTCATACTCATTATCACAGAAATCCGGATTTCGACAAATTATAAAAAAGACATAAGATGCCTCAACTCTTTTTATTAATTGATTGAAGTAGCTTTCGAGGACAAGCCTTTGTTGAATCAAATCTTCGCAATTCTTTCTTATCATCACACAGTTCCCTATGTGAAAAAAAATAGTACAAATGTGATATTGTGATACAATTCTGGTCTTAATTACCCGTTTCATGATTTTACAGGATGACTGAATGACCAGTTTTTTGGTCGTTGAGGTACATCTTGCACCACGCTGATGTGGGCCAACAGCCCGAAACGCTTCGTGGTTAGCTTTTCTTGATTAATCAAGAATGAGTATTTGGCCAATTCTGAAATAATTAAAAATCAACGAGAATAGTTGATATTTATTCCGATATATGGCGCAAGCCATCAGCAAATTTTAGTTGCACGATAAGGAGATGCCTTTTTCACAGTTCACTATTTTCAGAAATTCATTCTTTAGATAAAAAAAAATAACTCTAAATAAATCCATTTTCAACATGCGTGACAACATTTCTTAATTAACATTTAAGTTTCAAATTATTTCTTTACATTGATGTATGCATTACTTCTAAGTGAAAAACCAGGATGCCTTTTACACGCAACAACCGAACTGCATATACACAAGTAGATCTTACAAGGAAGAATTAAGTTTAAAAAAAGTAGAAAATAGTTACATAAGTAATTAATCAAATTTTTGTTATATCGTTGGAATTTTTGTGTTTTTTGATGGATTGAGATGTTCTTCTTATCTTGATCTATCTCTTTATTCAAATTAATCTCTTTGAGGATGAAATATTCAAAATGGAACATCTTTGATCAGTTTCTTTTATGACGATAAATTTAAGCTTGCACCACGCTGACGAGGGCCAACAACCCGAAACACGTACATGGTTAGCTTTTCTTGATTAATCAAGAATGGGTATTTGGCCAATTCTGGGATAATTAAAAAATCAACGGATAGTTGATATTTATTCCGATAGTTGGCGCAAGTCATCAGCAACTCTCAGTTGCACGATAAGGAGATTCTTTTTTTTTCTTGATATATTTACAAATTTATAGATATGGAATTACTTAACGTTATGTTTTCTTTTTAACATAAAAGATAAATTTACACAATTGGTGAATAAAATGATGATAGTAAAAGATTGTGGAAGGGGCTTGGGTCATCAGTTGGGAAAATTCTCAGCGATTCTGCCAAAAGATCGCTACACTATAGTCTGCTCGTAAATGTTGATTCTTGGTGATGGTATTTTAAGGAAACTTTGGAGAAATACTTGTGTAATTGAATAAATGTTCCCGAAACCATGGTGTCTAGGTGGACGCTTCTCAGTTTTCCAAAGCTGGTGTTGTGGCTTTGTCACCGACCTGAGTCCGCGGCGACAGTTAATAGATGGCGTCAAGTTTTGACGTCTATTGTGACGGGAGAGGCGCCCTATGCTTCTATGGATCAATTTCCTCCCGGCAAGTTTTCCATATATATGTTATGAATATTTTGTTTTGTTGTTGAAAAAAAAAGAGAATTGAAGGTGCAGTCATGAAAATAAGAAAGATAATTATTTACCCAGCAAGTAGTTTTTTATTTTGAATTACCTGAAGCAAATTACACATAAAATTATTTTTCACAGTAATATAGAATTAATAAAATGAATTTTATATTCGTGAATTAAAAAAATAGGTAGGTTAACTATAAATATTTACAACATTATTCAAAATATTCTAAATCTATGGTCAAAAATAAAAGAATAGTCAATAATGAAGGTAAAATACCTGTTTTAAAAAAAATAAAATATTTGCATTTTAGATTATATAATATATATGCATTGTTCTGAAAAAAGAGCAATCCATATATTCAAATCTTTAGATTTTAAAACGCATACATTGTCAAATAAATATTCAATTCAATATATGCTTTTTTATTATCTAAATACATAATTTACATTTGATATAATTAGTCTCTTCACGCACATTTTTTTGAGACGACGAACCTCAATTAACCTAACTAATTCTAACTATCATTACCTATCATTAATTGAAGAGATGGCGATAGGTACCAAAAAAACATTGTAATAATTGGCAACCATAATTTAACATAATTATAACTATCTCATGTTAGTTTTGACAGGTTAATGTAATTATTAATTATTATGATTTTCATTAAGAGAATTTCTCTAGTTGGTCTATGGTCAAATTATACTTTATTTATTCATAGAAATTGACTATCAATTATTTCCAAGGAAATATATATTTAAGTACTATAGTAAAAAGAGAGTAATATAAATAAAAACGGCGATTCGCGCATTGGAAAGGGTTTCGTCTCATTTCAAAGAAAGCGAATCTCTTTTGAATTAATACCGGTTATATCTATCGTCAGTCTAGGGCGGACTTTGCTTCTATGGATCAATTTCCTCCTCGCAAATTTTCCATCTATATTCTAACCATAGATTTGGTACAGCCACCTTGCTAGCAAAACACTTCTTTGGTAGATTGGTTCTGGAATTTATGGTCCCCTGATGCAACCTTAAGCAGAGAATTGACCCTACTTAGTGTAGAGTGTACACTGTATATGTGTACTTTATAAATATATTGAATGTATGTATGCTTTGAACTTATTGTTTTTTACTTTGTACTTACATTTGATGTACTTTGTAAAAAATCTAAGCCAGCTTACGTGTTGGTGAACCTTCTGATTTATTTGTGTATGCACCAGATGAAAAATAAAAAAAGTGTCCTTCCACAATAAATATTGCGAACGGAATAAATTTCCTTTCTTTTTAATGGCAGTAATGTGCAAGCTAGATATATATGTAGCGGCTCCCAAATATTAACTTTTCCTATTTTCATTATAAGTTTTAATTTGTCTAATAACTATTCAATTCAAATATTAAAATTATTCATCTTATAAATATATAATGCTTATAAAATAATTATACATCATTCTAAATATAAATCATAAATAATATGAAATGTAAATATTTATCTATAATATATCAAGCACATATGTCTAACATTATATAATCTAGAATTGATATTTGACCACACACACATATAAACAAAAATAACTTCAACATGTAATATACGCCAATTTAACCCTTCTGATAATTTGTATAAATAAATGTAATTAAAAGTTGATTTTACAATAAATAATTTGTATCTGACTCCGCCTAGATTCCATGCCACCCACAAAATGGTGAGCCGGTAAACTTTAACGAACATTTGCAAGCAATCAAACAAGAATTTCAATTCGATCAAAAGTGAAAAATAAATATACTCATAATATCAAATTATAAATATTTAAGAAATACATATTAAATATTTATATTTAAAACAAAAATTATAACATATTTCGCAATATTTAAAAACTACGAAAACGTACATCGTTTGGTATTTAATTCAAGGCAAATTTTCAACTTAAAAACAAATCAGATATCAAATATAATTTTAAGAAATAAATATATATATATATATATTAAATAAATTCAAATACACATTAAATTGGCAATTAAAAATAATATATAACTTACAATTTAAAAATTATAACTTGATAATATATTCAAATATTTTTTTCTTATCAAATATAAAAATCAAATATAAAATTTTAATTCTGAATTTTAATAATTATAATAATCAGAATTTTAATATCTCTTAAGGACATATAATTTTTTAAATACAATATATTCTCAAAATGGATTCAATTAAAGCACCCGAATTTTGGCCAAACGATCCAGAATTGTGGTTCATAACATTGGAATCACAATTTTTATTGAACAAGCCAAGTCCAATTACAAATGATGACACCAAATTTTCTTATCTAATTTCACTTTTACCTCCATCAACTGCCATAGAGGTACGTGAATTCATTATATCACCTCCACCAGACAATAAATACGACGCGCTAAAGAAGTCCATAATTAAATGTACCGCTGACAGCGAATTTAAAAAACTACAGCAATTGTTGACTCAAGAAGAACTTGGAGACAGACTGCCTAGCCAATTATTACGCCACTTAAGACAATTGATTGGAGAAAGCAAAGCCGTCAGTGACACTACATTAAAAATGCTCTGGATGCAACGTTTACCTAAAAACATCCAAATAATTCTGACAACGCAAGAGCAAGCATCACTAAACTCTCTAGCAGATTTAGCTGATAGAGTGACGGAGATTACTTCTTCACCATCTTCAAGTACTTCGACTTTAGAAAAGGAACTGGCATTTTTGCGTGCGGAAATTTCAGCATTGAAAATTGACCTTAACAAGAAGGAAGAAAGAATACCTCGTTCAAGATCCAGAAGCTCATCTTCATCTCGAAAATATTCCCCAAACACTTATAGAAAGTACAATCCAAATGGCTCTTGGTGCTGGTATCATTTTCGATTCAAGCACCATGCAAGAAAATGCATCTCACCTTGTGCTTTCAACAAAAAAGCAAAGAACCAGCAGGAAAACTCCAACAACAATCAGTAAGCCCGGTGGTTACTGATTGTAGCAATAATAAAAGCCACCGTCTATTTATCACTGACTACCGCAACAAAATTAGTTTTCTCCTTGACACAGGTGCAGAGATCAGTGTCCTGCCTCCTCGTCCTGAAGATAGACGGCGTGGTCCAACAAAATTTACTCTCACAGCAGCAAACAATTCACCTATCAAGACTTATGGCGAAAGATTCCTTAATCTTGATCTAGGTCTTCGTAGAGATTTCAAATGGAGATTCATAATAGCAGACACAAACAAAGCCATTCTAGGAGCTGATTTTATGGAACACTTTGGAATAATTCCAGATATCAAAGGAAAGTTTATAATTGATTCTTTAACGAAGCTACGCAAGCGTGCATCAATTACAAATTTCAACTCACTTTCTCCAAAGTGCTCAATAAACAGCTATGAAGACAAATTTTTGAACATTCTCTCTCATTATCCCTCTCTAACTAAGCCTCCATCATATTCCACACCAGTCAAGCATTCAGTCACTCATCATATTACTACAAAAGGGCAACCAACATTCTCCAAACCAAGACGGCTGAATCAAGAAAAATTTAAAATTGCCAAATCAGAATTTTAGCACATGATGGAACTAGGTTTATGCAAGAGAGGAGACGGAGCATGGGCATCACCTTTACATCTAGTCCCTAAGAAAAATTCTATAGACTGGAGACCATGTGGCGACTACAGAAGACTAAATGCTGTGACCCAACCTGATTGTTACCCCATTCCGCACATTCAGGATTTCACCCAAAGCCTTCATGGCAGTACAATTTTCAGCAAAATAGATCTCGTGAAGGCGTACCACCATATTCCAATTAACCAAGAAGACATACCCAAAACGGCAATAACTACGCCATTTGGTCTATTTGAATTCACGCGCATGAACTTTGGTTTAAAAAACGCAAGCCAAACATTTCAAAGATTCATGGATGAAGTAACAAAAGGTCTAGATTTTGTCTTCGTTTACATTGATGACGTTTTGATCGCCAGTAAAAATAAAAATGATCACATTCAACATCTACATACAATCTTCAAAAGACTTTCCGATCATGGATTAACAGTCAATATATCTAAAAGCGTTTTCGGAAAACCTTCACTAGAATTTCTTGGACACATCATTGACAACAAAGGAATAAAACCTCTTCCTGAGAAAATAAGAATCGTTAAAGATTTTCCTCAACCTAATTCGACCCGTCAACTCCAAAGATTTATTGGTCTTGTAAATTATTATCACAGGTTCATAAAAAATTCAAGTCATATTTTAGCTCCGCTTTATTCACTTTTAAAAACTAAATCTCCCAATGCATCATTAAATTGGACTTCAGACACATTAGAAGCTTTTCAAAACATCAAAAATGCTCTTGCAGAAAACACACTTTTAAACTACCCTCAACCCAATTCTACATTAAGTGTACTGGTTGATGCCTCCAATGTTGCTGTTGGTGGTGTCCTCCAACAACTGAATGACACTGCATGGGAACCAATTTCATTTTTTTCAAAAAAGCTATCCCCAGCAGAAACGAAATACTCAGCATTCGACCGGGAACTCCTAGCTGCATTCCTCTCTGTTAAGCATTTCTCATATTTTCTTGATGGAAAAACATTCATGCTTTTTACAGACCACAAGCCTCTAACGTATGCCTTCACATCAAAATCTGAACGTTCACCTCGTCAAGAACGTCATCTCAACTATCTTTCACAATTCTCCATGGACATACGCTATGTTAAGGGAAGTGAAAACATTGTGGCTGATACCCTTTCAAGAATTGAAATCGAAACTTTCAATCACACGAAGGTTAATCTAGATCTTAATGCATTCCCTGAAATTCAAGAAAAGGACAAAGAACTAAAAACTCTCATTGATAATTCAAATTTCTTCACAAACAATCAAATTAATAAAACAACAAGTTCCTTTTTGCAATAAATTAATTTACTGCGATATTTCTACTGGAAATCCCAGACCTTTCGTGCCTGAAAATTTCCGACGACAAATTTTTAATTCTCTCCATAATTTGTCTCATCCAGGAATTCGTGCAACAAGAAAACTAATAACTCAAAAATACTTTTGGCCCAAAATGAATCAAACAATAAATCATTGGTCAAAGTCCTGTTTAGATTGTCAGAAAAGCAAAATTCACAGGCATACAATTACAAAAACGGAATTTTTCCTCTCCCATCAACTCGCTTTGAACACGTTCATCTTGATTTAATAGGCCCCTTACCCCATTCTGAAAATTGTACCCACATTTTGACTGCTATAGACAGATATTCAAAATGGCCTGAAGCCTTTCCGATTTCGGACAAAACTGCAATAAGCGTAGCAAAAGCTTTTTTTCGAGGTTGGATTTCTAGATACGGAGTTCCAGCAACAATAACTACTGACCAAGGTCGTGAATTTGAAAAAAAAAAAAAAATCACATCTTTTCAAGGATCTTACTTCACTCATTTGCACCAACAGAATACGAACAACGGCATACAACCCTGCAGCAAACGGTCTCGTCGAACGCTTGCATCGTCAAATTAAAGCTGCAATAGTACTGCTAGGCATCAGAACATCCTACAAAGAAGACCTGAAATGCACTGCTGCAGAAATGGTTTTCGGGACAACTTTAAATCTTCCAGCTGATTTACTAACCAATTCAGAATTTAAAAACCCCGATCCATCAAATTTTGCCGCTCAATTAAAGAATTATATGAGTAGAATTCGACCTCAACCAACAAGACAAACAAAGCAAAATAATATTTTTTCTCATAAATACTTGGACACCTGCTCACACGTCTTTGTAAGAAAAGATTTTGTAAAAAGAGCATTATCTCCACCATACGAAGGTCCATTTCCAGTGGTATCAAGATCTTCGAAGACATTTACAGTTAAAATCAATGACCAAAACAAAGTCATTTCTGTCAACAGACTAAAGCCTGCATTCATAGAAAACACTCCTCAAAGTTTCCACGATTCTTCAATTCTGCCACCTATGCCCGACGGTGCTGAGGAAACTACACCCAAGACAAGTAGCTACACCACTCGCTATGGACGCCACGTACGTTTTCGACTTTATGTCTTCACTGGCGGGGGAGTGATGTAGCGGCTCCCAAATATTAACTTTTCCTATTTTCATTATAAGTTTTAATTTGTCTAATAACTATTCAATTCAAATATTAAAATTATTCATCTTATAAATATATAATGCTTATAAAATAATTATACATCATTCTAAATATAAATCATAAATAATATGAAATGTAAATATTTATCTATAATATATCAAGCACATATGTCTAACATTATATAATCTAGAATTGATATTTGACCACACACACATATAAACAAAAATAACTTCAACATGTAATATACGCCAATTTAACCCTTCTGATAATTTGTATAAATAAATTAATTAAAAGTTGATTTTACAATAAATAATTTGTATCTGACTCCGCCTAGATTCCATGCCACCCACATATATAAGGATGGTTCAAGGGCCACTTTCACTCTTTTCCATTAAAACTACTTTACATTCTACGTTTAAAATTATATATTCTCTTGCGTAATCTTGAATTCTGATCTATATGTTGTTTACTTAGTATATAATTCTTGTCTTCCTTTTGTCTACTTCTTGTATATTTGTTTATCTATTTCGTTTATCAATGTCTATTTACATTCATGAACAAAACATAAGGAGGTTGCCTATTTTACCATGTATATCAGGATTGAGACAATAACTCTGAAAGATATTTGATACATAGTGACCTTTATTGAAGATACATGATATGTGGGTAGGTACCACATAGTGGGTAGAAGTATGCGACTGCTATTACTGTAAGTGCACCACATGTCTACATATGTGAAAAGCAGTTCGACTTTGCACTTATAAATGTGCCAGATCCCTGTTTGGTTACTTGCACTCACTGGTGGGGTTGGACTTTTGCAAGAATCCGGAGCCATTGGAACATCCCTTCACCGACCCCTTCTTCTAGAGTAGCAAGTATAAATATCAAAATTTACAATCTGTTCATAAAACATAAAAATATTTCTCTACAATGCTTTAAATCAAGTTTAATTTAAAGAATACATTTTCACCTCATGATACAATATAATGCGGCTTATGATTTGTAAAACGACGTTTGACAAGTTTTACCGCAAATGTTTCTTTCGTAATTTATTTTAAGGAGAAATAACGAATATTTCTATCCTTAGGGATTAGGTATGAAAGAATGAATTGTAAAGATCCCTGGACAATTTTATTTTCCGTTCATCATTACTCTTCACAATACATCTTCTCATACTTCATCCCTAAGGATAGAAATAGTCGTTATTTCTCCTTAAATTAAGATTTTTCGTTCAAAAGAAACATTTGCGGTAAAACTTGTCAAACGTCGTTTTACAATCATAAGTCGCATTATATTGTATTATAAAGTGAAAATGTATTCTTTAAATTAAACTTAATTTCAAATATTATAGCGAGATATTCATTATTGTATACACAGATTATAAATTTTGATATTTATATTTTGCTACTTTATAAGAAGGGGGTCGGTGGAGGGATTTTCCAATGGCTCCCGATTCTTGCAAAAGTCCAACCCCACCAGAGAGTGCAAGTCACCAAACGGGGCTCTGGCACATTTGTTATATTACGATTTTTCGTTCAAAAGAAGCATTTGCGGTAAAACTTGTCAAACGTCATTTTACATTTTCACATTATTTCAAGGTCGGTATCATTAGAATTCCTCGTTAGTTAAATAGACTTTGACCCAGTTAGATGAATAGATATCTGATAGGACAAATGTATGACACACTACATCTGTCACTTAGTTAGCGGAGGTACTACATGTAGGTTAAATACCTACTAAATCCTCTGTGTACTACTGTACTAAAGTAGAGGATTATAGGCAATTGTTGTACCCATCTATGCGTGTCATATGCAAAATAATTTTGTAGGTCAATCTTCTAGGTGGGGTCATTCTTTTTTTATCTTTTATAAATGCCATTTTAAAATGATAATGCCTTGCCTTTCACAAAGAGGCTGTAAGAAAATGAATGCAACTTAATGGCATAGAATAAATTTGATTTGTTGGATGATTTCATTGTTAAAATATTTAGCTCAATTTGACCGAATATGTCCATTATGTTGATTAAAAAAACCGACTAGGAGCTGGAGCACCACATGTTTTTCTGTTTAAAGGTAATAAGTGAAATGAAACTTCTTTTGCATAAAATAGGATCAGATCATCTTGCTATGGAGGCTCTGTTGTCTAGGACGACAAAGAATAAATCCAATACATTGTCCCTGTACAAGTTTTACAGGGCTGCACAAGAGAAGAAACATTGAAAAAAGAGAGCCGTATGTAAATCGATATGTAAATGAACGATAACCTGTAAATAAATAACTCATCTTTTCTAAGGAATTATGTAACTGGGTGAATTCTGTGTAGGGCATAGGTACACAATAAAAGGCTTGTTTTTGAAATTATTGTTTAGATATACTTGAAACTCCGTTCAAAATTCACCAATCAGTTCAATTCTTATTATTCCTATTTTTGTCTTTATTCATTTCTCCCTCAAGAACTGACTACATTTACAATTATAATATACCTTCACCATCAAATTATTTTGTATTTTTCTGATAACCCTTAACAGACGTTGAGTTCCTCTTTCAATCTTCGCAAGACTTCTTTATTCCTAGATCTTGTTAACCTATCTTATTCACTCCATTATCCTCTATATCTCCGTATTTTTAATTAAAAAGGACGAAAAAGGAGGAGGGGAAGCAGTAACAAGCTCGCTAAAAAACCTGGGCTCAGCTGGCCCGGCTGATAGTACCCTGTAAGGGCTCCTAATCCAGGGATACAGGATGAGCAGCGTTTGCACTCCATTGTTAGGAGAGGCTGCACATGGCGTCTGTTCCTCATGTCAGAGGTGGCCATTTATTTTGGAGCTAAGTTGGCCTGCCACTGAATAGTGCTCCCAGTCAAATGATAAAGGCAGATACATTCTACTTTCACCCAGTGTGGAGATAAGAAAGAAGAAGACTTGAAAAAATCTTTTACCTTTCAGTTGAGCGCTTCAAGGAAATATTAAAACAATATACTTGACGATTCTCTGTTATAAAGTAGAACTATAGCCAGTGTTAAGCCTTATATTTACCTTAAAAATAATCATTATAATATAATCCTCATTATTAAATGACGATTCAGAATGATCTAAAAGATATTTACAAACTAACAAATATTTTATATTATGATACATTAGCACGACATCTGTTATATAAATTCGAAACTATTATAGAAGCGTATGATTTTTTTAAAAATTAAACAATATCTACTGTCCTTACTGTAATGGAAATATTAATGGGAGGTCCTCCCATTAATATTTCCATTACAGTAAGTACAGTAGAAATTGTTTATTTTTAAAAAGAATCATACGCGTCTATAATAGTTTCGAATTTTCATAACAAATACTTTGAACAAAATCTTGGCAAAGAGTTAAAAATATATATTTCACAAAATCAATAGAAAAAAATGTAAAATAAATCAACAAATGGTCACATACAAACCGTCAAATACCTTCAAAAAAATTTCAAAAACTCAGATAAAAATATCTTGGTAAACACCTTAGCATCTTAAAACGTACATTGAAAAGCGAATAAAGACCTCGAAACTCACAAAAGTATACAATGAGAAAAATTATATATACACACACATACAGATTTATTAAGACCACCGGTCTTATACAAATTCATCACAGGAAAGAAGCATAGATGAAGCTCCTATACTCCAGGCAGCACAGAACACAACAACCTCCAGGTCCGACACATGTCAGTGGCCACAGATTCCACATTGTCTAGGTTAGCGTATCACTGAAAAGACGAGTGTGTAATCAGCCACGTTCTGGTCTTCGCTTTCCTCATCCAAATGGACCACGACATTCGGCGATTTTATTAATCTCCTCCGAGAAAAATTATCATAGAAAATACTTTTAATCGCTGATATCCTATTAAAAACATGTTAGGAAATGCTTTCAAATCACAAAAAAAAAAAAAAGACCATGGCAAAGAACTTCAAATCTCCCTAAATACCATGAAAAATGTTTTCAGATATTTCCATATCCAACAACACGGTATAATGACAGGTTTAAGAAAGGCCATAGGATATAATACCAGAGGATAGAAAGCATTCCTAATAACATGCCTAGAGGAAATAGACCCGGAAGCGAAAGTTGAATTCATTAACAAAGGAGAAAGTGGCAGAAAGAAAAAAAGCTAATTATCAAGGACTCATTAAAAGAGGTAGAAGAAACTATTAGAATGGTTCCTTTTTTTTTCTTCAGGAGAGATAATAACGAGTGCAGAGAGGGGATGAAGTGAAAAAATGGTTAAATGTCAAGGTGGTGAAAAGACAAAGGACAATACCCTTTCAATAAAAAAAAAGTGAGAATTGAAGAATTTTAAAAGCCTATTAGAGATGAAAGTGAAAGTAAATTGAGATGAAAATCATTCTGCCTATGTATATATATATATATGAAAATTCGAAACTATTATAGACGCGTATGATTATTTTTAAAAATTAAACAAATACCACTGCCTTTACTGCAATGGAAAATGGAAAAGTAAGGGTAGTAGAATTGTTTAATTTTTAAAAGAATCATACGCGTCTATAATTGTTTCAAAATTTTCATAACAGATCAAAAAAAATTTTTTTTTAATCCAATATATGCCTTTTTAATTAAAGATTTATTTATGGATTGCTTTATTTTCAAAATATATGTATATATGTTGTTGAATATCGAACAATTAATTTTGAAATATTAAAATGAAGGCATATTTGGATCAAATATATTTATTAAAAAACAAAAATTTGATATTTCGACGAGGCTATTCACCTATCTTCAATAGAAGAACTTCGTCGAAATATCAAATTTTAACAAATATATTTGATCCAAAATACGCCCTCATTTTAATATATATGTATGTGTGAAAAATAATAAAATATAGAAAAATGGTCGGAAAAAAAAAAAAATAGAAAAATGAAGACAAAACTTAAGGAAGGAACTTAAGGAATATCGGGATTGAGACAATAACCCTGAAAGATATTTGATACATAGTGACTTGAAGACACACGAGATAACTAAGTGTGAACAAAATTGTCTTTGTTTCCTTAAAATACACTAACAACGTTTTTAGGTTTTGTTGAAAGCCAGAGTAAATATTTGTATTTGTATTTTGATTTGTTTATGTATGTTATTTTTTGAATGTTTGATTTTTTATATATGCAAATTATATCTTTGATTTATATTTGTTTGACAGATGAAAATTTAGAAGAATTTTCCATGATTTGCATATGTTTAGATAGTTTTTTTTAGTTTCCTTTTTTAATCGGAGTATATAGTTCATTAGAGAAATAAAAGTCATTGAGTTCAGTCTCTGTATTGTTGTTGCTAAGTTCTGATATAGGTTTCCTTATTGAAGAACACGTGAACCCAACCCTTGGAAAGTTGCGTGCGTATTGCATTGGATCTACGCGATCGTAAAAGGTTTTGTCCATGAGTGTATTTTTCATGAGACAATCTCCAAGAATAAGTTCCACTGCTTGTAACGGAGTAAAATCTAATTAAGGGCGGACCGATTGGATAATTAAGGCACAAAAAACACGAGGATTTAATTTTTAAAATCATTTTCAATAATAAAAGAAAGTCTGAAAAGAGTCGCAAATATCTCTCTAACAAGGATGTTGTCATCTTCAAAGGATATCTCCAGGGACAAGAAAACATTTAGCAGAAACTTAAATAGGTCAGTGGCAGGATGGTTAACATCCGGTAGGTGTTCCTAGATATCTCTTTTAAAAAAATATTTTATCAAATCTGTTTTTTAATATTGTCAAGAAGCTCCATCCATATGGGACACCTGTCAATCATCCCTGGACCCCGGGGAGGACCACAGGTGTGAGGGGTTCTCGGAAACTTATCGGCAAATAAGGAAAACGGGACGTTTGGTGGCTGACGCTGCTCATCATTATTATCTTTACCTTGGGATAAGTATTTTTATTATATCTCTCCCTATAAATACCTCTCGTAAATAATTAATTTATTATAAAGGGTATTTACCTTTTAGTTCTTCAATAAAATTATTTACAAGAGGTATTTATAGGAAGAGAGAGGGTCAGAAAATATAACAACTTACCCCAAGGTAAAGATAATAAAGATGAGCGTCGTCAGCCACCGAGGCGTCCCGTTTGCCTTATTTGCAGATAAGATCCCGAGAACCCCTCACACCTGTGGTCCCCCCTGGAGTCCAGGGATGATTGACAGGTGTCCCATGGAGCTTCTTGACAATATTGATTTAGGATAGAAGAAGAAACACAGGTTCGTGCAGAAGATCTTCTTTATATAAGAAAACGGTCGTACAAGCTTTCGGGTAAGATGTCCTTCTTACAGTGACCTTTATTGAAGACATACGAGATAACTAAGCGTGAACGAGAGATTGCCTCTGTCTCCTTCAAAAAAAAAAAAAAAAAAAAAGACGACCTACAACATCAAATACTTTCCACTTCCTTAAGTTTGTCGCTGCAAACTTGCAGCCTCGGGTCGGTGACTAGATAGAATCCTGGTGGACCCTTTTCAGTTTACCAAAGCTGGTCTTGTGGCTTTGTCACCGACCCGAGGCCGCAAGTTTGCGGTGACGGTCAATAGATGGTGTCTGGCTTTTACGTCTGTTTTGACGGGAGAGGTGACATTTGTATTTTTTTTTTTGTTAAGGTGTGTTGTCAAAAATATTTTCAAATAGGATAAACACATTTTAACACGTATTATGATTTTTAAAAGATCATTCGGTTGTTTCTATTTTCTTTTTAGTTCTAAACGAATTTTACCTTTTTTATTTCTTCATATAGGCTAATCATGTTATTTTGAAAATATATTTACTGATGTTTACTGTGATATTTACAAGCGTTGGTGATGGACATACACCATCTATCGGAAAAACATATTAACCAATCGTTTTTTTTTTCTTTTGAGAATAGTCCTTTGTCTTCTTTTGACGTGTTCAAATTTAAGGTTCTTTGATTGAAGCGAATACCTCTCCAAATATATTTGTTTTAACTATAAACAACACACCGTCTAACCTATCAAAACTTTTTCAAGGAAACACAAAGACATTTTTTCTTTCAAATTTAAAATAAGGTTTTCCGAAAAAGGCAAGTAATTCTCCAAATACATTTGTCTAAACTTTAAACAAGATACCACCTTACTCATTCAAACGAAATAGATTTAAGAAAAAACACAGAAAAAATAGTTTTAAATGAAAAACACAAAACTATTTTGAAAATAGAGCAATCCATAAATCAATCTTCAATTAAAAAGGTAAAATAAATGATATTTTGATACAATATATGCTTTTTTAATTGAACACAAAACTATATTTCTATAAAAGTGAACATCACACATAAACAAAATTTATACTTCAATATTCTATTAAATCTATAGATAAAAAAATCTTTATATTCCTAATCCTCAATTAAAATGTCATTTTATAAAAAAAAAAAAAATAGTAAAGGGTCGTCTGCTAAGAAATAACGAAGCTAAGCCTAATGGATTGAATGATGTTGAAGAGATCTCTGTTGAAAGGTCATCAATAGAACAGGCTACTGTATCAATCATCAGTCAATAATGAGCCGACAATACCCTAGCATGTGTCTTGGCTACCTAATAGACCCTGGAGATTCCTATCTTGTAGGTTGAATGGTACACACCCAAGACAACTTGACCCAGTACCTTTCATATTGGACAATAAGAAATTTTAACTATTTTTTAACGCATATGATTATTTTTTTAAAATAAATCAAATTTCTACTACCCTTACTGAAATTATAAAAAATAGGATAGCCTGGCTCATCAGTGATGATACCTCCCAGCGGTTTCTCCAGTTTAATCTACCATACCTCTGTAATTTGGCAATTTTTCGGGTTTTCCTTTTATACTGATAGTGAAGCTAGATATACGAGTCGAAAATAGTTCATATTTCTCATAATAGAAGGCGCGCTAATGCATTCATATTAATATTGGACGATCCTATAAAGATTGTTCTTTTTTTTTTATCATTTTGTCATTAGTTATCTGTTAAACATCCCTGCCATATTTTTGAAGCGATTCCGTAGGAGCTTTCTGGCTTACAGGTATACAGGTTGTCGAATGTTAAGTTCAAAGTGATACTTATGTTTTTAAAGAATATGTAGCGCATTATTGCTTTGGGTTTTACTTTTAATTTTGACAAAGAGGATAAATGTGTTTTTCTAGGTATGTCATTATTTGAGCTGCATTTGAACTTACTTTTAATAACGCTTTCTTTTACCTTTGTGGCAAGGATAAAATACTCAGGAGATAAGTTTCTTCATTGATTTATTAAGACATCAAGCTTTCGGGCACAGCGTGGCCCTTCTACAGGATCAATTGTATAAGAAAAATGATACACTATATACACGAAGAATAAATTTGCATATGTATTATTAGAAATTAGTTGTAAAATTTTGAAATAATCGGTAATACTTAGGATTTTTGTTTAAAAAGAACATCGAGACTTAAGCAAATTAATAAAATTTGTTAAGAAGAAAAAAATATACGAATATTAAAAGGTATTAAGATAAAAGCGTAATAAGACTAAAAGGACGTTCCTACGGTTCGACGGAAACTGTGCTAAAACTATGAGTATTTATAAGGTAAAACAGTTTAAAAGGATATTAAAATAAATGAACAAAACAGGGAATTCATGGGGTACATCAATGGCTATTTATGTAATAAGCTTATATACGGCTCAGGTACATCAATATGTCTGTTTATACTGTTAAACCTCAGAGATAGCAAGGCCTCGACAACCAATCTTTTGTGTTTATGTGGTATATTAGAATAATGTGATTTTGGATCGGTTGTGTTGAAACTATGTCCTGTCTGTGAAATGTGCTGGACAATAAGTGATTTCGGATCGTTATGTCTGATGTTTCTGTCGTGTTCCTGTATTCTGTCTTTAATGTAACGGCCAGTTTCACCTACATAAACACTGTCGCAATCGTTGCATTTTATGGAATAAACAGCATTGTTTCTTTGAACAGTGTTCCGAGGCGTGTTGTTTTTAGTGATAGGGTTCCTTAAGATAGTGCCTATACTGGGAGTGTTGGAAAAGTAAGTGCGGATGCCGAAGTTCTTTAATTCTCTAGCTATTTTTATGCTTTGCAAGGAATACGGTATTGTGCAGATGGATTTATAGTTGTCATATATCTTGGTGCGGGATGGGTTATAGAAATGCCTTAAAATAAAGTTTTTAGGATAACCAGAGGACATTAAATTTGAAATTATGTTATTTGTTTCCTTCTGCTTTGACTCCTCAGTGTAACAGTGGGTATATATTCTCTTGGACAAGGTTCTTACTGTATTGATTTTATGGCTTAATGGGCAGAAAGATGAAAAATTTATATACATTGGGTGAAAGGTGGGTTTATAATAGACTTCAGTATTATATCTATTGCGTGTTTTTGTTATGCGTATGTCCAAAAATGCCAAAGAGTCACATGTTTCAGTCTCAGAAGTAAAGTCTATGTCTTGATAGAAATTATTCAGTGTGTTGAGTATATCATTAAAGGCGTTAATATTGATTATAGCAAAGACATAATCTATGTATCTAGACCAGATTAAAATGTCGTTAGGGAAGATATCAACTATACGTTTATCTATCTTGCGCATCACTATTTCTGAAAGGGGGGAGGATAATGGGCTACCCATAGGGGTGCCTTTGATCTGTTTGAAGTAAGATTGGTTGAATTTAAAAATACTATGGGAAAGACTGATTTTGATAAGTGCAATGAGTTTGGAAATGGTGTCTATGGGGCAACCTTGTTCAATTAGAAATTCTGTGGTGCAGTCTAAAATAAGCTGGTGGGGGAGACTGGGATATAAATTAACAACATCAAATGAGACCATGATGGTACCAGGTGTAACGGCTGTTTGTTATAACTTACCTATGAAGACAGGAATGGAAGAAATGGTCGTCGGGGAGTCACTATCTCTGAGCATCGGGGCCAGTATTTTGGCTATATAAGTTGCTAACGGAGCTGCAGGGGAGAGGTGGTACGCGATGATGGGTCTTAGTGGGATACCTTCTTTGTGTAATTTAGGTAGGCCGTAAATATAAGCTTTTGACATTATATTGGACAAAAAAAATTTTGCATTCTTCAGAGCTAATGATTTTCTTCCTCAGCAGATTGTTGATTTCTTTTCTAAAAGAAGAGGTTGCGGTATTCTGATCATCTATGGATATGGGGGTAAACGTGAGCGGATCAGCAAGGATTGTGTCCATCTTGGAAATGTATTCGGCTGTGTTCATGATGACTGTAAGCGATCCTTTATCAGATTTGGTGATGGTTATATCTTTGTTCGTTGTTAGTGAGCGCAATACATTTTTGTTAATTTGGTAGGTATGTTGGGTTTCCATATTCATAGATGATCAGAATACCGCAACCTCTTCTTTTAGAAAAGAAATCAACAATCTGCTGAGGAAGAAAATCATTAGCTCCGAAGAATGCAAAATTTTTTTGTCCAATATAATGTCAAAAGCTTATATTTACGGCCTACCTAAATTACACAAAGAAGGTATCCCACTAAGACCCATCATCGCGTACCACCTCTCCCCTGCAGCTCCGTTAGCAACTTATATAGCCAAAATACTGGCCCCGATGCTCAGAGATAGTGACTCCCCGACGACCATTTCTTCCATTCCTGTCTTCATAGGTAAGTTACAACAAACAGCCGTTACACCTGGTACCATCATGGTCTCATTTGATGTTGTTAATTTATATCCCAGTCTCCCCCACCAGCTTATTTTAGACTGCACCACAGAATTTCTAATTGAACAAGGTTGCCCCATAGACACCATTTCCAAACTCATTGCACTTATCAAAATCAGTCTTTCCCATAGTATTTTTAAATTCAACCAATCTTACTTCAAACAGACCAAAGGCACCCCTATGGGTAGCCCATTATCCTCCCCCCTTTCAGAAATAGTGATGCGCAAGATAGATAAACGTATAGTTGATATCTTCCCTAACGACATTTTAATCTGGTCTAGATACATAGATGATGTCTTTGCTATAATCAATATTAACGCCTTTAATGATATACTCAACACACTGAATAATTTCTATCAAGACATAGACTTTACTTCTGAGACTGAAACATGTGACTCTTTGGCATTTTTGGACATACGCATAACAAAAACACGCAATAGATATAATACTGAAGTCTATTATAAACCCACCTTTCACCCAATGTATATAAATTTTTCATCTTTCTGCACATTAAGCCATAAAATCAATACAGTAAGAACCTTGTCCAAGAGAATATATACCCACTGTTACACTGAGGAGTCAAAGCAGAAGGAAACAAATAACATAATTTCAAATTTAATGTCCTCTGGTTATCCTAAAAACTTTATTTTAAGGCATTTCTATAATCCATCCCGCACCAAGATATATGACAACTATAAATCCATCTGCACAATACCGTATTCCTTGCAAAGCATAAAAATAGCTAGAGAATTAAAGAACTTCGGCATCCGCACTTACTTTTCCAACACTCCCAGTATAGGCACTATCTTAAGGAACCCTATCACTAAAAACAACACGCCTCGGAACACTGTTCAAAGAAACAATGCTGTTTATTCCATAAAATGCAACGATTGCGACAGTGTTTATGTAGGTGAAACTGGCCGTTACATTAAAGACAGAATACAGGAACACGACAGAAACATCAGACATAACGATCCGAAATCACTTATTGTCCAGCACATTTCACAGACAGGACATAGTTTCAACACAACCGATCCAAAATCACATTATTCTAATATACCACATAAACACAAAAGATTGGTTGTCGAGGCCTTGCTATCTCTGAGGTTTAACAGTATAAACAGACATATTGATGTACCTGAGCCGTATATAAGCTTATTACATAAATAGCCATTGATGTACCCCATGAATTCCCTGTTTTGTTCATTTATTTTAATATCCTTTTAAACTGTTTTACCTTATAAATACTCATAGTTTTAGCACAGTTTCCGTCGAACCGTAGGAACGTCCTTTTAGTCTTATTACGCTTTTATCTTAATACCTTTTAATATTCGTATATTTTTTTTCTTCTTAACAAATTTTATTAATTTGCTTAAGTCTCGATGTTCTTTTTAAACAAAAATCCTAAGTATTACCGATTATTTCAAATTTTACAACTAATTTCTAATAATACATATGCAAATTTATTCTTCGTGCATATAGTGTATCATTTTTCTTATACAATTGATCCTGTAGAAGGGCCACGCTGTGCCCGAAAGCTTGATGTCTTAATAAATCAATGAAGAAACTTATCTCCTGAGTATTTTATCCTTGCCACGCATGTAATTGGGAAGATTTTACCGTTTAGAAATCTTTTACCTTTAGAAATTATTTTCGCCTTCAACTTAGTTATAACATTTCTATGAAAAATAGACACTTTGGCCAGTTAGAGTTTTTATTTTTCTCAACGTTTCGGCAAAAATCTTTTGTCTTCGTCAGGAGAATTAAATAAAATAAAGAATTTGGCAAGGCGTTAAAAATTGTTCTGAGGTTGCAAGGGCGTTCTCATGTGATTTTTCGAATTTAGTACAACATCTGAAGCGCGAGTCAAAAACAAATATTAAACTCGTCAAAGACTATGATCTTGGAGAAATAAATAAATAATAATAAAATTATAATCAAATAAATAAATAATGATAATATCGTAAAGATAGAGGTTGCCTGGCCGGCATTCATATTTCTATGAAAAATAGAAACTTCGACCAGTTAGAGTTTTTTTTTTTTTTTTCTCAACGTTTCGACAAAAATCTTTTGTCTTTGAAAAAAAATAATGATACTAATTCCAAAAATTACATTTTATTTTATAAATTTATAACTATTTATATATAGTTATAACACTTTTTGACGCTATTTTAAACTGTTTCTACTATATAATTATACGTTTATAGGTCTATATTTACATAATTGTAACAGAAATGTGGTCAAAATCGTGAGGTGACTTGTACTTTAATGTTTTTTATATATAGATGGCGTATTATTGTCTTGGGGTTTACTCTATTAAGCTTTGACTAATATGATAGGTTAAGGTCAATATTGTAGTGTAGAAATCCGGTCTTGTAATATCTGAAGGTGTGAAAGTATTTATTGATGGCCTTAGCACGACTAGTCGACAATTATTAACAACTCCACAACACTATCTACAGCTAGAGAATCTTGAGCAAGCAAGCAAAGAAATATTTTGATCATTATTTTAAATGAACAGAGTAATATATATCTATATAATGGTTGAATATTTTCATTGAATAATTAAATTAAATAATAAATTATTTCTTCGCCACAATATTGACGGAAATGTACCACATAGTCTAATGTCTGCCAGGATTAAATATATCTGATAAATTTAAAATTCTATATAATCTCTCTCCATTACCTTTTTATGTTTTATTTGCTGAGAAAGAGCTTGCTCGAAAGCTTCTTTATACAATCAATAAAAAATAGTTGCAGCGTATTATATCTTTTTGATATTTGTCAATAACCGTAAACTTGTGATAATGGATATATCTGAGATTGGTATTTACTATGTGTCTCTGTGTATTTTAGAATGGATTGTTACTGTGGTGGTGTCTTGTCCATCATTTTGTTGCTCCATGAAAAGGGATGTGCCAAATTGAAGATCTTATTTGAGAAGATGGTTTGACGTTATTTTTGAGCAGCCAGAGAATTTCCCTTCAAACGGATTGGGAAGTTCTACAATCATTGCTTAGAGACAATGGACTACTCTTGATTAGAACTGGTCCACGAGTCATATGGACATTACCATAAGACCTTTTACCGGTTTATCTTTTGTGAAACGTTCCTACAACCCCGCGATGGTGCTCTAATAACACAGAATTAATATAGATGGCTTTGGTGTCTTGTCCATGAAATTTTTCTCCATGAAATGGGGGGGGTTACCATTGCCCCGTTAGTCAGCCACAGAGTTCCCTGTTCACGGTTACCGTAGCGGCTCACGACACCGTACTACAGGGCAGTCCCTTACTTGTGCTGCTTCTCCCGCCCACCACGCAGAGGAGGGGTATGGATTGTTAGTGAAGTGAGTGAGTGGGGGGATGTGCTATATCGTGTGTAGAAGGAGTTAGTGCATGTGTGAAGATGGATGAGGAAACATAACCAACCAGACTGGAGGAAAAGAAAGCAGCGTCATCAGTCTCGCCACCAGTTCTGCCTCATTGGCTCCTCCCACGCTGGGTCTTCTTCTTTACATGTCCGCTTCCTCTTTTGATACCTTTCTATAGTGTGGTCTTGTACTAATGTATGTGGTGTAATGTATTACTGTCGTAGCTGTGAGATGTATTGAACTGCTATGTGGTATAATGTATTCTTGTTGTAGTTGTGTGGGATGTGTTGTACTGTAATGTGGTATGCTGCTATTTGTTGTTCTAATTTATTTGTTGTTGTTGTTGTGTCCAATAAAGAGCCTCAGATGTCCCCGTACATCTCTATCACAGCAGTCGCAATGTCCACTATCTTGGGTGTGTAAAGTTGCTGTACTGGGTCCATGTTAGTTTTCTGTTGTTGTTGTGTCCAATCAAGAGCCTCAGATGTCCCCGTGCATCTCTATCACAGCAGTCGCAATGTCCTCTATCAAATTTAGTGTTTGAGTCAAAAGGCGATCCATTTAATATGTTTATATATAAAAAAGGCGTACCTGGATTTATAAAGAAAAAAAAAACAATGTTTTTCTCAAAATATTCGAGAAATTGTTTCCTCTCTATCAATGTGGTGTATTGTCCAAGACATCACAGAAAAAGAAAAAGAGAACAAGAAAAAGACGCTCAACGAGAGGCCCGAACTTGGATCTGTAAAGAAAAAAATACAGATCCAGATACGTCCTTTTTTATATAAAATAATTTAGTGTGTTTCAATGTGTTCCTGTCATCATGTGCGATGTACTGTTATGCTATTTGGTGAAATGGTACAAGAAAGAAAGAGAACATGAAGCATACAAATATGGCCCTTTTTGCATATCTGTCTTATATTTCCTGCTTCGTTGTATGTATATATATGAATTAGATTCGAAAAACCTCAGTAACGTAGTTATACCTGTCGAAGGGATGTTGAACCCGAAAGCTTGTATTGCCGATATATATAAAAGAATATTTTACCTCAGCGAATTGTCTTTTATTAATAAACTAGCGGATGTACCCGGCTTCGCCCAGGTTTTTCTCGAGGGAATGTTTGTAGTCTAGTAATAAGAAAATATACTACACCTAAAAACTATCAGAGAAAAGAGAAACCACGGAAGGTGAACAGAAAAATGCTTACAATGGATGTTATGTTTACGATATCAAGTTAAATAAAAACAAAGATAAAATTTGCATATGTTGGTCACTATAAATTTGTATATTTGTTAGGCGAAATTAGAAACATGATAAAACAATTGGGTATTTAAAAACAAATGTAGAAATAAAAGTTGAAGTACAATAAACAATGTTAAAGATTAGTTTTAATTATTATTCAAGATTGTGTGCGAATATGTGAGAAAGATGTAATATCGTTGTTGTTTTCTTGGCCGACTGTTTTACATATGGTGTTATCTTAAAATTGCTTGTTTTGAATATTTTTTAGATTGAGATTATTAATTAACTCTGTTGAAATTTAATTTTGTATTTATATATAAATAAAATTAACTCTGTTGATTTTTTTTGTATTTAATCGATAACAGCGAAGTTACGCATGTTAATGTTAGGAAATATATTTTGATGTTAAGCAAAACCTGCTCCATCTCGTTTTACATAAATGTTGAAAATTTGGTTGAAATTGATGCATTGTAACGAAAGTTTTTAGTGATGTCCACTTATGAAATTTGCATTTTATTAATATAGATATGGAAATCCTTAAGATGATAGGCATCAATGATAGAGAGATTTAGAATTGTACAAGAGCTCTGTACCTCGTGAAGTCAAAGAGCCAACATGTCTAAACCACCTCTTAGTTGTTCCGCGATGGACGAGCTGACTTCCATAGGATTTCTCTAAGGCACTGAAGAAAACCAAGTGTGCTGAGATATCCTCTCAACATGGGTTGTGGGTGAAAACTTACAAAAACTCCGATTTTTTTCTGAAATAGTCTTATTTACGATTAGTTTTTCCTACTCGACTTGTATTAGGTAATCTAGACTATAGGTATTGAATCTGTTCGATCTTAAATCGAGAATCGTCTGTGGTGGCCATCAAGCATCCACAGAGTTTGTTTCCCTCTGCCACAGAACATTTGACGCCTGAACAAACTCCGCCTTTGCTGGTCCCAAGCCCGGATGAAAAAGGAGGAGGGGGAGCAGTAACAAGCTCACTAAAAAACTGGTCTCAGGTGGCCCGGCTGATAGTACCCTGTAAAGGCTCCAGGGATACAGGATGAGCAGCGTTTGTACTCCATGTTAGGAGCGGCTGCACATGGCGTCTGTTCCTCGTGTCAGAGATGGCCATTTCTTTTGGAGCTAAGTCGGTCTGCCACTGAGTAGTGCTCCCAGTCTTAATGACAAAGACAGAAGCATTCTACTTCACCCAGTCATGATCTTAAGCTTTACAAGCTTGATACAGTAATATATTTGAGTGGAGATAAGAAAGAAGAAGAAGAAGACATTTGACGCTAGGACTTCCGACCAAACAATGGCGAAAAGATCACACAAAGTAAAGATACAAACTAGAGAGGAACTATTTGGAGAAAACCTTCCACTGATGAGAAAGGCCACGGTTGGAAGCTTCGTGAAATTTGCATGTCTGTGACGCCTTAAGACAAAGGGCAAGCTTTTTGTGTAGTTCTTCATTGTCTATGGAGGAGTGATAGACAAATGGTTTGTTTACTTCACACGGAGTTCTTCTCGTAAAAAAACATGGTATTTTCCCCCATTATCCATTCTTTTAACTATCCCACGTGGTATAGGCATAATCATCGTGTTCGGGGTTTACTTATACTGTAAGTAAACAACACATATTAACATATTTCACGGGGTACATTTTAGATATACATAGATTACTATTAAAATAAAGAAGGCATCTCCTGACCACGAGCACATGTGCTTTTTAGATGGTAGAGCGCCATCTAGTGGAGCAAAAATAAACTAAACGTTTATTTAGCTTGCTCCGTGATATTTGGCCAACCCAATTTATCCACTAGATGGCGCTCTGACATCTAAAAAGCACATGTGCTCGTGGTCAGGAGATGCCTTCTTTATTTTTAATATCAACACCTGACCCACTTATCTTTTGTTTTTTTTTATTGTTTTTTCATGTGTTAAGCGTCTTTACGCAAATTTGGCCTTAAATACCCATTTCTTGATTTCTCAAGAAGCCATTGGGACCAAAAAATCTTTTTGGTCGCAGTGGTTACAGCCTTCTCCACGCTGACGAGCGCCAACAGCGCGAAACGCGTTCGTGGATGGCTTTTCATGATATATCAAGAAATTGGGTTGGCCAAATATCACGGAGCAAGATAAATAAACGTTTAGTTTATTTTTGCTTCACTAGATGGCGCTCTGCCATCTAAAAAGCACATGTGCTCGTGGTCAGGAGATGCCTTCTTTATTTTTAATATCAACACCTGACCCACTTATCTTTTATTTTTTTTTCTATTGTTTTTTTCCTAGATTACTATGTATGGGTGTGTGTGAAAATAAGAAAATAATAAGGCAAATTTGGCCTTGAATACGCATTTCTTGATTTATCTGGAACCCTCAAGGACCAGCTTTTTTTGGTCGTAGAGCTACAGCCTACACACGCTGACGAGGGTCAACAACCCAAAATGCGTACGTGGTTGGCTTTTAACGATTTATCGAGAAAATGGGTTAGCCAAATGTCGGGGAACTATTCTATTTATTATTATTATTTTTTTACTTATCGGAATTTTCGAGGGATTTCATTTTGGACATCATGAAACCAATCTACCTTGGAGTGGCGAAAGAACCATGGCCCGAGAAATCAAAGACTTGTCAGATATGGTGTTGAGCATATCTTAACGGTAGAGGTGTCTCTTCTATTATGATTAAAATTCACCAGGGAAAATTTTACACGCCATTTTTGGTTGTGCATTAGAGCATTATCTCTAGAATGCTACATCGCACACACACACAGGTTTATTAAGACCACCGGTCTTATACAGATTCACCACAGAAAGGAAGCATAGATGGAGCTCCTATACACCAGGCAGCACAGAATCCAACAACAGCCTTCAGATCCGACACATGTCCAGTGGCCACAGATTCCACCTTGCATACGTCATGGTTAACGTATCACTGAAAAAGACGAGTGTGGAATCAGCCTCATTCTAGTTTTTGCTTTCCTCATCCAAATGGACCACGACACTTTTGGTTAAGATTAAAGTATGTGGAATCAAGAATGCTACATTGTGACAAATCTCTCCTATAAATCTAAAAATAAACAAAGAGATACTCAGGAAGATTCCACCACTGGGAGAATGGACGAAGAGCTGTCATCAATTGAGACTAAGAAAGGATTAAGAAATTCCAGAAGTTGACCCACTGGAGCCCCACGGCGAAAGGATTAGCCTCCCTGGCCGTCCTAACTTTCCCAAACTCCCCAAGCGTGTCTGTGTGAACCGGCTTCCATCTATGGAGTTAAATTTTACTTCTCCTCTTTTGTTCAAACCAGTCCTGTTGGCTCTCCATACAACTAACTATAAACATTTCCACAACAAATAGTGAAACTGCACTAGATTGAAATAGGAATATATATATATACGAAAGACTATCTATCTAATGTTGATACCAAACAATTCTAAAGACAGTTGTGTTATACTAAAAATATTCAGTGTGGGAGTACTAGCGAACTTTTGAAAGCTACATTACAAAGAAATTATAGAGGTGAAGAAATGTTGTCTTTCAAATTAATAGACTTATATTTATATATACAGGGTGATCCAAAAGTCCCGCACTATTTTAAAAATTAATAACTCCGCGAATATTTGCGCTAGAGCAATGCGGCAAACACCATTGTGTTCAGGGTGCAATGGGATTTTTTATGGCAAATAATGAAAAATTCGAAATTGATTTTAGTTACAATTTTATTCGCCAGATGGCGCTCTACCAGAATCAGAGATTCAGCGGCCAAATTGTTTGATAAATTGAAAAATATAACTGATCGGCATGTATTTTTCCTTTTTGAATACCAGGAAAGAACCCTAATAATATCAAATAACAAATTAATAAAACACCACTTCGCCAAAAGTATGAAGAATTGGTTAACGATTTTCAAATACAATCAGAGATATGTAAAATAGGTAAATGCAAATTAAAACATGTAGCAAAAAGAAAATTGATATTTTAGATACGGTTTGTTTCCGAAGATAATAAATTTCTAATATTTTTAATTCAACTCTCACTCAGTATCGATTATATTTATTTTAATTCATTTGAAAAATATGTATCTATCTCTGATAATTTATTTTACTCTGGAATGCCGTTGTTGTCGTCGTGTCCAATAAAGAGCCTCAGATGTATCCATGTATCTCTATCACAGCAGCAGCAATGTCCACTATCTTAGGTGTGTAAAGCTGCTGCTCAGGGTCAATGTCTAATTTTTGCAAGGCTGCGGCCATTGCTGGCTATAAGAATATGTGGGTAGGTGTAAGTTCCACACCAGGACAATTGTTGCATGCCCTATAGGTTCTTGTGCCATCTGGATGTATTGTCATTCCTTTATAGTGTTTTGTTCTAAGTCTTGTTATAGTTTTTGTCATTTTTCTCTCAGAGTTTATTTCGCATTTTGATCTTTTCTTATTTTTTCGTTTAATTATCTTGTATTTTGACAAAGAATCAGCGTCAAATAATGACATTTGTTCTTTCCTTTGGCTCAACTTTCTGGCTTCCTTTGCCAATTCGAATTCCATTTCATTACCCCTGATCCCAGCATGGGCAGGGATTCATTGTAGAATGCAGTTATTCTCCAATGGTTCCAGTCGGGTAAGTAACGAGTGTATTTTCTGTGTGATTTTAGTATTGCCCTTCTGAATTTCTTCTAGAGCGGATATGGAGTCGCTGTATATTAAAATTCCTTCTGCTTGATGCAGGGATGGTTGGTTAAGGCATACATCAAGGGCTTTCCAGATAGCTGTCAGTTCACAAGTGAAGTTTGACGAAATCTGTCCTGCTCCTTCTTTGATTTTGATGTTTGTTCCATCTTGCACTATTATGTTAATTCCGGCTCCTCCATTACTCAGGGTAAGGTCTGAAGATCCATCTGTATATGCTGTTGAAGGGCGTGGCCTAGCAATTTTAATCAAGAATTTGTACTATGAGGACATAGCCGTTAATATTACAAACACATTAGACCTCGAAGGACCCAA
>CP092877.1:50562049-50733582 GCA_030710605.1 Cordylochernes scorpioides
TCACAATCTCTCAAGCAGTAATTCTTTTATTATTTTAGAAGGGCTAGTCTCTAAGCAGCATTATTTAAGGCTCTACCTTAGTTGTAGTGTAAGGACATCGCTTCTTGGTGTCTAAAATATTCTAATGGTATTCACAATATCTTAGGCATAATCTTTTCAACCTAAGGGTAGTTTATTTCTTGATGTTTGAAGTATTTCAATGGTAATATATATTTAAAATTATATGTAATATATATTCTACTGTCCTCAAAGCTTGTCCATATTTCATCTAAAGTACCCTTCCAACAGTCTAGAAACAGTATAACAGCGGTATGGTAGATTAAACTGGCGAAACCGCTGGGAGGGTTCACCACCAATGTGCAAGGCCCTCCCATTAATTTCTCCATTGCAATAAGGACAGTAGAAATTGTTTAATTTTAAAAAGAATCATACGCGTTTATAATAGTTTCAAATTTTGATATTTCATTGGTATTCACGATCTCTTAGACAACATCTTCTATACTTAGGTAGTGTGATTGTAGTGTAAGGAATTTTGATTATCTACGAAATGTTTCATTATGTTCGCAATCTCTACATCTCGGTAGATGAGCGATCTACCGCGGCCTTGATTGTGGCATAAACATATCGATTATTAAGAAAAAAGGCATCTCATTATCGTGCAACAAAAGTTGCTGATAGCTTGCGCCATCTATCAGAATAAATATCAACTATTCTCGTTGATTTTTAATTATTACAGAATTGTCCAAATACCCATTCTTGATTAATCAAGAAAAGCTAACTACGTACGCGTTTCGGGCGTAGAATGGATATTTGATCAATTCTGGAATAATTAAAAATCAACAGAATAGTTTATATTTATTCGATAGATGGCGCAAGCCATCAGCAACTTTCAGTTGCATGATAAGGAGATGCCTTTTTCTTAATTTATGAACCTTATCCCAGTACAATGTCACATTTGTACTATTTTTTCATATCGATTCTTATAACTGAAATGTTTTTCTAGAACACTTTGTCGTATTTGGAGATGGCCAGCCTTTCATTTGAAGTCGAGTTAGTTCAGTGTTTAAAACATTTTTGAATTTACAAAGGTAGTCGCTCATCAATTAGGTTGCATATTTAAAATTTCACTATATACCCTCCTTTACATATGGGTAGAGTTTTAATCTTGAAAGTTTGGGTAAAGTGATACTATTTACATAATGTCTGAAATGTCTCTTGAATGTTACCTCAATACATAAAGTTTTAAACAACACTAGAGTTCTCTGTACACTAGACCGTGGGTTCCCAAACTCTTTCCCTCCACAACAGGTATACTTCAATCTTAAATGGATTTTTAAAGATACGTAGGAATTTCACGATGATCAGAACTCTTCCCTAAATGTGTACTTTTTTTTTGCTTATCCCTAGTACACGTGGTACAGGCCATGGTAATCATGGTGGGTAGAATTAGGCGACTGCTTTTACTGTAAGTGCATCACATGTCTACACATGCGAAAAGCAATTCGACTTTGCACTTACAAATATGCAGAGTTCCGTTTGGTTACTTGTACTCGCTGGTGGGTTGGATTTTTGCAAGAATCGGAGGCCATTGGAGCATTTTTTTTATCTGAAAAAAGTGCCCAATGCGGGAATCGAACCCGGGTCGTAGCGGTCGTTGTATTAAATCGGAGAGAGTTAAAAGCGCACTTTGCGCGTAATTACTCCAGTTTACCAGTATACATATAAATTTTTCTATACCTCTCTTTAAATAAACTTTGTATATCACGAAAATTTTATATATCTTTCTAAAAATTTCGTAATCCATAAAATTAAACATTAGCATAAAAAAAAACAGTACATCTCTTGGATTGAAAAATAAATCCAAGTTGTGCCGTTTTAAAATTAATATACACTCTCTCTTTTATGGACAAAACTTAAGGAAGTTGTACCTTTTATCATGTATATCGGGATTCAAACAATAATTCTGAAAGATATTACAGTGACTTTTATTGAAGACATACGAGATAACCAAGTGTGAACAAAATTGCCTCTGTCTCCTTCAAAAAAAAAAGAAGAAACAGACGACTGGCGATATCAATGACTTTCCACATCCTTAAGTTTTGTCCATGAGTGAATATGGAGAAAAACTTGAGAAATTCTGGCGTCCTTCTTGAATGTCGTGGCGACACTGTACTTGAGATTGAGAATTGATTTTAAAGAAGGCAGAGTGAACACAGTCCTACATACATGAGGTGTCGAATTACTGGCACTAGTAAACCACTTTGAGTTTTAATGGAGTGCAGCTCCATCTTGGAAATGTCTTCAAGTAAGTTACATTTACACATGAGAAAATATGATGAAGGCATTATTTTATGATATCATGGAAAATTCCAGGAAAACTAAATCTTTTTAAGATATCAACAATAACAACTTTATTAGGACATTTCCGTCCTGTAAGAACTCGCCATACATCATTTTCATGAAGAAAGGGGGGAAAAAAAACATAAACAAAGGAGAGAAGGGAAAATGAAAAGGAAATCAATGAGTATTCAATATAACTATACAAATTAACTATGGAAGGAAATTGTTCTGTAATTTTAGTTCTTAGAGATTACCTTGTTCTCTAACGCTTTATGAAAGTTGAACAATTCTATCGCTATATATTTTTCTCGGACATTATTCTGATTAGCTGAACTGGGTTCACGTAGACTTGGATAATGTTCTTTAAGATCTTATTCCTTTTTTTAAACATCATTTGGAATTCATTATTCTATAGATAACTGTAGTAAATTGGATAGAGAGAGGCTTCTTCAAAAGGTAGAGTATATGTTTCTTCAATATTTATGTGTGTTGTGTATTGTGTTGTGAGGTGATATTTATTCTATCTACAAAAACCTACTTCTAAACCTTTTCTCCACACTTACGGGATATAGCATTGTGTTGTTTTACCGATGAATTATCGGGGACGTTTTACAATATATAGTTTTTCCAAATACACATTGAAGAGTATGGTAATAATGGCTAGGTTAACAATTGCTTATACTCTAAGTGCATTATATACCAACATATATACAATGTAATTCGGACTTTTGCACTTCCAGAACTTCATTTTGCTAGAAGATGGATTTTTTTTTCCGGGTGGATATTGATCTAAAGAGACAAGGGTCGCCCTCTCCCGTCAAATAGATGTCAAAACCAGACGCCATCTATTGACCGTCGCCGCAACTAGCGGCCTCGGTTGGTGACAAAGCCACAACACCAGCTTTGGCAAATGATGGCGCCTGGTTTTGACGTCTATTTTGACGGGAGAGGCGAACCTTGTCTCTTTAGATCAATATCCTCCCGCAAAATTTCCATCTATATTTTAACCATAGATATGGCCCAGCCACTTTGCAGCTAAACACCTCTTTGGCAGGATTGTCAAGATTCCATTAGATCCCGTGTGGATCTCATGGAATAAAGTCCGCCCTAGACTGACGAGGGCCATTAGCCCGAAACCATGGTCTCTAGGTGGACGCTTTTCAGTTTGCCAAAGCTGGTGTTATGGCTTTGTCTGCTATATAGCAACAACCTCGTATAAACAATTGTGTAAATAGAAGAAATACGACATCAAAATCACAAATTAATTCTCTCCACCCTATAATCAAATGACGGAAAGTTACTTCGACATAAATACATGTAAAAATGATTCTCAAGACGATGACAATGCAAATTTTTCTGAAAATTCGCGAGACATCGCGGAAAAATAATATGTTGGAATGTAAATGGTTTCTATAGGATTCTTTCGATATTTCCACTCCTCGAGCACATAAAGAACTACGAAATTTTTGCTCTACTTGAAACATGGTGCCTGAACAGGGACTAACATAACACTAAAAAGATTATCAAATTATCCGAATTACCTGCCACCAAAGAATCTGGACGGGGAAGAGGATCAGGGGGTATGATTGTCGGTTTTAGGGAAGGCGGGCAATATAGAGTAGACAGTTCAGAAAAGGATGGCACTTGGTTATCTATTTTCTTATCAACAAACACAAGAGCCCCCCAACATGCTATCCGTTTGATATTTGTATACCTTCCTCCAAACCAAATACAGCTGCATAACTTAGATAAACTGTCTACATACATTCAAAAGCAAATAGCAGATGGAAAGGAAATAATTTTACTTGGAGATTTGAACATCAGAACTGGGAAGTTGGGAGGACTACACAATCCACTTAATTTCCCAGCTCCTCTAACATCGGAAAAGAAGGGCCAAAGATCATATAATATCATCTCTGTCTGATAAACTTCTTGATTTCCTGGAAGATAATTCTTTGACAATAGTTAATGGAAGATCTAGAGCGGATAAAGATGGAGATTTTACATACATATCTGAAAGAGGCTCTTCGACTATTGACTATTGCATACTCTCACAGGGTTCACTACAAATTTTACTGGACTTCAAAGTCGATGACCAACTGTACACTGACCACCACCCTTTGGTTTTAACGATAAAAGGCCAAACTTCAATGAGAAAAAAACCAAACGGGAAGATTATAATATTACGAGATATAGATGGTCAGCCGAGGGACTCGAATGTTTAAAATGAAACTGGAAGAATTGCGGGAAAAAAACATACCAGCCTCCGATGACCTTGTATACACTTTCAATCAGCGAATTTTGGAAGCAATGTCATCTGCAAAAATAACGTACTCAATTAAGGGCGGCCCCCAGGAAATCTAAGCCGTGGTTCGATAAGGACTGCTATAATATGAAAAAACTGGCAAAAGAAAGTCTGAAGAAATATCGTAAAACAAATAGATTGGAAGACAGGGAATGTTATGCTTCTTCCAGAAAAAAATATCTCGCTTTATTGGATCTAAAAAGGAAAGGCTTTGATAATGAAAAACAGGAATACTCAGAAATGCTAAAGATTCAAAGACCTTCTGGGAAAACTATTGCGCTCTACAAAAGCACATCTATAATCCAAGGAGAAATAGCTATACAGGACTGGCTGGACTTTTACGCGAACTAATGACTACAGAGAAAAATTTCGAGAATTTGTAATTTACATAATGTGATTTCTCAGAACGATCTTATATTGGACTCAGAGATAACCAATGCAGACATATACAAGGAGATAGCTGGTTTGAAGAGTAACAAGGCATGCGGGGCCCGATGGCATCCCCAATGAAGTATTAAAATACTCCCTGATAGTAAATAACTGCTGTTGAAACAACTCTACAATAGTGTTATGACGACTGGAAATACCTAGCAATTTGGAATAATTCACTATACACCCAATCTTTAAAAATGGTTATAAGACAGCCCCTCCAACTCCGAGGTATTGCACTGATTAGCAATGTATCAAAGCTTTTCACTTCAATCCTAAGATCAAGACTGGAGGAATGGGTCGAGGGAAAGATGGGTTACACCGGAAACCAAGCGGGATTAGAAAAGGAAGATCATGTATTGACCACATATTTACACTAACTACTTTAATACAACTATCATTAAGAAAAAAGAGGGGAAAACTATATGTCTTTTTTGTCGATCTAAGGAAGGCATTTGATACTGTACCTCACTCAATACTCTGGAAAAAACTTTACAACCTAGGCATAAGTTACCAATTCATAAGTACGATCAGAAGTTACTACGAACAAGCAACTATAGCTATCAGATGGAAGGGATCATTTACGGAAAGTATAAGATAAACTCGGGAGTCCTCCAGGGAGAACCACTTTCCCCACTGCTCTTATATTATTCATAACGGACATAGTCGAAATTTATAATATTCAGACCTGCCGAGTGTAAATTTGCCAGAATTTGGAGATATCCATTTATTGCTGTACGCCGACGACATAGCAATTATAGGTGAGTCCAGGATGAACCTCCAAAAGAAGATCAAAATACTGAAAGAATATCTCGATGAGAAATTAATGACACTAAATGAGTCCAAGTCAAAGATTATGGTGTTCCGTAATGGAGGTAAACCCTCAAATAAGGATAGATGGTTCTGGAATGATAAACCCATAACAATAACTTCAAGATATATTGCATACTTGGGATTCCCTCTGACACCAACAATAACAACTACTCACCCGGCAAATTACTTTAAAGGAAAAGCACTTACAGCAATTAACGCCACACACCCAATATTAATAAAATCAGAAACAAATTCAATAAATTTATCAATCAAACTATTTGATACAATAGTGAGAGCTGTCCTGATGTATGCCGCTCCATTGTGGGCAACAGAGCATAAAGACTTACTGGACAGTGTACAAGACATATTTATACGTAGGTTCCTGAATCTGCCCAGATACACTCCAGGCTACATAATCAGATTAGAAACGGTCGTATCTCATTGAGTGTAAACAGCTTTAAAATTAATCCTGAAGTATTGGCTGCGGGTGTTGAATATGAGCAGTGACAGATTGTCCGCGTATATGTTTTAATAGAACACGGGAACTGTCTAATGCTTCGGGCACACCCATCGGTTTCATTAAAAAACTCACCAATCTGCTTAACAATAATGGATCCCCTGCACTTGTTTCCTGTGATGATCCTGAATCGCTGAGAAGTGCGATTACAGGGCTCTTAAAAACAGCGGCAGACCAATCTATACAAAACGACCTTACAAGAATGGATAAATCTAAGCTATACTCTCACTACAAAGACATTCACATATCTTTCATGACGGAGGGATACCTTTTATTTATCAAATAATCCCGTTATGAGAATTTCAAGATTTATAAAATTTGTTATTTCGTTTAAACATGTGAGGTTTTTATTATTATTTTTTGTAATAAATAATTAATGAATAATATATATTTGCATTTTAGATTATATAATATATATACTGATGGGTTCTGTTGTTTTTTTTGCAGAGGCCGCTCGAGAAGCCAGATGGTCTGGACGTTTCAGACCAAAGCAAGAACATCCCCAACATCTCTGTGAGAAATGCAAAGCTGTCGGTTACTACTGTCGACGAGTGCAGTAGCTGGCGGATCTTCCAGATTCTTTAGCCAAGACCAAAATATCCCTGTTGAATTACCTTCTTGTACCTACCCCGTATAATGTTTTATTTTGTCATTAGTCCCCTGGCCTACTTTCAAATCTCTTTTTTAAGATACTGGGTCGCCTTGAAGAAGTAGACAATCATTGAGATCGAGGCTAAATCATTTTCGTTTTTACTATCGTCTGCTATAATATCCAAATGTTATACCAAAAGATTTTTTAAATCAGTTTTCTTTTTTTTTTTTGTCTCTCAAAGATATTAATATTATCCTAATATTTAGGATTTTATTAATTACATCTCTAGATCTATTTTTATTTTGTGAAATTTCTTTTATATATTTGGTGAATATTTATTTTGTTAATGTGTCCTTTTATTGCTCTTTCTTCCCCCCCTCATTCTTTTTTGCTCTCAAAATGGCTTTAATTTATTTTTATGTTCATAAATGAAAATGTAATTTCATTTCGAACTCCTTTGAATAACCAAAGAATTTCGTCTCCACTTTTTCAAATGCCCTACATCTATTTTATATTAATTAATATTTTATATCATATTTCGCAAAAATATGTATAATATTTTCAAATTATATTTACGATTCAATTTATTTTTCGCGTTAATAACATTTAAATAAACAATTTTCCATTGCAGTAAGGACAGTAGAAATTGTTTTATTTTAAATGAATCATAAGCGTCTATAATAGTTTCGAATTTTCATAACAGATGGCGCGCTAATGCAAACAATTTTAATTATCATTTTTAAAATATGCCAAAAAAATAATTTTCTTTAAGCACACATTGACAAAATATATTTGCTAATCTCATTTAACTAAAACTAGTTTAGTTTATTTATTTATTATTATACCTTTGTATATTTGTGCACTTATTTATTATATGACCAAAAATACATTTTTTTTTGTTTATTTATATTCAGAAGTATTTTGTGATTATATCAGATTCTTTTGTATATCAGAGAAATATATATTCACATAAAATATTTATATATAATTTTAACTATTTTGTCTGCTTTAAAATAGAAAATATCTTTTGGAATGTTCAAATTAATATTTGACATAACTATAGCTATTTTAAAATCACAAATTATATTCAGAAGGCCAAAACACTCAACTTTAATCTAAAATCTTTTGAATCAAGGAAGAAAAAATTATACAAATATAGTTCTAAAAAGAAAAATTATATATTGGAATATGAAATATGTATTTATATATAACTGCTTCGATCATCCTTTTTATTATTTTATTTTGGAAATAAAGAGAGGCTGCACACATTTTAGTAAACAAAAAATAATTATAAAGTCATAGTATGTGCCTTTTTTTATAAAGATATAATTATTAAAGATTTTTTCTTTATTTTCAAAAATAAATATATTTGAAAATTATTTCTTGAGAAAAATAGCACTTTTTTCAAGAACAAGTACAAGTACTTATAGTTTATATTTCAATATGACAACCGAAAAACATATATTGTCTTTATCAGAATAAATATACCTGAGACAAACCTTTTAAAAATTTTATGCTGACGAATATAAAATATTTTTGTCGGTCGTCAATGAAATTAAATATTATTTTGCTTTGATGTCCCTTTTTTCTCAAGAAATATGAATTCCGGTTAGAGGCAAACAATATATTTGAAAATCATAATATTAAATACAAAATCTACTGGATCAATATATTTCTAAATGCAAATATTACGTTTAAATAATAAAAATACTAAATATTTTTAGTCATTATTAGTTTAATTAATTTATTAATATATAGAAATTTGTGTGTGTTTTTTTTTTTTTTTCAATTTTAAATATAATAAAAGTTTGAGCTTAAATTTATTTATTTATAGTAAATGAGTGTGTGAATATTTGAAAATTCATTACACATGGTTATTTTAATTCAAAAGACAAAGATGATAATAAAATTTTGACTTTGTAAATAGGTAGAAACAATATATTGAGTTTATATACTCTAGTCAATTTTATTAACCATAATCTATTTATTTTGTCGTGTGCTCAAGTTCTTCTGCATGTATTTTTTTAGTAGAGCATGAATTTTAGCTTTTTAGTCTTTGATTTTACTTGTATCTATATTTTTCTTGCAAGTTCTATTATTTTAGGATTGATGTGTTTGTTTGTACGATTTATAATTTTATATATACATTCAATATAACAGTGTTTGATTAGTATTTATAAAATGATGTTATTTCCTTATATGTTAGTTTGCTTTTCACAGATATTTCTATTTATATATATTAGGTCAACTTTCTACGCATATTTCAAATAAAATATAAAGTGTTTAAAAAGTCCTGTTATTTTTTCTATAAAGAGGAATACTTTTTTTAAAATAGGATTCTATTTGTGGTTATGGAGTATAGGATTCATCTATGTATGCTTATGATTTTATTTTTGCAATTTATAAAAGTTCTTGAAATTTTCTATTTTAGCTGCATATACATATGCTTTTTTCTATTTTTCAATCTTTTTAAAGAAACGTACCTTTAAAAATTTATATATATTTTGAGTTGTGAAAAAATAAACTTTTTAAACACTTTTATAGAGGACCCAAATTTTTAAAGATTTAAATCATTCCATGCGATCAAAAGGTTCAAGATATTGCTCAATATGTGTTTTATGGATTTTTAAAATAGATTTTTTGCAAATATATTCATAGAGATTCATTATGGAAAATGACATATCGCATTTTTATTTCTTTATATATATTAGATTTATTAAAACACATAATTTTATATTTGACATATAAATACTGGAAAGTATATACCTTTTAAATTGTTGGAATAATATGAGGCGTATAAATTTTTGAAATTCCAACTTTTTTTGGTATTTTGTATTTTTATAAAAAAGAGGAAATGATTGTGTGGAATTTTTATATATATATTCTTGTTTTGAAACAGTTCTCATATATGTTTAACTTTTATCTCTTGTAAGGCCGACATAGTGCAATAAATCATTATTTAAACCTTAAATATATAAGGTATATTTTAATATATTTATCTCTTTTTATATATTTAATCAACTTTAAAGTTTTCAAGATTGTATTTTATACTTTTAATATATTTTGCATGGTTTTTGATTTTTAAATATAATCTTCTTTTCTCTTTTTTTTTATTCTAATCTTAAACATTGACATTTATATATAATACATTTAAAATATCCAGACCAAAATTTAAAAAAAAATGGAATAAATTTAATGTTGCAAATATATTTTTAATTAAAGAAATATTAAGTTATATGATTTAATATATTTATAAATATAATTTGTAAATGTGGAAAGATGGTTGTATATTTTAGCATGCATAAAAGAAATATATATATCCTAGAATCCATTCCCTTTTAACCTTATGTTTTCTTTATATATATTATAATAATTAATATATATTTATACTGATTTTTAAAACTCCCTTATATAAAAGAGAAGTGTGTTGAAATGTTAACTTGTTTTAGAAATTTTATATTATATATACATATATGTCTTGAAGTGCCATTTCTTAAATAAAACATTATTTAATTCTCGTCTGATTATTGATAATTTTATAACATTTTTTTTACATATAGATTTATAAATAGTTACGAAGACTTTCAGCATTCTAAAAATTGATTTCAAACCCCTCCCCTTCTTTAAGAAAGTATTTTTTTTTTATTTTCTCAAATGATTTATAGTTTTTGATGAAGAGAAAACACCCATATACAAGATATAAACTTTGTGAAATAATATTTACTTCATTTCTATGTATAGTTATACTTTCGATGTTATAAATTTATCGTCATATATAAACATGGTATAGAAATGGAGTAAATGCTAACTTCTATCTTGTACATTGGTATTGTTGATTCATTGAAAGAGCTATGTTCGAAATCATCAATATTTATTGATATTATCAAATATTTAGAGAATATATTTATGGTATATACAGTACAATCTCCAGTAAAGGACAACACCTAATTGCAGAGCCAGAGTGCCCCTTTAGGGAGAGTTGCTAAATTGTAAAAATGGTAATTTGCAAATGAAAACTGTCCTTTGTAGAGAGGTGTCCGCTAGCGGGTGTCCGCTAAAGGGAGGAGGTTCTACTGTATATTATCGAATACCCCATGGTATATTTTAGGGTTTCCTTAGGTACATGTTTTCAGGTATATCACCAACATGGAACAAAACACAACACAACCCAGAATTACCTCTCTACAATTCATCCTACAAATAAAAGTATTTATAAAAAATACCAAACATAAAATTCAAAAATTTAAATTGATGGTGTATCATATTATTTACCTGATTGAATATTTTAATATTAGAGAATAAATTCGATTTTTTTAAAATATGAATTTAATTTTAAATTTAAAAATATTTAAACAATTAAAGGAAAATCTTAAATATAAGAATTTTTCAGTTATAGAATTTAGTTCCAACATTTTTCCCGACTTTCTAAACATATGCAAATTAAACAAATGGTAATAAACACGCCACTATATAAACGAAATAAAACTATTAATCAAGAAGTTTACTTATTCATATATAAAACACAAACTTATTACTGATCTTATTGCGAAGAAAAATGTTGAATGAGTCTGGCTCATCAGTGACTTCCAGCAGTTTCGCCAGTTTAATCTACTATACCACTTTTTAGAGGTATTCTACTGTTGTAATGGAAGATTTAGATTATATATCCAACACGGAAAAGTTGCATATTGGTATTTAGGTAAAATTGAAGATTTGAAGACAGTAGATTTATATATATATATAGCTATTTGTTAACACAAAGCAATAACGCGCCATCTATATATAAAATGAAAGAATTTAAAAGCACGAATGTTTCTTTTATACACAATACAAACTTCTACTTTCCTTGCTGCGAGGAAAAAATATTTGAATGTAATTCTACTGTCCTATAAGCTTATGTCCATAGTTTTCTTGAAAACTGAGATTCCACCCTTCAGTGCTGCGTATATAATCAGAATCATCCAATACAGTATTAGAGCTCTGAGAAGCGGTCTGGTGGATTAAATTGACGAAACCGCTGGAGGGTTCACCACTGATGAGCCAAGTCCTCCCAATATATTTTTTCATCGCAGTAAGGACAGTAGAAGTTTGTATTGTGTATAAAAGAAACATTCGTTCTTTTAAATCCTTTCATAGCTATTTGTATCAAGCAATGCTCTTTAACAAAAAAATTAATCGCTTATAAAACAGCCTTTTACAATGATTTTCTTCGCTGTAAGGAGCAAATTTGTTTTATTGGAAGAACAAGGGAATGTTTTATTGTAATCAGTGAATGTATTTTACTATGAGTATCATTTGAATTACAAACAAAACATGGAAATTTTGTTGATTCTCAGTCAGATTCTGATAAGGATTAAAATTTTAACATTTGCGCGTCATCTATATGAAAAAAAAAAAAAAACTATTTGTCCGATTTTTTTTCATTTATATTTTGGCGACAGGGATGTTTAAATATATTTATTAATGAAAAAGAAAGGCGTAAAAGCTAAATAAATAAAATGTTTAATAAATAAAATAAATTAATTTTGTCAAAAAAAAATTTTTTTTTTTGAGATACGAAATTGAACAACTTGTCGCGCGCCAATTTTGACATTTTAAAATTTTGTTTTCACGTTTTCTCCCTTTTCCTTTGGGTTTTACGCTTTTTTCCTTCGTTTTTTTCCCTTTCTGTGGTAAACCTTTTTCTTTATCTACTTTTTTACGCTCTTTCTTCTCATATACGTTTTGTTTGGATTGGACGACTTTTTGGCTTCTCACTCTTCAAGTCCGATTTTTGCCTCATTCTTCCTCTCTTTAGTGGACTTTTTCCTTATAAAATATCTTGGCCCACTCTCCCTGCAGGGCCTTCTTTAGGAACTCTCCAAACTTTTGTGGGGAGAAGAAGAGACATTTTGCTCCAGGTAACTCCACACGGCATCATGTCTTTGCCTAAGAGCCCAGGAAAATGCTTCTGGCAGAAGGCTATCATAGACAGGGAGCCATGGGCGGGAGAGTCTTGCTTGGAGTCTTGCTACGGAATTACGACCGGCGAAGTGTTGTCGAGCCCATGGAAGCAGATAATCCCTCAGAATGAGGTCTTGGTAGACTTGGGAGTCGATTTTGACATTTCGATCAATGAAAACCAGCGGAGTATTGCCTTCAAAAGTAGCCCAGCCCAGACCATGACAGATTTCGGGAACTTGAAGCTGACGGTGATTTTGGGATTTGTGGGCGACTTCAACTGTGAAAATCTCTTCGTCCGCCTAAACAATGTTGGAAAGCCGGCTTACTTGGATCATTGAGAACAACTTCTTTACCTTGTCCAAGCAATTCTTCATTGCAACTTCAGAAAACAATGGCTATAAGAAGGAGGAGAAACAAATTTGATGAGAAAAGACCGGCAAAGAGAGCAGAGAATGATGCAAAAATCGGACTTGAAGAGTGAGAAGCCAAAAAGTCGTCCAATCCAAACAAAAAGTATATGAGCAGAAAGAGCGTAAAAAGTAGTTAAAGAAAGGTTTATGAAAGAAAAGTAAAAAACGAAGGAAAAGGCGAAAAACCAAAAGGAAAGGGGGAAAACGCGAAAACAAAATTTTTTAAATGTCAAAATTGGCGCGGTTGGTCAATTTCGTTTCTCAAAAAAAAAAAAAAAAAATTTTTTTTTTCAAAATGAATTTAATTAATTTTTAAAAATTATAAATATGTTTATACATATATGTGATGATTTAAGACCATGGAATTGTTGTAAATAATCCAGATATCTACTACCACATGTTTCACCACGTGACTGTATATAACTTGTTATTTACTGTAAATAGAAAGCATCAAATAACATCAATCTGTACCGCGTAAGAATCTAATAAAGTATAGCAACTGTATAGAAGGAATGGAGAATAACAGGAGAAAATTAAGGTTAAAACTAATCAGGCTTAGGTGAGAATAGGAGAGTAGGCCTAGCAAGCCCAGTCCAATTTTTACGAGTTCGTGGCCCTCCTGGATGATGCAACTTCCCCCCCACCTGTTTACGTCAGAAAAGGGCAGTGACCTGCCTGGACCCTGAAGCTATAAAAAAGAGGCCCCGAGCCTCAGTTAGTCAGTCCTTAGTTAGTCTTTGTTTCAGCCCCAGTCCGCGCAGGCCGCTTCTATAGAGGTAACTAAACCCTTTTCTGCCAGAAATCTCCTCGTCCCATACCTTCTTGACGTTCAGACGCTTCTTAGTGGAATCTCTGTTTGTTTATTTCACCTTTGGCCCAGCTGTGTCGCCTTCCACCACGACTGCACGGTAGAGTTGACATCGAGGTTCGTCTAGCATCAGGTAACACTGGTCCCAGAGGTCCCAAGATATCACATATATTATTTCAAAATGATTTGAAAATTCTCTCTCTTTTTTAAAAACTATGCTATGATAATTTTTCATTGAAATTGACGAGTGAATATCCATCTGCATTATTCCCTTATTTGTTGGATAACAGTGGCTATATAGGGAGAAAGAGGAGAAAAAAAACTGATAGGGAAAAGTCCACTAAAGGCGCCCTCCAACATAGTCATAGCGCCACTGGACAGTCTACCTCCTCAATTCTTGAGTCTTCAAGGGTGAAATCATGGACGCCCTTGTCTCAGTTTCTGGCCTACAGAATCTCCTTTAGGAGATGGGGGGGGGGGGGGGGATCCCAAAAGATCGGGCTTCACAGTGTAGCCCAGAAATTGCTGGATTGCCTGCCCGCCACCCAGACAGTCTTTATAAACACCTCCTGGCCGTCCTGGCCCAGACGAAGAGCTCCCAATGAGCTTCCGTCTGGCTTCCATCAACGTCCGCGGACTCGCCGCTCGCGAGAGAAGCATTGAGCTCTGCCACTTCCTGAAACATCGCCTAGACGTCACCTTTGTCCAGGAGACCAACGCCTTGTAATGAACACTATTCAAGATCTCTGCCAAGGCTATCTCCCCGCGGTCGTTCCCCCTACAGCCATCAGAGGTTCAGGCCTCGCCTGCGTTTTTGCGCCGGGGTTTGTTTGTTCTGTGGTAGCGCATCCTGTGGCCCGGTCAAATCTAATCTTCTCCCTCGAAGTCCACGGCCAAGAAGTGAGCGTTATCAACTGCCATCTTTCTCATATTCCTCGCGAGCGGCACCAGCAGCTGCAGATCATCGCAGCCACCGCGGTTCAGGAGAACTCGTGGGTGTTGGGCGATCTTAACATCAACGAGGAAAGCACGAACGACACAGCATCCGGCTCGGTGGAGGCCCTCTCCGAGCTACTGGATCAGGCAGCCCTCGTCGATGCGGCCACCCTCTTTTACGCCGCCCACATTCCAACCAGAATGGCCATCTATGGAAGCCGTGTTGACGCCTCTCGCCTGGACAGAATCCTTCTCCCTTCGCGGATCGTGTCGCCCAGTACAGTACCATCCACTACAGGCTCTAGAACCATCGAGCTGTCCTTCTTCAGCTCGGAGTGCCTACTTGCGTTACCAGCGCTGCGTGGCTATAATGCTGCCTTCGGAGTGGGTTGCCAAACATCTGGCAATGGTCATCGAAAGAACTTCTACAGCTATCGCGGATATGATTAGCGAAGATCTGTGGAGCAGCTCGTCTTCTATCAAGGTTGAGCTGCTAGCGGAGGTGCGATCCCTCAACGTCCCTCGCTTCGCTGATGACGATCATATCGCGCAGCACCATCTGCCTGGTCCCAAAGTCCGACGGCGGTCCTGAGCTCCAAGGTTACAGGTCTATCTCGCTCCCCATGACAGACTACCAGGTCCAAACCTGCTCATCAACATCGGCTGGTCGTCGCTTCGGCGCTGCGTCTTCTCTATGCACAATGCGGACGTTGCAGTGAGGCTAGCACGCCTTGCCCCATCCAACCCACACAGCATCGGTCCAACAGTCCTGTCACTGGCTCACCCGTACTTGTACTGTCGCTGCATCAGGCCTCTCATTATTATGTATCTCATTATCATGTATTCCTTTATTTGTTGGATAACAGTGGCTATATAAGGAGAAAGAGGAGGAAATTAATGAGGATAAAGTCCGTCAAAGAGAGGAGGAATGAGGCAAAAATCGGACTTGAAGAGTGAGAAGCCAAAAAGTCGTCCAATCCAAACAAAAAGTATATGAGCAGAAAGAACGTAAAAAGTAGTTAAAGAAACATTTGCCAAAGAAAGGGAAAATCGAAGGAAAAAGCGAAAAAACCAAAGGGAAAGGGAGAAAACGCGAAAACAAAATTTTAAATGTTCAAATTGGCGCGCGGCGAGATCCATTAATTTCAAGTCTCAAAATTTACAATTTTTTTGACAAAACGATTTTTTATTCAATTTTTTATTAAATATCTAAATATGATATAATAAAGCTCTTATTTCTTTATCTGCTGAGAAAAATATATTTTAAATGAATTCTGTGCTTTTTTGCAAAAATTTCGTGTGTCGATTCAACTTGGAAAAACGTGCAGCTTGGGTAAAAAGACATTCATTATAAACCATTCCTTATTTATTGGTAAACGAGAACAATAAGAAAGAAGTTGTTGCCACAAGATGTTTCAGAATGTTTGGTGCATATGGAAGAGTGTAAAAGAATTCAAATAATTGTCATAACCATAAAAATAGTTGTTCATATCTATATAAATAAATTAGAAAGCTTTTGTGTGTAATAGGTGTGAATATATTGTTTGTATTTGCATATTATTCCATAATCTTTGTCCTATACTGCCGAAACCTTTGAAACCATATAGAAATAGGTATAGAAGGAATCAATTCCATTGTTTCTTCCACCCAATATGCAAATAAGTTCAAAAATAGACATATTTATTTTTTTCTATATCCATTTCTACAATATTTGACCTTTCTGGGTCAATACGGTCATTATGGTCAGAAAAGAAATCACTATCATAGTTTAAACCCTGAAACTGCAAATTAATCTAATAATATTCTAATTTGCATATTCCGTGGATAACCTGGTCCTCACTACTAAAGGTTCCATACTCTTTGTCCTATACCGATGAAACCTTTGAAACCATATAAAAATAGGTATAGAAGGAATCAATTCCATTGCTTTCTCAAATAAGTTCGAAAATAGACAAATTTACTTTTTTCTATATCCATTTCTACAATATTTGTCCTTTCTGGATGAAAATTTTCAATACAGTATAGAATTATGTCAAAAGAGGAATCACTATCATAGTTTCAACCCTGAAAACTATGCAAATCAATCTAATAATAGTCTAATTTGCATATTCCGTGGATAATAAGGTCCCCACTAATAAAGGTTCCATGCTCTTTGTCCTATACCGCTGAAACCTTTGAACCCATATAGAAATAGGTATATTTCTATAGTTTCTTCCACAAAATATGCAAATAAGTTCAAAAATAGACATATTTCTTTTTTTTCTATATCCATTTCTACATTATTTGTCCTTTCCGGGTGAAAACATTCAATACAGTATAGAATTAGGTCAGAAAGGGTCACAATCATAGTTTAAACCCTGAAAACTATGCAAATCAAATTGATAATATTCTAATTTGCATATTCCGTGGATAACAAGGTCCCCACTATTAAAGGTTCCATAATCTTTGTCCTATACAGATGAAACATTTGAAACCACATAGAAATAGGTATCGAAGGAACACCACTTCCATTGTTTCTTCCACAAAATATGCAAATAAGTTCGAAAATAGACATATTTCCTTTTTTCAATATCCATTTCTACAATATTTTACATTTTGGGTGAAAAATTTCAATACAGCATAGAATTACGTCAAAAAAAAAAAGAATTACTATCATAGTTTAAACCCTGAAAACTATGCAAATCAATCTAATAATATTCTAATTTGCATATTCCATGGATAACAAGGTCCTTACTACTAAAGGTTCCATACTCTTTGTCCTATACTGATGGAACCTTTGAAAGCATATAGAAATAGGTAAATAAGGAGTCACTTCCATAGTGTTTTTTTCCACCCAATATGCAAATAAGTTCTAAAATAGACATTTCCTTTTTCTATATCCATTTCTACAATATTTGTCCTTTCTGGATGAAAACTTTCAATACAGTATAGAATTAGGTCAAAAGAGGAATCACAATCATAGTTTAAACCCTGAAAACTATGCAAATCAATCAAATAATATCTTATTTGCATATTCCTCAAGGTCCCCACTACTAACACCAACTAACAGACCAGAAATGTTAATAATTGAGGATAAATAAAGAGACAAACAACTTGTAAATAATCTTAATGTTTTATTTCTTTATTTACATTATCATATTTGTCAGATGGCATTTATTTTATATAAAAACACATCTATATTAAATTAGAAACAAAAAATATATGAGAGATGAGAATAAAATATAAAATAAAGTTTATATATTTTGTTATAATGAGATATTAATATATATCTATATAAATTATATATATGATTTCTTCTTTGTACATATGGCGTCGGCATATCTTTCATGAATATATAGTCATTAGGATCATCTGAAACACACAGATCATGTTAATATACACCATAGATAGCTATAAAGTTAGATATGAAAATTAGAAACTATTATAGACGCGTAAGATTCTTTTTGAAATTAAACAATTTCTACTGCCCTTACTGCAATGGAAAAATTAATGGGAGGGCCTGGCTCATCAGTGGTGAACCCTTCCAGCGGTTTCGCCAGTTTAATCTACCATAGTAAGAGCAGTAGAAATTGTTTAATTTCAAAAATAATCTTACGCGTCTATAATAGTTTCTAATTTTCATAACGGATGGCGCGCTAGTGCATCGTAAAGATTGATATGCTATGGCATACAGCCTTAAAACATGGTCTCTTATGGAGGTAGTCTCTTTATGGAGGTTGGATAAGTTATGTTCAAGTTATTTGATTTTTATCAAAGTAGTTGCTCATTAGAATGCTCGGTTATGGGAGGTTTAAACAATGTAGAAACCCATTGTTGTTTCTTATTACCTTGTGTAAAGATTAAACAAATTCCATTGCTCCTTGAGCTGTTTTTATGATTAGCAGCGGCCTCTCCCAAAGGTCCTGTTTAGTTCATCTATTGCAAGCCAAAATGTGTTCTGAAGCTACAGATGCCAAGCTACATTTTGGGCAAGTGGTGTAGATTTTGTTAGGAATTGTTGTTGTTTCTTATTACCTTGTGTAAAGATTACACAAATTCCATTGCTCCTTGAGCTGTTTGATGATAAGCAGCGGCCTCTCCAAAAGGTCATGTTTGGTACATCTAATACAATACTAAATGTGTTCTGGAGCTGCAGGTGCCAAGCTACATTTTGGGCAAGTGGTGTAGATTTTGTTAGAAATTGTTGTTGTTTCTTATTACCTTGTGTAAAGATTACACAAATTCCATTGCTCCTTGAGCTGTTTGATGATAAGCAGCGGCCTCTCCAAAAGGTCATGTTTGGTACATCTAATACAATACTAAATGTGTTCTGGAGCTGCAGGTGCCAAGCTACATTTTGGGCAAGTGGGGTAGATTTTGTTAGAATTTGTTGTTGTTTCTTATTACCTTGTGTAAAGATCCTTGCGAAAAATTACCTTGTGATAATGATCAACATGCTCGTTGAAATATCATAACTAAAGAATTCTATCTAAACCCCACATAACCTCTTGTATTAGAAACATAGTGTTAGGAAGACTGAGATATTTGGATCTTTACCTCTTCCAGGGTGAGTGGATTCTCGTCCGTCTTCCTCTCCACAGCGGCGTAGCGTTCTGGAGACAACGGCATGAGACCATAGACATGTGCAACATTACGTTATATGCACCTAAGGTAGCATAGACAGGCCAAGGATCTAAGATAGCCATAACAAAAAAAGCACATATAAAATGAGGACAGTCTCCTAAAATAAAAGACTACGCAAAACCATCAGACAAACAACAAAAGAAACAAACAATATCAACATTAGCACGAGCAGCTACAGCTACAAGGACAAACCCACAACAATCACAGAGACGGTAAAATGACCATTAGGATTATACAACTACAGTGCGACATGTATAAAACCACAGCATCATAAAGACAACTACAAAGATATAACCATAGTAAAGACAACCACATAACTACACAGTGAAGATAACCACAGTAAAGACAGCCTTAGAACCACTTCAAAGATAACACCACAGAAAAGACATCACAACAGCAAAGACAGCTACACAGTAAAGACAAGCCTTAGAACTACTAAAAAGACATCATTACAGCAAATACACCTTTAGAACACTGGGAAGACAGAACCACAGAAAAGATAGCATTACAGCAAAGAAATATCCACGGGGAAAAAAAAACAGCATTACAGTAAAGACAGAACCACTGCAAAGAGAGCTCCACAGAAAAGACAGGACCACAGAAAATACAGAATCGCAGTAAAGACACCCTTAGAACCACGATAAAGAAAGCGCATTACGAAAAAAAAAACAAAGAAACATTACAGCAAAGACAGCCTTAGAACCACAGCGCAAAGACAGCGCCACAGAAAAAACGGCATTACAGTTGAGACAGAACCAAAGATAGCTTCACAGAAAAGATAGCAAAGACAGAACCAATGCAAAGACAGAACCAATACAAAGACAGGATCAGAGTAAAGTCAGCCTTAAAACCACAATAAATAAATCACCACAGAGAAGACGGCATTACAGGAAAGACAGCCTTAAAACCACAGCGCAAAGACAGCGCCACAGAAAAAAAAACAGCATTACAGTTGAGACAGAACCAAAGATAGCTTCACAGAAAAGATAGCAAAGACAGAACCAATGCAAAGACAGAACCAATACAAAGACAGGATCAGAGTAAAGTCAGCCTTAAAACCACAATAAATAAATCACCACAAAGAAGACGGCATTACAGCAAAGACAGTCTTAGAACCACAGCGCAAAGATAGCTCCACAGAAAAAATGGTATTACAGTTGAGACAGAACCAAAGACAGCTACACAGTAAAGACAGCCTTAAAACCACAGCAAAGACAGCGCCACAGAAAAGACGGCATTACAGCAAAGACAGCCTTAGAACCACAGCGTAAAGACAGCACCACAGAAAAGTCAACATTACAGTAAAGGCAGAGCACAGTAAACAGAGAACCACAGCAAAGACAGCTCCACAGTAAAGACAACACCAAAACATAGACAGCAATAAAGAGATGGCAGTTACCGTGGGCGAGGTGCAGTTTGACTAGTGTGAGGAGGAAGGACTCGGCAGAGATGGAGGTGGTCTTGGCGTAGCGCACTACCAGGCATTCCAGTACCTTGTTGCTTACTGTGATGCCTGCACCACAGCCACACTCAGTCACACTGCACTACCATACTCGGTCACAGCCCTTACAAACACTCGGATTATGTAGCAACTCGCCATCCATAAGATAGGAACCTGGGTTAATCAACTTATCAAATGATTATCATTACTATTTGACATCGATATGTTGAAGGAAACATGAAATGTCATTTTATCGCGATTTGTTTCTTTTATAAATAAATCATCTCTCATCCTGTCTTGCAGAAAATTGACATGGACCCAGAACAGCAACTTTACAAACTCAGGACATTGTGACTGCTGTGATAGAGATGTACGGAGACATCTAATGTTCTTTATTGGACACGGCAACAACAACAGTCAGTATAATTGACATGGACCCAGAACAGCAGCTTTACACACCCAAGATATAGGACATTGCGACTGCTGTGATAGAGATGCATGGAGACATCTGAGGCTCTTCATTGGACACGACAACATCTCTCTTTCAACTGTTCTTATTGAGATGAAAACTTATATTTGGAGGTTTTGGCTCATCAGTGATAAACCCTCCCAGCGGTTTCGCCAGTTTAATTCATCAGACCGCTATATGATATTGCATGCATGCATACAATAAGATATTGTAATCAGAGAGTACTAGAGAAACATTCTTAGGTGAATTTATGGACAAAAGCTTAGTGGGTAGTGAGACAGAAGAAGTAGAACAGTGATGAGCCAAGCCCTTCTAAAATATATTTCTCGTCGCACAATAAGGAGAAGGCAAGAATTTGTTTTATTTATAAAAGAAACAAATCGCGCACTAGAATGGTTTCATTTCTTGAACATAGAGGGCGTACAATGTTTAATTTCAGAAATTAAATGAGGGACACATTCTAAAGGAAGAAGTATGATTACAACGTACCTGCATCCCAAAGCAGGGACCTCAAAGAGTAGCTTGATGTCCTGCCTTTGTTGTTGGGGTCGAACTTGAGAAACACTGACTACACACCCAACAATATCTTAGACACAGTTCCTATAGTTTGAATATATTTGGAGAAAATAGCCACATCACCCAATTGTTTATTTAATTCTCGACTTTTCAGTGACTCGATGTCACTCTCCTCAGAGGAATGATTAGTTTGAATCCAGTGTTTTTTTATTATTATCCCTAGTACACGTGTTGATATTAAAAATAAAAAAACACGATGCACAGTGCTATCGTTCTTATGCATAATTAAAGGGAGAAGTGCCTCTTTTGGTTCATAAGGATCATTCTCCCGCAATTTTATGTTATAGTTTATTTTATATATATATACAACAATAAAAAAGCTTTATTAAGACCTTTTGGTCTTATACAGATTCTCCGAGTAGAAGAGGGTTAATACAGGAATAACAGTAATAGTAACAATAATCAACAATGTTATTTACAATGTATCAATTTTATATATTAAAATCAAAAAGACATTTCCTGACCAGGAGCACATGTGCTTTACAGAATGCAGAGTGCCATCTGGTGAAACAGAAATACTATAAACATTGATTTAGCCTGTTCCCTGATATTTGGCCAACCCAATTTCTTGATAAATCATGTAAAGCCATCCACGAACGCGTTTCGGGCTGTTGGCGCTCGTCAACGTGGAGTAGGCTGTACCACCCTAGTACATGTGGTACAGGCCATGATAGGTGGGTAGTTAGCGATTGCTTTTACTGTAAGTGTACCACATGTCTACACATGTAAAAAGCAGTTGTTTGAAAGTGGTTTTAATATAGCCTAGAATGGGCTGAGTAATTTTTGTAGTTGTCATACAACCCTATATATCTACTGATTGACCAGACCCGTGTTTATTCATGGCATGATTCAGAAACTTAAATTGGAATTACAATCTTCAGTTCCTAATTGACGGCATGTTAACGTTTGCAATATAGAATTTTGTCATTTTTTCGCCTTTTTTTGTCAATCCGCTGTCAGCCGTTTTGTCTCCTCCATTGACGTTCCAACTGAGAGAATACTCGACGTCTTCTTCGTTCTCTTCACTTTCCATACGAATTTCCTTTCGATGTCGATATTTTTAAATCTCAATCTCTAAAAAGTGATTTAATATATTTAAAAAGGATTGCTCTATTAAAATATATATGAAAATTCGAAACTATTATAGACGCGTATGATTCTTTTAAAAATAAAATAATTTCTAGTGCCCTTACTGCAATGGAAAAATTAATTGGAGGGCCTAGCTCATCAGTGATAAACTCACCCAGCGGTTTCGCCAGTTTAATCTACCATTAGTTTCGAATTTTAATAACAGATGGCGCGCTAATGCATCATAAAAAAATGTATATGTTAATGTATAATCTCAGAGAAGATCGCAACACATCGGGTACAGAGATGTAGACTAAGGAAACCTAGGCGTCTACATAACTAAGGCAACTGCCCGGTAAGCGGAACACTGTGGGTTCGATTCCCATTCTCGGACACTTTATTTTTCCGTTTATCATTACTCTTCACAATTCATTCTATCATACCTCATCCTGTTATTTTTATATAGTATAGATATATTTAAAATAGTTATTTCTCTTTAAAATAAATTTCGATTTTTGGTTCAAAAGAAACATTTGGGGTATAATTGTTAAATTTCGTTCTACAATCATAGGCCGCATTATATTGTATAATAAACCTAATAATTTATGAAAAAGGCATCTCCTTATCGTACAACTGAAAGTTGCTGATGGCTTGCGCCATCTATCGGAATAAATATCAACTATTCTCGTTGATTTTTAATAGGTACAGCTTGCACCACGCTGATGAGGGCCAACAGCCCGAAACGCGTCCGTGGTTAGCTTCTCTTGATTAATCAAGAATGGGTATTTGGTCAATTCTGGATTAATTAAAAATCAACGAGAATATTTCATATTTATTCCGATTGATGGCGCAAGCCATCAGCAACTTTCAGTTGCACGATAAGGAGATGCCTTTTTCATAATTTATGCACCTTATCCCAGTACAATATCACATTTGTACTATTTTTTCAAACCTAATAATGTTGTCAAGCTGTAAAGAGAACTCGCCAAAGAGCACACACATAAATACAAGGATAAATAACACAGTGTCATCAGTAGATAACTTACCCTCCAGAACTGTAAACTATAGATGAGGCTGGGGATGTCAGATTTGACGATCTTGCCCGTGATCAGAGGCTGGGAACAGGCGGTTAAGGAAAATTGTCATACACAGAGGAAACACTGAACCATTGGGGGATTGCTTTTACCATTGCGCCGAAGAAGACAAAACGTCCTACACATGTACATGATTGGCTTTTCTTGATTTAGCGAAAACGTTCAGCTTACTTCGGAAATAAACCTAGTTACATCAGGAGATGGCTGTCATTTTATTATCCCGATATTCTATTTTTCGTACATATCTTTTTGTATTCGGATCTCAAGCTTTCGGGACATGACGCTCTTCTACAAAAGATTGACGACTAGCTGTAGTTGGTCCTCCTGTAGAAGAGCATCAAGTCCCGAAAGCTTGAGTTCTGATAAGAAAATATTTATGATTATTCTGTAGAAGGATATGAAAACTTGAGAAACGCTATTAAGATATCTTCAAGAAACATCCCTGGGTGATTCTTAGGTCTAATAGATACCAGAGGATTTTAGATTTTGACGTATTCTATGTGATCCATGTTCGTTGGCTGCTCTTTTTAATAATTTTAGGGGTATGTGATTGTGTATTTTATATACTTGTGGGATAGGTAAAAGATGTACCATGCAATGGATACCAGTCCATGTTGGAATAGAGGGCAATGAACAGGCTGATGGCCTAGCGAAGGATGGACGAAAACAGGCACTGGAAACCAGTTCAATAACATTGAAAGACGCAAATACAATATCAAAAGCAAAACTCATTACAAAAACCAAAATTCCACAGTTCACATGCAACCTCAACATTAACAGAGAATTAACGGCAACAGTTTCAAGAATCAGAACAGGACATTTTAAAGGAATGAAGATAAACCCAGACATGACTAGATCCAAAAGGAACTGTAATAACTGTTACAGCACCCAACTTACTCCGGACCATATATACTCGGCCATCCTTGCAGCCCATTATATGGTAGATATCAATTCAGAAGAGAACATCCATAAAGCCCCTCAGTTGGCCGGTATTGTCATCAGGGTGCACGGACCGATCTGACCTGCTCCATGGACATGACACCACATTGGGTAGTGTTACAAATATGCAATTTGGGGTACATAAAATATAGCAGATAGTACTCTAAAAGGATACATCACGGATCATGACAAAATTTCTGCAGAGTTCCAAGCTGGGCTTCTCCGATAGAAGCTGCAAGGCTGTCACATTGCAACATCGTTAGCTCAGCAACAACATCCCCGCTGTGTTCTTGGAGGTATGCCTGGCTCATCGTGGGGAGAACCTACGTGGGGAGAACTTACACAAGAAGCTCCTCTTATTGTTTATTTTTGTTTTAATGATTCATGGAAATGCAAGCCCTTTCTTCAGCTTGATATACAACCGTAGTAAATGATGAAACACACTCATGGACAAAACTTAAGGAAGCCGTACCTTTTAGCATGTAAATCGGGATTGATACAATAACTCTGAAAGATATTACATTGACCTTTATTGAAGACACACAAGATAACCAAGTGTGAACAAAATTGCCTCTGTCTCTTAAAAAAAAAAAAAGAAAAAAAAAAAAAAAACAGACGACCGGCGATATCAAAGATTTCCCACTTCCTTAAATTTTGTCCATGAGTGTATTATGTATCACTATAGATACTGGTTGATTGACATTTGGTGATATATTTTAGTTAAAGTGGTGTTCTAAAATCAACTAAACAAAACCAATTAACACAGTTTAATTGAAATATAAACATTTTTTAACACGTATGCTTCTTTTTGAATTAAAACAATTTTCTACTGCCCTTACTGCAATGATAAAATAATGGGCCTGGCAGTTGTGAACCCTTCCAGCGGTTTCGCTAGTTTAATCTACCATAACGCTATAATATTGCATTTGATTGTTTTCCTTTTATACCGATACAAGAGCTAGACTCTTGGAAAGGGCAGTAGAAAATTGTTTCAATCCAAAAAGAATCATACGCGTTAAAATAGTTTATATTTCTTATAACAGATGACACGCTAATGTATTTTATTAACAGTTTAAATGGAATATCACCAGAGATGATTGTTACTGTTGCCTAAAGCGATGTTTTTTTGCTTATCTCTAATACACGTGGTACAGGTCATGATAATCACGGTGGGTAGAAATAGGCGACTGTTTTTACTGTAAGTGCACCACATGTCTACACATGTGAAAAGCAGTTCGACTTTTGCACTTACAAATGTGATAGAGCCCCGTTTGGTTATTTGCACTCGCTGTTGGGGTTGGACTTTTGCAAGAATCGGGGGCCATTGGAGCATTTTTTAATTTTTAAATCTGAAAAAGTGTCCAATGCGGGAATCGAAACAGGGTCGCAGCCTTCGAAAACCAACCGTTTAGACCATCCTTCCACCGATCCACCATCATTTCACCGATTTTTTTAAAATCATAATATATATATAGTATATTTTAAACTGTATAATAATGACACTTTAGTATATGTCACATATATTCCAATTAGTTAAAGCCTATACCTTAAAAGATCCTACCCTTCTTTTGGAATGTACACCGTTTCTATTTGCTGCCACCCCCATATTTTGTATATATGCTATATCTTTATTGATAATACCTGTAAACCCCTATTTGTGTGTAACACTAAAATGTTGACGTCAAAATAAAAAATCCAAAGAGCGGTCAGCTGGGGACAGCTGGGGAGAGAGGAGAAAACTGCAAACGCCCATGTGGGGCCGGCCCCCAGGGACTCTCTATGGACATCCCCTGAAAACAGGACAGCTTTTGGCAGGGGGTCAGCAGATGTTCTGGAGGATGGCCATCGACAGACGGCTGCTGTATTTCACACACACTCTCTCTCTCTATGTCTCGGTGATAAGCATCCAAGTTTGTGTCATGGCCTCTACCTCTGTCCCGTGGGCTGTCCCCGATCACTCTATGTGCTAACATCTAGCCCTGCCTCTGTTTCTTGTTGTCCGCGTGTGGGAAGAATATCAACACTCGCCTCACGTACACGACTGCCAGCTTATCCATACGTCGGCACATTTGCAACAATATTACAGAAAGTCGACAGGATAACTCATGATAGCGGCATGCAGAGGATGACAGAGGCACCGTTGGTCAACGGCGCATTCGTGTGGATGCTCCTTCTACTTGTCCTCCACCTTGACGATCCAGTGGACCATCTCAAAGACGCCATGCGAGAACTAGCTGTACCTCGCATCGAGCAGGTCATCATCGCCCCCAACGACATCTCCTGCCTCACGAACATCTTCCTCCATCGGCTCGAACAGACAGACAAGATTCATCGAGAAATCCTGGCATTGCCCCGCCAACCAGCATCGACGATGTCCCATGGCAACCACCGCAAAAAGGATCACCGGGCCTCATCGCAAGCAACTCCACAAGTCCCATCCAAGACATCATCCATCTGGTAGGAGAATTTTCTCTACAGAACTCTATTAATGTAACACCATCTCCGTTTTTTTTTGCTCTGAATTAACTACTCATTCGATACCATTTTTATAGCAATAACATTATTATTATAAATCCATCAAGTTCATTATTTTACCTGCCCTATTACTATTTCAATTATTATAACCTTAGATGTGTATAAAACATTTTAACCAAAATCAATTTTATTATACTTTATTATTATTTTGTGTGCCATTCATTAGCAATGCCGTCAGCCAACAACAACTGATTATACCTTTTATTTACTTCAATTGTTTTTTTTTTCATCATCTCTAGGCTTATTACACACATATTATAACTTCAACCATCGTTCTCATCATTTTAAAACTTTTAATATATTGACAACGTCAATAATATTTTTTAATAGTATAAGATATTTTTGAATTTATATATTTTATCTATTTCGTTTTTCTAATTTTATCGTTGACGTCTCCTAAACTCCCCCGCCCATACCTTCTCGTGCATTGCCCTAAGGGCTTCCTGTTCGCCATTTTTTTTTCATTGATTAATCCAACTGAGAAATCCTTCCTCGCTATATCATTCCCAATAGTGAGTTCAGGATACCCAGCTAGATTATTTTTCTTATCACCCGGCTCATCATTACCAATCATCATTTTTATTATTATTTTTTTATTACCATTCAAGTCGGTTCAAATCGTCATTGGCAACAGAACAACCCTTGCAACTACCTTCCCTTTCTTCATTCCCCAATTTCATATATTCCCCTCAAGAGATTCTTGCTCGCCAGAATTTTTTTTTGTTAATCCAACTGGAAACATCCTTCCTCGCTATATCGTTCCCAATAGTGAGCTCAGGATACCCAGCTAGATTCCTTTTTTTTTTCTTTCTTTTTATTACCCGGTTCATCATTTTTATCATTTTATCATTTTTTTCATCATACAAGCCGGGTGCCATCATCATTGGCAGCAGTACATCTCTTGCGTTCACCTCTCTCTTTCCACATTCCTCGACCTACTTATATAGTAGAGAGCTACTAGTATGAACTGATGATGCAAACGGAACATCTTGAACGTTCTGTTAATGAAAACAGTACCTCACTAACACAAGTTCGTACTGCATTGAATAACTCATTAAGCTATTTCTTTGCAGGAACATACTCAGACATCCCATTTACCCTCATCAACCCTCTGTGTCAACTTATAATCTTAGTTCAACTTAATAGCTTTATGCTTTTATTTAAGTTATTTTTCATTCAATTGGTTCTCAATTTTTTTTTTCTATAAGTAAATTACTTTTACGGCATTTCTAATTTTATCTTGCATATTTTCTCAATTCTATCATTTATTCTTATGTATTTTCTTTTATAATATTCCATATCTTATTGAGACGTCATCATTATATTATTGTCCTATTTTATCTCCTATATTTATAATAATTTAAACTAATTTGTGCCCAAATTATTTATTTTGATTTTATAATAGGTTTGTTAGGTCATCATTCATGTTATTTCATTTCCCCCAAATAAACCTTCATCACCGGGGGCACATTCTATAGTTTATTTTAAACTGTATAATGATGACACTTTTAGTATATGTCACATATATTTCAATTAGTTAAAGCCTATACCTTAAAAGATCCTGCCCTTCTTTTGGAATGTACAGCGTTTCTGTTTGCTGCAACCCCCATATTTTGTATATATGCTATATCTTTATTGATAATACCTGTAAACCCCTATTTGTATGTAACACTAAAAATGTTGACGTCAAAATAAAAATCCAAAGAGCGGTCAGCTGGGGACAGAGGAGGAAAATGCCAACGCCCATGTGGGGCCGGCCCCCAGGGACTCTCTATGGACATCTCCTGAAAACAGGACAGCTTTTGGCAGGGGGTCAGCAGATGTTCTGGAGGGTGGCCATCGACAGACGGCTGCTGTCTTTCACACACACTCTCTCTCTATGTCTCGGTGATAAGCATCCAAGTTTGTGTCATGGCCTCTACCTCTGTCCCGTGGGCTGTCCCCGATCACTCTATGTGCTAACATCTAGCCCTGCCTCTGTTTCTTGTTGTCCGCGTGTGGGAAGAACATCAACACTCGCCTCACGTACACGACTGCCAGCTTATCCATACGTCGGCACATTTGCAACAATATTACATATATATATATATATTTAAGGAGACAGAGGCAATTTTGTTCCCACTTGGTTATCTCGTGTGTCTTCATTAAAGGCCACTGTAATATCTTTTAGAGTTATTGTCTGAATCCCGATATATATTCTAAAAGGTACAACTTCTTTTAGTTTTGTCCATGAGTGTATATCATCAAAGGGGTATTCCTGAATACACATAACCATGTAAAAGAAGATAAAATGCTGCTTACACTTCCAGCATCCCCGTAGAATCTTCAGCAGAACTTGTGCGCTAACCTCATTTGGCAACTGGAGGACACATCGTTTGGTAATTTAGTACAGTACATGGCGTTATACATCCTTTAGTAACTTTTTAATGTATAGCCCTTGTAGCTGAGACACCAAACAAACTGAGAAAAATAACTTTATGGGGAAAATAGAACAAATATTATAATACAATACAATGCAGCTTATGATTGTAAAACGACGTTTGACAAATTTTACCGACAAATGTTTCTACCGAACGAAAAATCGTAATTTAAGGGTAAATAACGACTATTTCTATCCTTAGAGATGAAGTATGACTTGTGAAGAGTAATAATGAACGGAAAAATAAATCCCTGGATACTTTTTTTCCCGTTTATCATTACTCTTCACAATTTATCCTTTCATACTTCATCTCTAAGGATAGAAATAGTCGTTATTTCTCCTTAAAATAAATTAAGATTTTCGTTCAGGAGAAACATTTGTCGGTAAATTTGTCAAACGTCGTTTTAGAATAAATATTATAAATTTAAAATGTACTTTGTGCCCTGGAAATTCCTTTCTATACATTAAGTATGAATAGACTAACAATATTGCGTGTTGTGTGTGTGTAATACAATATAATGCGGCTTATGATTGCAAAACGATATTTGAAAATTATCCCGCATGTGTTTCTTTTGAATGAAAAATCGAAATTTATTTTAAGGAGAAATAACGACTATTTCTATCATTAGGGATGAAGTATGAAAGGATGAATTCGCATCCCTGGATACTTTATTTTTCCGTTTATCATTACTCTTCACAATTTATCCTTTCATACTTCATCTCTAAGGATAGAAATAGTCGTTATTTCTCCTTAAAATAAATTTCGATTTTTCGTTCAAAAGAAACACATGCGGGATAATTTTCAAATGTCGTCTTACTAACAATATTGTCAAGAGAACTGAGTTTTTCCCCCTTCCACGTGGCGTCACTGTTTTCCCCGACTGGTCGGTCCAGTCCAGATAAGATGGAATACCAGGAAACTCTGTCCTCCTGACAATATAAATAGTAAAAATGTGATATTTTACTAGTTAAAGAATACTTACCTTAGCTAATAGTTTGGTGAGGGCATTGTGGCCATTCTAAAACACAAAAAAGGAAAATATATAAAAATTACTCAAAATTTTTATTTCTCACAAAGTTTTTGCTGTTTATTATAAAATATGGAATTTATAAGATTTTTAAGAGGGCGTTTTCTTTCAAATTGATTATATTCACAATAGATATAAATGTATTTTTAATTCCAAAGTATATAATCACTATTTACATACATACAGCTTTATTAAGATTAATATCCTTCTGTCAAATTTCCATCTATGGATAATCCTTACTATATAACAAGCTAACTAACCAAGAGGCCAAGATACCAGGGTGATGTTGGGGGAAAGATGGATGGACTCCAGCTGTGGGGGGATGGCCCATGTGTGAGGGGAACAAGCGCCAGGACGGTATTCCAATGTGGGGAAGACCAGACAGCTTTGGTCACATCAGCAGTGACAGAAAACATGGCGAGTTGTCACCAGGCGTGTGACCATGTGGATTAACCAGGAAGACGGTACCAAGAAGAACAAGGAGGATCCTTCTCATGACGTACAATGAAGACAAGTCCATCTCTACTGTATATATAATAATTAATTTCCCTTAAATCTCTTGTAATAAAGTATATCTCACTAAGCTATATTTACAACAAACCCGTAATGTTTTCCTAGAAACCTTGTATGTAAACAACTATCATTTAGGTCTATGGCTAAATACAGACTTTCAACAATATTGTGGGATTAAAAGACAATACGAGGCATCCAACATACACTCATAGTAGACAACTCCAATACCTGTGAGAAGAGCAGATCTCCAGCTGGGATGAAGGACAGCTCTCTGTAGATGATATTGTCCTCGTTCACCTCCCTGGACAACATGATACTCATGATACCAACAGAAGAACCTTTCGTCAAAAAGGAACATTGAATAAAAAACAACGAGTCTGCGCGAGTTGGTTTAAGCACTCAACTGATGATTAGAAAAACAACGAGAACGAACTAACGCCCTTTGGATTTCTAATACATCAGTATGTAAAATCAAAAGATATCTAGGAATGTTCCCACGAAATGCATAGAAAGAAAAGGAATATACACAAGAAGAGGCGTATTATAGAGGAAGATTATCCATTGATTTTCCCTAAAGAACAATACAGAAAGATGACAAAGATAGAATCAAAGAGTATCATTGATTTTCTCTATAGAATAATTAAAGAAAGAGAGAGAGAGACTTCAGCCAGTAAATATTTTTATTGTCTCTGTTGGGGAAAGATGGATGGACTCCAGCTACGGGAGAATGGTCCATGTGGGAGGGAAAGACAGGCGCCAAAAAACGGTATTCAAGTGTGAGGGAGAACAGACAGTCTTGGACATCAGCAGTGACAGAAGACACGGCGAGTGGTCTCCCTGCGTGTGACCGTGTGTATTAACCAGGAAGAAAGATTTACTGGCCGAAGTATCTTTAATTTGAAGAACTATGAATTCCGGCCAGGCAGCCTCTCTCTTTACGATAAAGAAAGAGTAAAAAAAAGTAATCAGAAGAGTAGATTTCTAATTTTCGCCAAGTATAATAGAAAGACCGATAATAGAAACCGATAAGACTATTGTCTTTATTAAGAAAAAGACATCTGATCGTGCAATTAAAAGTTGCTGATGGCCATCTGTCGGAATAAATATCAACTATTCGTTGATTTTTTTTTATTTATTCCAAAATTGACCAAATACCAATATTTGAGTAATCAAAAAAAGCTAATCATGTACGCGTTTTGGGCTGTTGGCCCTGTCAGCGTGGTGCATGCTGTACCTCAACAACCAAAAAGCCTGATCATTAAGGCATCCTGAAAAATCATGAAACGGATAGTTAAGGCTAGAAGTGTGTGGAACGCCAAACAATGTAAAAAAATAGTACAGAAGTGAAATTGTACTGGGATCAGTACATTAAGATCTTAATTTATCCACCTGATCCCACAGTACAATTTCACTTTTGTACTATTTTTTCAAGACGATAGTCTTTAATTCCTCCTCTCTTTCAATGCCTTCCTCTACTGAGGGAGGACCACATGGTCTCTCCATATCTCCCTCCTTCATTGCTTTCCTCTACTGAGGGTGGGCCGCATGGTCTCTCCATATCTCCTTCCTTCAATGCCTTCCTCTACTGAGGGTGGGCCACATGGTCTCTCCATATCTTCCTCCTTCAGTGCTTTCCTCTACTGAGGGTGGGCCGCATGGTCTCTTCATATCTCCCTCCTTCAATGCCTTCCTCTACTGAGGGTGGGCCACGTGGTCTCTCCATATCTCCCTCCTTCAATATCTTCCTCTACTGAGGGTGGGCCACATGGTCTCTCCATATCTCCCTCCTTCAATGTCTTCCTCTACTGAGGGTGGGCCGCATGGTCTCTCCATATCTCCCTCCTTCAATGTCTTCCTCTACTGAGGGTGGGCCACATGGTCTCTCCATATCTCCCTCCTTCAATGCCTTCCTCTAATGAGGGTGATGGTCTCTCCATATCTCCCTCCGTCATCCTCTTCATCTCCTCGTGTCGTCCAGTCCATTGTTTTAGATCGTCTGTGTATCCTCGTCGTCTCCGTCTTTATTTGAGAAAGTTATAAAAAAAAATAAAAGAAAAAAGCTTAAAGAGAAAGACTACTCTGGTATCCATCCAAAGTGTCTGAACTAGGGAAGGTGAGAGAGGTGACGTTACCAGATGGTACTCTGCTCATCAGTAAGGATCCTGAGCAGGAACTTGGTGTCACAGTTGGGCTGGGCTGTGCAGGGCAGGATGACAAAGTCCCCAGGGGGTAGGGTGAAGAAGGTGACAGTTTCCCTGGCAGCGGAGTGGACAGTGAGGTCGAGTGGACGGTGAGTGGCCACGTACTGGCTGGTCACTCGGCTCAGAGTCGCGGGGATCTGTCCGACCCATTCATCAATTAGGAACAAACATCTCCTGAATGTTCGACTGAGAGTTGTTAATGGTTTGTGCCATCTGTCGGAATAAATATCTATTAAACACATTCGTTGTAGTTTTTTAATTTAGGGCCTACTCCCTATTTATTAACTTACCAAAAATTAGCCGAGAAAAGCATAAACACAATTTGTTTATTTAGAAAAGTTTTCGAACAAGAAGCACGCGCTGCCTGCCTATGCGCCTGCCGGCGATCTCACGCGCCAGCCAGAGAGCTTCTTACACGCCAGCCAGCGAGATGTCTTTCTAATACAGCTCTCCGGTCAACAATGCAAATATATACATATGAGTCTATGCGCACTGGCCTATTTGTAAGTACAAAAGTCAAACTGATTTTTACATGTGTAAACATGTGGTGTACTTACAGTAAAAGCAGTCGCTACTTCTACCTACCATGATTATCATGGCCTGTACAACGTGTACTACGGATAAGCGAAAAAATAGAGGTAGGCGATCTACTCGTTAGAAATGTCGTTTCTAGTGAACAAAACATTGATTGATGAATTATCTTAGGAATAGAATGTCGGCTAACTGACTTCATAGACAGACAGGGAACAAAATGACTGATTTCTAAACACAAAGGCGACTTAAAACTAAATAAATTATAAATCAATTGATATCGTAGATAAGAGAAATTGTAGATTGACTTGCCTCGTAGACAGCAAATCCGATGGGAAGGAGTCCTGTGGACTTCTTGGAGTCCCCGTGGTGATGCCTGGAAGGACAGTACTGCTGGATGACGGACACTACGACATGGCACTTCTTGGCTCCGGACTTGGGGATGTGGAGGCGGAACTGGGGGTTACTGGCCGTCGTGTCTGCACACCACATTTACATACTGGCCTGCCTGCTTGGTGTCACATCTATAAACACGATATATTGATATAATTACATAATTTATATAAGTCGACTCTCGATAACTTGAAACTCAAGGGACCAGAGAAAATTTTCAATTTATCAAGAGTTGAAAAAAACAGGAGTTTAAAAAACCAAGAGGAAGGGAAAAAATAAAGTAGACAACGATTTGATCTGAAAATTTGTGATTTATTATTTTAAACATTTGTACAGTTATCCATGGAAGCAATGGTCGCCTCTCCGTCAAAATAAACGTCAGAATCTGACGCCATCTATTGACCGTCGCTGCAACTAGCGGCATCGGGTCGGTGACAAAGCCACAACACCAACTTTGGCAAACCGATAAGCGTCCACCTAGAGACCATGGTTTCGGGCTAATGGCCCTCGTCAGTCTAGGGCGGACTTTATTCCATGAGATCCACTCGGGATCTAATGGAATCCTCACAATCTACCAAAGAGGTGTTTTGCTGGCAATGGTCGCCTCTCCCGTCAAAATAAACGTCAGAATCTGACGCCATCTATTGACCGTCGCTGCAACTAGCGGCCTCGGGTCGGTGACAAAGCCACAACACCAACTTAGATCCCGAGTGGATCTCATGGAATAAAGTCCGCCCTAGACTGACGAGGGCCATTAGCCAGAAACCATGGTCTCTAGGTGGGCGCTTATCGGTTTGCCAAAGTTGGTGTTGTGGCTTTGTCACCGACCCGATGTCGCTAGTTGCAGCGACGGTCAATAGATGGCGTCAGATTCTGACGTTTATTTTGACGGGAGAGGCGACCATTGCTTCCATGGATTAATTTCCTCCCGGCAAAATTTCCATCTGTACAGTTATTCACAAATGTTCATTTGTGGCAAGATATTATTCCTTCAACTTCAAATTACCGAGGGGATCAATTAATATTGATTTTATTCAACTTATCGAATATTTTTCAAGGGACCGGGAAAATTTTCTAATTACCAAGAGATTCAAATTATCGAGAGTCGACTGTATATTGCTGACAGTGTTGGAGGGAAAGCTCCAGGGGACGAGATCGAGGGGAAGGAGACGACGGGGATACACAGACGATCTAAAACAATGGAATGGACGACACGAGGAGATGAAGAGGATGGCGGAGGAAATATGGAGAGACCATACTTAGGTAAAAATATTTAACTGGAAGAAATTGATATTTCTATAAAATGAGAAATATCAACTCTCCTGTGAAAATGGACGCAAAGTCGATGCGCCATTTATCGACTGCTCGGCAAATTAGCAGACTTCTATCAGTGGCAAAGCCACAACACCAGATTTGGAAATTTCAGAAACACCACCTGGAGAGACAATAGTTTCAAGCTATAGTCAGTATAGGTCGGGTTTTCTTGAGATACACAAGGCATTCATTCAAAGTGGCTAGACCAGGGAACGGCAACCTTTTGAATCGGAAGAGTCAAAAATTACAAATTACAAAATATCAAAGTTTTTGAGGAGCCACAACATTTTTTCTTTCCAACAATAAATAGTACTTGTATAAATATTAATATACGTATGGAACTATATAAAGAGCCGGAGCTTCACATCCAAAGAGCCGCATGTGGCTCGCGAGCCGCAGTTTGCCGACCCCTGGACTAGACCACATTTTATGGCATAAATGTAGATGTCAATTTTACCGGGATGATATTGATCTATAAAAAGTGCTGGTAAAAGAATATGAAAGATTCTGAGTTTGCTGAAAATATACAATATAAATGTATTATTCAAGTTAATTGATGTGTATTGGTGCATCAAATCACACACACAAAGCCTTTATTAAGACACCAGTCTTATAAAGATTCTCCTCTCTCATTGCTGGCTTGCATCAATATCCTCACAACGATCAATCACTATCATGTGGTGGAGGAGAAAACGATAAATCTAAGTTATTTTTCCTACTTACTGCTTTGTAAAAGTTATAAAGGGACAGAACAACCATTCGACTTGATATGGCGCTGGTTAAAATACTTTGTACTGAGGTAAGTTGGCTGTCGTTTACTTTTGAGAAGAACGTTTCTCTTTCTTCGTCAATATACAGGCACTCAAAGATGTAATGATATATTTCAATTTATATTTTTCTTTGTAAAGATGGCATATTGTATCCCCCTCACTTTTTGCATGATTTTCCTTGAAAAAAGAATGGAGTATTCTCTGTTGTACAATATAGTGTTTTACTGGAAATAGAAGATCGCTAAGTAAATAGTTTTCAGTCAAAAATGAACTATGTAAGTATTTATAGTGAGGATAGAATCTATAATTTTATATTTTAACCTGATCATTATGGTGGATTAAATCAACAGAAGAGTTTCAGAACATGAATACTTGAGGTAACTCTCATGTAAAAAATTGTCTTTGGTTTTGTCATCTTTTATATACATAGTGATATGTGAAAAAACAATTTAAAAAATATAAAATAGGTCAGGGGTTGATATTAAAAACAAAAGAGACATATTATGACCAGGCTTACATGAGCTTTTCTAGATGGCAGAGCGCCATCTGGTGGATCAAAAATAAACTAAGCGTTTATTTTAACTTGCTCCGTGATATTTGGCCAACCCAATTTCTTGATAAATCAAGAAAAGCGATCCACGAATGCCTTTCGCGCTGTTGGCGCTCGTCAGCATGGTGCAGACTGTACCTCTACGACCAAAATTTGGTCCCAGAAGCTTCCTGAGAAATCAAGAAACGGGTATTTAAGGTCAAATTAGGGTAAATATGCTTTTCATGTGGGGGAAAAAAAATAATAAAAAATATCACGGAGCAAATTAAATAGACGTTTAGTTTATTTTTGCTCCACTAGATGGCGCTCTGCCATCTTGAAAAGCTCATGTGAGCCTGGTCAGGATATGTCTCTTTTGTTTTTACATAGTGATATGTGGCTTAAATCAACGAATATCTTTCAGAACAAATAGGTTTTGAAGTTAGGTAATACCATTTAAATACACAAACGAATCATCAAGCTAAATCTTATGCATTATACACACTATGTACAAAGAACATGGCGCCTCTGCCAGCGCTGCAGAGTTTGGTGGAGAATCGCCAGCGGGCTCCAGCGACACCACGTATTTCGCGATCTACAAAGAATACGTTTTTATATAAGAACTAGCGGATGTACCCGGCTTCGCCCAGGTTTTTCTCGAGGGAATGTTTGTAGTCTAGTAATAAGAAAATATACTACACCTAAAAACTATCAGAGAAAAGAGAAACCACGGAAGGTGAACATAAAAATGCTTACAATGGATGTTATGTTTACGATATCAAGTTAAATAAAAACAAAGATAAAATTTGCATATGTTGGTCACTATAAATTTGTATATTTGTTAGGCGAAATTAGAAACATGATAAAACAATTGGGTATTTAAAAACAAATGTAGAAATAAAAGTTGAAGTATAATAAACAATGTTAAAGATTAGTTTTGATTATTAATCAAGATTGTGTGTGAATATGTGAGAAAGATGTAATATCGTTGTTGTTTTCTTGGCCGACTGTTTTACATATGGTGTTATCTTAAAATTGCTTGTTTTGAATATTTTTAGATTGAGATTATTAGCTAGTATGTAAAAAAATTAACTCTGTTGAAATTTAATTTTGTATTTATATATAAATAAAATTAACTCTGTTGATTTTTTTTGTATTTAATCGATAACAGCGAAGTTACGCATGTTAATGTTAGGAAATATATTTTGATGTTAAGCAAAACCTGCTCCATCTCGTTTTACATAAATGTTGAAAATTTGGTTGAAATTGATGCATTGTAACGAAAGTTTTTAGTGATGTCCACTTATGAAATTTCCATTTTATTAATATAGATACTTATTAATTACTAGAAGAATGACCCGGCTTCGCCTATGAAATCTCCCGAGTGAAGTGTCCTTCATACTGAAAGTACATCAATAATAAATAGTAGAAGTGCCATAGAATAGCAATACTGAAGAAACACATAAACTACAGGGAAAAAAAGTGTGTAATGGCAAAAATTGTATTATATTAGTTTTAGGTATTTTTGATTTAATTATTTTTTGCAATCCATTTAGTTGTTTCAAAATTAATATAGTTTAAATAGACGGCAGCTTTTCCACCAAACCCCCATTAACCTTTGAAATTGCCTGAGTTGAGTGACTGACTGTAAAGAATCCTGACTGCGATGCCCATCTTCTCAGTAAGAATAATATAAAAAAAGGTTTATAAAAAAAAAATAATTCAAAATACTGGCATGAAAATATTTTTCTGTAAAAAAATAAAAGAGCATATGGAAATATTAGGCAAACATATGTGTTCGCTAATGATTGCGACTGCATTTTAACGATTTTTAAAAAGAGATTTAAACAAATAAAGGCCAGAACAAAAATTAATAAAACATATGAAATCCATTATTTACATACATTCACAAAAGCAAACGATGACAGAATTGATGACTCTGATACTTGTATATAGAATAATATAAATGAGTTTAAAAAAAATGCATCGGCCGGGAATAAAACCCGGGCCGCCCGCGTGGCAAGCGAGCATTCTACCACTGAACCACCGATGCTTATAAGAAATGGCCATATTTGGGTATTTATTCCATTCACAAAAGCAAACGATGACAGAATTGATTTTTGATGACTCTGATACTTGTATATTTTAATATTTTAAAAATAGTTCAGACTGTGCACTTTGCATGTATTGACAAGATGCCAATAAAATATTTTAATTGTCAATTGTCAAGCTAACTCTTTCAAGAACTGTTGTTACCTTTGTACTGAGGCCCTCCGCCAGCGTTAAAGCCAGATCTCCATCTACGCCGTGCTAGAACAGCCCGCCACGGCCTCTTCGTATGGAGCGCTCCTTCCTGTAGCCAATCATCTGGTCCCACGTGTAGGAGATCCAGGTGGGTGAAATGGCGGCTGAAGTCTTCAAAGGACATCCTGTACATCATCATCATCAATTTACCCATCCATCTTCAAGATATCGGTGTACTTGTTCATCTACTCTTTACTGATGACATGGTTATAAATGGTGGTTGTTGAGTTTAAATAGAAACATTGATATAGATAAAACTGGTTTTCCACATTTGTAGACATGTAGTACACTTACAGTAAAAGCAGTCGCCTAATTCTACCCACCATAATTATCATGATCTGTACCATGTGTACTTGGGAAAAGCAAATATATATATATATACTCATGGACTAAAGGAAGTTTTACCTTCAAGCATGTATATCGGGATTCAGACAATAATTCTGAAAGATATTTGATATACAGTGACCTTTATTGATGACACGCGAGATAACCAAACAGTGATTTCAGCTAACAGACATTTTAATTAAAAAAAAAAAGATAAAAAGAAGTAGCTAGTGAAGGTTTATTAATGTTAGAACATTGATTTATATACACTCAAAATATCACGAAGTAACTGCATACATTAAAACATTGTATTTTAAAGAAAGTAGGAACAAATTAAAGGAATAAAACTTTGCTTGAAGTAGTTATTTTTCTTTGACGAAAAATATACCTATGCTCAAGTCTATTCGTTGTAAAGTCCAATTGTCTCCTGTTAGAAATTAGAAATATTATTTAGTCTAGCATACAGTAGAAGCTCCTATGAACAACCGCTTAGGCACATGGATACTCCAGGTCTCTTCTTTATGGTTGGTTTAGTTCAGTTAGTACCATTTTTGATGTCACAAGGATGGTCACTTATGAAAGGTTTTATTACATTCTTGTCTATGGAAATGGAGATCAAAGAAAGAGAGTCCGCTATGCTGTGAGAGGTTGACAAAAGACATGGTGAGAGAGTCCGCTATGATGTGAGAGGTTGACAAAAGTCATGTTGAAAGAGTCCAACTCACCAGAATTCTCCTTCATTACGGACTCGGACTCCCAGTTGTTCCTGATCCCTCTCTGAAAGTCGCTCCCACTCCCAGCTGCGTTCACTCCACGGACCCGTCCATTCCCCGCGGCCCCAAGGGTTCCGAAGACGTATCAGGGGCACCTCACCGCCCGAGGGTCCCCGTACCTGCAACACAGGGAACTTTAGGGGTTTGTACAATAGTCAACAATCTCCAAGAACCACCACACAAAAATTAATTAAGAACTTCTACTATAATAATGGAAATACCCTCGTGACAAAGATGTACAAAAGAATATCTCCTTACAAATCGCCTAAACACATAGATAACCACTTTAACATCTGTTATAAAAAATTGAACTATTTTGACACGTGTGTTTCTTTTTGAAATAAAATAATTTTCTACTGCCCTTACTGTAATGATAAAATACTTTTATTTAAAATTTTCGGAAGAGCATTGCTCGAAAATCATTATATATTTATAATTATATGTTTTTCTACTGTTCTCTCTCAAAGCGTATGTCCATAGTTCATTTAAAATTCTCTTTCCATGAGAGTATAGCTTCAGTATTAGTATAAAAGGAAAAGAGAAATATGCAATATTACAGCGGTATGGTAGATTAAACTGGTGAAACCGCTGGTAGGGTTCAACACTGATGAGCCAGGCCCTTCCTTTATTATGAGTGATTTCACCGTCGTAGAACCATTTAAAAATTAGAGTTAGATATTCTAAGTGATATGTCAGCTGATCACAGGTCACAGTTTCTAGGTTACCTCCACGGAAGCAAAGGTTGTGTTCAAGCCAAAGCTATTCTGACTGAGATTGCTCAAGGCACTCACATCTCACACATGAACCCCTACGCCCCTAAACCTAGCAACTAATCATTCATTATCATTGTCTCAACATTGAAGTTAACAGACTAAGTACTATTCAAACTTTATTCTATTGTCGTACAACTAAAAGATGGCTTGCGCCATCTATCGGAATAAATATAAACTATTCTCGTTGATTTTTAATTATTTCAGAATTGGCCAAATACCCTTTCTTGATTAATCAAGAAAAGCTATTAATCAAGAATGGGTATTTAGCCAATTAGCTGTTTTAAAACATCAACTATATTTTAAAAAAAAATGCATTTCCGCGTAGAAAAAAGAGGTTCAATATATTGTAGCAAAGTATTTATTATTTTATTAACAAATTATCCTAGTGGACATGGCATCTGCCCGATAAGCGGAACACTGTGGGTTCGATTCCCATCCCTGAACACTTTTATTTTCCGTTCATCATTACTCTTCACAATTCATCCTTTCATACCCTCATCTCTAAGGTTAGAAACAATCGTTATTTCTTCTTAAAATAAATTTCGATTTTTCGTTCAAAAGAAACACATGCGGGATAATTTTCAAATGTCGTTTAGATTATCAATTTTGATATTTATATTTTGTTACTCTGTAACTTTCCTCATTGCTTATCTTATATTTTATCATTCATAGTTTGTTCTTGTCTTAAATAAATTGCTGTGTCATTCTGAAGTTTGTCTTTCCTAATGCTCCATGTGACTATATATATGTAAATGTTTTAATAAATAATCCTAACACGATACCGCTAATAATGAAGTGGTCATCACAGAATGTCATTTTACTCTCTTCCCTCAACATAATCTCCTCTACTCTACGTATCGCAGATCGCGAAATACGTGGTGTCGCTGGAGACCCGCTGGCGATTCTCCACCAAACTTTGCAGCGCTAACAGAGGCGCCATGCTCTTTGTACATAGTATGATGCATATATATATTATATAATCTAAAAACTCAAATATTTCTATATTAAAAAATATATATATTTTTAATATTTATTCATTGATATTTCTACTTTTGGTTATCATCGTTTTTTAGAATGACTTTCAGTTTTATTGTAAATATGCGTAGTTAACATATCTATCTTTTTGATTACTAACTTTATAAATTCTATATAATGTGAAAATAACTAATGTGTAATATTTACTCAAGTAATTGAAAATAAAAGCTGCTTGATGGTAAATAATTATCTTTTTTTTTTAATCGCGACTGCACCTTCAACCCTTTATCTTATCGATCCTTTGTCTTATCAACTCTTTATCTAACAACAAACAAATTATTCATAACATATATATATATAGATGGAAAATTTGCCGGGAGGAAATTGATCCATAGAAGCATAGGACGCCTCTCCCGTCAAAATAAACGTCAAAACTTGACGCCATCTATTGACCGTCGCCGCAACTAGCGACCTCGGGTCGGTGACAAAGCCACAACACCAGATTTGGCAAACTGAGAAGCGTCCACCTAGAGACCATGGTTTCCGGCCAGCAAAACACCTCTTTGGTAGATTGTGAAGATTTCATTAGATCCCGTGTGGATCTCATGGAATAAAGTCCGCCCTAGACTGACGAGGGCCATCAGCCCGAAGCCATGGTCTCTAGGTAGACGCTTCTCAGTTTGCCAAAGCTGGTGTTGTGGCTTTGTCACCGACCCGAGGCCGCTAGTTGCGGCAACGGTCAATAGATGGCGCCAAGTTTTGACGTTTATTTGACGGGAGAGGCGCCCTATGCTTATATATATAATTATATATTTTTAAATAGTGCAGACTGTGTACTTTGCATGTATTGACAAGATGTCAAAAATTATTTTGTCTACGTATCCTATAACCCAGACCATTCTATTAGATGATCTCAAACCATTCTTTTCATGGTCTACCATCATTCTTTGAGGTGCATCTTTCCAATATAGTCACACACAAAGGATATAATTCTACCATTATAAATAACCCTATCAATAAAAAATAACACACAAACGATAAACAGTAAAACAAAAGAGAGGAAGAATAAGTGACGAGCTTCTTTAGAGAAACAATTGGCAAGCCATAAGCCTTTTCTATAACCTAAGTTGGTTACTTTTGGCGATTTTATATTTAAACAAAACATTGTCACGCTATAAAAATTGTCGCCAAGAAAGGTAGGTATGAACGAATTTTATCAACAACGGTGTCTACCTATAAAATTGTAGATACGCACATTTATATTACAATCAAAATTCAAACTAATCTATGGAAATGCAATATAACCTCTCTGCAAAGGACACTTAGTTGCAAAGAAAAAGTGACCTTTATGTATAGGTGTCCTTTTACCAGAAAGTTTCTGAATAGTAAAAATGGTAATTTTTGAAAAAGAAAGCTGTCCCTTTTAGAAAGGTGTCCTTCTAGCGTGAGTATCCTCTCATGGAGGTTCTACTGTAAATCTAAAATATGAAACTTAAAATTACGTAAATTAACAAATATACAACCTATGCTACAATATAGTTTTATATAATATATTCATAAAAAAATTATGACGAGGAAGCCTCTTTCATCATAATTAATAACGAACACATTTATTCCATCCAATGAAAAATAAAGAGAAACCAAAACCAAACTTACTCTGGCCAATCCCGTGATACTATAGGCCTGGTTGCTGATCAGTCCACTGCGCAGGCGCACATGGTCGGATTGAGGCTGTCACACACAAACGAAAGATAAATACGTTTTCCAGTGCCATCTATTAGCAAGGAATGAAACATTTTTCCTTCACAGGAGAAGGTCAAGTTATGTATTGATTCATATTCAAAAATTGGTGAGCATTGATTCATATGTAGAAAAATGTTAAAATCTCTATTTTTATACTTTCTTAACGGTTTTATTTCCGAAGGCTTCCAGCTACTTCTTTTCTTATTCTTCACAGCTGTTTCCTTACCGAATTTTTCAATTTGTTGTTTTTACTTTGTAAAAGTTGAATATAGTGCCACGTTTTTATTTTTAAAACGCTAATTTTAGTTTTGTAAAACTTTAATTTTAAAGTTTATTATTTTAAAAGTGAAATGTTTGTTAATGAAATAGATATTTTACCTAAACTCATTTTATTGCCGCTTTCTTTTACAAGCCATTTTGTTTATGTGTATTTTTTACATATCGTTTTTATTGAGTTTTTACTAATTTAGTATGTACATCATTGACTTTTAATGAATGGAAAATAAAAATGAAAAATAAACACATGAAAAATTAAAATAACATTTTAAAGGAAATTATGTACAATTAAAAATTGTTTTTGTAACGTCTCATATTCCCCTTCTTGAAGCATTTATTCTCGGTAATAAATGGTCGAAGTTGAGATATGTGAACGCGTCTTGCTTGCTTTTGGTCTTTCAGAGAGATATCGTAGGTTACATCAGATATCTTTTTTTGAATGACAAATGGTCCTTCATATTTTGGTGATGTCTTGATGAGACGAGGGTCGTTGAAGGCAATTTTTCTTATGACTAAGTCTCCTTCTTTAAAGACATACTTGGGGTGATGGCTATCGTGTTTAATCTTCCACTTACTTCTAAATTGTTCTGTCCGCAGGCTAGCTTTCTTCCTGGCTTCTTCAATTGTAATTGGAGTTTGGTCGGCAAATTCGGGTACATTACCGATTCCATACATTAAGAAAAGCGGTGAAAAACCAGTCACGTCATGTGGTGTGGAATTATAATTTTTGACAACTTGCGGTAACAATGAGCTCCATTTACATCTAGGTTTCTCCAGAACAGCTATTCTCAGTTTTGTCATTATCGTATCATTTAATTTCTCACAAATGCCATTGCACTGAGGATGATAAGGCGAAGTATATGTGTGTTTAATGCCTTGTAAAGAAAGAAATTTGTTGAACTCTTTTGATATAAAATTTTTGCCATTATCTGTTAAGATAGTATTGATCGAATTAACAGATTTGATTATTTTATCAAGACATTGAGTGACAGCTTGAGCAGTGTTTGTTATTGTGGGATATGCCCATAGATAACGAGTTGCGTGATCAACAAAAACTTGAATGAATTTATGCTTTGTGTTAGCTGCTGCTGTTCCCAGTACTATAGTGTCACAACCGATCATTTGTAATGGTTGGATATTTGACGTTGGAGTGATCATTTCTCCTAAAGTTGGTTCATGTCTGACCTTCACTAGTTGACAAGATTTACAAGATCGAACATAATTCTTGATATCAGTTGTTATTCCTTTCCACCAATAACATTGAGTTATAAGTTTGCATGTTTTGGTTATTGATGGGTGACTCAATGAATCGTGATATTCTTCCAATATTTTTTTGGTAAGCGAGTTTGGGACAACTGCTTTGAAAACTCCTTTTTGTTTGATCATTACCACAACCGTCGTGAGTGTGGGAATTTTTCAAGAAACTCAAATCTGAATTTTGTTGGTGTTCTTGAAGTTCTTGAGTTGCAATGTTAACAACTGGGAGTCTTGATAAGGCGTCAACATGAGTTTGTTGCTTTCCAGAACGATGAACGATGTTACATGATTTCGAGGATAAACTAAGAATCCATCTAAAATACTTAGGTTTTGGTTTCTTCATGGTGAAAAGCCATTGGAGCGCCGCATGATCAGTGATGATTTCAAATGGTTGGTTTTCTATGTACACATGAAAGTGATCAGTTGCTTGTATTACGGCTAGGCATTCCATCTCATAAGCAGAATAATTCTCTTGGTGTGGTTGCAGTGTTTTGGAGTAATAAGCAATTACATGTTCCTCATTGTCTGGGCCAATTTGTGTTAGGATTGCTCCAATTCCATCTTTGGAGGCATCTGTAAAAAACTTTAGAGGGGTAGTCCGGGTTGTAAATAGCAAGGACAGGTTTTGTAGATAGTGCCATTTTAAGTTTAGCGAACGACTCCTCTACTTCCTCATTCCAGATGAAGGGCTGATTCTTCCGAGTGAGTCGAACCAAGGGGAATGAAATTTTAGAAAAGTCCTTCACAAATTTTCTGTAATAATTTGCCAATCCCATGAACTGACGAACTTTCTTTACAGTATCAGGTCTTGGAAAGTCTTGAATAGATTTTACTTTTCCTGGATCAGGTTTTAATTGATTGTGACTGATGATATGTCCGAGGTATTTTACTTCAGTTCTTCCAAAAATACATTTCGACAATTTTAATTTCATGTTGTACTGTCTTAATTTGTCAAAAACTTTACTAAGAAGCTCTATGTGCTCTTGCCATGTTTTCGTGTACACCAATATGTCATCTTGGAAAGAGCAAGTTCCTTTCCATAATAATTCACCTAGAATATGTTGGATTATCCTTTGAAACGTTGAAGCAGCATTTTTTAAACCAAAGGGCATCACTAAAAACTCATAATGACCATCGTTTGTGACGAATGCAGTTTTTTGAATAGATTGCGGGTCCATTTCGATCTGCCAATAACCCCATGCAACATCAAGGGTAGAGAAGAATCTGGATCCATGCAATCGATCAAACATGTCCTGTATGTGAGGTAGGGGTTGCCTGTCATCCAGTGTGATCTCATTAAGACGTCTGTAATCAATGCACATCCTTTTATTTCCATCCTTCTTGGGAACCATAACAACAGGAAATGCCCAAGGAGAATCTGAAGTTCTTATTAACTTGTGTTCGAGAAGTTCTTTAACTTGTTCAGCTATCTCTTCATACTCTTTTAGAGGACGACGATAGGGTCTAAGAGAAATTGGTTGTTCACTTTTCGTGATGATCTTATGTTGTATAGCTACTTTTCCCAAATCAATAGCATGCTGAGAAAATACATTCCTATTGTGTTCAAGTAATTTTTTTAATTCATGTTCTCTTATCTCTTCTAGATGATTTACAAGAATTGGATTTTGTAATCCATCAAATTTGGTGTAAATTGTTTTGTCTCTGACATCTATTAAAAGATTAAAAAGAGATGCAACATCTAATCCGATCAAGAGTGGATATTTAAAGTTCTTCATTACATGGAGAGTTACAGGTTTAATTAGTTTATCTATTCTTACCTTGGTCTGAAGGCTTCCACATGTCCTGGTAACACCATCCGCTTGGCTGATGTGAATGTCTGAATTTGGTTGAAGTTGAAGACGGGTTCGCTTGAACAATCGCCAATTGATTATTGATACTGTTGCACCAGTATCCACAAATGCTTGCGCAGGAATTCCATTTACTTCAACACTTATGTTGATAAGCTTGAAAGCTCCTTGTGTAGGGGTATTTGTCAAAGTACTTACATTCAACAATTCCGGGGCTCCGCATACTTGTTTCACTGAAGTGTTTTGATTAGGCCTATCCTTTTTATAATTAGGATCATAATCCTCACAATCTGTGACCCAATGTTTAATTTTTATTCCCTTTTTCGAACATATTGGACACCAGAATGGGCAAACATTTTTTCTATTATCATTATTTTTTGTCGCGAGATGTATTTTGTTTTTAGGCTTAAACTGAATTGAAGCCCTATTTTGTTCAATTGAAGCTGCGATATGAAACCATTTTGTGGCGTCAGTTGGCTGTGCAGCCACAATTAAATCTTTCCAATCATTTGGAAGTCCGTCTGTTAATAAATGTATTTTTTCCTCCTTCGTTAGATGGGTTTGATTTAACAGGCGAATTTTATCTTGAAAATAATTTTCTATTGATTCTTCTCGTTTTAATCTTCGATGTGATGCTGAGACAATTGGATTTGCGTTGTATGAACCAAATCTTTGAATCAACTTTTCCTTTACAACTTCCCATCTTTTTATTGCAGGATTTGAAATAATCTCGTCTGCATACCATTCAAGTGCTGAATCTGTCAAGTAGTACATAAGATTTTTGATTTTTTCATCTTCTTTTAAAGAATTATTTTCAAAATCATATAATTTGATCCATGACTCAGGCCTAATTGCCGACTTCGAGCCGTTGAATTTTTGCAACCGGTTGTTTGGATTTTCCGCCATTTTTTTTCCGTATCCTTTTCGACTGCGCCAAATGCCACGTTTTTATTTTAAAACGCTAATTTTAGTTTTGTAAAACTTTAATTTTAAAGTTTATTATTTTAAAAGTGAAATGTTTGTTAATGAAATAGATATTTTACCTAAACTCATTTTATTGCCGCTTTCTTTACAAGCCATTTGTTTATGTGTATTTTTACATATCGTTTTTATTGAGTTTTTACTAATTTAGTATGTACATCATTGACTTTTAATGAATGGAAAATAAAAATGAAAATAAACACATGAAAAATTAAAATAACATTTTAAAGGAAATTATGTACAATTAAAAATTGTTTTTGTAACGTCTCAATAGAGAATCAAACAAGTTTAACAACAACCCCTAATACAATATTAAACCAGCACGGTAAATTAAACTAGCGAAACCACAAGTAGGGTTCACCATTGATAAGCCAGGTCCTCCTAATACTTTTTAACCATGTAAAGGCAGTATGAAGTAGGTTTTATTTGAAAAAGATTTTAAAAATTTTAATAGCTTCCCCCATTTATCTATTAAAATAACTATTAAAGTGAAGATAGAGGCTGCCTGGCCGGCATTCATATTTCTTCAAATAAAAGACACTTCGGCCAGTAAATCTTTTTATTGTTGTCCTCATAAAAAGATTTACTGGCCGAAGTGTCTTTTATTTGAAAAAACTATTCAAGTGTTAACCATTAGAAAAACGGCTGAGTTTTAAACTAGGAAGTAGCTAAGAAGGAAAAAACTAATTTGAGAGAAAGAGAGAGAGATTGAAACTTCTTTATTACATCGTTCATATAAGATTATATAAGGTTAAATATAAATAAGATTAAATATAAGGATAAATATATAGGCAAATAAAGAGAGATAATAAAATTGTCACCATGCATAACTGTGCTGTATAGAGTCTAACTAGATAGTGGAGATTTAGTCTTGAGAAATTCCATCATTAAAAAAGACAAAAAAATACATCTTACCGGTCAAAATACATTCCGAGACTATACGTTATCATTTGACCATCTCTGAAATTTAGTAAACTCAAGTGGTAACAAAGCCACAACATCAAATTTAACAAATTCGGAACGTCAATCTGGGAACTATTGTTTCGAGCTTATAGCCCTTTTCAGTACAGGACAGCTTTAATATCATGAGGACAACAAAGGAACAAATGAAATCTTTACAATCTTCCAAAAAGGTGTTTAGCAGGTAAAATGACTAAACCCTATCTATGGCGCAAAATATAGATGGAAATTATGCCGGGAAGATATTGATCTATAAAAATAAAGGCCACCTCTCCCGTCAAAATAGATACCATCTATTGACCGTCTCAGCAAACTAGCGGTCTCGGGTCGGTGACAAAGTCACTACAGCCCAGGGGGTCGGAGGAAGGATGGTCTAAACCATTGGTTTTCGACCGCTACGACCCAGGATCGAATCCCACATTGGGCACTTTTTTTCTAATTAAAAAAAATGCTCCAATGGCTCCCGATTTTTGCAAAAGCCCAACCACACCAGCGAGTGTAAGTAACCAAACGGGGCTCAGGCACAATTGTAAGTGCAAAGTCGAACTGTTTTTCACATGTGTAGACATGTGGTGCACTTACAGTAAAAGCAGTCGCCTACTACTACCCACCATGGTTATCATGCCCTGTACCACGTGTAATGGGGATAAGCAAAAAAAAAAAAAAAAAAACAGAGCCACAACATCAACTTTGACAAATTCGGAACAACCATGGTTTCGGGCTAATGGCCTTTGTCAATACAGAACAGCTTTGATATAACGAGAATCATGAGAAAAATATGAACTTTTCCATATTGACTAAAGAGCTTTTCAGTCCGTAAAGTGGCTGTATCACTTCCATAGTCAAAATAGAGAAAGCCATTTTGACGGGTGGAAAGCAATTTTCAAAATTTTGACAGTAGAGCTGTCATGTTTTTTAATGACATTCAAGTAAGTCAATTATAAATATTCAAAGTTGTTTATATAATTAACTTCCAAAGAGTGGATTTTTTAATTATAGAGATTCAATAAAATCTAATTAGGAAATAAAATTAACATCCTCTGAGGATGTCCATAGAGTTGTTTGACATTATGTGGGTGTTTATTTAGTCCACATTTGCCGTCCTACTTCCATTAAACTTCGCTACATTCTTTTCTGACCCAGCATGTCTCCAGTTGTGAGAAATCTTTCAGGACTTTTATCTTTATGTAACTCTTCTTCTTTCTTATCTCCACTCAATCATATTAAGGTATCAAGCTTGTAAAGTGCTTGTAAGCTTGTCATTATTTAACACTTGATGTAACTGTAATTGCTAAATATGTATTTGTATTTATTTCATTGGTTGTTCCTAGGTAGGGTGTGGAATCAAGGATGATTTTAATGTCCTTTCCTTTCTTTTCTTCTTTAAACTTCTACTCAAACCTTGTAATTCACCATTTGTTTATGTTGTGTATTTGCATATTTCCTCTTTGTGTACAATTTACATAGTTTTAATTTAACGTATTTGTGCTATAGATAGGACATAAGAATAAAGTAAGGCAGTCCAGCCTTAGGAATAGTCTTGTTGCCTTAAACTTCTTTCGTGGCCCGGATCCACACGACAGTTGATGTAAAATAGTTCTCTGAATTTAGTGTTTTTGCTTGACGCAAGCATTCCTTGTGGGGATATCGCGTCTGATTTGATAATAAATATTAATTCGTTATATATTACATTGAAATTTGACCAACATTTTCATTCATATTTATAACAAAACGAGATAATAATAATGAGAAAACATCTTTTGATCTTAAAAGTTAACAATGAATTGCATCTAATTGTTAGAAAATTTATTACGATTCAATTTGTATTCCTAACAAATATTAAGCCATTTTAGAGAGATTTAACTTTTAAAATATGATTTGTGAATGTTATCTATCATTTGGGGAAAAATATAGCTATATCAACCAATAATTTATTTAATTCCCGATGTTTCAGTGACTCCCTGTAACTTTCCTCATAGGAATGATTAGTTGATGTAGCTATATATGTTTTTCAAACTAACTTACAACCAACAAATGATCTTCGAAATTATCCATTATTATTATTATACGAAATAACGACTAAAATTGCGCCAAGATAATAACGGACCTGCCAATGATAAACGATATCAATATCAGAGCTAACAAACCTGATATAATAGTATACGACAAAATAAAAAAGACATAACAATCATAGAGATAGGCGTTACCTCCCAAGACAATATCCAAACTACGGAGCTAACAAAGAAGAGAAAATACCAGCTACTGGCGAGGGAAATGGCCCAAACTGAAAAATGCCCGTAAAAGTAGTGCCGATAGTCCTTAACATGGGATAAATAGTAACCAAATATAACAAACAATATAGGAAGGAAATAAACATAGGAAAAAGGGACTTCGCATATATTCAATCCTTGGTCCTAAAAAAGACGATGGAAATTATCTCAACAGAAAAGAAGAATGAACCTCACGATAAGTTACAGAGAAATAAAGAAATGGAAGCCATGGATAGATTGTTGGAACGAATGTAGGGAGCTGACGTGTGAAGACGAGGAACACCGGACATGGACCACACCACGACCATAGAAGAGATCCAGGAGAACGACCTAAAGCAGATGACTGGAGACCTGACAGACAAGAATAGATCAAGGCTAGGGGACCATTTTATCGAGGAACCACCAGTCATAGAAAGACTGCTGGAGAGCTGCAGGACATCAGGGGACCATATCTGTGAGGGCCACAGCACTGACCAGAAATCAAGATAACAAATGTAAATATCTTTGTTTACTTTACAGTTATTATTTATTAAAGTTGTAAATAATATATTTGTGAATAGACTGACCATTCAACACACTTTTTAGAGGAAAAACTTTTAACCTTTTTGAAAAATAAAGTTATTATTATATATTTTACTCTTTTTCTATCTCACCTAATGTTATAGATGTTTACCATGATATATCACCATTTTAGTTATTACTAGTTTGTAATATTTTCATATTAATTTGTAAACACAACATCTTAAACAGATTCGTTTTATAGAATAAAAGATTGAATAGTTACCATATTTTACTCTAAACCAGTTATAAACAAATTTTTCCAATTTGACCATCAAAGAAAAAGAATAAAAATAACGAAGCTCTTTCACTTTCCGGTTGAATGATTCACAAATTTACGTTTAACAATGATTTTTTTTTGTAAAAACGAAAATTGTAATTTTTATAGGAAAAAGTCTGAAAGGAAGGCGTGTGGAAATAATGAAAAAAAAAAAGCAGACAATTGGAAGAAGCTATATTGTTAGGTACCGTATTGTTAAGTTCCGGGTAGGGCCATTTTTTTAAAACTTCTAATCAACAACTAATTCAATTTTAGTCTAGTTTTTTACGTGCAAGTTGTTCAGACATTCAAGGAAAAATTCCAGAGTTTATTTCATATAGAGTAATTAAATTTTTCTTTCTATTCACAACTTTTTGTTCAGATTGACATTGGGGAATTCGTTTTGGAGAATCTTTTTGTGTAAAATGGCATTTTCAATATGTATAATGAAAGATGAATATTTGTAAAGTTCTTTTTCTATAACATAAATTGTTTTTAGAAAACTTGATGGTATTTCTATATGTATTTTTCTTAAGATTGCATTTCAGGTTTTATGAATTTGTCTTCTACTTCTTTAATGGAAAAATGTGTGATCTAAAAATGTGTGTAGATATTAAAAAGAAATATGCAAATGATTTAAAATATGGAACGCAGCACTAATGATGGTATTCCAGAAGAAACCATCAAAAAAAGAACAAGACGAATAAACCTGGTTTATCTTGGACATGGTCTCTTATTGGATGTTTATCTTTTTTTCAAATTTAATAATCAACCAGGCGCGATATTGAAATATTTTCGCATATTACATAGGAAACAAACAAAACAACAAACAAATTAGAACTTATAATTAAATATTTACAAATTTAAATGTATTAATCGACAGAGTTCATAAAATTTATATAGACAAAGTGACTGATGTAAGAGAGTTAAATCATTTAGATCAGGGAACAATCGATGTCTCACTTCTGTAAAGTTCAGACAGTCATAGATAAGGTGAAGAGCAGTTTGTTCCGTTTCTACGCAGGAACAATTTGATGTTTCTGATAGACCTCTTTTATATAAGTTTTCTGGAATTTTCCGTGTGATGTTACAAATTGAGTGACTATAAAGTTTGGACGGAACTGTGTAGGAATGACGTTTGGAAAAATAGTGCGATGAGGCTTATCCTTGATTTTACAATGTGGTTGTAAACAAGAGTGGTTGCTCACTAGAAGAGTCATTCGCTGGAGAGAATTACTATACTGCCAATTACAAAAGAGATATTCTGATACTATATGGTCTCAAGGTCGATAAACACTAAAAATTGTTATCGAAACAAAAGTAATCACAATTAACGGTTAAAAACAAATTGACAAATAACGATATTGTAAGTATTGAGAAATTTTATCGCTATAAAGAGGTTTTCTTTGTTGATAGTTTCGTTCAAGATAAGGAATTCTAAAGAATAAAGATTATTATAATTTCACATAATAGTAATATCATTTTATTCGCGATCGAACGTTGTAGCCCACTGTACGTATTACATCCCAAACATGATGCGACGCCACCCATCTCTGTCTTGAGCTCAATGTACCATCTCGGCGACCGTTAAGCCAGTGAGTTCACATAATAATAACACTTATTCTCGCACATTTATACACAAAGATACTTTAATAATGTAAAGGATTCTTTTTAATAGCAATTGACAATGAGAGCTATATATTTAGAGTACTTCCACAATTAATTTTACACAACCTGTAGTTTTACATAAAACCACCCATGAGCCACCCATCTTATGTGCAACTACCTTAAATTTTCTGCGAATGATATTAGAAATAACTTAATGAAACTGTTGACTTCTACTGAACAACTGGGCGCATGAACAGATCTATTAACCCCTGAGATTTTATATTCCGACTTTAGACAAACCTCTATCCTTGATCCATTCATGTATAAAACTTTAAAGATGCCTTATAATTATGTATAATACATTGTTGTATATTTCTTTTTCACTTGTACTAATATAAATTTCTTTCAATATCACTAATTATTGTTTCTTTAAGAAAGAAAATTGCTTTTTCGATTGCTTGTATATAAGTTTATGCTAAGCTCTTTCTTTCTTCTTTGCTTTTATTTGATACATTGTAAATAACATTGCTGATTATTGTTACTATTACTGTTATTTCTGTATATACCCTCTTCTACTCGGAGAATCTGTATAAGACCAGGAGGTCTTAATAAATATTTTTGTTGTTGTTATATGCGACTACCTTTGTGAAATCGAAACTGACTCAGATAAACTAAATCTCCAATAAGCGAATATCTCCAATAGAAACCAGAATTAGTTGACCATTGTTTGAACGATATCTTATAGATGGTTCTACTGGGTCAATTATTTTACTTATCTCAAGTACGCGCAGTACATGCCATGATAATTATAGTGGGCTGAGAGCAAATGATTTTGCTGTAAGTGCAGCACATGTCTGTAGAAATAGAACTTCGATTTTTGCACTTACAAGTTTTCCAGAACCCGTTTTGTTAATTGAACTTACTGGTGGGGTTGAACTTTTGCAAGAATCGGAGGACTATTGGAGCAATTTTCTCTTCATTAAAAAGTAATTATTGCTGGATTCAACCTTGGGTTATGGCTTTCTAAATGCGATAGTTATACCACTTATCAACCAACCAACCCCCTTCTACTGACCCTAATATAATTGAATTGACATTGTTAAATTTATACACTCAAGGACAAAACTTAAGGAAGTTGTGCCTTTTAACATGTATATCGGGATTCAGACAATAACTCTGAAAGGTATTTGATACACAGTGATCTTTTATTGAAAACACGAGATAACGAAGACTGAACAAAATTGCCTGTCTCTTAAAAAAAAAATAACAGACGACCGGCGATATCAAAGACTTTCCACTTAGGTTTTGTGTATTCGTTCATATATGATATTATACAAGGGATTATTATTATTGGGATTGAAGTTATAGGATGAATATATCGCCGACAGAAATAACAACAAAAATCTTTATTAAGACCTTAAGTCCTATACAGATCCTCCGAGTAGAAGAGGGTATATACAGAAATAACAGTAATAGTAACAATAATCAGCAATGTTATTTACAATGTATCAAATATGGGGAAAGAAGAAAGAAAAGACTTGGCATAACTTATATACAAGAGCAATATAGAACAACCAATTTCTTTTCTTAAAAAGATCGAAATACATTATTGTTACATTTGAATGTAGTGTTCAATAAAAACAGTTTTATTTGAGTAGACTCCAAGGCTCCAAGGTAGGACGAATGCATCGATTTCGGAAGATCACCGACTTCTGCGACGCGTACAATGGAATTGTTTGAGATTCTTCGGTCACATCGCGCAAAGCAGGGGAATGGAGTACACCATACTGACCGGAAAAACGTATGGGCGACGCATACCTGGACGCCCGCCGACACGCTTCGTGGACCAATTAAAGGAATTCACTGGTTTAACGGTCGCCGAGATGGTACATCGAGCTCAAGACAAAGATGGCTGGCGTCGGATTGTGTTTAGGATGTAATATGTACAGTGGGCAACAACGTTCGATCGCGAATAAAATGATTTAATTAAATATTTCAAAGTAGACCTACGGCGGCCAGCAGAGAAGCAGCCAATAAGGTAGATCGAGGAACAGCACTGTTGACCATCTGGAATACTACAGCAGGGTCGTGGTCAGCCAGCTCGAAGTTCTGGGCGATGCCACCCGTTAAGTCCTGCAGAGCTTGGCCTGTGTGGCCTCCGCTTAGATTCTCGTATCCTCCGTAGAACCTGTACACATCAACTTATTACACAACTGTTTTAATTACAAGTTAAAATAGACACACATATACAGATTTATTAAGATCACCGGTCTTATACAGATTCACCACAGAAAGGAAGCATAAATGGAGCTCCTATACTCCAGGCAGCCCAGAACCCAACAACAGCCTCCAGGTCCGACGTATGTCCAGTGGCCACAGATTCCACCGTGAATACGTCAAGGTTAGTGTATCATTGAATTCTTATATAGATTCACCGAAAGAAGGAAGCTTAAATAGAAATCCTATACTCCAGGCAGCACAGAACCCAACAACAACCTCCAGGTCCGACGTATGTCCAGTGGCCACAGAATCCACCGTGCATATGTTAGTGTATCACTGAAATCTTATACAGATTAACCACAAGAAGGAAGCATAGTTGGAAATCCTATACTCTAGGCAGTACAGAACCCAACAACAGCTTCCAGGTCCGACGTATGTCCAGTGGCCACAGATTCCACCGTGAATACGTCAAGGTTAGTGTATCACTGAAATCTTATATAGATTCACCGCAGGGAGCAAGCATAAATAGAACTCCTATACTCCAGGAAGCACAGAACCCAACAACAACCTCCAGGTCCGACGTATGTCCAGTGGCCACAGATTCCACCGTGAATACGTCAAGGTTAGTGTATCACTGAAATCTTATATAGATTCACCGAAGGAAGGAAGCTTAAATAGAAATCCTATACTCTAGGCAGCACAGAACCCAACAACAACCTCCAGGTCCGACGTATGTCCAGTGGCCACAGAATCCACCGTGCATAGGTTAGTGTATCACTGAAATCTTATACAGATTAACCACAAGAAGGAAGCATAGTTGGAACTCCTATACTCCAGGCAGTACAGAACCCAACAACAGTCTACAGGTCCGATGCATGTCCAGTGGCCACAGATTCCACCATGCATAGGTTAGAGTATCACTGAAAAGACGAGTGTTGAATCAGCCACGTTCTAGTCTTCACTTTCCTCATCCAAATGGACCACAACATTCGGTGATTCTATTAATCTCCTCCGAACGGTGACTGCGGCCTTGTATAGAATTTATATAAATATAAACTAAAATAATAATTATTAGTATTTATATATTTTTTTGAAGATTATTTGTTGTTTGGAAGTTTATTTGAAAAATATATAGCTATATCAACAATTTTTTACTTAGTTCCCGACGTTTCAGTGACTCGCTGTCACTCTCCTCCATTATTCCACTGAGGAGAATAACAGCGAGTCACTGAAACGTCGGGAAATAAATAAAACAATTGTTGATGTAGCTGTGTTTTTTTCCAAATTAGTATGTATTTACATACATATTGTTGCATTGTCCTGGGAGGTTGACTTCATGTCAATATTCGATTGGTCCATATCAATATTATAAGTGAAACCAGAACGAGTAATCATAAAACAATTTTATTTTAACAATGAAAGTATTTCAAAATTCGAAACTATTTTAAACGCGTAAGATTCTTTTTGAAATTATACAATTTCTACTGCCCTTACTGCAATGGAAAAATTAATGGGAGGGCCTGGGTCATCATTATTGGTGAACCCTCCCAGCGGTTTCGCCAGTTTAATCTACCATACCGCCCTCCCATTAATTTTTCCATTGCAGTAAGGGCAGTAGAAATTGTTTAATTTAAAAAAAAAAAACCTTACGAGTTTAAAATAGTTTCGAATTTTGATAACAGATGGCGCGCTAGTGCATCATAATATAATTTTTTCATCGCAGTAAGGACAGTAGAAATTGTTTTATTTTAAAAAGAATAATACGCCACTAAAATAGTTTTATAATTTGATAACAGATGGCGCTCTAGTACATCATAACATTATTGTTCTAATAAAAGACACAATTTGATATTTGCGGAAGAGCGATTGCTCGAAGCATATTATATATTTATAATTATATTTAATTCTGCTGTCCTAAAAGCTTATGTCCATAGTTCTTCTAAAATACCCATTCCAAGATTCTTACAACGGTCACCTATAAAAGGAAGTTCCAAAAATGCAATATAACAGCGGTATGGTAGATTAAACTGGCGAAACCGCTGGGAGGGTTCACCACTGATGAGCCAGGCCCTCCCTTTAATTTTTTCATCGCAGTAAGGACAGTAGAAATTGTTTTATTTTAAAAAGAATAATACGCCACTAAAATAGTTTTATAATTTGATAACAGATGGCGCTCTAGTACATCATAAATGAAAGTATTTACAAATTTCGACAGATACTAAAAAAAAAACGAGAGATATTAGTTTCTTAGAAAACTGCTCTTGAGAAATTCTCTTCCACAATTAAATCCCAAACAAACCTGTCAGGCAACATTACAATCAACACAACGTCCTCCATAGATGAATCTTTTAATAAATTTAGTTAAAATTTTTAAAAACCTTCTTTTAACGTATCCCTATATATAACTGCAATGATCATTAACGATGACGTAGATAATCAATAGTTTCTTTATTCAAAACTAAATTATATACAATAAAAATACGCAACCCGGAAAGAGAGATGACCAGTAAAAAAATACATCAACATAAAGATCCATGGCAAAAAATCATAAGATTATAGGGGCCATATTATTGTGCAAATGAACTTGATCCTGATACGAAATCTTGATAAGATGGGGGCCACAGCGACTACAAGTATTTAAAGGCTCCAGATAGATGGTGGCATTGTCATGGAACGACCATTCAGACAAATGTGTTGCTTTGATTAGGATAATATCACCCATAGGGATGTACATCCATAGAAGCTGAAGATTATCATGACTATGGTTGATAGGAATCATTTATTCCATGTTGGACTGATAGCAATCAAGACTTCCTCGATAGAATTCCATTCTGATGCTACTTCGATGCTATATTTGGTCTCATGTTTCTATAAGCTATATATATCGAAAACTTAAAATAGGTAGTTTTTTGGGGTTTCTTGTCCCTTCATGGAAAAGGGTGGTGCCATTGGAAGATTTTTTTCCGAGAAGATATTGATCTATAAAATAAAAGTCGCCTTTTCCGTCAAACTAGATGTTAAAACTAAACGCCATCTATCAATCGCTAAACAACTCTTTGTCAAATTCTGGAAATATCATTTGAGGCCTTGTTGGATCTCATGAAATAAAGTCCGTCCTAGGCTGACGAGGGCCATTAGTCCAAAACTATGGTCTCAAGGTGGACGTTTCTTAGTTTACCAAAGTTGATGTTGTGGCTTTGTCACCGACCTGAGGCGTCTATTTTGACATGTGTGCAAAGACGACTTTAATTTTTATTTATAAAATTTGTGCAATGTTAAAGAGGAAATAATATATATTTGAACTATTTTATAACTCAGAGCTGCGTTAAAGATTTAGATAAAGGATCTTGACCAAAATATAATGTTTTGGAAACATAATGAGAGAAAATTTATTTTTTTATTTGACATATCGGACACGATGTCCCAGCTTGGGATACTTGCGCCTAAATACATTTAGCAGATTATATACAATTCATTTTTATATATAATTCAATAAACAAGACTGAAAACAAAACTGAAAGGTTGGTTTTCTCAAACAGAAAATAAAATCTAAAATGAATATACAAAAATTATTTAATTTTACATAGGTGTCTTTGTTATATACAAATTCGCAAATTTCTTCGATGGGATAAAAATGATTACGTCTGTAGCTGTGAAAGAATGAACATTCTATCGATAAATGTATTGAGTTTTGGTTTTCTTTTCCACAGAAGCAGCTAGGATTATCTGTTTAACCCCTTAACTGGACGGGCGAATTTTTCTTACGTAACGGGACGGGTTGGGTAGATTCAACCCACTTATGTAACTTTATGAAATAAGCGCTAAATAATGTTTGAAATCAATATTAAAAATATATTTAATTGATCCAAATGTTAATATACAGATTTTGACTTATAAAAATTTTAAATTTTACAAATTTACTAAAAACAAATATTTTAAGAAATGTTTTTTTTTTGTAAACGCTTAGTTGACATACCGAGCAAAGGGTTTTTATTTTTTACCGCAATTTTGACGGACATTTGTAGCATATTTTTGGAGTATCAGAATCTTGTGACATTGTAGATTCCCTTGATGTACTTGAACCAATTGTCTGCTGTAATATTTCTATTACTCTTCCAAAGTGGTCGACTAATCTCTAAAACTTATATTTTGGGTTGGCAGGGATACTTCTCTCTGTTGACTTGATTGATAATTCTACTTATTCAAAGAAAGAAGTGTTATTTTATAAAAGGAAGCTAAAAAATAGGGGAAGATAGCGACTCAAGTATAAGCCACGAGCTAACACTGACACGAAAAATTCTGGGGCTAGGCGGAATCCGCCCCCCACATGCAAATTTAACCCCCCTTCCAAAGCTGATATTTATAAATGATGGAGGTAAAATGTTTGTATCGCTGTAAAATCAGAATACATAAAAGCTGGTAGCTCTCAGCAAACTAAAATATATATTTTTCCTATATTAAGTTTATGCATGTGCGGAATCAACCCAACCCGTCCAGTTAAGGGTTTAAAACGATATTGACATTGGGAAAACTCAAAGGAAGAGAGGAAAACTTCCAATGAGATGGTTGGAAGGGGTCAAGAAACTTATAATGCAATTTATCCATAAATTCAGAAAGTCTTCATTCCGAGATTCAATTGTAAATGTTAAAAGAATCAGCAACCAGAATGTCTTCATTTGTGACATGAAAGAGATTTACATGTGAAATAGAAGAATTCGATAAAGAAACAGAGAAGACTTATCTGAACATATCTGCAAGAGAAACCAATTTGTACCGTCTACTTGATAGATGATGCACAGAATACTTATTAAATTAGAATGGTACTGGGTTATTATCCAGAGCAGAGAGATAAATGTTTCCAAATTGGTGCCAAAGGCATCGGTCATCTATAGTGTAGGCCTCATTTGGCCTCGGGGAAACTTTAATGTCCCAGCTTGATTGTCGCCTGGATAGCCCCTTTATAACAGAGCTCTCAACCGACTGCTCATATTCTTTTATCCATCAGTGAAATATTTAAAATTTTCGCGTCATAATTTTATATAAAATTGTTATCTTTTATCAGAAATGTTTTTGATCTCCTGAAACATTTTTAAAATTGAATTTTTTAAAAATATATATTATTGTGAATTGTTAATACACATTTCTCTAAATCTTCGGTGTCGTTTTAAATAATACTATAGAGAGCTTCTATATATTGTTACATCAAATTTAATGCGCCTTACATTTATTCAAAATATTCTATGATATTTAATATTTATTTAAAACAGAGTATTTAGATTATCATCATTCCTTTTTATAGTTTCACTCCTTTTGTAATATTTATTTTACATATATCTTTATTGCTTATTGGAGCGGGAGAGGACCTAGACGAAGACTGCGGATCGCAACCTACGAGGATGACAAGAATAAATAAACACAATAACTTTAAAAGGTAATTTATTTTTATTTAATTTTATATATTTACTTTTATTTATTTGCTTTGAATATGGAAACTCGCTCGGGAAACGTGTATAACACCAAGAAGGAAGAAACCAAGGTCGACGACCCTGCAAAGCTGCAACTTGGTGCAACAATTGGTAGAGATGCTGGTTTCGAACCAGTTGCTTTGAACCCCAATATAGAAATTCCGAAATATGGTGGGACAGAAGACCCTCGCCCAAGGATAGAATCCCTCGAATAGATTGGTTTTCTCTCATTGGGCAGACTACATAATTGCCCGTTATGCCGCCATGAACATGACGGGAAGCGCTAAAACCTGGTTGAATTTACACAAAGCTAGTTTCACGAGCTGGGAAAATATTAAAATCCGCCTAATTCAGGATTTTTCCCTGGACGCGAATAAAGAAGAACTTAGAATGAAGCTCAACAGAATGCAACACTGGAATGAACCAGCAATCAGGTTCGCGGAAGACATTCTAGTGTTGTGCAACAAGGTTGACCCCGCAAGGGAAGAAGAAACAAAAATTTAACATGTTATTGGGGGACTGAAAAAATAGTACTCATTCGCGCTCTACCTGAACCCTCCTAAAACGACCGATGAATTTCTTGTCGTGTGCAAGAAAATGGATTATTTTGAAAATAAGTATCGGGAACGTGTGGAGAAATCCAGAAACCTATATAACGGTCCACGCTATTCTAGACCCCAACAACAATCGAGGAACGTGCCGCCGACTGCCGCACGAAACTACCAGACCACTTCCAGGCCCCAAGCCCCTGTTTCCAATAATTACAAGAACGACTCCCCTCCTACTCCCAGACAGTACCGTAACAACTTTCCCCAGCCCTCTACCCCTAGAGGTCCTTATAATCCTAACTTTGTGCCGAAACCAAACCTTCAGAGAAACACCTACAATAAAAGCCAAGAAGTGAGCAAAAATAGGACGGAAGATCAATCTGCTTTAAGTGTAAATCAGGACCTCGGCTTTATGCTGATGTATGTCATAGCACACAGACAAATATTCCTACCTGGAATAGATATTCCGTGTTGGAAGATTTAAACTAAGCGTCGCGCCTGAATCTGTCAAAGCAAGTCGACCATAAACGGAATCAAGAAGTTGGACCCTAAATGCAAATTAAAAATTAATGTGGACAAGATAGGGACTTTTGAAGCTTTGGTTGATACAGGCGCTGACCTCTCAGTGGTCAACCTCAGAACGGCCCTCGATACAGGCCATGGTATAAGTAAACTCGCAAAAATTTGTGCAGGACCCGATGGAAAAAAATTGGACATGGAAGGAAGTATATTTTTAAATATAAAAATTGATGACGAAACATTATCACACAACTTTGTGATATTGAAAACGCATTTACGGACATTAATTCTTGGAAGAGATTTCCTTAAGAAAATAAACGCGAAAATAGATTGTAAGCAAGAAACTATAAAATACGATTTGACAAATAATCATGACGAAAGCAATTTTGAAATGTTGAAAATAAAGAGTGCCAAGGATTCCATTGTACCGGAAGGTTCCATTAAATTGATCAAGGCATTGGTAGAAACAGAGGATGGGGAATATATTATCGAGGAGAGCAGCAAAATGTTTCAAACAAATGGACTTCGTCTAGCAAGAAGCTTGATCAATGTTATAAATAGGGATACACATATCTGGATAACTAATCCGTATCCTCGACTGTTAAAAATAATGAAAAAACAAATATTGGCTTTTGGAAGTAGTCCAGCGAAAATAAATGTGAATCGAGAAAGAGAGGTAGAAGAGAACGAAGAACCTAGATTCCAAATAAACGAAAATCTTTCACCAAAGGAACAGAAGGAGTTAAAACAAGTTTTAGAAAGGTATGGAGATCTGTTTTCGTCGCGATTAGGGAGAACCAATTTGGCAAAACATCGGATAGACACAGAAGACGCGAAGCCAATTAAACACAAGCCTTACAGGGTAAGTGTTAAAGAACGAGATATTATAAAAGAGCAAATTGACGAGATGCTTACAGAAGGCATAATTAGGCCATCTTCTAGTCCCTGGTCTTTTCTAGTAATATTGGTCAAGAAGCGAGATGGTAAATACAGATTTTGTGTGGACTACAGAAAACTGAATAATGTGACAGTAAAATATGTCTATCCGATCCCTAGAATAGACGAAGTTATGGATACTCTCCAAGGATCTACATACTTCTCAGCAATAGACCTCAGATATGGATATTGGCAAGTTGAAGTCGAAGAAAGAGACAAAGAGAAAACAGCCTTCACTACAGCGCATGAATTATATGAATTCAACGTGATGCCTTTTGGACTTTGTAACGCGCCTGCTACCTTTGAGAGAAATATGGAGAATATGCTTGGAAATCTGAGATGGCAAATTTGTTTGTGTTATCTGGATGATGTTATCATATATAGCCCGGATTTTTCAACGCACCTCAAAAGACTTGAAGCTGTTTTAAAATGTTTTCGTGAATCTAATTTAAGGTTAAACGACAAAAAATGCCGATTTGCTTTTGAAGAATTGGAGATTCTCGGCTATATAACGAGCAAACATGGTATAAAACCCGCGGAACATAACATCAAAGCTGTCATAAATTTTCCTCGGCCCACAAAGGTCAAAGAAGTACAATCCTTTTTGGGAATGTGTTCATATTTTTTTATAGAAAATTTATCAAAGATTTCTCAAAAATCGCTGACATTTTTACCAACCTTATAAAAAAGTGTATCATTTACCTGGACAGAAAGACAAGAGAAGCGTTTCAAACCCTAAAACAGCACTATCAAGTCCACCAATTTTAGGTCACTTCAATCCAAATGCGCCTACTTATGTTCATACTGATGCGTCCAACATCGGCATAGGTGCAACACTTGTCCAAGACATCGGTGGTGAAGAGAAGGTGATCTCATATTTAAGTCGTACCCTAAATAAAGCGGAGCAAAATTATTCAACAACTGAAAAAGAATGTCTGGCCGTTGTCTGGTCAATGTCAAAATTACGGCCCTACCTTTATGGAAGACATTTTAAAATAGTGACAGACCATCACGCCTTATGCTGGCTCAAAAACTTGAAGGATCCAACAGGTCGATTGGCAAGATGGGCATTAAAAATTCAAGAATATGACTTCGAGATAATACATAAATCAGGAAAGAAGCATCTGGACGCCGATGGCTTATCTAGGGGACCCTTACCAGAAACTGATTGGGATGAGGATTTTGAAAGGCTATTTTTAAATCAAATAACAGACGAAGAGGATAAGTTTATCGAAAGTGTTAAGAAAAACCTTAATGGACGCAGGCGATCAATTGCGCAAAACTTTAAAGAAGAAGATGGATGCCTTTTTAAGAAAAAGCCGAACCCTGAAGGCAGGGCGTGGTTGCTTGTGGTTCCAGAGAAGAAAAAGAGAGAAATTATGAAATGATATCCCAAGCATATGTCGAATGGCCATCTGGGTGTCGCCAGAACCATGTACCGAATAAAGAGTAAATACTTTTGGCCATCCATGCTAAAGGATGTCTCAGAATTCGTTAAGACGTGTCACCTTTGCCAAAGTAGAAAAGGCTCAAACCAATTACCTTCTGGACTACTACAGCCCATTCCCCCAGCCAACTTTCCTTTCGAAAGAATTGGAATTGACTTTGTTGGTCCATCATTGCCATCTACGAAAAACAGGAAAAAATGGATAATCGTGTTGACGGACTACTACACTAGATATGCAGAAACAAAAGCAGCCTCGGAAGCAACAGTGAAAGAAGTTTCAAAATTTCTAGTAGAGGATATTTTTCTCCGGCACGGAGCCCCACAATATCTTATTAGTGACAGGGGCTCTCAATTTACCAGTAATTTAATGAAAGAGGTGATGAAAATGTGCAAAATTAAACATTGCTTCACAACGAGCTATCATCCCCAGACTAATGGATTGACAGAGCGGTTACATAGAACATTGATCAATATGCTCAGTATGTATGTGAACACTGATCAGAAGAATTGGGACGAAATACTCCCGTTCATCACTCACGCTTACAATACTACAATTCAGGAAACCACAGGATATTCTCCCTTTTTCCTGATGTTTGGAAGAGAACCCACGTCTCTTTTGGACGACAGGAATATCTCGGTGGACATTGACAAGGATGATTATGATGAATACATGAAACATCACTTAGACAAAATAGACAGAACAAGAAAATTAGTTATTAACAACACAATAAAGACTCAAGAAAGAATGAAAAAGAACTATGACAAGAAACACATGGAAAGAAGCTACGAACCAGGAGAATTAGTAGCAGTTTGGACACCAATTAGGAAAATAAGAAAGTGTGAGAAACTTCTGAGAAAATATATTGGTCTATATAGAATATTAAAAAAGATGTCTAGCGTCAATTATCTAATAGAACCGAAATATAATCCGGGCCAAGACCCTCTGATAGTTCATGTTTCAAGAATCAAGCCTTATTATGAGAGAATGAATGAGGTCATTCACGAGGACGTGACAACCTCTGGAGAGGGGGAAGTGTTACATCAATTTTAATGCGCCTTACATTTATTCAAAATATTCTATGATATTTAATATTTATTTAAAACAGAATATTTAGAGATTATCATCATTCCTTTTTATAGTTTCACTCCATTTGTAATATTTATTGTACATATATCTTTATTGCTTATTGGAGCGGGAGAGCACCTAGACGAAGACTGCGGATCGCAACCTACGAGGACGACAAGAATAAATAAACACAATAACTTTAAAAGGTAATTTATTTTTATTTAATTTTATTTATTTACTTTTATTTATTTGCTTTGAATATGGAAACCCGCTCGGGAAACGTGTATAACACCAAGAAGGAAGAAACCAAGGTCGACGACCCTGCAAAGCTGCAACTTGGTGCAACAATATGCAACCTTTTTAAACATATATTGTTAATTATAATTAAAAACCCGAGTTTATTCTAGAGTAGTCTTATATGTTTTATCTGTGAATTACAATATAAATACTTTTTTAGATAAAATGTTATAAACAATCATTCCTTCTATTTCAGTACTTCGAAATATTCAAACTATAAAGTTTTGAATGTTAACACAAATTGTATAAGATATTTTCTATTATCCCACAGGAAAAAAATGAAAATATAAAGAAAAACCTTTGCCCATCAGCTTTGCTAGAAGTAAGAAAGCTTTGCTACTGTATATACAGGGCCTCCCAAAATTCATGCAAGAAGTAATTTTGACTGAAAAAAAAAACACACACAGGTTTATCTCTCTTTTTTATGTACATATTTCTTATAATCATCAGGTATAAATAATCTTAATTTACATTTAACAATAATTTTGAAGTGTATTTAATTGGTTCTCATTAAAATATTTTATAAATATCGAGTTCTTTTAATGATTTATGAATTTAAAAAAAAAAACACTCAAAAATTGAACGTCCCGAGAGATTACGTCATACCTGTACTTACGACCTTCAAGTGTTAAAAATTGTAGTTTTAATTGATTTAAAGAGTATACAGTATAGGGTAATGCATTGAATAAAATAGCGTGCAAATTACCTTCAAGGTCAGCGCCTAAGAAAAAAAATCTATTATTGTATGAATAATTTCCTGTTCATATGTAATTTCCGTTTTGGTGATCGGATTTGGCCTTTCAGATCATAAGATTTAACAACCCTTGATCTTTTTTTAAGTCTAAGGCTTAATCCAACAAGCAGAAGACCACCCAAAAAGGATATAGAACCCTATTATCAAGGAAATTCAGAAATGCATGCAAATCTGTCGTAGAAATTTCAACAAAAAATTACATATGTATCAGGAAAAATTTGGAGATTATTTACCCGATATGTGATTCTATATAATAACCCTACAGTAAATTTTATGAATCATTAAAGAATTTACAATTTTAATTGTTTTTCTATCAATATTCTTTCGTGAATTTTAGGATATCAGTATATGCAAATATAATTAACAGACAAATGAATGGGGCCGAAGACTATAATTACTCTATATTGGTATATCACATTCGCAAGCTAACTAGTCATTAAATGATAAGCCTTTACGTTCTAAATGCTATCTGGACGTTTAGTGTAATTGGTTCTTATCAAAGTCAACCATTCAATTTGATCTCCAGCGTTGACAACGGGACAAAAACCTTCGGAAGGAATCCTAAAGACTTCCTGATGCAGTTGGATTTGTACCATTGTTGTCTGGAAAGAACTACATCACGCTATTCAATTTAAAAAAAGAGGATTCTATGATAAAGATCAACAGGAACTAACTTTCCTAATTTGTAAAGCATTTTGTGTTATCTCCTACGACTTTTGAGTTTACGGCTTCGACCCTAATTTAATGATGTTGTTGTCACATTCCAGGACGTGTAGACTTTTAGATGACATTTTACGATTGGCTCGTGGCGTGTTGATGACTCTTTTTTGATGATTAAATGATTTTATAAGATGGCTTCTAAATTTACTTCTTTTTCTTCCTTAGTACAGCCGTCCACTGTATAACGAAGATTCTTCTTGTTTTCCTTTTTCTTCCTTCTCTGTATTCTAAATACACCAAGTTGGGTATAGCATATGAGTATATATCACACACCAAACCAAACTTTTTTTTATTTCAGCATATTGGAGACAAATGGAGACATTCACGAATATAGAATTCATTTTATAAATTCTATATTACTGTGAAAAATAATTTTATATGTAATTTGCTTCAAGTAATTCAAAATAAAAATTACTTGATGGGTAAATAATTATCTTTCCTATTTTCACGACTGCACCTTCAATTATCTATCTTTTTCAACAGCAACGTCGGGTCCCCCGACGCTATTTCAGTCAGTCCCCCGTTTCATGTTTGAACCACGGACTCCCCTTACAGAGCTTTATAAATCAATAAAATCTAACCATCCACGCATTTCGGGCTTTTTTTTTTGCCATCTTCAGCATAACGCAGACGGCTAAGTATTCTGAAACATATATAATACAAGTTTTTATGACATCCCGCATTCTCGGATCCATACCTGTGACCTCTGAATATATCATAGGTACATCAGTTATCTTGATGTAAGTAGATCTGTATCATAGATTATTCTGTCTTCAGTATGATTATACACACACACAAAAGCCTTTATTAGGGACTTGCCCAATACAGATTCTCCCAATTGGGTAAGGTAATAATCATCTTGTGTTATTTACATAGAAATTGAACTGGCTTTACTCTTCGTCTCAAAGTCATTCGCTTGTTGACTGGTCCTTACATAATGATGAAAAAAATATAGTAAGCTATTGTCTAGGATTTGATTGCTGATATTTTTGAAAGCAATACGTAGGGTGAAGTGTTAATACATTTAATTTGTTGATATAGGGCCTTCCTCTCTGTATCAAGGGCTGTACAATTAAGCAGGTAACGGGGGAGTTCTTCAGTAATTTCCCTGTTACATAGTGTACATATTAAGTTTGTCTTCAGTATGATTATAATGTATCGAAAGTGGTGCGAATATCGCATATAACGGTGGTTATAGTCACTGTAAGAGAGATATTTATAACCAAAGAGCGTAGAACGCTAACTACCCAAGCTGTCCAGTTCAATATATGCAAATAGTATTTACAGAAGACTGGATTTTCCTGATATTTATAATATAATTTTCCCTGGAAAGGACTTTCATATTTTACTTAGACAAAAACAAACATACAATAGAACCTCTCTGTTAAGGTCACTTAGTTACAGAGCTAAAGTTTCCTTTCACCGGAGAGTTGATAAATAGCAAAAATAGTAATTTTTGAAAATGAAAACTGTTCTTTGTAGAGAGAGGTGTTCTCTAGCGTGAGTATCCTCTTATGGAGGTTCTACTGTATATAGAAAAACAAGGAGAGATATCGTTTTGAAAATAGAGCAATCCATAAATTAAGGCGAGATATTTAAATGATATGTAACGGTTATATTTACAAGAGATTCAAATATATATTTACAAAGGAAAAATTCGTTTAAATGGATTAAAGGGTCGCACTGAATATTTACAATAGAACCTCTCTCTGTAAAGGACACACATAGTTGCAAAGCTAAAGTGTCCTTTATGAGAGGTGTACTATTACCGGAGAGTTGCTAAATAGTAAAAATGATAATTCTACAAATGAAAACTGTCCTTTATAGAGAGGTGTCCTCTAGCATGAGTGTGTTCTCATGCAGGTTCTACTGTATATACAAATTGACGTAAATAAAAAAATTCCATAGGCCTTTGTGTCATAGTGTATTTTGATTATATTAATTATTATAATATATAACGAATGGAGACATTAAGACGCGAATGTTTCTTTTCACAAATAAATCAAACTTCTACTGTTCTTACTGCGATGAAAAAATATTGGGAGGGCTTGGATCATCGGTGGTGAACCCTCCCAGCAGTTTCGTCAATTTAATCTACCAGAAAGCTTCTTTAAAACTCTAATATTGTATTGGATCATTCTGCTTTTATATGCTGCACTGAAGGGTGGAATCTTAGAAATGGTATTTAAGCCGAATGATCCAATATAGCATTAGAGCTCTAAAGAAGCGGTCTGGTAGATTAAATTGGTGAAACCTCTGGGAGGATTCACCACTGATGAGCCAAGCCCTCCCAATATTTTTTAATCGCAGTAAGGACATTAGAAGTTTGATTCATTTGTGAAAAAAAATCGTGTCTTAATGTTTACATTCGTTATATATAGATGGCGCGTTATTGCTCTCTATTAATTACAATATAGTTGATTACCCATTATTGACATTTTTACCATTGTTTCCTTCTTTATTGCCTTTCTTGAACTCTTGAACGAAGCTATGTAAAGGCAAAATGTCAAAATGAAAAAGGATTTCTTGTTGTTTCATTCTTTGCCTGCGGTGGTTTACAAAAGATATCATAATTGACGATTATCTGGCACACACATCTTTGGAGAATGTGATGATTATCATCATGAGGGGTGTCAGAATGATCACTCATCACCAATGGAAGGGTGTGCTATTAAAGTCTCGTGACAGTTAAGGCTGATTATCCTGTCACTTTGGTTGACATGTCATCTCAAATCTGATTGGTTCTTATTTTAGAATCTTTAGTGTTGATAACATTCGTCTGACTTCTTTCAGAACCATATTAGGCTGTATCTCAACTAACTGTTCTATCAGATTACTGGCTGGAAAAGATAAACGAATAAAAAGATACGAGTTCACAATTCAATAAACCCTTTAATCAATATTAAAATACAAACAATAGACCTTCAGGAAAAAAATTATTTTTTACAAATCTTTTATTTATAAATATCTCTCGAAACTATTATAGACGCGTATGATTCTTTTTAAAAATAAACCATTTTTACTGTCCTTACTGCAATATAATTTATAATTAAATATAAATTGTTTATTTTTAAAAAGAATCATACGCGTCTATAATAGCTGTGTAGAAATGTCTGGTAAATCGTTTCACAAAACACTGATGCGAGTTCGGTAGAAGAATTCGCAGTGATGATTCTTTTGTGGGCTGTTGCAAGGATTTAAATCAGATCACTAAATAGCAAAAAGGAGAGGGTAAAAGTCTCCTTCAAACTAACTTTATTTAAAACATGTTAAGAGGACAGAGGAAAACACCCAACAGGTCAGCAGACCAGGCCGTGCTCTCTTCCTTTGTTGGCGGCTGGCAGGTATGTTTGTTTACAGTCACCCGAGCCGTCTGGACGACGTCCCGAAGTGGATCTCCATTATTTAGATCCAACATGTCCTCACTGCCGGGAAGAGTCACAGACTGTGGATCCTCTTCTCCTGTCCAGTTTTATGCTACACAGACTACAGACACTGCTTGGAGTACAAGACTTCAGCCCTGCCCCTACTTCCTGACGGCCTGGAACTACCTGGTTACCTGGTTCACCTCAGCAATCTGCAATCTAGACTTCTCTTCTAGACTGCTGTACAGCCCGGGTAGTTGGCGATTTACGTTCCAGGAGCCCGGGTTATCTCTATTTTCTCTCTCTCTCCATTATTCCATAATAGTTTCGAGTTTTGATGGCAGATGGCACGCTAATGCATTGTAAATTAGGGACTTCGCTGGCCCTGCCCCTCCCCTCACTCGGCCTACGCGCTGCGCCCTGGCTGACGCCGCGTCGCTGACCAGCTTCTGCCGTCGTCTTATCGACGAAAATCTACGCGGGACCTACCGAGTAAACACCATCGGCCAGGCCGTAGTGCTGCGCGGGACGACTACGCCGTTCTTGCGAGTCATCACCCGAACTGCCCGTCGCATCTTAGAGCGTCCACGCCTGACTTCCCTGCCCATCATCCAGTTCGCTAGAAGGTGGGAGGAAAATATAAACCTACCCATCAACATCGGCTGGTCGTCGCTCCGGCGCTGCGCCTTCTCCGGGCACAACGCGGACGTGGCAGTAAGGCTAGCTTTGCACGCCCTGCCCCATCCAGCCCATCCAGCATCGGCACATCAGTCTTGCATCGCCTGTGGGTCCGGCGACCTGTCGCTGGTTCACAGGTACTGGTCCTGCCGCTACATCAGGCCTCTCATCAGGGAGGCATTTACCATCATCGGGCGGCCCCCTGACTTGCAGGGCTGGGTCTTCGGGCATGGCCTAGACGATGACGCCCTGGCCATCCTGGCGTCTGCCAAGACGCGCATCTATAGGCACTTCCTCGGCGCGGAACTGAGGAGTGTACAAGAAGACCCCCTCCTTGTCTGGAGGAGGACCCTCTCAAGGTGGGGAAGCCCTCCTTGCTGAAGATATTTGTATATATATTCCCCTACACTTTATATGCCCATTTACTCTTTTATATTTTCTCCTTTGTAAAATTTGATTGTAAGAATCAATAAAATTGTTTAATTTGTCTATCGGAATAATGCATTGTAAATATCTCTAGCTTTCGGGAAAGAAAGCCCTTCAACAGAAGAATGTTTTTTACATGGAACCGCCAATAGAATAAGAATTAAAATTTAAAAAACCCAATAAATTTTATTTGATTTTAATACTTATTCTATTGGCGGTTCAATGTAAATATTTACTCCTGTAGAAGGGCTTTCTTGTCCGAAAGCTAGATATATTTATAAATAAATAATTTGTATAAAAGAAAAAATTCCCCTGGTGGCCTTATGTTTGTATTTTAATTTTAAAAAATATATCTCCTGATTGTGTAATTAAAAGTTACTGATGGCTTGAGAACCATCTATCGGAATAAATATAAACTAATTGTTGAAATTTAATTATTCCAGGAATGGCCATCATACTCTTTATTGATTACTAGACGAATGGCCCGGGCAACGCCCGGGTTTTACCCGAGTGCGAATATATTTTAAAAACGTTTTAATTCAAATAATATTCGTTACAATTATAAATTGGCGCCATGGATGTCACTCTTGTGAAACGTCCCGTTCCAAACTGTGTGTTTTTAAAAGTGGTCGCTATAGACAGGGTGGTCTGTATAGACAGGTGGATGTATCACACAGCTGATAACAGGGTTGCCTAGAGTGGTCGCTATAGACAGGGTGGTCTGTATAGACAGGTGGATGTATCACACAGCTGATAACAGGGTTGTCTAGAGTGGTCGCTATAGACAGGGTGGTCTGTATAGACAGGTGTATGTATCACACTGCTGATAACAGGGTTGCCTAAAGTGACCGCTATAGACAGGGTGGTCTGTATAGACAGGTGAATGTAACACACTGATGATAACAGGGTTGCCTAAAGTGACCGCTATAGACAGGGTGGTCTGTATAGACAGGTGAATGTATCACACAGCTGATAACAGGGTTGTCTAGAGTGGCCGCTATAGACAGGTGTATGTATCACACAGCTGATAACAGGGTTATCTAGAATGGCCGCTATAGACAGGGTGGTCTGTATAGACAGGTGTATGTATCACACTGCTGATAACAGGGTTGTCTAGAGTGGTCGCTATAGACAGGGTGGTCTGTATAGACAGGTGTATGTATCACACTTCTGATAACAGGGTTGCCTAAAGTGACCGCTATAGACAGGGTGGTCTGTATAGACAGGTGAATGTAACACACTGATGATAACAGGGTTGCCGAAAGTGACCGCTATAGACAGGGTGGTCTGTATAGACAGGTGGATGTATCACACAGCTGATAACAGTGTTGTCTAGAGTGGCCGCTATAGACAGGTGTATGTATCACACAGCTGATAACAGGGTTATCTAGAATGGCCGCTATATACAGGGTGGTCTGTATAGACAGGTGGATGTATCACACAGCTGATAACATGGTTTTCTAGAGTGGTCGCTATAGACTGGGTGGTCTGTATAGACAGGTGTATGTATCACACAGCTGATAACAGGGTTGTCTAGAGTGGCCGCTATAGACAGAGTGGTCTGTATAGACAGGTGGATGTAACACACTGCTGATTACAGGGTTGCCTAAAGTGACCGCTATAGACAGGGTGGTCTGTATAGACAGGTGGATGTATCACACAGCTGATAACAGGGTTGTCTAGAATGGCCGCTATAGACAGGTGTATGTATCACACAGCTGATAACAGGGTTGTCTAGAGGGGGGCAGGGAGATCACGTGTTCGCCGGCAGCCAATGGGTGCGCATTCTTATCCGTGAGCTTCAGACAGACAAAATAAGGCAATTATATATAGAGATTGCTTGTACCATACTGACGAGGTCAAACAAACGTACGTGGTGGGCTTTTCTTGATAATTGAAATAATTTTATTGAAATTTTGTCAATACATGCAAAAGTGCACAGTCTGCACTATTTTAAAATATAATTATATATTTATTAGAAATGGCATATCCTGACCAGGAGCACATGTGCTTTACAGAAGGCAGAGCGCCATCTGGTGGAACAGAAATAAAATACTATCTTCTTAGGTTGTTACTTATTTGTTTAATGTATATGTTTATTTAATGCTCTTTTTCTTAATTGTTTTTTTTTTAAATATAATTCTGTTACCTACTCTACTACAATATGAATTATTGTAAATAGTTTCACGAGCAATTATCCAGATCGGATATAGCGTGTCTTATTTGCAACTGGTGACAAAAAAACTTCTGGGACAACCTTGTAATCCCTATATATATAAAAGTCAGTTTATGCATGTATGTATGTTTGTCGGCTATACACGTCCACAATACGTAACTTATCTGACTGAAATTTTAACAGTATATAGAGTAGAATCTGGAAAAACTTATAGTGAAAATTTCAGGTCTCTATCCCGAATATTCTTTGAGTTATTTGCAAATTTGCCTTCAGCTGACCTTATGTACATGTAAAATGTGTTTTAAGAGGACATAGAGAAAAATCTGGAAGACACAAAGTTTGAAGCGGAACGTTTCACAAGAGTGACATCCACGGCGCCAATTTATAATTGTAACGAATATTATTTGAAAATCAAAATGATAGAATTTTCAAATATCGTTGTGAAAATTTTAATTTTAATTTTTATATTTTAAAAACACACAAAGTTTGGAGCGGGACGTTTCACAAGGGTGATATTCACGGCGCCAATTTATAATTGTAACGAATAGTATTTGAATAAAAACATTTAATCGGGTAAAACCCAGGTGTTGCCCGGGTCATTCGGCTAGTATGAAATAAATAAAAGAAAGTCGTCCAAAACTAAATAATGAATTCCTAATTTCCATCATAGTCTCTGGTAAAACAAAAGAAGGAAAATCTATTCAGATATTATACCACTAACAAAACTAACAATGTAACGCTAGTTATGATAATCCACTATTGTTGGCACCAATTTGAATAGAATTGTCCCCATAGGCCAGTGAACTAGCCAATTAAAAAACGTTTTGGTTCAGACAGTGACGTTTTGTATGGATGCTCGCTCGATTCTATTTGGATTCTTTTTGAATTGAAATTAATAGGAGTGTAGATGATAACAAATATCTTTAATTAAACTGATATAAATTGGATTGCCTATTAATTTCTCTCTTATAGAAAAGTAATGAGTATTTTGTTGAAAAAATGTAAATATAATAGTTACAATTATGCACTTTTAAATGTTATTTATCGATAAAATCAAATAGATAATCATATATTTGAATAGAAAGGCATATATTTTGGATGAAAATATCATTTTATTTTACCAATATTTCAGTTGGCTGAACGCCAACCTTTATCAAGGTATTATAACATATTAACATAGACACACATTAATATGTTATAATACCTTAATAAAGGTTGGCGTTCAGCCAACTAAAATATTGGTAAAATAAATGATATTTTGATCCAATATATGCCTTTTTATTTAAATATTTATTTATGGATTGCTCAATTTTCAAAATAAGCATATATGTGAAAAATAATTATATATATATATATAAAGGGTCATGGGTGTTGATATTAAAATTTAAAAAAGGCATGTCCTGACCGTTTACATGAGCATTTATAGATTGCAGAGCGCCATCTCGTGGAACAAAAATCAACTAAACGTTTATTTAACTTGTTCCGGTGATATTTGGCCAAACCAATTTCTTGATAAATCGATAAAAGCCAACCACGTACGTATTTCGTTGACTTTTCTTGATTTATCAAGAAATTGGGTTGGCCAAATATCACGGAACAAGTTAAAAAACGTTTAGTTTATTTTTTGTTCCACTAGATGGCGCTCTGCCATCTAAAAATGCTGATGTGAACGGTCAGGATATGCCTTTTTGATTTTATTTGCATATATGTTTCTTTTGATATATATCACACAGATCAAACGCATTTATGGTGAACACAATTGAAGAAACAGTAGGAGAATATAGGAACTAACACAAAATAATAACGCGTCATCTATACATATAAAATGTAATTCTACTGTCCTATAAGCTTATGTCCATAGTTTTCTTTAAAACCATTTCTGAGATTCCATCCTTCAGTGCTGCGTATATAAGCAGAACGTCCAATATAGTATTGGAGCTCTGAGAAGCGGTCTGGTGGATTAAATTGGTGAAACCGCTGGGAGGGCACTGATGAGCCAAGCCCTCCCAATACATATTTTTTCATCGCAGTAAGGGCAGTAGAAGTTTGTATTATGTATAAAAGAAACATTCGTGCTTTTAAATTCTTTCATTTTATAAATATAGGAAGTGTAGCATATACAAACATCTTCCAATAGATACCATGGTGACCTTTACAGACAAACCGAAACAAAAAAGATCATTTGTTCCAATTTGAACGGCTCTGTCACGACTAGAATGTCGTTAGCACTTGGAAACAGGAAGTGTTGAAGTTGTGTGATGACCTTCGCACCATTGTAAGGTCAATATAGTCACACTCTTTAACGAAACATCTTCCTATATGTGAAACATAATAATGGTCAAGTGTTAGCATAAAATCAAGAAAGACATATCCTGACTACGAGAACATGATATTTTCAGATGGTAGAACGCTAACAAAGACCACTGTGTATTGTGAGGTCCATATAGTCACACTCACAAGAAAACATCTTCCTAAATGTGAAACATAATAATGGTCAAGTGTTAGCATAAAATCAAGAAAGACATATCCTGACTACGAGAACATGATATTTTCAGATGGTAGAACGCTAACAAAGACCACTGTGTATTGTGAGGTCCATATAGTCACACTCACAAGAAAACATCTTCCTAAATGTGAAACATAATAATGGTCAAGTGTTAGCATAAAATCAAGAAAGACATATCCTGATTACGAGAACATTATATTTTTAGATGGTAGAGCGCTAACAAAGGGCACTGTGTATTGTGAGGTCCATATAGTCACACTCACAAGAAAACATCTTCCTAAATGTGAAACATAATAAAGGTCGACTGTTAGTATTAAAATCAATAAAGGCATATCCTGACCACGAGAACATGATATTTTCAGACGGTAGAACGCTAACAAAGACCACTGTGTATTGTGAGGTCCATATAGTCACACTCACAAGAAAACATCTTCCTAAATGTGAAAAATAATAAAGGTCAACTGTTGGCATAAAATCAATAAAGGCATATCCTGAGCATGAGCACATGACCTTTTTAGATGGTAGAACGCTAACAAAGACCACTGTGTATTGTGAGGTCCATATAGTCACACTCACAAGAAAACGTCTTCCTAAATGTGAAACATAATAAAGGTCGACTGTTAGTATTAAAATCAATAAAGGCATATCCTGACCACGAGAACATGATATTTTCAGATGGTAGAACGCTAATAAAGACCACTGTGTATTGTGAGGTCCATATAGTCACACTCACAAGAAAACATCTTCCTAAATGTGAAACATAATAAAGGCCGACTGTTAGTATTAAAATCAATAAAGGCATATCCTGACCACGAGAACATGATCTTTTCAGATGGTAGAGCGCTAACAAAGGTCACTGTGTATCAAATATCTTTTAGAGTTATTGTCTGAATCCCGATATACATGTTTGAAAGGTGCAACTTTGGTTTGCAACAAGGATTGTCCATGAGTGTATATGTGATCTCGTGGAATCTACTGTTTTTGTTGGTCTGTTTCCAGTTGGTCTCGAGGACCACGCCATCACCATCTCCTCAGCGGCGAAGTACGCGATCGCGTAGATCGCGAAATGCGTGGTGTCGCTGGAGACCCACTGGTGATTCTCCACCAAACTCTGCAGCGCTGGCAGAGGCGCCATATGCATTGTACATAGTGTATATAATGCATATTATCTTTTTTAAAATAGTGCAGACTGTGCACTTTGAATGTATTAACAAGATGTCAATAAAATTATTTTAATTATCAATTGTCTACTGTTTTTGTCAATTATTGAAGATCAACTTTCTAGAAATAATTATTCTTGCTTTGAGGAGGTCGTGGTTTATGACTTTACTGCTGTTTCACTTTGGGATATGGTTATTGGTGATGACATGTTCAGCTAGCAAGGAAGGTTCTATATTTTTTGAAGGGCCAACTTGTGATGTTTTATTCGTTACTCCAATGATTTTACTGTTTACGTATGAAAGTAAATGGGCAAGAACTGCACGAGATAGAGGTGAAATAGGGAAAACGTTGATTTAGTTTTTTCATATAACTATCTGACCCCTTCTTCTCTATTTTCATACTTTTTCCTTTTATTGTTAACATGTTTCAGTATATACTAGAGACAGTTTCTGAGGGGTACAGTTGCCGTAACAAAGGAGAAGAGGCCTAGGTATAGATGGAGCCATCTGAGCTGACCTAAATAGACGACGTCCTTCAGTTAAAAGGGTAGTTATAGTTGACCTTGGGTCTCTCTCGGCCCTGACATTGGAAACCAACTAGATAGCCTCTCATCTGTCTGATCACATCCCTGGCCCGGGGCAACCTTCTCTGCCACATCTCTATGGTCCAACTTGGGGACAGTGTGATGTGAATCAGATTGAGAGACCTGTTCTCTTCAAACTATCTTCTTCTTCTTCTTTTATTAACGCCCTTTTATCGTTTTCCATCTATATTAACTAGATACGTCGTGTTAAAAAAGAAATAAAAATTGTTATAATTTTTAAATACACTAAAACGATATACGGTTGATAATAGGATTCCTACAATTCTTATGTAATTGTTATATACCATTGTTATATTCATTGTTATGCATATATATGAAAAAATAATAGAAAAATAAAAAGATCAGGTGTTGATATTAAAAATAAAGAAGGCATATCCTAACCACGAGCACATGTGCTTTTTAGATGGCAGAGCGCCAGTGTATATAATTGTTATATACCATTATGGGCGTTATCTATTACATTGTTATATATCATTGTTTTAGTCATTGTTGTATATCATTTTTATATATCACATTGTTATATAAATACCGTTGTGTGTGTTACATATCACATTGTTATATACCATAGTCTATGTATCATATATCACATTGTTATATACCATTATCTCTATATTATATATCACATTGTTATATACTTTTGTTATAGTCATTGTTGTATATCATTTTTATATATCATTGTTATATGTATTATTGTAATATAAATATCATTGTGTGTGTTACATATTACATTGTTATATAATTTTGTTATAGTCATTGTTGTATATCATTTTTATATATCATTGTTATATGTATTATTGTAATATAAATACCATTGTGTGCGTTACATATTACATTGTTATATACTTTTGTTATAGTCATTGTTGTATATCATTTTTATATATCATTGTTATATGTATTATTGTTATATAAATACCATTGTGTGTGTTTCATATTACATTGTTATATACTTTTGTTATAGTCATTGTTGTATATCATTTTTATATATCATTGTTATATGTATTATTGTAATATAAATACCATTGTGTGTGTTACATATTACATTGTTATATACCTTTGTTATTCCATAAAATAATCTCTTGCATAAATATTGAGCAAAATCAATCATTCCTCCAGGGAAGAGTGTCTTCTTCGAAAAACATTTTATTGTTCACTAGCTTTCGGGCACGGACGCCCTTCTACAGGAGAAAACATGGTATAATGACACGTCAATAGAACACGAGTTAAATATAATCGGATACTATTTTACATTAACTATTATACAAATTGAGACAAAATATTTAAAATATATATCTCTAATAAGAGGACAAACAAATGAATTAATATAGGCCACCAGAAAAAACCAAGGAAGTAAGGAATACATAGCTAGGCTGTAGTTATCATTATTAGGAGATGTCTACCTGGTTCCCACCGCTGCTATTCTGAGACGATTCTTGTATTTGGATGATTTGAGGTGAGCTCAGGGAATAGTATATTATAAACTTCCGGAATATCAATTTTTCTGTTAATACTATTGTGCTTTCTTGATATTGTGGATTCTATGATGAGTCTCTGTTGTTTATTGAGGATGTTGGAATAATGGGTTCTTGGTTCGGATAGTGCGAAGGAATGACCTGTTTCGCTTACATGATGGTATACTAGAGATCTATTGTCCTGGTTTTCGATATTTCGTTGATGTTCAGATATTCTTACATTTAAATTTCTACCTGTTTCACCTACGTATTTGGTTTTGCATTCTATAGAGTATATGGCATTCTTAATATTGCAAGGGTAATTAAGGCTTTGTTTTTTGTTATAGGGTTTCTTAGTAGTGAACTTAAACTTGGTGAGTTGCAGAAGAAGGTTTTAACGCCGAATTTTTTTAGATGACGGGCTATTGATATGGATACAGTTGAGTAGGGAATACTGCAAATATATTTGTAAACTGAGGGATTTCGCATTTCAGACGGGCTATGGAAATGTCTTAAAATAAATTATAAAGGATATTGGCAGGTTTTTAGATTCCTTAAAATGTTCTGGGTCTCTTCTGTTTTGAAGGTCTGAAGCTCTCTTTCGACCTCAGTGGCAGAAATTGTCATGCGCCGCATTGACAGGTGGATAAATTCACTATTTCCGTCCGATATAATGTTATGGCGTAGATATATCGACGATATATTTTGTATCTGCCCCGAAACCCAAACCAATACAATTCTGGAAAAGCTGAACAGTTACCATCCCGACCTAAATTTCACCTATGAAAAAGAAACAAACAATAGCCTGCCTTTTTTAGATGTAAAATTCATCCGTATAGAGAATAAATTCCAAACAACCGTTCACTATAAACCATCTTTCAACCCCGACTATATCCGTTTTTCCTCCTACTGCCCTCTCAGCCATAAAATCAATACTGTAAAGACCCTTACCAAACGTATCCATAGCCATTGCTCACTTCAGACCTTCAAAACAGAAGAGACCCAAAACATTTTAAGGAATCTAAAAACCTGTCAATATCCTTTATCATTTATTTTAAGACATTTCCATAGCCCGTCTGAAATGCGAAATCCCTCAGTTTACAAATCTATTTGCAGTATTCTCTACTCACCTGTATCCATATCATTAGCCCGGCATCTGAAAAAATTCGGCGTTAAAACCTTCTTCTGCAACTCACCAAGTTTAAGTTCACTACTAAGAAACCCTATAACAAAAAACAAAGCCTTAATTACCCTTGCAATATTAAGAATGCCATATACTCTATAGAATGCAAAACCAAATACGTAGGTGAAACAGGTAGAAATTTAAATGTAAGAATATCTGAACATCAACGAAATATCGAAAACCAGGACAATAGATCTCTAGTATACCATCATGTAAGCGAAACAGGTCATTCCTTCGCACTATCCGAACCAAGAACCCATTATTCCAACATCCTCAATAAACAACAGAGACTCATCATAGAATCCACAATATCAAGAAAGCACAATAGTATTAACAGAAAAATTGATATTCCGGAAGTTTATAATATACTATTCCCTGAGCTCACCCCAAATCATCCAAATACAAGAATCGTCTCAGAATAGCAGTGGTGGGAACCAGGTAGACATCTCCTTATAATGATAACTACAGCCTAGCTATGTATTCCTTACTTCCTTGGTTTTTTCTGGTGGCCTATATTTATTCATTTGTTTGTCCTCTTATTAGAGATATATATTTTAAATATTTTGTCTCAATTTGTATAATAGTTAATATGTAAAAATAATATTTTTATATCTCTTCATAAAAATATGTAAAATAGTATCCGATTATATTTAACTCGTGTTCTATTGGCGTGTCATTATACCATGTTTTCTCCTGTAGAAGGGCGTCCGTGCCCGAAAGCTAGAGAACAATAAAATGTTTTTTTGAAGAAGACACTCTTCCCTGGAGGAATGATTGATTTTGCTCAATACCTTTGTTATACTTCTTGAAAATAAAAATACTTCGGCCAGTAAATATTTTTATTACCTTGACGTTTCGACAAAAATCTTTTGTCCAAACGTCGGGGCAATAAAAAAGATTTACTGGCCGAAGTATTTTTACTTTCAAGAAATATGAGTGCCGGCCAGGCAGCCTCTATCTTTGTTATAGTTATTGTTGTATTTCATTGTTATATACCATTGTCTTTGTATTATATATATCACATTGTTATATACCATTGTCTTTGTATTATATATATCACATTGTTATATACCATTGTCTTTGTATTATATATATCACATTGTTATATACCATTGTTATAGTCATTGTTAAATACCATTGTCATATGTAATTTTTATATCCATATATTCATTGTTTGCTAAACAGAAGTAAGACAAAACCAGAGATACCAACTAGGAAAGGTAAAGGATGACATATCACAGTTGACATATATAACAAAAGGTAAAATATATTTTTTAAAACTTGGTAACATGTTTGTTTATCATGATCTTATTCGGAAATCGGCACATGTGTGAAATTAAAAAAAAACTCATTTCATTTTGTTATAAGGAAAACATGCAATTTTCTCTTTACACTGGGTCTTCAAAAGAGATGATCATTTTTCGAATTGAAAACACTAATGTTATGAACACAATGAAGAAAGATTTGATCAAAAAGTATTTTCCAGGAAGATCAAGATATCTACGGGGTTCTCCAAAGTGAAGAGAGAGAGAGAAGGCAATTAGAATTCAGGTCAAGAAGAAAAACAACTTTATCGACAGCTCTCTGTGTGTAAAAGTCATCTAGTGCCAATTACCCCAGCCGCTAGATGGTATCAAGGAAGATTCATGACGGCGGGGTAGATACTAATTTGGCGGATGTCCTCATAGCTCAGCGTGCAACTGAACATTACTGATGGTTTACGCCACATATAGGAATATAGTAAATTGATTAAATAACTTTTATCATTGCAGTAAAGTCTGTAGAGATAAAAAAGAAACACATTACCAAAATACTAATTGTTACAGATTTTATCGAGGGAGATAGATAGAAATTAAATTTAGAAATGTAATTTTCTAATACAGCTTTGATATGAAACCATATTTGCGTAAGAGCTTTGCTCGATGCAATACCTTGAAATTATATGTATGTACCTCTAAATACCTATAAGCTTATGTCCATAGATCACTAAACACCCCTAAGCTGTCTGCCATAGAAAATACAGGGTATATAAGAAAACCAATCCAATACAATAGTAGAGTAGTCTGTAGATTAATTTGGCGATACCGCTGAGAGAGTTCACCACTGATGAGCCAAGCCTTCTCATTCAATAACTTTCATTATTGCAGTAAAGTCTGTAGAGATAAAAAAAAAAGAAATGGCCAAAAAATTGTTACAGATTTTATCGATAGATAGCAATTAAATTTATAAACATTGGTTTATTCCATAATGTAAGGACCTAGAATAATTTTCGTTATTAACCGAGAAAAGCCAAAAAGGTACGCGTTTCGGGTTGTTGGACTTGGTAAGCATGATGTTGGCATTACCTCAACAGCCTTATCAAGATGGTTATATAAAGATTTCTTGATATATTACTTCGAAATTAACTATTAGTTTGGTGGGAAGGTATTTCTCTAATATTTCTTTCGTCAATGGTTACTTGATAATAATTGTGTTATATGGTGAAATAGTGTCGTAACCACAACTTGGGTTCGTAGTTCTACATTGAAGCAATACTTCGTTCAGTAGAAATTCTCTCTTGGGAGAAATTTTATAAAACAATTGGGTTACAACCTCGGTTCCAAAATCACTTTATTAGGTACCGCTTAACAAGAGCAACCTAGTTTATGATAATTGAAACAATGAATAATATGTGAAGGTTATCTATATATATAAAATTGAATGTCTGTGTGTGTGTGTGTCTGTGTGTGTGTCTGTCCTCTATGGATTCAAAAACCATACATCCAATCGCCGTGAAAATTTGGGATATTATTAGGTGTATCTCCGGAAAGGTTTACGAAAAATAATTTCTTGAATATCTTGAATATCCTTAGAGTTATTTGCAGATTTGTAGCTTTAACTCGCAAGCAGCGCCATCTTGCAACGGAAATCTGCCCCCCCACCGTCCGGCCGCCGGCCAGTTGGTTGGACAATCCAAGTTCCCACCGACCAATCAGAGGGATCAAGAGGGAACATTCTTGTTCTCGACTGCTTGTATATAAGTTTATTCTAAGACCTTACTTTCTTTTTCCCCTTATTTGATACACTGTAAATAACATTGCTGATTACTGGTATGTACTGGTATTACTGGTTTGTTATTCCTGTATGTACCCTATATTTCTGTTCGGAGAATCTGTATAAGACCAAAATGTCTTAATAAAGCTTTTTGTTGTAGTGTGTGTGTGAGTAAACATATATCAGGCCTATATAATAATTATTACACCAGGTTTTCTCCTGTAGAAGGACGTCCGTGCCCGAAAGCTAGAGAATAATGAAAAAGTTTCGTGAAGACACTTTTTCCTGGAGGAATGATTAATTTTACACTATATTGATACAAGGGATTGTTTTATTGAGAAGATGTTTGTTGTTGATTTTATAAAACATCGGTGGTTTTTGATGGAGTTTTATTTGAGGTTGATTAGATTAACTTTTGATTTGACAGAAATCGTCAATAAGGGAAGTTACATCGTTCATCACTTGTTGAAGATTTTTACCGTACTTTAGTACGAAATTATCTTATATTTTCCTTAAAGTAACAGAAAGACGTTGTTGTTGTCGTCGTGTCCAATGAAGAGCCTCAGATGTCCCCATACATCTCTATCACAGCAGCAGCAATGTCCACTATCATGGGTGTGTAAAGCTGCTGCTCTGGATCCATGTAAATTTCTGAAAGGCTGCGGCCATTGCTGGACATGCTAATATGTGAATAGGTGTTAGTACCACACCAGGACAGTTGTTACATGTCCTGTAGGTTCTTGTGCCATCTGGATGTATTGTCATTCCTTTGTAGTTGTACAGAAAGATGTCGATCGTGCAACTATCTGGCTTGCGCCATCTATCGGAATAAATATAAATTAATCGTCGATTTTTAATTGAATAAAGTGGATAAAGAAACAATCATCTCAAATAGCTTCTAATATATTATAGATAATGTGTTTTAAATATAAAACATGAGGAATTAAGTCTGGGGAGGTTTTAATCAAATTGTAGGTATTGAATACTGCCAGAATAAGAGGAAAAACTACCAAAAATATAGATGACACATAAAAAAAAGTGTAAATATCTCACATAAAATAAAAGAAAGATACTTCAGTGACCTACCTACTTATCTAATGTGTATTTTTTCACACTTCCGTATATAACATTCTTTTTTATTCACTCTGAAGCCTCAATTTAATATTCCGGGGCCTCACAAAAAATATCGGTGACCCTTTTCCCGGATGGATTTTTTTTTATAAAATTATATTTTAAATATGGAGCTCACTTGTTTCCTTACTTCCCCAATGACACCCCCAACTTCCGTGTAGGGACCTTGGGTAGGGCTATACTCCTTTTCCTTGTAGGAGCTCTAACTCCGTGAAAAAAATTGGTTCACTGATAATTTACCATTTAGAAAATTTTGCCTTGTCCTTGAATGAAGTGGATTTTTTTCTATGAGAATGTTCTTTGTTGATATTGTAATATTTAAATTATTTATCATTGAATTATTTATTTTTAATAATATGTTTCTCTTAATGATGATTTAGAAACATCGAGAATCCTTCTTTGCATTTGTAAATTAATGTGATGATCGCTTTGAGGATTTAGATCTTTAGACTCATAAATAAAATATTTTATCTTATCGATAATTTTTATTTGTCTAATTAATTACTTTACAATCACTCATGGACAAAACTTAAGGAAGTTTTACCTTTTAGCATGTATATCGGGATTCAGACATGTGACATATAGACATGTGATGTACTTAGTACAATAAATCACAGCCCTCTACCTACCATTATTACCATGGCTTGATACTACATGCATAGAGACGTGTCATGTATTTACAGTACAAGCAGGCACAACTCTCTACCTAACATGATTATCATGCCCTGTTACTAAATGTAGACATGTGATGTACTTACACTAAAATAAGGCACAGCCTTTTACTCACAATTATTACCATGGCTTGATACTACATGTGTAGACATGTAATGTATTTACAGTACAAGCAGTCACAACTCTCTATCTAACATGATTATCATGCCCTGTTACTACATGTAGACATGCGATGTACTTACAGTACAAGAAGTCACAACCCTACCCAATATTATTAGTATAGCTTTATACTAAATGTGTATATTGCTACAACATCGAAACCGAGTTTGACTCACTTTTAGAGGCTCATCTCTAATGTATATATATATAAATGATGTAAATATATACTCTCTCAATATATCTATATTCATCTTTACTTGCTAAACTGAAACTTTGACTCATGTAAAACTGACTTCACTATGTGTATATAGCTATTGTTATTTTCTTATGTAAATACTACTATGTAAGCAATGCTATGTAGTTAATAGTTATGTCTGAATAGAGAGCTTTAAAACTACATGTGTAGACATGTGATGTATCTACAGTACAAGTTGCTACAACCTACCACGAATACCAAAATTTGGTACTACAACGAGAATACTGGGCAGTAGGTAAGTAAGAAACAAAGGTACTGTAAGTTGTCACTCCCAGCCGGGGAATTGACAAATGACATCTAGGTCAGTGGGGTCGAATACAATCGTTAGACGATCAAACACGCCGCAGTTCCCACATGACCTCGCAGGTGACCTTCCTTTCACAGTGGTTGGACAGCTCTAATAATACCGGCTAGGTGACGACATTCTTCGTATAGAATATAGTGAGAACACACTAAACTGCCCTTAATTGAAACTGGTCTCAGGAAAGGCAAATATTGTTCGTGATTAATCTTTATGTTTTCATAGAGAATACCAATTGTTCTATGTCTTCAGCAAAGATATCTGTTCTCCATGTTAAGGTCTTCAGAAAAGATCTCTGTTCTCCATGTTAAGGTCTTCAGCAAAGATGTCTGTTCTCCATGTTAAGGTCCTCAGCAAAGATGTCTGTTCTCCATGTTAAGGTCTGCAGCAAAGATGTCTGTTCTCCATGTTAAGGTCTGCAGCAAAGATGTCTGTTCTCCATGTTAAAGTCTGCAGCAAAGATTTCTATTCTCCATGTTAAGGTCTACAGCAAAGATGTCTGTGCTCCATGTTAAGGTCTGCAGCAAAGATATCTGTTCTCCATGTTATGGTCTTCAGAAAAGATGTCTGCTCTCGATGTTAAGGCCTGCAGCAAAGATATCTGTTCTCCATGTTAAGGTCTGCAGCAAAGATGTCTGTTCTCCATGTTAAGGTCTGCAGCAAAGATGTCTATTCTCCATGTTAAGGTCTTCAGCAAAGATATCTGTTCTACATGTTAAGGCCTGACAGATGTCTGTTCTCTATGTTAAGGTCTGCAGCAAAGATATATGTTATGGCCTGCAGCAAAGATGTCTGTTCTACATGTTAAGGTCTTCAGGAAAGATGTCTGTTCTCCATGTTAAGGTCTGCAGCAAAGATGTCTGTTCTCCATGTTAGGGTCTGCAGCAAAGATGTCTGTTCTTTATGTTAAGGTCTGCAGCAAAGACGTCTGTTCTACATGTTAAGGTCTGCAGCAAAGATGTCTGTTCTCCATGTTAAGATCTGCATCAAAGATTTATACGGTCCTTACTGCAATGATAAAATAATGGGAGGGCCTGGCTCATTAATGGTGAATCCTTCCAACGGTTTCGCTAGTTTAATCTACTGGAAGGGTTCACCACTGATGAGCCAAGGGTGGCACGCTAACAGGTGGCACGCTAATGCATCATATTAATAAATATTATAATATTTGAAAATTCAGTATTATGTTTGATAATTCATTTGAATTCAATATTTTTAGTTAAAATATACATTTAAAAACGTTTATCACACACACACATACATACATACATACATACGCCGACCATGCGGCCACGCGTTGCGCGGGCTCCGTAATTTTCGCCTCTGGCGAGAGAAAAATGTCGCGGACAGCGACAAATTTAGCATGGGCGGATAGCCCATTCAACGCCGAACAAATGTCTGGTAGGCACGGCCAAAAAGCTCATTCCTGTGCGGAGAAATCTGCAAATTTCGATTTGCAGAGCAAATGTTCTATTAATCTAAGAACAATTGAGAATCATGCAAATTCGCCGGCTGGCGGTAAAGATGCAAATTCGCCGACGTCGTCCGACTTTGTGATTAATACGCCTTTCAATGGCGTCATCAAGGCCCAACGAAGCTGGGCGAATTCTTCAAAGGATGTGAATCCTTCATCCGAGGACGGCTTCACCATCGTCCAAGGCAAAAAGAGACGCCGCGGCTCGGCGGAATCGCCTGCAACGGCCGCACATTCCAGCAACGCCAGACGCTTTGGATCCAATCGCCGTCAACGATCATCGACGGAACGGGTGCCTCGGGCACAAGAAATTAAGACCACGAGAGCACACACCGTGGAGGCCAGGGCGCGGCAGGCGTCCTCTACTGAGGAGCAGTGTCTCTATATTGAGCACTACCCTGAACTCGAGCCTTACCATTATCTCAGGGCAATTGATGAAATGGTCGGAGGGACCAGTGACGTCGTCCAGGTCACGAAGATGAATGGCCACTGCCTGTTGGGACTGGCAAAACAAGGCCCTGGCGGAGCGCCTGATCAATGAAGGGCTCGAGGTTGAGGGCATGCTCCTCAAGACCTTCCCCTTCTACAGAAGAGCCGCTAAAATAACCATAGGGAACCTCCCCTTCTTTGTGAAGGATGCTTCCGTCATCGACGCCCTTCTACCTTATGGGCGGGTCACTTCCATCGTCCCTAAACAGCTAAAAGCTGGTAAATACGTCTACACCGACGGCCGCCGAGAGGCGTTTATTGTCCCACATGACGGCATGAACATCGAGTCCATCCCTGCCCGCCTCGATATAAGAATAAAAGGTGACCTCCGGGATCAGGTGCTCTAGATGCCGCGGCCAGGGACACAGAAGAGCTAACTGCCCCATGCTTACTGGGCAGTCCACCGGCCCCAGACGGGCTTCGCCACCCTCTACCACCAATGTCCCACAACCAACCGCGCCTGAGCTGCCTCGACAGGCATCAGCCGCGTCTCCTGCGCCACCACCTCCAGATCCAGCCATGGAGGTTTCCGGCGTTCTTCCTGCGGCCTCAGCTGCGCCTCTTCAGCCTGCTGTGCCTGGACAGCCTCCACCGGCACCCATGGCTCTACCTATGGAAATTTCAACTCCTTCACCAGCGCCCCCCGCCCCATCTCGGGAGAAGTCGAGTAATGGTCCCACGGCCCACACTGCGCCTCAGCCTGCTGAGCCGACGCCGCCTACTCCCCACAGGGAGGAGTCAATTCCAGGCCTCATAACATATACGCTTCCACTGCCTCCCCCGTTGACCAAGGAGGAGAAGCAGCAGGAAGAGCTGGAGTTTCAATGCGAGTCTCAATTGTGTGACTTGCTAGAGAAACTGAATAGGGAACAGGCCCTGGAGCCCCTGTTCGAGGATGGGATGGAAGAAAATGAGGTCCCATTTGCGGTAATTTGGCCCGAGTGTAGGGAGCAACTCCTCACATATGTCTCACGCAGACATAAACCCATTCTTGCCGAGTTTCTCGGCACTGTCGCTGAGCATGCTCGCGACTGCCACCCAATTATTCAAAGGGGATTGTCCGAGGTCAGGCTGGCTCTGGGCTCCTGACAGAATCATGAAGATTGTAAATATTTCCCATTAACTCTTGTTGGAGTGTAATTATTGACTAGATTGTCAATAAAGTATATTTTAATTGTCATACATACATACATACAGCTTTATTAAGACCACCGATCTTATACAGATTAACCACAGGAAGGAAGCATAGATGGAGCAACTATACTCCAGGCAGCAGAGAACCCAACGAAAGTATCATGTCCAGTGGCCACATATTCCACCGTGCATACGTCAATGTTAGCGTATCACTGAAAAGGCGAGTGTGAAATCATCCGCGTTCTATAAGGTTGTCCCAAAAGTTCGTGTTTTTCTTATTACTTGGCGAATAATATTATTACGGCGAATACATAAGAAGACCTAATACAATTACTTTATACATAATACAAAGACATTATACATAACGGCGAATAATATTGGTCCACCAACTAAGAACGGCCATGCCCCACAACCCACCGAATCAAGAAAGAGATAATCGATTAGAGCTAAAAGAATAATATTGGTATTTCAATTTTTTTTCAAGTTTTTACGAATTTTTTGGGACAACCTTGTAGTATTCGCTTTCCTCATCCAAATGAATGACCACACGTTTGAATATCATCAAAAATGGTCGTTACCTATTCTATGGGTTGTAAAAATGGGGTTGTAGTATGTAACAATGGGGTTGTAATATGTAGCAATGGGGTTGTAGTATGTAACAATGGGATTGTATATGTAATAAAAGGGTTGTAGTATGCAACAATGGGTTGTAGTATGCAACAATGGGGCTAGAGTATGTAACAATGAGGTTGTAGTATGTAACAATGGGGTTGTAGTATGTAAAAATGAGGTTGTAGTAGGTAACAATGGGGTTGTAGTATGTAACAATGAGGTTGTAGTAGGTAACAATGGGGTTGTAGTATGTAAAAATGGGGTTGTAGTATGTAACAATTAGGTTGTAGTATGTAACAATGGGGTTATAGTATGTAACAATGGGGTTGTAGTATGTAACAATGAGGTTGTAGTATGTAACAATGGGGTTGTAGTATGCAACAATGGGGCTATAGTATGTAACAATGAGGTTGTAGTATGTAACAATGGGGTTGTAGTATGTAAAAATGAGGTTGTAGTATGTAACAATTGGGTTGTAGTATGTAACAATGAGGTTGTAGTATGTAACAATAAGATTGTAATATGTAACAATGGGGTTTTAGTATGTAACAATGGGGTTTTAGTATGTAACAATGGGGTTGTAGTATGTAACAATGGGGTTGTAGTATGTAACAATGGTTGTACAGAAGTGTAAGAGGATGGTACAGTGTCTAAGAACGTGGGGGCATACAGATCCTTCCGAAAGACTTTCTTGGAGACAGGATGCCATCGTTAACCCGGATTCAGCAGCGTACAATAGATATAATGGGCCCTATTGTCTGAGGTTTGCCTAATAAATTGAGCGGTAGCCCTTGCAATGGGTCATTGCCAGTATCTGCTATATATATACACCGCGCACTTTACTGCACTCTTTTTATAGCTACTGAAGGTAAAATACTTCAATTCTTAGAGTTATGGTGGAGGAATAGCATAAATCAATTTTCGATAGCAATGACTTTCTATAGCTATTGAAGTTAAAATCCCCCAATCTTTAGAGTTATGGTTGAGGAATGTTATAAAACAATTTTCTATAGCAATGACTCGGTGTCGAATCCCGCATTGAACAGTTTTTTTCTATAGCTACTGAAGGTAAAATGCTCCAATTCTTAGAGTTATGGTTGAGGAATGTTATAAAACAATTATCGACAGCTACAATTCGGTGTCGAATCCCGCATTGAACACTTTTTTCCTATAGCTACTGAAGTTAAAATACTCCAATTCTTAGAGTTATGGTTGAGGAATGGTATGAAACAATTTTTGACAGCTAAAATTCAGTGTCGAATCCCGCATTGAACACACTTTTCCTATAGCTACTGAAGTTAAAATACTCCACTTTTCTTAGAGTTATAGTTGAGGAATGGTATGAAACAATTTTCGACAGCTACAATTCGGGTTCAAATCCCGCATTGAACACTTTTTTTCCTATAGCTACTGAGGTTAAAATATTCCAATTCTTAGAGTTATTGTTGAGGAATGGAATGAAACAATTTTTGACAGCTAAAATGCTGGTTCAAATCCCGGATTGAACACACTTTTTCTATAGCTACTGAAGTTAAAATACTCCAATTTTCTATAGCTACTGAAGTTAAAATACTCCAATTTTCTTAGAGTTATTGTTGAGGAATGGAATGAAACAATTTTTTACAGCTACAATTCGGGTTCAAATCCCGCATTGAACACACTTTTCCTATAGCTACTGAAGTTAAAATACTCCAATACTTAGAGTTATGGTTGAGGAATGGCATGAAACAATTTTCGTCAGCTACAATTCGGGTTCAAATCCCGCATTGAACACTTTTTTCCTATAGCTACTGAAGTTAAAATACTCCAATTCTTAGAGTTATGTTTGAGGAATGGCATGAATCAATTTTCGACAGCTATAATTCGGGTTCAAATCCCGCATTGAACACTTTTTTCCTATAGCTACTGAAGTTAAAATACTCCAATTCTTAGAGTTATGGTTGAGGAATGGTATGAAACAATTTTTGACAGCTACAATTCGGGTTCAAATCCCGCATTGAACACTTTTTTCCTATAGCTACTGAAGTTAAAATACTCCAATTTTCTTAGAGTTATGTTTGAGGAATGGCATAAATCAATTTTCGACAGCTATAATTCGGGTTCAAATCCCGCATTGAACACTTTTTTCCTATAGCTACTGAAGTTAAAATACTCCAATTCTTAGAGTTATGGTTGAGGAATGGTATGAAACAATTTTTGACAGCTACAATTCGGTGTCGAATCCCGCATTGAACACACTTTTTAAAATAGATATTGAAGTTAAAATACTCCAATTCTCAGAGTAATGGTTGAGGAATGGCATGAAAAAAATTTGACAGCTAAAATTCGGTGTCGAATCCCGCATTGAACACACTTTTTCTATAGCTACTGAAGTTAAAATACTCCTTTTTTTTTAGAGTTATAGTTGAGGAATGGTATGAAACAATTTCCGACAGCAACAACTCGGTTTCGAATCCCGCAAGAAACACCTTTTTTTCTGAAATAATAAAAAAAAACAATTTATGTGTTGTATCGAACCCTACTAATGCATGAAAATAATCAAAGGGGACACTCTAGTATACCTGTTTATAGATAAACAAATTTTATCTATATATCAACGAAACATAAATGTCACAAGATTACAAAATCGAACTGGTTTTTTATATGTTTAATAAACACGTGGCTTATTTACAGTATAAAGAGTCGCTAAATATCCACAATTATTATCATATCCTGTACCACATGTACACTCATTGATAAAACTTAAGGAAATGGAAAGTCTTTGATATAACCGGTCGTTTATTTAATTTTTTTTCAAGGAGACAGAAGCAATTTTATTCACATTTAGTTATCTCGTGTATCTTCAATAAAGGTAACTGTAATATCTTTCAGAGTTATTGTCATAATCCCGATATACATGGTAAAAGGTACATCTTCCTTAAGTTTTGTCTATGAATGTATACTTGAAACATGTGGAATAAAGGTATAGTTGAGAATATGTCAAAATATTTCATATAGCGATGCTTGGCCACCTCTGTAGACCTTCAACCTGATTCTTCTGACCTCCCCCATAATGATTATCATCTCAAGAACATTACTCGGCAAGATCACAAATGGAACCGTCCAATTTGAGAACACTACTTATCTACCAATAGAAGACATCTACAAACTACAGATTGAAAATCTTCGATATCTCCTGTGACATCCTCCTTAGCTTTACTTCAATCAGCTTGCACCATGTAATTATGATACCACTTTAGGACCATTTTACTTGGCGCCTGAACACATAACAAACCAAATTATCCTAGTTCAGGGGTCGGCAAACTTTTGAGTAGGAAGAGTCAAAAATTACAATTTGCAAAATTTCAAAGTTTTAAAAGAGCCATACATTTTTTTTTCTTACCAACAATAAATAGTACTCGGGTAAATAATATTTGAGCATGGAACTATATAAAGAGCCACAGCTTCACATCCAAAGAGCCATATGTGTCTCGCGAGCTGCAGTTTGCCGATCCCTGGTCTAGTTGAAAGCAATACTTATCTACAATATAATATAATGCGGCTTGCGATTGTAAAACGACATTTGAAAATTATTCCGCATGTGTTTCTTTTAAACGAAAAATTAAAATTTATTTTAAGGAGAAATAACGATTATTTCTAACCTTAGGGATGAGGTATGAAAGGATGAATCGTGAAGAGTAATGAAAAAAAAACCACACTTTTACACTTTTATTTTTCCGTTTTTCATTACTCTTCACAATTCATCCTTTCATACCTCATCCCTAAGGTTAGAAATAATCGTTATTTCTCCTTAAAATAAATTTTGATTTTTCGTTGAAAAGAAACACGTGCGGGATAATTTTCAAATATCGTTTTACTTATATACAATGTTTACAAACTACAGCTAAATGGCTTAAATAGCTCCTGAGAAATCTTCCTGCATCATAATTTGCGGGGAGAAGTATTCCCGCCCTCGCCATCACCCTGAGGGGAGTGGAGAGGCAACTTGAAACTCATGGGTCTTCGCTCTGTGTGTGCGTCATTGGGAGCGACCTTGCCGTTCGCGAAAATTGCACCGGGGCTAGGCCTGGTGCTGAAAAACCAAGGGGTGCACACAGTAGTACCACCCCCTCGCCTCCGCGTTGGTTTCCCCGCGTCAACCTCAGAACCTCAGAGGTCCTTGATTCGACGGCAGATTCAGGGAGTACTGTGATCAAAGGTTCGAGGGCTAAAGGGGGGGAGTCCTATTGGAGCTTTAGGACGGGTTTAGCTAAGTCCGAACGAGAGGGCTCGGTCAGCAACCTTGCTATGAACTCTCGGAGACGCCTGTGGGTGAGTGGTCAACCCCATTGTAGCCAGACCATACTGGCGGGCGCGAGGGGCCTACCAATGGCCGCTCGGTGCATGGAGAATGCATCATTCCTTTTGGCTGTGTGGACCTAGATTACGGCGAAAGCCTGGGATGCAAGGGCCATAGAAGCCTATATCATCCCTGGCTCAGTCTTTGATTGAGCCGAATTTTTATTCTGCATCATAATTTAACTGGATCGTTCTCTAATACTCTACAAACGGTTTTAAGGAAAGAGGAAAACCAACAGTCCACCATATTGGCAATGGTTCAACCAAATCTAAGAAACCCATCAAACCGTTATCTACAGGGTCACAAAGGACAGAATGGATGGCTTTTCATTAATTTATCAAGAAATTGTGTTGGCCAAATATCAGGGAACAGGCTAAAACAATGTTTAGTTGATTTCTGTTCCACTAGATGGCGCTTTGCCTTCTGAAAAGCACATGTGCTCCTGGTCAGGATATGCATTTTTTATTTTTAAAGGACAAAGTGTTGGACAAACAGCATTCATACTCATTATCACAGAAATCCGGATTTCGACAAATTATAAAAAAGACATAAGATGCCTCAACTCTTTTTATTAATTGATTGGAGTAGCTGTCGAGGACGAGCCTTTGTTGAATCAAATCTTCGCAATTCTTTATTATCATCACACAGTTCACTATGTGAAAAAAATAGTACAAATGAGATATTGTGATACAATTCTGGTCTTAATTACCCGTTTCATGATTTTACAGGATGACTGAATGACCAGTTTTTTGGTCGTTGAGGTACAGCTTGCACCACGCTGATGTGGGCCAACAGCCCGAAACGCTTCGTGGTTAGCCTTTCTTGATTAATCAAGAATGAGTATTTGGCCAATTCTGAAATAATTAAAAATCAACGAGAATAGTTGATATTTATTCATATATATGGCGCAAGCCATCAGCAACTTTTAGTTGCACGATAAGGAGATGCCTTTTTCACAGTTCACTATTTTCAGAAATTCATTCTTTAGATAAAAAATAAATAACTCTAAATAAATCCATTTTCAACATGCGTGACAACATTTCTTAATTAACATTTAAGTTTCAAATTAATTCTTTACATTGATGTATGCATTACTTCTAAGTGAAAAACCAGGATGCCTTTTACACGCAACAACCGAACTGCATATACACAAGTAGATCTTACAAGGAAGAATTAAGGTTAAAAAAAGAAGAAAATAGTTACATAAGTAATTAATCAAATTTTTGTTATATCGTTGGAATTTTTGTGTTTTTTGATGGATTGAGATGTTCTTCTTATCTTGATCTATCTCTTTATTCAAATTAATCTCTTTGAGGATGAAATATTCAAAATGGAACATCTTTGATCAGTTTCTTTTATGACGATAAATTTAAGCTTGCACCACGCTGACGAGGGCCAACAACCCGAAAGACGTACATGGTTAGCTTTTCTTGATTAATCAAGAATGGGTATTTGGCCAATTCTGGAATAATTAAAAAATCAACGGATAGTTGATATTTATTCCGATAGTTGGCGCAAGTCATCAGTAACTCTCAGTTGCACGATAAGGAGATTCTTTTTTTTTTTCTTGGTATATTTAAAAATTTATAGATATGGAATTACTTAACGTTATGTTTTCTTTTTAACATAAAAGATAAATTTACACAATTGGTGAATAAAATGATGATAGTAAAAGATTGTGGAAGGGGCTTGGGTCATCAGTTGGGAAAATTCTCAGCGATTCTGCCAAAAGATCGCTACACTATAGTCTGCTCGTAAATGTTGATTCTTGGTGATGGTATTTTAAGGAAACTTTGGAGAAATACTTGTGTAATTGAATAAATGTTCCCGAAACCATGGTCTCTAGGTGGACGCTTCTCAGTTTGCCAAAGCTGGTGTTGTGGCTTTGTCACCGACCTGAGTCCGCGGCGACAGTTAATAGATGGCGTCAGGTTTTGACGTCTATTGTGACGGGAGAGGCGCCCTATGCTTCTATGGATCAATTTCCTCCCGGCAAATTTTCCATATATATGTTATGAATATTTTGTTTTGTTGTTGAAAAAATAGAGAATTGAAGGTGCAGTCATGAAAATAGGAAAGATAATTATTTACCCAGCAAGTAGTTTTTATTTTGAATTACCTGAAGCAAATTACACATAAAATTATTTTTCACAGTAATATAGAATTAATAAAATGAATTTTATATTCGTGAATTTAAAAAATAGGTAGGTTAACTATAAATATTTACAACATTATTCAAAATATTCTAAATCTATGGTCAAAAATAAAAGAATACTCAATAATGAAGGTAAAATACCTGTTTTTAAAAAAATAAAATATTTGCATTTTAGATTATATAATATATATGCATTGTTCTGAAAAAAGAGCAATCCATATATTCAAATCTTTAGATTTTAAAACGTATACATTGTCAAATAAATATTCAATTCAATATATGCTTTTTTATTATCTAAATACATAATTTACATTTGATATAATTAGTCTCTTCACGCACATTTTTTGAGACGACGAACCTCAATTAACCTAACTAATTCTAACTATCATTACCTATCATTAATTGAAGAGATGGCGATAGGTACCAAAAAACATTGTAATAATTGGCAACCATAATTTAACATAATTATAACTATCTCATGTTAGTTTTGACAGGTTAATGTAATTATTAATTATTATGATTTTCATTAAGATAATTTCTCTAGTTGGTCTATGGTCAAATTATATTTTTATTTATTCATAGAAATTGACTATCAATTATACTCAAGGAAATATATATTTAAGTACTATAGTAAAAAGAGAGTAATATAAATAAAAACGGCGATTCGCGCATTGAAAAGGGTTTCGTCTCATTTCAAAGAAAGCGAATCTCTTTTGAATTAATACCGGTTATATCTATCGTCAGTCTAGGGCGGACTTTGCTTCTATGGATCAATTTCCTCACCGAAAATTTTACATCTATATTCTAGCCATAGATTTGGTACATCCACCTTGCTAGCAAAACACTTCTTTGGTAGATTGGTTCTGGAATTTATGGTCCCCTGATGCAACCTTAAGCAGAGAATTGACCATACTTAGTGTAGAGTGTACACTGTATATGTGTACTTTATAAATATATTGAATGTATGTATGCTTTGAACTTATTGTTTATTTACTTTGTACTTACAGTTGATGTACTTTGTAAAAAAATCTAAGCCAGCTTACGTGTTGGTGAACCTTCTGATTTATTTGTGTATGCACCAGATGAAAAATAAATAAATTTGTCCTTCCACAATAAATATTGCAAACTGAATAAATTTCCTTTCTTTTTAAATGGCAGTAATGTGCAAGCTAGATATATATAAGGATGGTTCAAGGGCCACTTTCACTCTTTTCCATTAAAACTACTTTACATTCTACGTTTAAAATTATATATTCTCTTGCGTAATCTTGAATTCTGGTCTATATGTTGTTTACTTAGTATATAATTCTTGTCTTCTTTTTGTCTACTTCTTGTATATTTGTTTATCTATTTCGTTTATCACACAATGTCTATTTACATTCACGAACAAAACATAAGGAGGTTGCATAATTTACCATGTATATCAGGATTGAGAAAATAACTCTGAAAGATATTTGATACATAGTGACCTTTATTGAAGACACATGATATGTGGGTAGGTACCACATAGTGGGTAGAAGTATGCGACTGCTATTACTGTAAGTGCACCACATGTCTACATATGTGAAAAGCAGTTCGACTTTGCACTTATAAATGAGCCAGATCCCTGTTTGGTTACTTGCACTCACTGGTGGGGTTGGACTTTTGCAAGAATCCGGAGCCATTTGGAACATCCCTTCACCGACCCCTTCTTCTAGAGTAGCAAGTATAAATATCAAAATTTACAATCTGTTCATAAAACATAAAAATGTTTCTTTACAATGCTTTAAATCAAGTTCAATTTAAAGAATACATTTTCACCTCATGATACAATATAATGCGGCTTACGATTTGTAAAACGACGTTTGACAAGTTTTACCGCAAATTTTTCTTTCGTAATTTATTTTAAGGAGAAATAACGAATATTTCTATCCTTAGGGATTAGGTATGAAAGAATGAATTGTAAAGATCCCTGGACAATTTTATTTTCCGTTCATCATTACTCTTCACAATACATCTTCTCATACTTCATCCCTAAGGATAGAAATAGTCGTTATTTCTCCTTAAATTAAGATTTTTCGTTCAAAAGAAACATTTGCGGTAAAACTTGTCAAACGTCGTTTTACAATCATAAGTCGCATTATATTGTATTATAAAGTGAAAATGTATTCTTTAAATTAAACTTAATTTCAAATATTATAGCGAGATATTCATTATTGTATACACAGATTATAAATTTTGATATTTATATTTTGCTACTTTATAAGAAGGGGGTCGGTGGAGGGATTTTCCAATGGCTCCCGATTCTTGCAAAAGTCCAACCCCACCAGAGAGTGCAAGTCACCAAACGGGGCTCTGGCACATTTGTTATATTACGATTTTCCGTTCAAAAGAAGCATTTGCGGTAAAACTTGTCAAACGTCATTTTACATTTTCACATTATTTCAAGGTCGGTATCATTAGAATTCCTCGTTAGTTAAATAGACTTTGACCCAGTTAGATGAATAGATATCTGATAGGACAAATGTATGACACACTACATCTGTCACTTACTTAGCGGAGGTACTACATGTAGGTTAAATACCTACTAAATCCTCTGTGTACTACTGTACTAAAGTAGAGGATTATAGGCAATTGTTGTACCCATCTATGCGTGTCATATGCAAAAGAATTTTGTAGGTCAATCTTCTAGGTGGGGTCATTCTTTTTTTTATCTTTTATAAATGCCATTTTAAAATGATAATGCCTTGCCTTTTACAAAGAGGCTGTAAGAAAATGAATGCAACTTAATGGCAGAGAATAAATTTGATTTGTTGGATGATTTCATTGTTAAAATATTTAGCTCAATTTGACCGAATATGTCCATTATGTTGATTAAAAAAACCGACTAGGAGCTGGAGCACCACATGTTTTTCTGTTTAAAGGTAATAAGTGAAATGAAACTTATTTTGTATAAAATAGGATCAGATCATCTTGCTATGGAGGCTCTGTTGTCTAGGACGACAAAGAATAAATCCAATACATTGTCCCTGTACAAGTTTTACAGGGCTGCACAAGAGAAGAAACATTGAAAAAAGAGAGCCGTATGTAAATCGATATGTAAATGAACGATAACCTGTAAATAACTAACTCACCTTTTCTAAGGAATTATGTAACTGGGTGAATTCTGTGTATGGCATAGGTACACAATAAAAGGCTTGTTTTTGAAATTATTGTTTAGATATACTTGAAACTCCGCTCAAAATTCACCAATCAGTTCAATTCTTATTATTCCTATTTTTGTCTTTATTCATTTCTCCCTCAAGAACTGACTACATTTACTATTATAATATACCTTCACCATCAAATTATTTTGTATTTTTCTGATAACCTTTAACAGACGTTGAGTTCCTCTTTCAATCTTCGCAAGACTTCTTTATTCCTAGATCTTGTTAACCTATCTTATTCACTCCATTATCCTCTATATCTCCGTATTTTTAATTAAAAAGGACGAAAAAGGAGGAGGGGAAGCAGTAACAAGCTCGCTAAAAAACCTGGGCTCAGCTGGCCCGGCTGATAGTACCCTGTAAGGGCTCCTAATCCAGGGATACAGGATGAGCAGCGTTTGCACTCCATTGTTAGGAGAGGCTGCACATGGCGTCTGTTCCTCATGTCAGAGGTGGCAATTTATTTTGGAGCTAAGTTGGCCTGCCACTGAGTAGTGCTCCCAGTCAAATGATAAAGGCAGATACATTCTACTTTCACCCAGTGTGGAGATAAGAAAGAAGAAGACTTGAATTTTTTTTTTACCTTTCAGTCCGACAATTGAGCGCTTCAAGGAAATATTAAAACAATATACTTGACGATTCTCTGTTATAAAGTAGAACTATAGCCAGTGTTAAGCCTTATATTTACCTTAAAAATAATCATTATAATATAATCCTCATTATTAAATGACGATTCAGAATGATCTAGAAGATATTTACAAACTAACAAATAATATATATATTTCACAAAATCAATAGAAAAAAATGTAAAATAAATCAACAAATGGTCACATACAAAAACGTCAAATACCTTCAAATTTCAAAAACTCAGATAAAAAATATCTTGGTAAACACCTTAGCATCTTAAAACGTACATTGAAAAGCGAATAAAGACCTCGAAACTCACAAAAGTATACAATGAGAAAAAATTATATATACACACACATACAGATTTATTAAGACCACCGGTCTTATAGAGATTCATCACAGGAAAGAAGCATAGATGAAGCTCCTATACTCCAGGCAGCACAGAACACAACAACCTCCAGGTCCGACACATGTCCAGTGGCCACAGATTCCACATTGTCTAGGTTAGCGTATCACTGAAAAGACGAGTGTGTAATCACCCACGTTCTAGTCTTCGCTTTCCTCATCCAAATGGACCACGACATTCGGCGATTTTATTAATCTCCTCCGAGAAAAATTATCATATAAAATACTTTTAATCGCTGATATCCTATTAAAAACATGTTAGGAAATGCTTTCAAATCAAAAAAAAAAAAAAAAAAAGACCATGGCAAAGACCTTCAAATCTCCCTAAATACCATGAAAAATGTCTTCAGATATTTCCATATCCAACAACACGGTATAATGACAGGTTTAAGAAAGGCCATAGGATATAATACCAGAGGATAGAAAGCATTCCTAATAACATGGCTAGAGGAAATAGACCCGGAAGCGAAAGTTGAATTCATTAACAAAGGAGAAAGTGGCAGAAAGAAAAAAAGCTAATTATCAAGGACTCATTAAAAGAGGTAGAAGAAACTATTAGAATGGTTCCTTTTTTTTCTACAGGAGAGATAATAACGAGTGCAGAGAGGGGATGAAGTGAAAAAATGGTTAAATGTCAAGGTGGTGAAAAGACAAAGGACAATACCCTTTCAATAAAAAAAGTGAGAATTGAAGAATTTTAAAAGCCTATTAGAGATGAAAGTGAAAGTAAATTGAGATGAAAATCATTCTGCCTATATATATATATGAAAATTCGAAACTATTATAGACGCGTATGATTCTTTTTAAAAATTAAACAAATACCACCGCCTTTACTGCAATGGAAAATGGAAAAGTAAGGGTAGTAGAATTGTTTAATTTTTAAAAGAATCATACGCGTCTATAATAGTTTCAAAATTTTCATAACAGATAAAAAAAAAAAAATTTAATCCAATATATGCCTTTTTAATTAAAGATTTATTTATGGATTGCTTTATTTTCAAAATATATGTATATATGTTGTTGAATATAGAACAATTAATTTTGAAATATTAAAATGAAGGCATATTTGGATCAAATATATTAATTAAAAAACAAAAATTTGATATTTCGACGAGGCTGTTCACCTATCTTCAATAGAAGAACTTCGTCGAAATATCAAATTTTAACAAATATATTTGATCCAAAATACGCCCTCATTTTAATATATATGTATGTGTGAAAAATAATAAAATATAGAAAAATGGTCGGAAAAAATAAAAAAATAGAAAAATGAAGACAAAACTTAAGGAAGGAACTTAAGGAATATCGGGATTGAGACAATAACCCTGAAAGATATTTGATACATAGTGACTTGAAGACACACGAGATAACTAAGTGTGAACAAAATTGTCTTTGTTTCCTTAAAATACACTAACAACGTTTTTAGGTTTTGTTGAAAGCCAGAGTAAATATTTGTATTTGTATTTTGATTTGTTTATGTATGTTATTTTTTAAATGTTTGATTTTTTTATATATGCAAATTATATCTTTGATTTATATTTGTTTGACGGATGAAATTTTAGAAGAATTTTTCATGATTTGCATATGTTTAGATAGTTTTTTTTAGTTTCCTTTTGACGTGACAACGTCTTAAATTAGGTTGCGGCTGGGAGTTACTTATGAAAAAGTGTAACGCCCGGTAACGTTACGATGAGTCACCGAACGAGAGTGCTGCGCGCGCAGCTGCGCGCGCAGCGCTAGAGAATTAGGCGCATTGAATCGGCGCATGCTTGTCTCTGTCTTTGTCTTTCTCGAACGTTCTTGGCGTTGGAAAAACAAGAAAGCGTCATAATACAAGTTCACACGTGTGGTTAAAGTATCGTCAGCTGTGTCTGTAGTGAAAATGTGGAGTGCTTAGATTCGTCATTTACAACAACTACAACAATAAAGGTAAATAATTGTACACTGATATTTCATTATCGTAAACTATGATTGATTGATTAATTGTTAGATTGACACAAAAGTTGAGAAACTGAGTTTATAGGGTATGTCATACTATTGATAAATGTTGATAGTGTTAAGTAAATTATTAGTTTAAAATTAAATAATTAATTAATTATTATTTTACAAATTTTAAATAGTTTCAAATTTATTTAGCAAAAATTTGAACCTTCGATCTGAATAAATGTTTTGATTTTCGAATTGATTCTTTAAAATTACAAATATTAAGAAAAAGTGGCAGATATAAGAAAACTTTATTTAAACTGTGTTGAGCAAGAATTTTAACATCTAATTTAAGTAAATGTTTTAATTTTCAACTTCATCATTTACAATTACAAATTTAATTTAATTTCAAATTTATTTAGCAAAAATTTGAACCTTCGATCTGAATAAGTGTTTTGAATTTCAAATACCAACGCGGCTGGTGGAGTGGCGATCTATCGTAAATTATCATCGACATCTACGGCGGAAGTGTTCCAAGTTGCGATTACAGACGTAACTCGTGTCATTAAAACCAAGGGTGACATGTGCATGACTGAAGTTACTTGCTTCGCCGCTAATACTAGCTTCAAGTTTATACTCGGTGCTGTATATATTCATCCAGGAGCTAGTATGCAGGATATTGGAATGTTACTATGGCAAGGACTCGGTCCGTACATTCACAACAGCCAGTACGTGCCACCGTTCGTGCAAGTTGATTCTAGTATACCGATTCTTCTGTGTGGTGATTTTAACAAAAACGTAAAGCCTGACAACTCGTTTCTTAATTTCATGAAAAATACGTATAATCTTGATTGCGTATCAAACGTTTCTAAGTCAACTACGTTAAAAGGAACAACTATCGACTTGACTTTCGCAAGACACATTACAGCAGAAACACTTCCTTTCATTTCATATTTCTCCTATCATCGTCCTATCCTCAACAAAATCACTCAAATAGGAATTAGTTAAGTTTAAGTTTACATGTACAATGTTTTAGTAAACAAAATATATTTCTATAGTTAAAATTTGTGCAATTCTTATTTTCATTCAATTCCTTGTTCCTATTGTGCAATTTAAATATATTCATATCAATAAATATTCTACCGTTGTCACGTAAAATCTTCGCCCGTAAAACCGACTTTACAGGCAACCATTGTTTCAGAGTTATTTTAATCGGAGTATATAGTTCATTAGAGAAATAAAAGTCATTGAGTTCAGTCTCTGTATGGTTGTTGCTAAGTTCTGATATAGGTTTCCTTATTGAAGAACACGTGAACCCAACCCTTGGAAAGTTGCGTGCGTATTGCATTGGATCTATGCGATCGTAAAAGGTTTTGTCCATGAGTGTATTTTTCATGAGACAATCTCCAAGAATAAGTTCCACTGCTTGTAACGGAGTAAAACTTAAGGGCGGACCGATTGGATAATTAAGGCACAAAAAACACGAGGATTTAATTTTTAAAATCATTTTCAATAATAAAAGAAAGTCTGAAAAGAGTCGCAAATATCTCTCCAACAAGGATGTTGTCATCTTCAAAGGATATCTCCAGGGACAAGAAAACATTTAGCAGAAACTTAAATAGGTCAGTGGCAGGATGGTTAACATCCGGTTGGTGTTCCTAGATATCTCTTTTTAAAAAATATTTTATCAAATATGTTTTTTATTATTGTCAAGAAGCTCCATCCATATGGGACACCTGTCAATCATCCCTGGACCCCGGGGAGGACCACAGGTGTGAGGGGTTCTCGGAAACTTATCGGCAAATAAGGAAAACGGGACGTTTGGTGGCTGACGCTGCTCATCATTATTATCTTTACCTTGGGATAAGTATTTTTATTATCTCTCTCCCTATAAATACCTCTCGTAAATAATTAATTTATTATAAAGGGTATTTACCTTTTAGTTCTCCAATAAAATTATTTACAAGAGGTATTTATAGGAAGAGAGAGGGTCAGGAAATATAACAACTTACCCCAAGGTAAAGATAATAAAGATGAGCGTCGTCAGCCACCGAGGCGTCCCGTTTGCCTTATTTGCAGATAAGATCCCGAGAACCCCTCACATCTGTGGTCCCCCCTGGAGTCCAGGGATGATTGACAAGTGTCCCATGAAGCTTCTTGACAATATTGATTTAGGATAGAAGAAGAAACACAGGTTCGTGCAGAAGATCTTCTCTATATAAGAAAACGGTCGTACAAGCTTTCGGGTAAGATGTCCTTCTTACAGTGACCTTTATTGAAGACATACGAGATAACTAAGCGTGAACGAGAGATTGCCTCTGTCTCCTTCAAAAAAAAAAAAAAAAAAAGACGACCTACAACATCAAATACTTTCCACTTCCTTAAGTTTGTCGCTGCAAACTTGCAGCCTCGGGTCGGTGACTAGATAAAATCCTGGTGGACCCTTTTCAGTTTACCAAAGCTGGTCTTGTGGCTTTGTCACCGACCCGAGGCCGCAAGTTTGCGGTGACGGTCAATAGATGGTGTCTGGCTTTTACGTCTGTTTTGACGGGAGAGGTGACATTTGTATTTTTTGTTAAGGTGTGTTGTCAAAAATATTTTCAAATAGGATAAACACATTTTAACACGTATTATGATTTTTAAAAGATCATTCGGTTGTTTCTATTTTCTTTTTAGTTCTAAACGAATTTTACCTTTTTTATTTCTTCATATAGGCTAATCATGTTATTTTGAAAATATATTTACTGATGTTTACTGTGATATTTACAAGCGTTGTTGATGGACATACACCATCTATCGGAAAAAACATATTAACCAATCGTTTTTTTTCCTTTTGAGAATATTCCTTTGTCTTCTTTTGACGTGTTCAAATTTAAGGTTCTTTGATTGAAGCGAATACCTCTCCAAATATATTTGTTTTAACTATAAACAACACACCGTCTAACCTATCAAAACTTTTTCAAGGAAACACAAAGACATTTTTTCTTTCAAATTTAAAATAAGGTTTTCCGAAAAAGGCAAGTAATTCTCCAAATACATTTGTCTAAACTTTAAACAAGATACCACCTTACTCATTCAAACGAAATAGATTTAAGAAAAAACACAGAAAAATAAATAGTTTTAAATGAAAAACACAAAACTATTTTGAAAATAGAGCAATCCATAAATCAATCTTCAATTAAAAAGGTAAAATAAATGATATTTTGATACGATATATGCTTTTTTAATTGAACACAAAACTATATTTCTATAAACGTGAACATCACACATAAACAAAATTTATACTTCAATATTCTATTAAATCTATAGATAAAAAAAATCTTTATATTCCTAATCCTCAATTAAAATTTCATTTTATAAAAAAAAAAAAAAAATAGTAAAGGGTCGTCTGCTAAGAAATAACGAAGCTAAGCCTAATGGATTGAATGATGTTGAAGAGATCTCTGTTGAAAGGTCATCAATAGAACAGGCTACTGTATCAATCATCAGTCAATAATGAGCCGACAATACCCTAGCATGTGTCTTGGCTACCTAATAGACCCTGGAGATTCCTATCTTGTAGGTTGAATGGTACACACCCAAGACAACTTGACCAGGAACCTTTCATATTGGACAATAAGAAATTTTAACTATTTTTTAACGCGTATGATTCTTTTTTTTAAATAAATCAAATTTCTACTACCCTTACTGAAATTATAAAAAATAGGATAGCCTGGCTCATCAGTGATGATACCTCCCAGCGGTTTCGCCAGTTTAATCTACCATACCTCTGTAATTTGGCAATTTTTCGGGTTTTCCTTTTATACTGATAGTGAAGCTAGATATACGAGTCGAAAATAGTTCATATTTCTCATAATAGAAGGCGCGCTAATGCATTCATATTAATATTGGACGATCCTATAAAGATTGTTCTTTTTTTTTATCATTTTGTCATTAGTTATCTGTTAAACATCCCTGCCATATTTTTGAAGCGATTCCGTAGGAGCTTTCTGGCTTACAGGTATACAGGTTGTCGAATGTTAAGTTCAAAGTGATACTTATGTTTTTAAAGAATATGTGGCGCATTATTGCTTTGGGTTTTACTCTTAATTTTGACAAAGAGGATAAATGTGTTTTTCTAGGTATGTCATTATTTGAGCTGCATTTGAACTTACTTTTAATAAAGCTTTCTTTTACCTTTAGAAATTATTTTCGCTTTTAACTTAGTTATAACATTTCTATGAAAAATAGACACTTCGGCCAGTTAGAGTTTTTATTTTTCTCAACGTTTCGACAAAAATCTTTTGTCTTCGTCAGGAGAATTAAATAAAATAAAGAATTTGGCAAGGCGTTAAAAATTGTTCTGAGGTTGCAAGGGCGTTCTCATGTGATTTTTCGAATTTAGTACAACATCTGAAGCGCGAGTCAAAAACAAATATTAAACTCGTCAAAGACTATGATCTTGGAGAAATAAATAAATAATAATAAAATTATAATCAAATAAATAAATAATGATAATATCGTAAAGATAGAGGTTGCCTGGCCGGCATTCATATTTCTATGAAAAATAGAAACTTCGCCCAGTTAGAGTTTTATTTTTATTTTCTCAACGTTTCGACAAAAATCTTTTGTCTTTGAAAAAAAATAATGATACTAATTCCAAAAATTACATATTATTTTATAAATTTATAACTATTTATATATAGTTATAACTCTTTTTGACGCTATTTTAAACTGTTTCTACTATATAATTATACGTTTATAGGTCTATATTTACAGAAATGTAACAGAAATGTGGTCAAAATCGTGAGGTGACTTGTACTTTAATGTTTTTTATATATAGATGGCGTATTATTGTCTTGGGGTTTACTCTATTAAGCTTTGACTAATATGATAGGTTAAGGTCAATATTGTAGCGTAGAAATCAGGTCTTGTAATATCTGAAGGTGTGAAAGTATTTATTGATGGCCTTAGCACGACTAGTCGACAATTATTAACAACTCCACAACACTATCTACAGCTAGAGAATCTTGAGCAAGCAAGCAAAGAAATATTTTGATCATTATTTTAAATGAACAGAGTAATATATATCTATATAATCTGTTGAATATTTTCATTGAATAATTAAATTAAATAATAAATTATTTCTTCGCCACAATATTGACGGAAATGTACCACATAGTCTAATGTCTTCCAGAACTAAATATATCTGATAAATTTAAAATTCTATATAATCTCTCTCCATTACCTTTTTATGTTTTATTTGCCGAGAAAGAGCTTGCTCGAAAGCTTCTTTATACAATCAATAAAAAAGAGTTGCAGCGTATTATACCTTTTTGTAATTTGTCGATAACCGTAAACTTGTGATAATGGATATATCTGAGATTGGTGTTTACTATGTGTCTCTGTGTATTTTAGAATGGATTGTAACTGTGGTGGTGTCTTGTCCATCATTTTGTTGCTCCATGGAAAGGGATGTGCCAAATTGAAGATCTTATTTGAGAAGATGGTTTGACGTTATTTTTGAGCAGCCAGAGAATTTCCCTTCAAACGGATTGGGAAGTTCTACAATCATTGCTTAGAGACAATGGAAACTCTTGATTAGAACTGGTCCACGAGTCATATGGACATTACCTTGAGACCTTTTACCGGTTTATATTTTGTGAAACGTTCCTACAACCCCGCGATGGTGCTCTAATAACACAGAATTAATATAGGTGGCTTTGGTGTCTTGTCCATGAAATTTTTCTCCATGAAATGGGGGGTACCATTGCCCCGTTAGTCAGCCACAGAGTTCCCTGTTCACGGTTACCGTAGCGGCTCACGACACCGTACTACAGGGCAGTCCCTTACTTGTGCTGCTTCTCCCGCTCACCACGCAGAGGAGGGGTATGGATTGTTAGTGAAGTGAGTGAGTGGGAGATATGGAGGGGGATGTGCTATATCGTGTGTAGAAGGAGTTAGTGCATGTGTGAAGATGGATGAGGAAACATAACCAACCAGACTGGAGGAAAAGAAAGCAGCGTCATCAGTCTCGCCACCAGTTCTGCCTCATTGGCTCCTCCCACGCTGGGTCTTCTTCTTTACATGTCCGCTTCCTCTTTTGATACCTTTCTATAGTGTGGTCTTGTACTAATGTATGTGGTGTAATGTATTACTGTCGTAGCTGTGAGATGTATTGAACTGCTATGTGGTATAATGTATTCTTGTTGTAGTTGTGTGGGATGTGTTGTACTGTAATGTGGTATGCTGCTATTTGTTGTTCTAATTTATTTGTTGTTGTTGTTGTGTCCAATAAAGAGCCTCAGATGTCCCCGTACATCTCTATCACAGCAGTCGCAATGTCCACTATCTTGGGTGTGTAAAGTTGCTGTACTGGGTCCATGTTAGTTTTCTGTTGTTGTTGTGTCCAATGAAGAGCCTCAGATGTCCCCGTGCATCTCTATCACAGCAGTCGCAATGTCCTCTATCAAATTTAGTGTTTGAGTCAAAAGGCGATCCATTTAATATGTTTATATATAAAAAAGGCGTACCTGGATTTATAAAGAAAAAAAAAACAATGTTTTTCTCAAAATATTCGAGAAATTGTTTCCTCTCTATCAATGTGGTGTATTGTCCAAGACATCACAGAACAAGAAAAAGAGAACAAGAAAAAGAAGCTCAACGAGAGGCCCGAACTTGGATCTGTAAAGAAAAAAAATAACTTTTTTTTTCTTTACAGATCCAGATACGTCTTTTTTTATATAAAATAATTTAGTGTGTTTCAATGTGTTCCTGTCATCATGTGCGATGTACTGTTATGCTATTTGGTGAAATGGTACAAGAAAGAAAGAGAACATGAAGCATACAAATATGGCCTTTTTGCATATCTGTCTTATATTTCCTGCTTCGTTGTATGTATATATATGAATTAGATTCGAAAAACCTCAGTAACGTAGTTATACCTGTCGAAGGGATGTTGAACCCGAAAGCTTGTATTGCCGATATATATAAAAGAATATTTTCCTTCAGCGAATTGTCTTTTATTAATAAATATGGAAATCCTTAAGATGATAGGCATCAATGATAGAAAGATTTAGAATTGTACAAGAGCTCTGTACCTCGTGAAGTCAAAGAGCCAACATGTCTAAACCACCTCTTAGTTGTTCCGCGATGGACGAGCTGACTTCCATAGGATTTCTCTAAGGCACTGAAGAAAACCAAGTGTGCTGAGATATCCTCTCAACATGGGTTGTGGGTGAAAACTTACAAAACTCCGATTTTTTTCTGAAATAGTCTTATTTACGATTAGTTTTTCCTACTCGACTTGTATTAGGTAATCTAGACTATAGGTATTGAATCTGTTCGATCTTAAATCGAGAATCGTCTGTGGTGGCCATCAAGCATCCACAGAGTTTGTTTCCCTCTGCCACAGAACATTTGACGCCTGAACAAACTCCGCCTTTGCTGGTCCCAAGCCCGGATGAAAAAGGAGGAGGGGGAGCAGTAACAAGCTCACTAAAAAACTGGTCTCAGGTGGCCCGGCTGATAGTACCCTGTGAAGGCTCCAGGGATACAGGATGACCAGCGTTTGTACTCCATGTTAGGAGCGGCTGCACATGGCGTCTGTTCCTCGTGTCAGAGATGGTCATTTCTTTTGGAGCTAAGTCGGTCTGCCACTGAGTAGTGCTCCCAGTCTTAATGACAAAGACAGACGCATTCTACTTCACCCAGTCATGATCTCAAGCTTTACAAGCTTGATACAGTAATATATTTGAGTGGAGATAAGAAAGAAGAAGAAGACATTTGACGCTAGGACTTCCGACCAAACAAGGGCGAAGAGATCACACAAAGTAAAGATACAAACTAGAGAGGAACTATTTGGAGAAAACCTTCCACTGATGAGAAAGGCCACGGTTGGAAGCTTCGTGAAATTTGCATGTCTGTGACGCCTTAAGACAAAGGGTAAGCTTTTTGTATAGTTCTTCATTGTCTATGGAGGAGTGATAGACAAATGGTTTGTTTACTTCACACGGAGTTCTTCTCGTAAAAAACATGGTATTTTCCCCCATTATCCATTCTTTTAACTATCCCACGTGGTATAGGCATAATCATCGTGTTCGGGGTTTACTTATACTGTAAGTAAACAACACATATTTACATATTTCAAGGGGTACATTTTAGATATACATAGATTACTATTAAAAATAAAGAAGGCATCTCCTGACCACGAGCACATGTGCTTTTTAGATGGCAGAGCGCCATCTAGTGGAGCAAAAATAAACTAAACGTTTATTTAGCTTGCTCCGTGATATTTGGCCAACCCAATTTCTCCACTAGATGGCGCTCTGACATCTAAAAAGCACATGTGCTCGTGGTCAGGAGATGCCTTCTTTATTTTTAATATCAACACCTGACCCACTTATCTTTTGTTTTTTCTATTGTTTTTTCATGTGTTAAGCGTCTTCACGCAAATTTGGTCTTAAATACCCATTTCTTGATTTCTCAAGAAGCCATTGGGACCAAAAAAATCTTTTTGGTCGCAGTGGTTACAGCCTTCTCCACGCTGACGAGCGCCAACAGCGCGAAACGCGTTCGTGGATGGCTTTTCTTGATATATCAAGAAATTGGGTTGGCCAAATATCACGGAGCAAGCTAAATAAACGTTTAGTTTATTTTTGCTCCACTAGATGGCGCTCTGCCATCTAAAAAGCACATGTGCTCGTGGTCAGGAGATGCCTTCTTTATTTTTAATATCAACACCTGACCCACTTATCTTTTATTTTTTCTATTGTTTTTTTCCTAGATTACTATGTATGGGTGTGTGTGAAAATAAGAAAATAATAAGGCAAATTTGGCCTTGAATACGCATTTTTGATTTATCTGGAACCCTCAAGGACCAGCTTTTTTTGGTCGTAGAGCTACAGCCTACACCACGCTGACGAGGGTCAACAACCCAAAATGCGTACGTGGTTGGCTTTTAATGATTTATCGAGAAAATGGGTTAGCCAAATGTCGGGGAACTATTCTATTTATTATTATTTTTTTTTTTACTTATCGGAATTTTCGAGGGATTTCATTTTGGACATCATGAAACCAATCTACCTTGGAGTGGCGAAAGAAACATGGCCCGGGAAATCAAAGACTTGTCAGATCTGGTGTTGAGCATATCTTAACGGTAGAGGTGTCTCTTCTATTATGATTAAAATTCACCAGGGAAAATTTTACACGCCATTTTTGGTTGTGCATTAGAGCATTATCTCTAGAATGCTACATCGCACACACACAGGTTTATTAAGACCACCGGTCTTATACAGATTCACCACAGAAAGGAAGCATAGATGGAGCTCCTATACACCAGGCAGCACAGAATCCAACAACAGCCTTCAGATCCGACACATGTCCAGTGGCCACAGATTCCACCTTGCATACGTCATGGTTAACGTATCACTGAAAAAGACGAGTATGGAATCAGCCTCATTCTAGTTTTCGCTTTCCTCATCCAAATGGACCACGACACTTTTGGTTAAGATTAAAGTATGTGGAATCAAGAATGCTACATTGTGACAAATCTCTCCTATAAATCTAAAAATAAACAGAGATACTCAGGAAGATTCCACCACTGGGAGAATGGACGAAGAGCTGTCATCAATTGAGACTAAGAAAGGATTAAGAAATTCCAGAAGTTGACCCACTGGAGCCCCACGGCGAAAGGATTAGCCTCCCTGGCCGTCCTAACTTTCCCAAACTCCCCAAGCGTGTCTGTGTGAACCGGCTTCCATCTGTGGAGTTAAATTTTACTTCTCCTCTTTTGTTCAAACCAGTCCTGTTGGCTCTCCATACAACTAACTATAAACATTTCCACAACAAATAGTGAAACTGCACTAGATTGAAATAGGAATATATATATATATATACGAAAGACTATCTATATCTAATGTTGATACCAAACAATTCTAAAGACAGTTGTGTTATACTAAAAATATTCATTGTGGGAGTACTAGCGAACTTTTGAAAGCTACATTACAAAGAAATTATAGAGGTGAAGAAATGTTGTCTTTCAACTTAATAGACTTATATTTATATATATATATATATATATATATATATATAACGAACATTACATGTGAGTAACAGTTACCTAGAAATTATTTGAAAAAGAAAGAATAAACAATATTAAAGTAAAGGGTTTATTTTAATTTTGATTTCGCAAGTTTTCGAGCAAATTTTCTGTTCTTCAACGGGCAAATACTTCTATGTACATTATAAAGATTAACTTTGTACAGTAATAATTGAAAAATGTGTTATTGGCGTGTGTGGGCGTGCATTACAGCTAAAATATTAGATATTATAATGGGATGAAATATATATATTCCATGTACTACATATTACAAGTACATAGAAATATTTGTCCGTTGAAGAGCAGAAAATTTGCTCGAAAGCTTGAGAAAACAAAATTAAAAGAAACTCTTCACCTTAATTTTATATATTATTTCTTTTTCAAATATACATGTTACGATGCACTAGCGCGCCATCTGTTATCAAATTACAAAACTATTTTAGAGGCGTAATATTCTTTTTAAAAAAAAACAATTTCTACTGTCCTTACTGCAATGGAAAAATGCAATATAAGAGCGGTATGGTAGATTAAACTGGCGAAACCGCTGGGAGGGTTCACCACTGATGAGCCAGGCCCTCCCTTTAATTTTTCCATTGCAGTAAGGACAGTAGAAATTGTTTTATTTTAAAAAGAATATTACGCCTCTAAAATAGTTTTGTAATTTGATAACAGATGGCGCGCTAGTGCATCGTAACATAATTGTTCAAATAAAAGACACAATTTGATATTTGCGGAAGAGCGATTGCTCGAAGCATATTATATATTTATAATTATATTTAATTCTGCTGTCCTAAAAGCTTATGTCCATAGTTCTTCTAAAATACCCATTCCAAGAGTCTTACAACAGTCAACTATAAAAGGAAGTTCCAAAAATGCAATATAACAGCGGTATGGTAGATTAAACTGGCGAAACCGCTGGGAGGGTTCACCACTGATGAGCCAGGCCCTCCCTTTAATTTTTCCATTGCAGTAAGGACAGTAGAAATTGTTTTATTTTAAAAAGAATATTACGCCTCTAAAATAGTTTTGTAAATATACATGTACCAAAAGAGGCACATTTCCATTTGATTGTTCATAAGAATTTATCAAAAACTGGTTTTGCGGATCATTCATTACCCTCACTAGTAAATACTTTTACTGAGGTGATGCATAGTGCATCGTTCTGACGTACAATTAAAGGGAGAGGTGCCTCTTTTGGTACATTAATTAATGCTCATGAATATCAATCTTATTAAAAGGAAAAGAAAAAAAGTTTATTTAAGAATTTAAACATTCTAAGGACAAATGAAGTTCTTAAATCTTAACGAGAACAGAGAACTGTATGTGTACAAAGAAAGATATTTCTGGCAGTATCTACAATTAACATCTTATAAATTATCAGTTTTCTAAAATATGTTTGATGGAAAAAAATCTTTAAATTTATTTGAATGTATCGAGTTGGAACCAATTTTTGTGCAAACTGGGTGGTAACCACTGGTTGGTCAAAAGATAAAATGGCTGGCTTGGACAAAACTAGGTTATCTAGTACATGTTGTGGGTGACCTTGGTAGTACATGGGTTTATCAGCATACACGTTTTCACTTATTCGTTACAGCCTGTTGAAGGACGTTATTGCTCGAAGCTTGGCAAGCTTTTACCTTTTCAATAAAGAAACTTGTCGCTTTTAGCTTTGAACTCTTCTTAGAAATGATACCCGACAATACCTACTATTGTAATTCCTTCCTTTCTTCAATGTCTTCCTCTACTGAGGGTGGGCCATATGGTCTCTCTATATCTCCCTCCTTCAATGCCTTCCTCTACTGAGGGTGGGCCATATGGTCTCTCCATATCTCCCTCCTTCAATGTATTCCTCTACTGAGGGTGGGCCACATGGTCTCTCCATATCTTCCTCCTTCAATGCCTTCCTTTACTGAGGGTGGGCCACATGGTCTCTCCATATCTCCCTCCTTCAATGCCTTCCTCTACTGAGGGTGGGCTACATGGTCTCTCCATATCTCCCTCCTTCGATGCCTTCCTCTACTGAGGGTGGGCCACATAGTCTCTCCATATCTCCCTCCTTCAATGCCTTCCTCTACTGAGGGTGGCCACATGGTCTCTCCATATCTCCCTCCTTCATTGTCTTCCTCTACTGAGGGTGGCCACATGGTCTCTCCATATCTCCCTCCTTCATTGTCTTCCTCTACTGAGGGTGGCCACATGGTCTCTCCATATCTCCCTTCTTCAATGCCCTCCTCTACTGAGGGTGGGCCACATGGTCCTCCATACTTCCTCCCTCAATGCCTTCCTCTACTGAGGGTGGGCCACATGGTCTCTCCATACTTCCTCCTTCAATGCCTTCCTCTACTGAGGGTAGACCACATGGTCTCTCCATACTTCCTCCTTCAATGCCCTCCTCTACTGAGGGTGGGCCACATGGTCTCTTCATACTTCCTCCTTCAATGTCTTCCTCTACTGAAGGTGGGCTACATGGTCTCTCCATACTTCCTCCTTCAATGCCCTCCTCTACTGAGGGTGGGCCACATGGTCTCTTCATACTTCCTCCTTCAATGTCTTCCTCTACTGAAGGTGGGCCACATGGTCTCTCCATATCTCCCTCCTTCAATGCCTTCCTCTACTGAGGGTGGGCAACATGGTCTCTCCATACTTCCTCCTTCAATGCCCTCCTCCACTGAGGGTAGACCACATGATCTCTCCATATCTCCCTCCTTCAATGCCCTCCTCCACTGAGGGTAGACCACATGATCTCTCCATATATCCCTCCCTCAATGCCTTCCTCTACTGAGGGTGGGCCACATGGTCTCTCCATACTTCCTCCGTCATCCTCTTCACCTCCTTGTGTCGTCCAGTCCATTGTTTTAGATCGTCTGTGTCTCTATCGTCTCATCCCCCTCGATCTCTTCCCCTGGAGCTTTCCCTCCAACACTATCAGCAATGTTTCTCCTGCTGATACGCTCATCACATGTTCAGCAAACGTCAGTTTTCCTTGTTTTATCAACTTTATCAGCTGACGTTCTGTACCCATTCAATCGAGGATTTGATTATTTGTTACCATATACCATTGTATTTAAGAAAGTTTACTCACTCTTTTATGTTTATATTGAATATTGTTAAGTATAATATAGAAAAAAGGGCGCATACCAGAATAGAATGTTTTAGAACGTTAAAGAAAAATGTAGAAAAATAGAAGAACAACTGATTGGTCAATATAAAGCGATTGCGTAAGGCTTAGCGCTGGCGGCTTTCTGATTGGCTAACCAAAGATGACCGTTCTGGAAAGATCTACTCCGGTATACATAGGGATGAGTAACTTATGCAAGTAAAGAAGAAGAAGAACGAAGCTACGTGGTGTACTCCAAGCAAGCTGCTGTCTCAAGAGGTCAGACTGCTGCTTACCGCCGACGCCAGTGTACTTCCTGGAAGAATCTAGAAGGTTCTACCAACTTCTGTCTTCTGTTTTACGCCTACTTTCCTTCACCGTGCTGCAGTTGGTGAGTTTGTAACTGCTGTTTTCTTTATTTTTGTTTTATTTTTTACACTATTCTGTAATTTTTTTATCGATTAGGCTTAAATAAAGTCCTAAAGATTCTTTGTACCCACGGAAGTTATTCTTTGTCAACCAACAACTCAACAATATCATTATGTCTGTGTGTGGTGTTTGACCCTGAGGAACATAAACAATAGGTAGAATGAATCAGTACTTACTTGGCGTATGCTTTCTCCAACAAAGCCGGCCAGAACTCGTGTGGGTCGGACGAGTGCATGTAGACCAGATGGCCTTTGTAGGTTGGCAGTCGGTCGTCTACCACTACCTCGGTCCACTCGCCGAACCTCCAGAACCTGAAGCGGAACATGCCGCAGTAGCCGGCCCCGAAGTGCTGCTCTGATGGTACGACCCGCTCCAGAAACCTGGGGGTGAGGGTGAGACAGCTGATGGCAGATAGAAGCCAACAGTCTCCTGTACACACACACATTCTTAAGTTAATCCTACATTGACAAGGATAAAAGCTACTCAAATGATAGGTTCCAAAATAACTTTACTAGCTGCCGCTCAAAAGGAAAAATCTAGTTCATCATATTTTCAACAAAGAATAATATGAAAAAAAACAATAGGAATTTTATGTGTTAAGCGTATTTACGCAAGTTTGGCCTTAAATACCCATTTCTTGGTTTCTCAAGGAGCCTCTGGGACCAAAATTATTTTTGGTCGCAGTGGTACAGCCTATTCCACGCTGACGAGTGTCAACAGCGCGAAACGCGTTCGTAGATGGCTTTTCTAGATTTATCAAAAAATTGGGTTGGCCAAATATCAAGGAACAGGCTAAAGAAATGTTTAGTTGATTTCTGTTCCACCAGATGGCGTTCTGCCTTCTGAAAATCACATGTGCTCCAGGTCAGGATATGCCTTTTTTATTTTTAAAGAATAATATATAAAAATAAAGAAGGCATATCCTGACCAGAAGCACATGTGCTTTATAGATGGCAGAGCGCCATCTAGTGGAACAGAAATCAACTAAACATTGATTTAGCCTGTTCCCTGATATTTGGCCAATCCATTATTTGATAAATCAAGAAAAGCCATCCACGAACGCATTTCGCGCTGTTGGCGCTCGTCAGCGTGGAGCAGGCTGTATGAATAATATATTTGATGGCTATTCACATATAAAACAAAGTGTCCATTGCGAGATTCGATCCCGGTTCATGGCTGTCGGAAACCGACGGTATATACTGCTCGTGCACTGACTGTTTTTATTACTTCAAGGAGATAATCTGTCCTAAATGCTACACAAAAGTAAGTTGATATTTTGTGGTAAATCTTGATTCTATCAGATAGTCTACCAAACTATCCCTGCCCAGAACCCCTCCTCTACGTGGCGGGCGGGAGAAGCAGCACAAGTAATGGAGCCCTGTAGGGTGAAGTACGGTGTCGTGAGCCCCGAGCCGCTACGGTAACCGTGAACAGGGAAATCTGAATGGCACCCCCCCCCCCCCTTTCCATGGAGCAACAAAATCATCCTTGCAGCCCTCTATATGGCAGACATCAATCCAGAAGAGGACATCTAAACGAACAATGCACCTCAGTTGGCTGGTATTGTGATCAGGGTGCACGGATCGATCTGGACAAGACACCACCGAACTATCATGAATTTCCAAGCCTTCTTCATTTTGTCTTATCCTGAGAAGTTCCTGTCCCCAGGCTTCTTTAATTTGAGTTCTTTATTTCTTCATAGTTTTCCTATCAGACATTGAGACATCACTCAAATTTTTCTTTACGTCTCTTTCCATTAATTTCGTATCCTCCAGCAATTTTCCTCATCAATTCATTTCATCATGAGAGAAAGAGAGATATCACCCAATTCATTTTTTTTTTCGGATGACCTTCAACAGGTTTCGTTCTTCTTCTTGTCTTCTCTGGACTTTTCATTCCTGTCAACGTGTGTACATTCGGAAAGATGGAGTAAAACTTAAGAGAGCGTAAGGAATTAATAATCTTAATAACAAAAAGCAGAATACGGAAAATTGTTTTATATATACACTCATAGACAAAACATAAGGAAGTGGAAGGTCTTTAATATCACCGATTGTCTGTTTTTTTTTTAAGAAGAAGAAGAAGACAAAGTCAATTTTGTTCACACTTAGTTATATCTCGTGTATCTATAATAAAGGTTACTGTGTATCAAATATATTTCAGAGTCATTGTCTGAATCCCGAAATACTTGCTAAAAGGTACAACTTTGTGTCCATGAATGTAGATCTTTTTTTTTTTGCTTATCCCTAGTACACGTGGTACAGACCATGGTAATCATGATGAGTAGAGGTTGGCGACTGCTTTTACTGTAAGTGCACCACATGTCTACACATGTGATCCTTGTTATTCAGGAATAACGACATCGCACCAAGGATACTGTATATAAAACACTGTGGTTGTACCAACTCTCCATATTATAGAAATTAAATATTGGGCAATAACGCGCCATCTATATATAGGAAAAGAAAACATTTAAACACCTAAGTTTCTTTTATACATAAAACAAACTTCTACTATCCTTACTACGATGAAAAATATATTGGGAGGGCTTCGCTCATCGTTGATGAACCCTCCCAGCGGTTTCGCCTATTTAATCCACCAGATTGCATTTTTAGAGCTCTAATACTGTAAATTTTATGTCCATAGTTTATTTAAATACCATTTCTAAGATTCCACCCTTCAGTGCTGCGTATATAATCAGAATGGACCAATACAGTATTAGAGCTCTAAAAAGCGATTTGGGAGATTAAATTGGTGAAACCACTGTGAGGGTTCACCACTGATGAAAAAAACCCTCTTAATATATTTTTTTCATCGCAGTAAGGACATTAGAAGTTGGTTTTATGTTTAAAAGAAACTTGCATGCGCAAAATTTTTCCTTTTTTATATTCTATAAATGTTGGTCTACAGACTGCACCAGTTAGAGCAGCCTCAGTCATCAATCAAGAACCAATCGCCCCCTCAATATTCACAGAACCGGTGTTATAAAAGGAAGAGGAAATGGACTAATTCAAAAAGAGGAAATCAACATGTTGGGCAATCACGGGGTGCTCCTGTTAATTGAAAGGAGCGGCAGATGTTCCGCCCCACAGTGTCCACTAATGGCCTTTTCTACCCAGACACGGAAACGTCTGAAGGGCGGTGTGGTCTGTTGTTGGGATTAGAATTGCTTACAGTACATCTTGTAGTAGTGGTCCCAAGTACACTCAACATACGGACAACATATAAAGAAGTTGTACCTTTCAGCATGTATATCGGTATTTAAACAATAACTCTGAAAGTTATTAGATACACAGTGACCTTTAAAAATAAAGAAGGCATTTCCTGACCACGAGCACATGTGCTTTTTAGATGGCAGAGCGCCATTTAATGGATCAAAAATAAACTAAAGGTTTATTTAGCTTTCTCCGTGATATTTGGTCAATCCAATTTCTTGATAAATCAAGAAAAGCCATCCACGAACGCGTTTCGCGCTGTTGGCGCTCGTCAGCGTGGAGTAGGCTGTAACCACTGCGACCAAAAATAATTTTGGTCCCAGAGGCTTCTTGAGAAATCAAGAAATGGGTATTTAAGGTCAAATTTACGTAAATACCTTTGTTGAAGACACACGAGATAGCCAAATGTGAACAAAATTGCCTCTTGTCTTCTTCTGTTACTTAAAAAAATAGACGACTGGCGATATAAATTACTTTACACTTCCTTAAGTTTTTTCTCTCTCTCTCTATGATCCTATATATGGAATTATATATTCATCAGTACAAAACATTACATTACAGATCATAGGAATGTGATACATTATACCAAATAGAAAATGTATCACACTACCTGAGAGCCGTACATTACAATACACCAATAAATGATGGAATACTAAGTCCGAAGTATCTTGTCGCCAATAATTTCCTCAATCTCTAGTTCTGCCTCAACTCTGGTAGCTTCTAAGCCTCCCAACCTATTCTATAAAATAATTCTATGTATTCTCTTCGTCTTTCTTATCTCCACTCAATCATATTAAGGTATCAAGCTTGTAAAGCATTCCACCCTTGCAACGTATATAAACAGAGCATAAAGCAACTCCGCCTTTGCCGGTCCCAAGCACGGATGAAAAAGGAGGAGAGGGAGCAGTAACAAGCTCACTAAAAAACCTGGGTTCAGCTGGCCCGGCTGATGGTACTCTGTAAGGGCTCCAGGGATACAGAGTGAGCAGCGTTTGTACTCCATGTTAGGAGCCGCTGCACATGGCGTCTGTTCCTCATGTCAGAGTCGGCCATTTCTTTTGGAGCTAAATCGTCCTGCCACTGAGTAGAACTCACAGTCTTAATGACAAAGGTAGACGCATTTTACTTCACCCAATCATGATGGTTGTCAAATCTCTATGTATCCTTATTAAGATGACATCATCAAGCTTCCAGGAATGAATTTCTTCTTAAAAATATCAATTCCTATCTCTTACTTTCAGACATGAAAGCTCTTTTACGCGATATTATAAATCGACAATAAGACTATACTCGTGTGGTAAGTTTTGTCCATAAGTGTATTTACATCTTTTATAGAGAATGCAATTTAGAGATTGAGATTGAAACTGATTTATCACAATGCCTATATAAGATTATATAGCGATAAATATATGATTAAAAAATAGATATAAAAAGATAAAAATAATTGATAAATATACATATATATATGCAATTTAGAGAAATTCTTAATGAAGATATTTAAGAAATATATGCAAATAAGTTTTGAGTATATGAGAATTTTAGACAGCTATCTCATTGAACATTGCTATTCCAAAAATAACTACCTAAAATGCCTGTTATCTCTACTGTATTGATAATAAACAGTTTTAGTTGTTAAAAGAAAAGTCGAGAGATAAAATAGTTTCAATTTTCACCAATAGATGGCAGCCTAGAATCTTATATTTAAAGGGATTAATAATTTCGATAGAGAGAAATTAGAGAGAGCAGAATGTAAAAAGAATTATTATGGCCTATTGTCCATTCGACAAAATTGAAGACAAAGAGGTAGGTAGAGAAATATTAGGTCAATGATCCACACCAGGTCATGGGGTCAATTCTTCCTAAATGTCAATGGCGTTTTGGTTTCAGGATCTTCAACTTCTTTTTTTTTTTTTAAGTTTACAATTTTAAATCATCCTAGAAACTTGGTCGTGCAACTTCCCCAGTATCACTTATGATTAGGCCGTCAAAAATGGAAATTTAGAAACTTTTGGTTTTATATCCATGGAGTCTCTAACGAATATATATATATATATATTGCTTATCCCTAGTAAACGTGGTACAGGCCATGATAATCATGATGGGTAGAAGTAGGCGACTGCTTTTACTGTAAGTGCACCACATATCTATGCATGTGAAAAGCAGTTTAACTTTGCACTTACAAATGTGCCAGAGCCCTGTTTGGTTACTTGCGTTCGCTGGTGGGGTTGGACCTTTTCAAGAATTGGGGGCCATTGGAGCATTTTTTATTTTTAAATCTGAAAATAAAAGTGCCCAATGCGGGAATTGAACCCGGGTCGTAGCGGTCGAAAACAAACGGTTTAGACCATCCTTCCATCGACCCTCTTAACCTTATATGAACGATGCAATGAAGAGGTTTCTATCTCTAATTCTCTATTAACTGAGGTTTTAATAAATTTGTTTTAATTGTCAATTATATCTTTTATTCTCTAATTAAAAAAATCACCCCCCCCCCCTAAAAAAACAGAACATTGATGGTGGTTTGTAAGAAAATTATTAAAATGAATATAAAATTTTAAGATACCTCAAGCCATCGGCAGTATTCAATAGAACGATTAGGTTCTTTTAAAAATGATTTTACGAGATATACTAGGTACATTGCAAACATAGAGAATCTACCGTTAAAGTTTATTTTAGCCGGGAAGATATCACTACTGAGAGGAAGCAATCCTAGATGTAGATACAAGTATATTTCAGACACAGAAGCTCTCGTTAAAATTGATTTCAGATGTAGATACCGGTACATTGCAGACATAACATCTACCGTTAAAGTTTATATCAGGCGGGAAGATATCAGTACTGAGAGGAAGCAATCCTAGATGTAGATACAGGTATATTTCAGACACAGAAGCTCTCGTTAAAATTGATTTCAGATGTAGATACCGGTACATTGCAGACATAACATCTACCGTTAAAGTAGATTAGCCGGGAAGATATCAGTACTGAGAGGAAGCAATCCTAGATATAGATACAGGTATATTTCAGACACAGAAGCTCTTGTTAAAATTGATTTCAGATGTAGATACCGGTACATTGCAGACATAACATCTACCGTTAAAGTTTATATCAGTCGGGAAGATATCAGTACTGAGAGGAAGCAATCCTAGATATAGATGCCGGTACATTGCAGACACAGAATCTCTCCTTAAAATTGATTTCAGATGTAGATACCGGCACATTGCAGACATAACATCTACTGTTAAAGTTGATTTCAGCCGGGAAGATATCAGTACTGAGAGGAAGCAATCCTAGATGTAGATACAGGTATATTTCAGACACAGAAGCTCTCGTTAAAATTGATTTCAGATGTAGATACCGGTACATTGCAGACATAACATCTACCGTTAAAGTTTATATCAGCCGGTAAGATATCAGTACTGAGAGGAAGCAATCCTAGATATAGATGCCGGTACATTGCAGACATAGAAGCTACCGTTAAAATTGATTTCAGATGTAGATACCGGTACATTGCAGACATAAAAGCTACCGTTAAGTTAATATCCGCCCGGTAGATATCAGAACAAAGAGAAAGCAAAATTATATGTAGATGCAGGTACATTGCAGACATAGAAGCTACCGTTAAAATTGATTACAGATGTAGATACCGGTACATTGCAGACATAAAAGCTACCGTTAAAGTTAATATCCGCCCGGTAGATATCAGAACAAAGAGGAAGCAACATTAGATGTAAATGCAGGTACACTGCAGACACGGAATCTATTGTTTAAATTGAATTCCGCAGAAGAGATACCAGTACAGAGAGGAGGCCATCCGGATCGGATCCATTTCAGCCAGAAGCCCGGGTAGGATCAAGGACGGGATCACGGAGCCAATTAGAAAGAACAATACCACCATTAGTCAGGACCCCTCAGCCATCAAGTCCCTGTCAGGTCTCACATTAGTTCTCCGCCGCTCTTTTCGAACTGAACATTAGCTCTAAACTTGGTTCTAACAGTGACGTAGTTGAACCTTTTTTGGCGACATATAAACAATGCTTTGCGCAGAGGCGATATCGTAGCCAATGAGAGTCTTCCGAAGCGCGATTAATGCTGGTGGAAAACTTTACCAAATACCCCAATATAAACAAATTAATACTACAATAGAGAGAGAGAGAGAGAGAATTTTAAAAGAAATCAAGATAAAAAGTGTCAGAAAAACTAATAATTCCTAATATTCGTGTAAGAATACAGGAATTAACATAACCAAAAGTCCTTATCTAAGTCGTCAAGTAAACCTGAAAGAGTTGAAATGAGGTATATTCGATGATATAAAGCTATTTGTGTGTGAACCTGAGGTAATCCATAATCACGGAAATATAATGGGATATATAGATCCCATAGTGGTATAGCAATGGGAAACTCAGGGATCATAGGAACTCTTCATTTAGAAAAACAAACATTGACACACCCATAGTAATACCTTAACTGGGTATTAAACCCTAAACACATAAGAGATTAACGTTATATGGTTATTTTACACACATCTAAGGAAGATACTAGCTATAGAATAGAATGGTCATTAACATAGAGAAAGGAATTGAGATTAGAAATGCATTTATTTTCTATAACGACACGTACAGGATATAATAATGTGAAATTAGAGTTTATAGGATGTGTCTACAATCCACCAATAGGCCTCTAAATGCGTTGAACACCAAACCAAATAATAATGTTTCCATATAAGAGTAGATGATCGCGTCAAAATAAATATGATATTAAGATGTATCTATAGACTCCCTCAATTAAACTTTCAAAGCTGAGAAATCTGAACAAACGTTTCATAGAGGCAAGCATTAACTCCAGTAACAGAGAAAGATAGATTATTGAGATATTTCTATTATCGGCCATCACAAAACTTCCAAAAAGGTAAAGAAGACAGCAGTAGAGAATATCCAAAGAAGTTAACAACGATAAAAGCATATTGGGAAGAACTTCAACAAAGAAGATAAAAGAACGACATTTCAAATATTTCCGGATGGTACCATGGAAGCAGATAATCATAAAGAAGAGAATGACAACATCAGTAGATATCACCAGGAGATCAGTAGTTCTCCATTAAAATGAACTCTGAAAAGAAAAAGAGACAATTCGGATGAAACTAGAATCCACATCAGAAAGCCTTCGAAGGAATTGACAAGCCAAAAAGAGAAGTTGATACCGGAAGTACGAGTATACAAAAGAGAGGAGAAGACAATCGCAATGGATTTGACAAGTTAACAGCAGAAGACATCGTCAATAGAAAGCCAAAGAAGCTCATTAGAGGGCAGATACCACCGCTATAATCACAGGATGTATCACCACCGCAGTTGACAAGCCAACAGACATGTCTCCAGAGATGACCATTAGAAACCTCCTATAGACGGACAATTAGGATCTGGCCCCGGGTCAGATTTCCAGTACTTGACCTGCCTCTAATCAATTGTTGGGACGTCTGTGGGACCGTGACGACTCCCAAGACAGATAAAGAAACTCGCAATTACTGATTACAGTACAGAGATCCCTACACTACATCACGGAATTGTTAGAAAGTCGCCCACTTAACCCCGCGGTATCTACAATCCATTCCAATACTAACTGCCATCACTCACTACTGTCAAATTATTTCACAAACATAGCATCTTCTCAGTTATGCGGGAAGAATGTTGTTTATTTGTTAAGTGAACTGATCTCCCACGTCTTCTCATTGGACAAATGTGGCCATGCTTATACATAAAAGAGGGTTGAAACGGAATGCTTGGAGCCGTGGAATGGTGTTCGAGTGGAGACGCTTAAAGCGTTCTCTGTGTGCTTGTCTGGTGATCTCCTCGTATACCTGTAAAACCCCGGTCCGCTCCTTATCAACGCTGCCAAATAAAAGATAAGTACTGTTTCTATGTTATTTAACAAATCGTGTTCTTTTTTTTTTATTTACCCCCTTTCTGTTGTTGATGTTGTACTCTTGAGTGTACCCTTTTCTGTGTTTAAGTTACTCTTACTGTAGACCCTAGTTTATTGCTTTTTTGTGTGATAACCCGTAATAGTAACTTTTGTCACTACATCCCTGAATTCCAAACTTCAACGGAGGAAAACCGCAGTGCCATTGAAGAGTATTCAATAGGATTCCAGCTCTATACACATCTGAATTTTACCATTTTAGTACTTCTTCAATAAAAAATAACAAAAATTGTTCTTTAAGAAAAGGAACTGCTTGTTCTCGATTGCTTGGATATAGTTTATTTCCAAGCTCTTTCTTCCTTCATTCCCTTTATTTGATACATTGTAAATAACATTGCTGATTATTGTTACTATTACTGTTATTTCTGTATATACCCTCTTATACTCGGATAATCTGCATAAGTTCAAAAGGTTTTAATAAAGCTTTTTGTTGTTATAATAACAATAAACACACAAAAATACACTCATGGAGAAAATTTAAGGAAGTGGAAAATCTGATGTCCGAGTTTGTCTGTTCATTTATTTATTTTAAGGAGACAGAGGCAATTTTGTTTAGACTTGCTTACCTCGTGTATCTTCACTGTATATCTTTCAGAGTTATTGTCTGAATCCCGATATACATACTAAAAGGTACAACTTCCTTAAATTTTGTTCATGAGTGTATATATGTGTGTCTTCAATAAAGGTCACTGTAATATCTTTCGAGTTATTGTCTTAATCCCGATATACATACTAAAAGGTACAACTTCCTTAAATTTTGTCCATGAGTGTATATATGAATGTCTTCAATAAAGGTCACTGTTATATCTTTCAGAGTTATTCTCTGAATCCCGATATACATACTAAAAGGTACAACTTCCTTAAGTTTTGTTCATGAGTGTATATATAGCTCTAATAGCTACAAGATATCTGATTCCAGAATGCCTTGTACTTTATTTTGTAAAGTTTTTCTGACCTACTAAATTTTAATATATAGTTCTTTTTTTCATCATGTTGTGTGGTTGAGTAATGCTCCATCTGTTTACTGTTTCCGTAATTTAGCAAGACTCAGGACAGTAAACAAAGCCACAACATCAGTTTCAGAAAATACAGAACGCCTACTTGAAGACCACAGTTTATACCTATCTCCCTCCAAGACGTCTTTGATAACATGAGATCCACAAGGAAATCGTGGTATCGTCCGAATATGCTCATGATTTAGAAAGTTGCTATTTGAAATAAATACCCTAGTGTCATCGTTCTGATACGTAATTAAAGGGAGAGGTTCCTCTTTTGGTACATGAATATCATCCTTCCGCAACTTTGTTATACATATAACACAGGTATATAAAGGTTTCTGTAGATAGGGTTTTGATAAAGAGCCTCCTGGTTCTCGAAAGCTCAAGTTTTATGTGAATAAATGTTTAATGAAAAGTGTTCGTAGGTTTTTCATCTTTTCAAATGTTTGTAATATTTCGCAGGGTTCTTTAAAAAAAAACGTTTGAAGGACATTCCGAGAGAGACATTGAGGATATATTTTACTACATGAAGGAAAAAGAGAGAACGTTTAGGGAAGGAGTGGTATATAAAAAAAGAAGGTCAAGGACCAATTGACTGATGGTCAAATCAGGTTACGTTACGTCTATTGGTTCACCAGTCTTCCTTCCTTCATTGGGCGGAACTATTTATCATGGGGTGGAGACCCTTGAGGTGATTTTATAGCTGAAATGTGTTTTAGTAGGTCTTATTGTACCAAAGTATTTATTATATTCTATATACAGATTAATAGAAAAAACCCTGTTAAATTCATAAAACAATATAATTATGAAATAAAAGATACGCAGCCCTAGATGCTTTGTTTTAACTTATTTATATACAGATTATTAGTTTTTTTATATTTAATATTTGGTATACAGATTGGCTTTTTTCTTTAATTTCCTAAACTGGTTGTTGCGGCTCATTCTTTATCATCACTAGTAAAGTGTTTTATTAGGGTGACGCATAGTGCCATCGTTCTGATGCACAGTTAAAGGGAGAGGTTCCTTTTTTGGTACATGAATATCATCCTACCGCAACTTTATATGTTATATATATACAGCTGTATATATAGAATATTGGAGAAATGTTTAATGAAGAGTATTCGTTGCTGTTTTGTTAAACTTTCGATGTATTTATTTCAAATAGCAATTTTCTAAATCATGAGCATATTCGACGACACCACCATTCAAAGACGTTTTAGAAGGAGATAGGTATAAACTATGGTCTTCAAGTGGGCGTTCTGTATTTTCTGAAACTGATGTTGTGGCTATATAACTGTCCCGAGTCTTGTTAAATTACGGAAACAGTCAACAGATGGCGCATTACTATTTTTTTGCGTCTATTTTAACGGGAGAGGTACCTTTTGTTTTAAAAAGACCAAATTTTAAAAGTCCATGTGCACTTCTTATGAATTCACGTTTACCCAACAAAACAAACATTCAGTGAAAACTCAATTATGAAATTGAAGGGACAAAGAAATATGTTTGTTACCATCTAGAAAGATAACAAAACCAAATCAAACTGTGACAATTTGTTCTATATAGTTTATCTCCTTATAGAGAGAGATTGAGATTGAAACTACTTTATTTCAATGTTCATATAAGATTATATAAGGTTAAATACAGAATAAATATAAATATGAATAAATATGAATATATAATGATAAATATAGGAATAAATAGATGAAAATAATTGATGAAAATATACATATATATATACAAGGTCTTCATTAGTGGCGCCCACCGCGGGAAATACTCTGCCACCGGTGGACTGCGAGAGTTCTTTCCCACAGAGTGGGCAGGTCGAGGTGATGGCTGGCGTTGCTCAACTCAAGACCAAGATGGTACTTGTAGATGGTAGCCTTCGCCACACTTGTTAGAGAGAGAGTGTTTCTCCTTTGTGTGATTCAAAGCTAAAAATCTGCAGAAACTATCGGCTATACGATATCAAATATAAGAAAATTTATATATACTTTTATAAATATATTTAAAAACTTTTCGCAAATAGTTTGTTTATTAATAAAATATAGTGAGCTTTTAAAATCTCGCTCTTTAACTAGCAAAATTATATCTAAACAAAACGATATCCAAAATACAAGGTTGTCCTAAAAGTTCGTAAACACTTGCAAAAAATGGAAAAACCAATATTATTCGCCATAATATTATTGGCCGTTTTGTATAATGTCTTTGTATTATGTATAAAATAGTTGTATTATGTATTATTATGTAATCGCGGTAAAATAATATTATTCGCCAAGTAATATGAACAACAACGTTTAAAGAAAAAAAACACGAACTTTTGGGACAAGCTTATAATAAGCAATAGGAATGAATCAAACTATACAGCGAAATGTCAGAAACAATGCCAATGAAAATTCACTAGGAGTTCATGGCCAAAAGCGTAATAGAAAAGAGATAACAGATAAAATGTATGTAGAGGGGAAACCCATCGTAATTTATAGGATAGAATTAAGGAATGCCAACAGAGATTAAATGGGGGAATTGGCGATAAGCAAAATTGGGGGAACATGCTATAAATACGGAACATACACTCATGGACAAAACTTGAGGAAGTTGTACCTTTTCAGCATATATATCTGGATTGAGACAATAACTCTGAAAGATATTACAGTGACCTTTATTGAAGACACACGTGATAACCAAGTTTGAACAAATTTGCCTGCGTCTCTTTCAAAAAAAAAAAAAAAAAACAGACGATCGACGACATCAAAGACTTTTCACTTCCCAGGTTTTGTCCATAAGTGCAAGGCAGAATGGAAGACTATGCAAATAAAATTTATCATTTCACTTATTTTTATTTCTTGGAACTAAAATATTTAAAGTTAGACACAACGGAAAATGAGTCAACACGCTAATCCACGAATTTGTAAAGGGCGAATAAAAGCCCTTCTAAAAGAGTAATGCTAACTATATGGAAAATATATCAAAATAATATACATCTCTTTAGACAAAATAGACGACAAATCTCTGCGCCATCTATTGAGTGTCTCTGCATACTACAAGACACGCTTACAAAGTCTCAGCTTTGAGAAATTAGGAACACTCATCTTAAAACTATGCTTTTTGGACTATGCTCTCGTCTGTGCTGAGAGGCTTCAACTTCATGTAGGAATTAGAAAAGAAGAAAAAGCTTATACAACATCAAGAAAAAGATTTAATAAGACCTTTTAGTCTTATACAGATTCTCCAAACAGAAATGTAGGATACATGCAAGAAAAACAGTAATAGTGCCTTAATGGTAATATTATAACAAAGTATTTATTATTTTATTAGCAAAATGTCATTTTTTTATGTTTATATTTTGCTAATCTGTAAACTTCCATCTTTGCTTATCTTTTGTTTATCATTCGTAGTTTGTCCTTGCCTGTAATAAATTGCTGTGTCATCCTGAGGTTTTGGTCTTCCCTAATTTTCCACGTGGCATTTTGTTGACTTTGCTTAGAATATTTAATGAAACTGATTCCAATAATTATTAATTAGACATTATATTTATTGATTTACAAGAGAGAGAACAAAATATAAAAGGGAAACTAATATTGAACAAAGGAACTTTTTTTTCTTTTCGATTAGCGCCTATTTACCTGTGAGCTTACACACACTCTGTGGAAGAATTAATTAATATATATACAACACATTTTGGTGGAGATGCTGGGTAAATTAGGGAAGACAATATATTTTGCTACTTTGTAAACTTCCATCTTTGCTTATCTTTTGCTTATCATTCGTAGTTTGTTCTTGCCTGAAATAAATTGCTGTCTCATACCAAAGTTGGTCTTCCCTAATTTTACACGTGGCATCATGATATTTATATACAGGAAATATTATATAAAGACAATCAAGCTAATAGATTAGTCTGGGCAAATTGGAGGGAAATAAATGTATTATACCTGTACAGTAATTAAAAATTAACAGAATCCTTCCAAATCGAGTACATAGGGGGATGGTGACATAGAAAGAAACAGTGGCGTCGCTAGCAAGGTGCACCAATTACAGTGACGGACATCCTTAGATACCGGACATCCTACAGGCAGTCTTGACCGGCTGTGAATGTCAAGGACAACATATCGCGTCATGGTGACACTCTCTACTGTAAACTTTGTAGTGTTGTTATGGCGTGTAGATACTGACAATGTGTAGTACTTCTAGGTCTCCGTGTTGAAGGGCATGTTAGCCCGAAAGCATGAGAGATAAAAGAATTGTAAAAAGAAACTAAGCCCTAGATTCATTATTGATTTTTTCAAAGTGTAAAAGAAGAGAAGGGCCTTTATTATTAATGTGGCATTGTGTTATTGCGGGATTCAACATTCGAGCTGAAATTAAACACTACCCCATGTGTGTGTGTTGTATTCACAAATACACTCATGGACAAAACTTAAGAAAACTTCCTTATTGGAGATACATAACAACCACTGCGTGAATTCAAGTCATCTAACTTTTAGTATCAAAGTATACTCATGGACAAACCTTGAGAAAACTTACTTACTAGAAAGACATAACAACAACTCTCTTTCTTCTAGTTTTATCTAACTTTTGATATCAAAGTATACTCATGGACAAACCTTGAGAAAACTTTCTTACTAGAAAGACATAACAACAACTCCCTTTCTTCTAGTTTTATCTAACTTTTGATATCAAAGTATGCTCATGGACAAACCTTGAGAAAACTTTCTTACTTGAAAGACATAACAACAACTCCCTTTCTTCTAGTTTTATCTAACTTTTGATATCAAAGTATACTCATGGACAAACCTTGAGAAAACTTTCTTACTAGAAAGACATAACAACAACTCCCTTTCTTCTAGTTTTATCTAACTTTTGATATCAAAGTATGCTCATGGACAAACCTTGAGAAAACTTTCTTACTGGAAAGACATAACAACCACTCCCTTTCTTCTAGTTTTATCTAACTTTTGATATCAAAGTATACTCATGGACAAAACTTAAGTAAGTTGTACCTTTTAGCATGTATATCGGGATTCAGACAACAACTCTGCAAGATATTACTGTGACCTTTATTGAAGACACACGAGATAACCAAGTGTAAACAAAATTGCCTTTGCCTTCTTTAAAAAAACAGACGACTATCGACATCATATACTATCCACTTCCTTAAGTTTTGTTCATGAGTGTAAATTGCCACTAGACCAGAAGAAAGATCTTTATGTTCATTAATATTTCAAGGAACACATTCGCCATCATCAGACTGGAAACAAAATTAACGTTAGCAATCATTAAAACTATTCAAAGAATAGGTATTATAAAGAATCGTTCATTGAATAAACTTTTCATGTGTGCTTGTTACACCTTATATTTAACCTGAAGAAGAGAATGGTTTTCACCGAAATGATGGAGTAAATAAAGATTCTCTCTTAAAACTAACTACGTGTTATCAGTGAATATAATGTCGGGACAGACGAACTCCTTCAATATAATTATTTTAGTGTGTTTTTAAGGAGATTTGTGTATTATTGAGGAATAGAACAAAATGGAAGGAGTAGTGACATTGCACCGAGAACTCAATAGCCTATTATGACTTTCTGATACATGAAAAATTGTTACTTTGTTATTGATTGAATACAACAATGTGCATAGCAGTGGTATTGCGGTTTATAACAATGATCTAGTATATATTAATGGGATGGCCTGGCTCATCAGTGGTGAACCCTATCAGCGGTTTCGCTAGTTTAATCTAACATACCGCTGTAATATTGCATTGGGAAGGTTAGCTACTGATGAGCTAGGCCCTCTCATTAATTTATCATTTCAGTAAGGGAATTATAAAATTATTTAATTTTGAAATGAAACATACGCGTAAAGAATAGTTTGAAATTCTTATAACAGATGACACGCTAATGTATCATGTTAGAATCACAGAAGGTTTAAGATAAATCTGGACTTACCCAATTGTCCTTGTTCGATGTCAAATTTGCTGGTTCCATCAGAGATGAACTTTGGACGTTGGCTAATCTCCTGAACATACATTAGGTTGGGTTAGCATCACTCTGAACTCTAATATTCACTGGACAGTTGGTTGACATATTATAAACAAGCATGTTCAGATTATTATTCTTACACCATACAGTATACGTATATTTTAAAATGCTCATTTTTGGTCAGATATCTTTATTATTTCCAATATTTATAAAGGCTACACGTTAAACTTAATCGAAAAACATTAATGTTCATAAGTGGTGGTGGTGTCTTGTCCATGGAGCAGATCAGATCGGTCCGTGCACCCCGATCACAATACCGGCCAACTGAGGTGTCTTGTCCGTATGGATGTCCTCTTCTGGATTGATGTCTACCATATAGAAGGCTGCAAGGATGGCCAGGTATATATAGTCCGGAGTGAGTTGGGTGTTGTAAAAGTTATTGCAGTTTCTGTATATATAGTATATGTATAATGTTTATAGTATATATGTGGACAAAACTTAAGGAAGTAGAAAGTCTTTTATATTGCCGGTCGTCTTTTTTAAGGAGATAGAGTCAATTTTTTCACACTTGGTTATCTGGTGTGTATTCAATAAAGGTCACTGTAATATCTTTCAGAGTTATTGTTTGAATCCCAATATACATGGTAAAAGGTACATCTTCCTTAAGTTTTGTCCATGAGTATATATAATAAAGGTTTTGTCTCCTCTCTAATTGTAAATACGCTGCTGTATCACCTCATAATCATAAATAAATAAATAAAGGTCGTCTCTCCAGTAAAAAAAAGACACCATCTATTGACCGTATACGCAAACTAGCGGACTCAGGTCGGTGACAAAGCCACAACACCAGCTTTGGTTAACTGAGAAGCGTCCACCTAGAGACCATGGATTTAGCCTAATGGCCTTAGTCATTCCAGGAAGAACTTTATTCCAAGAGATCCACAAGAGATCTAATGAAATCTTCACAACCTGCCAAAGAGGTGTTTAGCCGGCAAAGTGGCTAGACCAAATCTATGGAGAAAATATAGATGGAAATTTTACCGGAAGATAATGATCTTTAAAATAAAGGTCACCTCTCCAGTCAAAAACCAGACTAAATCTATTGATCGTCTCAGCAAACTATTGGACTCGAATAGGTGAAAAAAGTCACAACACCAGCATTTCCTTAATTTGTAACCCTCATAAAAGATCATCTCGCTATTTTTCATGTAAAAATCAGTCTATAAAGAGGCGAATCATTCTCTACATATTTGATAAAAGTTCATATAGATTTGTCAAGTTCCTAAAGAAGTTCTAGTATAAAAGAATCACTCTATGATCCACAAAGGTACAGTGCTACAAGATAAATAAATAGAACGACGTTTAACAGTTTTACCGCAAATGTTTCTTTTTACAGAACGAAAAATCGTAATTTTAAATTATTTTAAGGACAAATAACGACTCTTCCTTATCCTTAGGGATGAAGTATGAAAAGATGAATTGTGAAGTGTAATGATAAACGGAAAAATAAAAATTCACATTCCTAGACACTTTTATTTTCCTTTCATCATTACTTTTCACATTTCATTTTTTCATACTTCATCCCTAAGGATAGGAATAGTCGTTATTTATCTTTAAAATAAAATGGTTTTTGACTGGAGAGACGACCTTTGTTATATATACGAGTATACACTAATGGACAAAACTTAAGGAAGTTGTACCTTTTAACATATATATCGGGATTCAAACAATAACTCTGAAAGATATTTGATACACAGTGAACTTTATTTAATACACACCAGATAACCGAATGTGAAAAATTAACTCTATCTCCTTTAAAAAAAGACGACCGGCTAATCAAAGACTTTCTACTTCCTTAAGTTTTGTCCACATATATACTATAAACATTAAACATATACAGAAGTATATAAATATATATATACAGAAACTGCAATAACTGTCATAACACCCAACTCACTCAGGACCATATATACAGTTTCTCGGCCATCCTTGCAGCCCTCTATATGGCAGACATCAATCCAGAAGAGGACATCCATACGGACAAGGCACCTCGGTTGGCCGGTATTGTGATCAGGGTGCATGGACCGATCTGATCTGCTCCATGGACAAGACACCACCACCACTATGAACATTTTTCGTTCTGTAAAAAGAAACATTTGCGGTAAAACTTGTTAAACGGCGTTCTATAATCATGGCCGCATTATATTGTATTATAAAGATAGATCAATGAGGGATTGCCGATCTCTCATCGTGCTCCAATCAGAATGGAAGAGGACAAAGAACTGATTGGTGAAGAAGATCTTCCCAATTAGTTTTATCTCGAATAAGACACATAATGTCCCGATCTTATCTGGTGACAAGTCAACCGTTGGAAGTTCTGGAGGTGTACTTCCTTCTTTGCTATCCTCCTGCAAATAGATTTTGGTCTCTTTTTACCATCCTATATATATATTTAAAAGCCTAAATCTCAACGTTTAGTTAATTTTTATTTCACTAGATGGTGCTCTGCAATTTAAAATTATCATGTGAGCGGTCAGAATATGCCTCTTTAAATAGTGTGAATATCTTCATTTGATGTGAAAATTTTATATTTTTATTGTTTTTTCACATGAAAAGTGTATCTACGCAAATTTGGCCTCAAATACACATTTCTTCATTTCTCAGAAAACCTCTGGGACCATATTTTGGTCGTAGTGGTACAGTCTGCACCACGCTTACGAGGGCCAACAGCCCGAAACGCGTTCGTGGTTGACTTTTCTTGATTTATCAAGAAATTGGGTTGGTCGAAATATCTAGGAACAAGTTAAATAAACGTTTAGTTTATTTTTGCTCTACTAGATGGCGCTCTGCCATCTAAAAATGATCATGTGAGCTTGGTCAGGATATGCCTTTTTTTGTTTTTAATATATATATATATATATTAATCACAGATTTTAAGGTACAAACGCCTGTTAGACTATTAAGTTATGTTGAAATGAAAGGGATCGGTGGAAGGATGGTTTAAACCGTTGGTTTTCGACCGCTATGACCCGGAATCGAATCCCGCATTGTGCACTTTTTTCTAATTAAAAAAAAAGCTCCAATGGCCGTCGATTCTTGTAAAGGTCCAACGCCACCAGAGAGTGCAATTAACCAAACGGGGCTCTGGAAGATTTGTAAGTGCAAAGTCGAACTGCTCTTCACATGTGTAGACATGTGATGCACTTACAATAAAAGCAGTCGCCAACTACTGCCCACCATGATTATCATAATATATACCACGTGAACTAGGGATACTTTTTAAAAATGTTGAAATGACAATTCTTACATATTTCTAAATAGAACATTGATATAAATACTATTCTTTTTGATCAGTGACTTGTTACTCTGTTGTGTGTTACATTGTATATAAATAATGTCGTTTGTTAGTTAGCGGACGTTTTGGTTAGTAACCCGTAAAACCATATTCTCTCTTAGTTAGCGGTGTGCTCTTCCTTTCAGCGTGAGTTTGGTGACATTGGGTCTAAAGTCAATAAAATCCTCCGGTGATCTATTCGTTCTCATATCGTCCTCTCTTTCCAACAAGTTAATTATATATTTTTAGGTTTTTGGGTTTCTAGAGCGAATTTCAGAATTCTTAAAAGTTTCTGGCACATTTACATATTGAGTTTAATCAATAGACATTCTCCAATCGCTTAAATCCATTAGGAAACTTAAAAGACATTCTACAGACGTAATAATCCTATATCTTCTATAGACACCTTGTATCTGAATTTTTCAAAGTTGGTATGTGGTACATTCCTTATAACTAGATTTGCATTCTACACTAGGCTGATAGGTAAAAATGCATTGTTTAAATTCATTTTTAAAGGGAAATGTGCCTCACAAAGACTGTTGTTAAAATGCACATTCCTACTTTCTACACTCATGGACAAAACATAAGGAAGTTTTACTTTTTAGTATGTATATCGAGATTCAAACAATAACTCTGAAAGTTGAATGAAAGTATCAGATACACAGTGATCTTTTACGAAGACACACGAGATACAGTAACCTTCATTGACACTAGATACCCAAGTGTGAACAAAATTGACTTTGTCTTCTTCAAAAAAGCAGATAACCGGCAACATCAAATTATGAAACTTTTTAAAGTTTTGTCCATGAGTGTACAAATATTATTTTCAGGAATTGAATCTAGGTCGCGCATATGTTGTAAGTAAGAACTCAAAAAAGATTACGTTAAAACGAGCACTTTCAAATATAAAGAGATCCTTTTTCATTATACAGAGTGGCTTTTAAGTCCCGAAAACGTTTATTTTTTAAATTAAAATTTAAAAGGTTTCGGGCCACCATGTATTTACACCATTTAAAGCTGAGTAAACATAGAATACAAAAGTGTTACAACACAGTTTGCATGTTTTAAGGCCAGGAATGAAGAGACCGTAAGTAAAAGTGAAGAAAGTGAAAGAGGAACTTGTGGGGGCGGAAGAAACCACTACGTTCTCATTTCCATTCACCTGACACCTTGTAATTAAGGTGAGAGAGACATTTAAAACTCATTTACAGTTTTCATTTCCTCAGGTCTACGATACAATGGCAGATACTTTCTTCAGCTTCTATCTTCTCGTCTCTATTATCCAACACAATGTGATCTAAAAATACTCTATTGAAGTTATTTTTAAAATTAAATTGTTTGTCATTTCACACACACAGTGGCTTAGTGTTTGTCATTTAAGTTAGAGATACGGGCATCTATTAGTTTTTTTTTGTTTGTTTATCCCTAGTAGACGTGGTACAGGCCATGGTAATCATGGTGGGTTGAATTAGGCGACTGCTTTTACTGTAAGTGCACCACATATCTACACATGTGAAAAGCAGTTCGACTTTGCACTTACAAATATGCCAGAGCCCCGTTTTACTACTTGCACTCGCTGGTGGAGTTGAACTTCTGCAAGAATCGGGAGCCATTGGAGCATTTTTTTTTTATCAGAAAAAAAGTGCCCAATGCGGGAATCGAACCCGGGTCCTAGTGATCGAAAACCATCGGTTTAGACCATCCTTCCACCGACCCCCGCATCTATTAGTTATGTTTAGAAACTCTTGAAACTTTTTTTGTATGTTTTCTACTCTGCGTAGTGCAATGCGCAAAAATATTGGAATGAACTCATGTGTAGCGAATCTTTCTGCGATAGTTTAATGGGCAGAATGGCTACTGATTTCTATTTGCGAGCTACTGTCGATCTTTCTGTTATATTTTAAGTTTGCAACGAAGATTTGAAGTATGATTGTTACCTAAAAACTTCAATGGTAATCATAAAAGTTCCATAAATTGAAAATATTGTATAATATTTGTTTATAGAAGACTGTGTAGAGTTTTATCAGTGGCACAAGTCACAAGGCAGCTGATTTAACGGGATGTATGAATTGTTGATAAGAAGTTCCTGTTTAACATTAATGTTTCCTTGTAAGAGAAAAATCCTATATTCATACAAGACCTACAACTTGCTATGACCCTTACTACTAATGGAATATACAAATATCACAAAAAAAGAAGCTGGATGAAACATAGCAAAAATATACATTGCTTGATTAAAGACAGCTATAATATTCGAAACTATTATAGATACGTATGTTTCTTTTAAAAATTGTTGTGAATTATTTATCATTTGATTTTCTATACCCTGTTTTTTTTATCATCATCGGTGTTCGAATCAAAAGCTTTTTCAAAGGTTAAATCCTGAGAAATGAATCTCTGGTTAAAGACTATTGTCGGAAAAAAGATTTAACCTTTGAAAAAGCTTTTGATTCGAACACCGATGATGATAAAAAAAACAAGAGTGTAGAAAATCAATGATAAATAATACACAACAAAAATCAAATAATTTTCTACTGCCCTTACTGCAATGAAAAATTAATGGGAGGGCCTAGCCCATCAGTGGTAAACCTTCCCAGCGGTTTCGCCAGTTTCATTGCAGTAAGGGCAATAGAAAATTGTTTAATTTTTTAAAAGAATCATACGCGTCTATAATAGTCTCGAATTCTCATAACAGATGGCGCGTATCACAGCTATAGTAGCATAAAAAAATAGTGGTCTTTATTGAAGCGTGCTTTAAAATCCCAGTATTGAATTTAAGAAAACTCTAAAATTTATACAATAATCATTATCGCTTAACTATTTTTTTTATACAAATTGCGATTATTTTTAACAATAAAATCGGGATGCAGAGAATTTGCTTTGTTATGATATATTTGTAAAAGATTCTTGAACTTTTAGAGACCAATGGTAGTTTTTCTACTTATCTAAAGAATATTTCAGATTTATTGTCTAAATCCCGATATACATGTTAAAAGATATAAAGGCATGTAATTCTACTGTCCTAAAAGCTTATGTCCATAGTTTGCTTAAATTCCATTTCTAAGATTCCACCCTTCAGTGTTGCATATAAAAGCAGAATGATCCAATACAGTATTAGAGCTCTAAAGAAGCGGTCTGGTAGATTAAATAGGCGAAACCGCTGGGAGGGTTCACCACTGATGAGCCAAGTCCTCCCAATATTTTTTCATCGCAGTAAGGACAATAGAAGTTTGATTTATTTGTGAAAAGAAACATTCGCGTTTTGTTTTTTTCATTTGTATAACTTCCTTAAGTTTTCAAAATTCAAAACTATTATAGACGCGTATGATTATTTTTAAAAATAAATAATTTCTACTGTCCTTACTGCAATGTAAAAATTAGTGGGAGGGCCTGGCTCATCAGTGGTGAACCCTCCCAGCGGTTTCGCCAGTTTAATTTACCATGCCGCTGTTATATTGCATTTTTCGAATTTCCTTTTATAGTGATACTGATTACTAGACTCTTTGAATGGGTATTTTAGATTAACTATGGACATAAGCTTTGAGGACAGCAGAATTGCATACATTTATTTATATATATTCCTTAAGTTTTGTTTATTAGTGTAAATTGATCAAAATATCGAGGTTTATATACATCTTTGTAGGCAACAGTATCCGTAAATATGACTGAGAAAATGCTTATAAGAATTGAAAAACTACCGAATTTAAAAATAAAAAATCGAAGAAAAAACAATAAATTTATTTTCCATAAAATAATCCCTTGAGCCAATATTAAAATAAAAACATTAAACCTCCAGGGAAAAGTTTACAAGAAGTTTTGGAAAATAAAATTGACTCCTGTTAGTTTAAATCTTCAATCATTCTCGAATACAAAAAAAAAAAAAATAACACAAAACAATAACGCGCCATCTATACATATAAAATGAAAGGATTTAAAAGCACGAATGTTTCTTTTATACACAATACAAACTTCTACTCTCCTTACTGCGATGAAGAAATATATTGGGAGGGCTTGGTTCATCAGTGGTGAATCCTCCCAGCGGTTTCGCCAATAGGCTTATAGGACAGTATAATTACATTCAAATATTTGCATCGAGCAATGCTCTTCCGCAAACAATAAAGACAAGGTCAGTTAGGCATAAATTAACATAAAGTAATAACGCTGGGAGGGTTCACCACTGATGAGCCAAGCCCTCCCAATATATTTTTTTCATCGCAGAGAGTAGAGGTTTATATTGTGTATAAAAGAAACATTCCTGCTTTTAAATCCTTTCATTTTAAAAATAAATGTGATAGGCAAAATAGAAGTATTTGTTAAAGGGGCAAATATGGAACTTTCCTTTATAATAACCGAAGCCAACAGATCATTGTTACTGGGCACTATTTTTCCTGAAGGCTTAATGTTTTTATTTTAATAAAATTTATGATTTCTTTGGTTTTTGCTACAAAATAACTGTTTCTAGGTCAACACAAAAAACACGAAACGTTACAACAGACCCCAATAATTAACATATTTATCAAAATTAATGGAATTTGAATGCCATTCCAAACATATCCGGGTTTATTGTATGTGATAGCTAACAAGATCATTTCATAAAGGCTTTTTCCTGGTGAATTTAAGTAGAATAAATGAATGTAAAATGTGAAAATTGCTGAAAATGTCATTAAGTGAAACACTTTCTTTATCAAACGGCCATTTAAAACAATACTAATAGGGTCCTCATTAAAATTCTAACGGCTATAATTAGTGTCCAAAGCATATTCAAGTAAAACACATTTTTGTTAATTAATTAAAAAGTCTTTAAAACACTTTCAGTGAAGTTTGTACCCCCTGGGGGTAGTACTTAGTTGCTTTCCATTATGTAATTATAGGTGAAAGAAACGTGGTATGTAAAAAGGGATTTCCTTAACGTATTTTAAAGATTAAGATGTCTTTGAATTGAGGATGACCCTAAGGTTTGAATGTAGACGCCAAAATATTTGAATTCTATTTGGTTTATAAGTTATTGGTTATATATAATAGTTAAGTGAATAGTTAAGATCCTTTGCTGGTTGGAAGTTGATTCAGAGAAAAACACAGCCACATCAATCAATAGTTTATTTTAACTTCCGACGTTTCAGTGACTTCCTGTCACTCTCTTGTTGTTGTCGTGTCCAATAAAGAGCTTCAGATGTCTCCATGCATCTCTATCACAGCAGTCGCAATGATCTCTATCTTGGGTGTGTAAAGCTGCTGTTCTGGGTCTATGTCAATGTTATGTTATCCTTGTCGTGTCCAATAAAGAGCCTCAGAAGTCTCCATGCATCTCTATCACAGCAGTCGCAATGTTGTCTATCTTGGGTCTGTAAAGCTGCTGTTATGGGTCCATGTCAATTTTATGTTATCGTTGTCGTGTCCAATGAAGAGCCTCAGAAGTCTCCATGCATCTCTATTACAGCAGTCGCAATGTTTTCTATCTTGGGTGTGTAAAGTTGCTGTTCTGGGTCCATGTCAATTTTATGTTATCGTTGTCGTGTCCAACGAAAAGCCTCAGATGTCTCCATAGATTTCGTTAACAGCAGTCGCAATGTTCTCTATCTTGGGTATGTAAAGCTGCTGTTCTGGGTCCATGTAAATTTCCTGTTGTTGTTGTCATGTCCAATGAAGAGCCTCAGAAGTCTCCATACATCTCTATCACAGCAGTCGCATTGTCCTCTATCTTGGGTGTGTAAAGCTGCTGTTCTGGGTCCTTGTCAATTTCTGTTGTTGTTGTCGTGTCCAATGAAGAGCCTCAGAAGTCTCCATACATCTCTATCACAGCAGTCGCAATGCCCTCTATCTTGTGTGTGTAAAGCTGCTCTTCTGGGTCCATGTCAATTTCTGTTGTTGTTGTCGTGTTCAATTAAGGGCCGCAGAAGTCTCCATACATCTCTATCACAGCAGTCGCAATGTTCTCTATCTTGGGTGTGTAAAGCTGCTGTTCTGGGTCCATGTCAATATATGTTATCTTGTCGTGTTCAATGAAGGGCCTCAGAAGTCTCCATACAACTCTATCACAGAAACAGCAATGCCCACTATCTATGTCCTGTTATTCTCTTCGGGAGAATGATTACTTTGAATCCTAGTTCTACTCTCACTTACTGAAACGTCGGAAGTTGAATTAAACTATCGGTTAATGTAGCTGTGTTTTTTCTCTGAGGTAAGTGAATAATTTAATATCTAGAGACATAGGTTTTATAGTGATACTGACTAAGGTCATATAACCGATTTCGACAAATGATATCTCTATGAATAGATGTCCACCCTAGGAATGGTATTAAGAAACCCTAAATGTTAAATTACATTTCGTTTTGAAGATACTCGTTTTATAGAAAATAGTTTCAAATAACTATAAAAATATTAACTCACTAACTTTACATACTGAAATATCTATCAAGCTTATATATGACAACATGACCATCTTCCCCATAGCCGATCGAAAATCACACAATCAAATATAAAATAATTGAATATTTTAATTAATATTTAAAATTGACACCTACATAGAGAGTATGGTATTGCTTTTCTCGAATACACACAATACTTTACAATTTGATTTCATTTAACTAAATTTTCATACCAACCCTTTGTATATATATCAATTGTGTTGATATTTTTTTATCTTTTCATCTAACTAACTTGCATACTAATTCTGTACATATTTTAAATATCTTTATTTTCTTTCAAAATTTTTGTTTATCTTTAAAGTGAAAGTGTCCCTAGGGGGACATAGCGCTCTAAGTCGAAATAAAAAATGAAGAGAGAATATGGTTGTCTACAAGACTAGAGAGAGTTGACAGAAGCATGCTGTGGTTAGGTACCTACTAGGACATTGCTGCTTCTGTGATAGAGATGTATGGAGACATATAAGGCTCTTCATTGGACATGACAACAGCAACATAAAATTGACATGGACCCAGAACAGCAGCTTTATACAACCAAGATGGAGGACATTGAGACTGCTGTGATAGAGATGCATGGAGACTTCTGAGGCTCTTCATTTGACACGACAACAACAACAACAGAAAATTGACATGGACCCAGAGCAGCAGCTTTACACACCCAAGATAGAGGACATTGCTGCTGCTGCTGTGATAGAGATGTATGGAGACATCTAAGGCTCTTAATTGGACTTGACAACAGCAACATAAAATTGACATGGACCCAGAACAGCAGCTTTATACAACCAAGATGAAGGACATTGAGACTGCTGTGATAGAGATGCATGGAGACTTCTGAGGCTCTTCATTTGACACGACAACAACAACAACAGAAAATTGACATGGACCCAGTGCAGCAGCTTTACAGATCCAAGATAGAGACATTGCGACTGCTGTGATAGAGATGTATGGAGACATCTAAGGCTCTTCATTGGACACTACAACAGCAACATAAATTGACATGGACCCAGAACAGCAGCTTTGCACACCCAAGATAGAGGACATTGAGACTGCTGTGATAGAGATGCATGGAGACATCTGAGGCTCTTCATTGAACACGACAATGATAACATAAAATTTACATGGACCCAGAGCAGCAGAGCATGAAATTCCACCCATATATGTGACAATGTGTCGCTACGGTAGAGATTGGCTATCAAGATCAAAGCCAGGAATAGGCCGAAGGTAAACCAGCATCAGAATGGGGACACCACAACAAAAACACTCTCCCTATTTCCATAATTGCTCTCAGCCTGAATTGACTCCAATTAAAGTGTAAATTCTATATGACACCTACCTCCATAGGATACTTCCACGTGTAGGTGGATAAGCTGGGATAAACACCGCGTTCTACAATCATGGACAGAACTTAAGATTTATATCCATAGTTCATTTAAAACACCCTTTCCAAGAGTCTAGCTTCAGTATCAGTATAAAAAGAAACCTAAAAATGCAATATTACACCGGTATGGTATATTAAATTGACGAAACCGGGAGGGTTCACCACTGATGATTGTTTTTAAGGCATCAAATACAGACATCGCAAACTATTCTGTTTAGATTTCTCAATGAGTATGAAAAACAATGCTTTTATTAATCTTTAACATAAATCGTTTACAAATTGGATTTAACAAATTCTCCACAATACCAACTTTTGGCATATTCGGTCAAACAATCAACCTGTATACCATGTTTCCGGGGTATAGACTTCATCAGGACAAAGGCGATTTCAATTTCTTGATGTCTTACAATTTTTTATCCGATCATCGAAGTCAAGCAATGTCGGGCCCTGTCAGTACTTGGGAGGGTGACCAACTGAGAACACCGTGTTCTGTAGGCTATTACCTTTTTTAGGGCTCAAAAACCATACATTTTGGTTAGTAGCCCGTAAAACCATATTCTCTTTCTGTCGTCCTACGAGAGGTGGTATGTGAAATCGGACGAAAGTACCGATTAGATGGTTCAACAGCTAAAATGGTAAAATCCGTTTTAATGCCGAAATATATTGCAATTCTGCCGGTAAAAGATACTCATGTACAAAAATTGTATCTCACATTTAAAATGAATCCAAACAATACTTCAATGATCCATCCTTGTACAAAACGCAAAGAGACAGTCAATAAATTCATCATATCTTTTATTACATCAAAGTTGTTTGTAATCTGGAAGTATATTGTCGATAACAAGGAGGAATTGAGGAAGATAGAAGAAATGCATTCTAGCAAGGAACTAGTTAACATTTGTCTTGTCATCCCATAAATCTGACCAAAACAATTGATGTCGGAAGTCTGAAGATGTTGGTATTCCATACGTACCGATAGAGAAGTGGGTCCCTGACTTTAATATTCCACAGAAAACACATCCTGTTGTTACGCTACAAATAAAACAGATCAAAGAATTATTCAATATTGTAATCATCAGTTATTTTGGAAAATATAGCTATACTAACCAATAATTTATTTAATTATAGACATTTCAATGACAGAGAGTCACTGAAACGTCGTTTGTCGGAAGTTTGAAGATGTTTATATTCCAGACGTAACGACAGAGAAGTGGGTCCCTGACTTTAATATTCCACAGAAAACACATCCTATTGTTACGCTACAAATTAAACAGATCAACGAATTATTCAATCTTTGTAACCTTCAGTAATTTTAGAAAAATATAGCTACATCAACCAAAAATGGACTTATTTCTCGAAGTTTCAGTAACAGCAAGTCACTGAAACTTTGAAAATTAAATAAATTATTGTTTGATGTAGCTATATTTTTCCACAAACAAACTTCTAACCAAGAAATGAACTTCAAAACAATCAGTTATTTGTTCAGATGATTCTATCATGTATGTTATAAACAGTCTCTTCTGGTAACCTACCAATTCTGTAAGATAAACTATGTGATTTGAACAAATCAACTTTCTATAAGAAATGAGAGCGTTAAAACACGAATGTTTCCTGGCTTTATTCATTATTTGCGGAAGAGAATTACTCGATGCAAATATTTATATGTAATTATACTGTCCTAAATGTCCCTAGATTAGTTGAATACCATTTCTAAGTTCTTCAAATTAAAGACACTTCGGCCAGTAAATATATTTTATTGTCTCGACGTTTCAACAAAAATCTTTTGTCCTCGTCAGGAGCGAACAAAATTAAAAATGTTTTTTAACGCTCTGTCAAATGTTTTAATTTTGTTCGCTCCTGACGAGGACAAAATATTTTGGTCGAAACGTCAAGACAATAAAATAGATTTACTGGCCGAAGTGTCTTTAATTTGAAGAGCTATGAATGTCGGCCAGGCAGTCTCTATCTTTACGACCATTTCTAAGATTCCACCCTTCAGTGAAATATATATAAGCAGAATCGTCCAATTCAGTATTAGATCTCTAAAAAGCGGTCTGGGGGATTAAATTGGTGAAACCACTGGGAGAGTTCACCACTGTTGAGCTAAGCCCTTCTAATATAATTTTCATCGCAGTAAGGACGGTAGATATTTGATTTATGTATTAAAAAAAACCTTGCGTGCTTAAATCTTTTCTTTTCTTATATTTAGATGGCGTGTTATTGCCCTATAATTAATTCTGTAGGTTGTCTATCAATTTAAGCTAGATTGATAAAAAGTAATAAAATGACATCTATATATAGGAAATGTAGCATTAAAACACGAATGTTGCTTTTACACATAAAACAAACTTCTACTGTCTTTACTGCGATGAAAAAATATTAGGAAAGCTTGAGCATCAGTGGTGAACCCTCCCAGAGATTTCGCCAATTTAATCTACAGGTCGCTTCTTAGAACTCTAATACTGTATTGGACGATTATGCTTATATATGCTGCACTGATGAACCAAGCTTACCAATATATATTTTTGTTGCAGTAAGGATAGTAGAAGTTTGTTTTATGCGTAAAAGCAACATCCGTTGTTTAGTGCTACATTTCCTATATATAGATGACGCGTTATTGCTTTATACAAATCTAAGTTCAATTGAGCGACAACCTACAGAATTAATTATAGGGCAATAACGCACCATCTACTTATAAGAAAATATTTAAGTTGTTTTACACATAAGACAAATTTCTACTGTCCTTACTGCGATGAAAAATATATTGGGAGGGCTTGGATCATCAGTGGTGAAGCTTCCCAGCAGTTTCTCCAATTTAACCTACCAAACCGCTTCTTAGAGTTCTAATACTGTATTGGAGGATCCTGCTTTTATATGCTACAGTGATGAACCAAGCTCTCCCAATATATATTTTTGTTGCAGTAAGGATAGTAGATGGCAAATGATAGGTTGTTCTTTTTGAGCGGAACCTAAAATAAAGTTGAAACAGGAAACAACTGTTTGGGTGTGTCGCAGATTATTCAGGCAGGATCCCGCGCTGTCCTTAGCCGTCCAATATTCAGGTCGTCGCACTTAACTTAGTAATATAAATTTCTCTCTAAATAATCAATACTTTTCTAAAAAAAAATTAACACTCGTATAAAATATATTTTTAAAAAGTGCGCAATCAACTTGAAAAAAAAATGCAGTAAGGATAGTAGAAGTTTGTTTTATGCTTAAAAGCAACATTCGTGCTTTAATGCTACATTTTCTAAATATAGATTTCACGTTTATTGCTTTATATCAATCTAACTTGCATAACTAACATATAGAATCTACGGAGCTATTTTCTATTATGGAAAGTTTATTTGCATTTCGGTTTAAATTGGAAGTTTGATTTCTTTCAATGTAATCATAAGTGGATGGATGTTTTCTTAGTAAAACAGAGTATTATGCTTAAATATTGATTGTCATAATGAAGTATCCGCAAAAGAGACGTTACAAACAACATAAATAGCAAAACTAGGGACCCAGGAAATCCGTACCATTTAACCTTGAGACTTGTTATGTCTGGGTCACTCGGATTGATAACAAATTTCTTGGAATTTAGATACCAAAATAGAACTGTTACGTGTTCTATAATTTATTGAAGAGAATTCTTATATTACAAATCTTACTTGAAAATACAATAGTTCAGGATCAGAAATATTTTGTATTTATCTAAAACAAGTTTGTTATGGCTATATATTCATATATTCAACAACAACAGATTTATTAGGACACATCCGTCCTGTAAGGACTCGCCATACATCATTTTCATGGAGAAAGGGGGGGGGGGGAACATAAACAAAGGAGAGAAGGGAAAATTAAAAGGAAATCAAAGTATTCAACATAACTATACAAATTAACTATGGAAGAAAATTGTTCTGTAATTTTAGTTCTTAGAGATTACCTTTTTTCTAACGCTTTATGAAAGTTAAACAATTCTATCGATATATATTTTTTCTCGGACATTATTCTGATTAGCTGAACTGGGTTCACGTAGACTTGGATAATGTTCTTTTAGATCTTATTCCGTTCCTCGTTAAAAATAGTGCATTCAGAGATGTAGTGGGTCATTTCTTCTATGCTTTCAGTTTTGCAGAATTTACAAATTACATCTTCCTTTTTATATTCATATATTTATATAGAAGACACTTTATTCTATATCAAAATGGTATATATTTTTTTGGAAAATAGAGCAATCCATAAATAAATCTATAATTAATATCATTTATTTTACCAATATTTCAGTTGGCTGAATGCCAACCTTTATCAAGGTATTATAACATATTAATGTGTTATATTATTATATTATGTTTTATAATACCTTGATAAAGGTTGGCGTTCAGCCAACTTAAATATTGGTAAAATAAATTATATTTTGACCCAATATATGCCTTTTGATTAAAATGGTATATGTAATTGGGAAACTGAACAATATGTTTCACTTGAATATGAAATGTTGATTAGATTTTGCTTTTTTTACCTTCATTTGAGGTGAATCCGTGGTAAATCCATGTATAATAAATTTCATTTCCTCCAATTTACCCAGACTAATCTATTAGCTTGATTGTCTTTATATAATTCTTCCTGTATATAAATATTGTAGCAAAGTATTTATTATTTTTTTAACAGATATTATTTTGACCATAGTTTTGGTCTAGAAACTTTGCCAGCTAAACATCTCTTTGGCAGATTGTGAATATTCCATTAGATCTCTTGTGGATCTCATGGCATAAAGTCCTTCCTGGAGTGAAGAGGGCCATTAGCCCGAAACCATGGTCTCCAGATGGACGCTCCTCAGTTTGCCAAAGCTGGTGTTGTGGCTTTGACACCGACCTTAGTCCACTAGTTTGCGGAGACGGTCAATAGATGGCATATAGCTTTGACGTCTTTTTTGACGGGAGCGGTGACCATTATATATATAACCAAATGCAAAGCAATACATATGTGGCACAATAAAAAATAAGCGTTTATCTTGGATTAAAAATATGTATTCTTCTAATATTTCGACGTGGCTGATCCTTCCTCTAGGAAAGAACTCTGATCGGAGAGAAAGCTACTACATATATCATAAAATATTATCTCTACAGACCTTACTGCAATGATAAACGTTATTGAATAAGAGGGCTTGGATCATCAATGGTGAACCCTCTAAGCGGTTTCGCCAAATTAATCCCCAGACCGCGCTCTACTATTATATTGGAATGGTTTTCTTATATATTCCACACTAGCCTATTCCACGCTAACCATGACATACACACGAAGGAACGTGTGGCCATTGGACATGCGTCGGACCTAGAGGCTGTTGTTGGGTGCTGAGCTGCCTGGAGTATAGGAGCTCCATCTATTATTTCTTCCTGTGGTGAATCTGTATAAGACAGGTGGTCTTAATAAAGCTTTGTGTGTGTGGTTTTCTTATATATCCTGAATTTTAAAGATAGATTGCAATTGCTATTTATAAAAACTACTTCGGTAAAACACAAGAGAATCTTGCTCCCTTCTCGTATATTACGAGAAGTACTATTGATACTCGTATAGAATCTCGTACTATAGATAGCTTTCCTATCAGAAGAGTTCTTTTGATCAGACATATCGAAATATTGTAAGAATAAATCATTTTGATCCAATAGAACCATTTTATAATTCATTAAATACATCTTAATGGCAATATATTGATCAAACACAATATTATAATCTTCCCTAATGGGAAATTGAAGAGAAATTCCCAGCCTTACAGAAGAATACATTGTATCTCAAGCTAGCAGGCAATCCTTATAATTTGCAAATACATCGATTCCAAAATCACTTTATTAGGTACCATTTAAAAAGAACAACCTAGTTTATGATATTTGCAACAATGAATAATATGTAAAGGTTATTCACATATTAAACAAAATGTTAACGTGGGATACGATCCCGGTTCATGGAGGGTGCTACCCACTCGTCCACCGACTTATACAAATACATTCTCTACTCGTTTAATCCATATCCTTTTTACGTATTCAAAAGAAGTGTTTGTAAAGATACTGCATGTCTAAGTATTTTTGGTTATCGTTAAAGAGAGATAGGTGCTGACAATCTCTCTCTAAACATCGATCTATTGATGAAATCCATCCATCAATGGTATCGTTCCATGACATTCTGAGAATGTCTGAAAGGGATTTCTCAGTCAAGATTTCAATTATAAAGAAAGAGTTATCGATTGATATAAGGAAGCTGATTGATTGATAACTACCGGGTGAATTCACCGATGGAATACGATGATGGAATAGATGACAAACATTCGATTTGTTTTTACAGTTGAAGACATGAAGTAGTTCCGACTTTAATGATTCGTTGGAATGCTGATATTACTTCTATGAAGATAGAGTTTGTCTGGCATTCATAGTTCTTTAAATATCACTTCGACCAGATGATTTTTATTATTTCGTTTATTATACTGTAAAATTACATTGACAAACATTTGTACTTTTATCTTATCTCAGTTTTTAGTGGGAAAAATGTTGCTTTTGTTTGTTATGGAACAAATCTCTCCTGCCTTCTCATTGGACGAATGTGGCCATTTTTGTATATAAAAGGGAGCTATGGTATTACAAGAGAGGAGTGTGGTGGATATTTGTATGGAGACGCTTGAAGTGTTCTCTGCGCGCTTTATCCGTGTCTGCTGATCTCCTCGCAACCCCTCCTACAACCGGCCTGGCGAGACCCTGAACATCATGACCTTCCTGGACTGGACCATGAGCTCAGTACTGCACCAAATAAACCCATAAGTATTACATCCCTGCCTTTGTCTCATCAGTATGCTGTTTCCTTCAAGATGTTTAATTATAAAATAAAAGCATATCGAAATTTCCCCTAGAATACAAGTGGAATACTCACGAATGGTCTGAGCCAGGTGATGTGTGGAGACTTAGCCTTGCCCCCCAACCGGGGGCACGGAGGGAATTCAGGATCCTCAAACAGCAGCCCCCGCTCCCTACACAACCGGCGTAGATAGGCATAGTCCAGTCTGGGGGGCTCCCCACACGTGTGGGTCCCCGCCTCGGTGGACGGCTTGTCGCTGCCCCCGCATCCGTTTGGCAACCCCATAGGGGGCAGGCATCTGCAAAAAAAAAAAAAAAAACACATGGTTAACTCTCTTCTTAGTTATCAATGAGAATTCTATAAAATAATGTATCAATATTGAGTAAAATTAATCATTCCTCCAGGGAAAAGTATCTTTACAAAACATTTTATTCTCTAGCTTCCGGGCACGGATGACCTTCTACAGGAGAAAACCTGGTATTTTCTCCTGAAGAAGGGCGTTCCCGTGCACGAAAGTTAGAGAATAATGAAAATGTTTCGAAAACACCAGGTTTTCTCCTGAAGAAGGGCGTCGCCGTGCACGAAAGTTAGAGAATAATGAAAATGTTTTGAAAACACCAGGTTTTCTCCTGAAGAAGGGTGTCCGTGCCCGAAAGCTAGAGAATAATGAAAATGTTTTGAAAACACCAGGTTTCTCCTGAAGAAGGGCGTCCATGCCCGAAAGCTAGAGATTAAAAAGGTTTTGAAAACCCCAGGTTTTCTCCTGTAGAAGGGCATCCGTGCCCGAAAGCTAGAGAATAATGAAAATGTTTTGAAAACACCAGGTTTTCTCTTGAAGAATGGCATCCGTGCCCGAAAGCTAGAGAATAATGAAAATGTTTTGAAAATACCAGGTTTTCTCCTGAAGAAGGGCGTCCGTGCCCGAAAGCTAGAGAATAATAAAAATGTTTTGAAAACACCAGTTTTTTTCCTGAAGAAGGGCGTTGGTGCCCGAAAGCTAGAGAATAATAAAAATGTTTTGAAAATACACTTTTCTCTGGAGGAATAATTAATTTTACTCATTATCTATGAGAGCTAGACAAAAGTTTAGATACACTGGTTAGTTAAAATAGTGAGCAATTCTGACTACATTATACGTTAAACATTTTAAAAATATTTAGGTTTTTCAAGATTTTCTCTCATGAGAGAGGTTCTATAGTAAGTTCCATTATTTTATCCCATAATACTTTGATTATTACTGTAGAGGAAACTTAGCGGTCTATAAATGGATCTATAAAATAAAACAAATTTGCATATTTTCTCTTTGTCTCTCCTAGAAGAGATCTTAAAGCATTTTACTCTCTAATAACAATGATTCAACAATGCTCTATTAGCATCCCATTGTTGTATTATGATTGACAATCTGATATTGTGTAATTATTACAATTAGTTTCAACAATGAATCCATCTGATATTCATGTCTTAAGATATTTGCTTAATTGTAGGTTTAAAGGGAGGTTGAAGCTATTTGTCAATGATAGAGGTTTTTTCTTCTTCACCGAGACACTATTCCGTTTTAATTATCTTATTGTATATAATATTGATTGTTAAGAAAAGGGCATCTCCTTATCGTGCAACTGAAAGTTGCTGATGGCTTGCGCCATCTATGTTATATCTAGTTACACGATAAGGAGATGCCCTTTTCTTAATTTATGCACCTTAACCCAGTACAATATCATATTTGTACTATTTTTCCAATATTGACTGTGTACAATGAAATTTATATTTTATAACACTATATTCGTGTTTTAATAGCCTATGTTATTCGTTTATGAAAAGAAGTGGGTATATTTGAAACTATTTTCATCAAAATATGAATTTTTAAATAAACATAATAACTTTCTACTTCTCTTTCTATGTGTGTGTGTGATGAAAATATATTGGGAAGGCTTGGTTCATCAGTAGTGAACCCTTACAGCGGTTTCGACAATTTGAAGTTCTTTTATTAATAAAAGAAAATATATATATACCACGCTATAGAAATAGTTCCAAATTTCACGTAGAGAAAGCGTGATGTGTTATCATAACATTAACAACAACAAAAAGCTTTATTAAGACCTTTTAGTCTTATACAGATTCTCCAAGTAAAAATATAGGATACATGCAGGAAAAACAGTAATAGTACCTTAATGGTAATATGATATTTATATACAGAAAGAATTATATAAAGACAATCAAGCTAATAGATTAGTCTGGGTAAATTGGAGGAAAATAAATGTATTATACCTGGATTTACCGCGGATTCACCGCAAATGAAGATAAAAAAACAAAAGCTAATTACAATCAATATTGAGATAATGAAATTTATACATTGTAATTAAGACAATTGAGCTCATAAACAGATATGAAAGGGTTAATCCGAGGAAGAAAGAAAAAAAGATACAAAAAAAGGGAGGAGAGAAAACACTGGAATTTACATATGATACGTACACTACACTAACCTTGAATTCGGCCTTTTCAATTTACCAGTTTAAACATCTTTTTGACAAATTTGACACAATATTAAAATATCATCTGTATGCTATTGAACATTTAAACACTCTATTTTATTGAAATCAAGTTATCTTTCAGACAAACTGTACATTAATAGGCTTTAAAGAGAAGAAAGAGATTGTTGAATAGAGAGTTTAGCCAAGCGCTAAAGATGAGACAGGTGAAATCTGAATTTGTGTTGTTGCATGATTTGGAGTATTCCTATGAGGAAAGTGAGCTTTGTGAAGAAAAAAGATGAGGAAAGTGATCTAAAAGAAGATTAGAAGCATTTCTTCTTCTTCTTTCTTATCTCCACTCAATCATATTAGGATATCAAGTTCTGACCCTTGATGGTGTCTGTTTGACAACCATCATGACTGGGTGAAGTAGAATGCGTCTACCTTTGTCATTAAGACTGGGAGCACTACTCAGTAGCAGGTCGACTTAGCTCCAAAAGAAATGGCCGCCTCTGACATGAGGAACAGACGCCATGTGCAGCTGCTCCTAACATGGAGTACAAACACTGCTCATCCTGTATCCCTGGATTAGCAGCTCTTACAGGGGTACTATCAGCCGGGCCAGCTGAACCAGGTTTTTTACCGAGCTTGTTACTGCTCCCCCTCCTCCTCTTTCATTAAAAATACGGAGATATAGAGGATAATGGAGTGAATAAGATAGGTTGATAATATCTAGGAATAAAGAAGTCTTGCGAAGATTGGAAGAGGGACTCAACGTCTGTTAAAAGTTAGAAAAATACAAAATCATTTGATGTGAAGGGCATATGGGGCATAATAGGAAATGTAGTAAGTTCTTGCGGGAGAAATGAATATAGAGAACAATAATAAGAATAAGAATTGAACTGATTGGTGAATTTTGAAGAAAAAAGAGATAGGCTTGAGATATGGCCATGTAAGATCAAAATCTGCTCAAGAATAGGCATGGTGAAGAAGATACAGTCTATTACAGATTTCTAATAAACATTCTGCCTTGAGCTATCTATAATGTTCTATACCAAGTAATCCATTCTCTTTTCATCATCATTATAATCTGAATAGACCATTTATCAAAGTCTACTATTCATTCCTATGACGGATCATCTACCAGAGAGTACACTTAACCTTGTGTTAACTAATTCTCTTACGCACAGATAGTTAATAGTTAAAATAATAAAAATAGGTCTACCCATCTTTCATGAGGGCGCTACCTATTATTCAAATATATGTGTTGGTGTCTTGTCCATGGAACAGATCGGTCTATGTAAAAGCGAGATATAACAGTTTTGAATTCCTATACTTGCACTAGATTTATAATACTCTAATTTGATTGGGGTAGAAATTATGTCAAAGTTATAACATAGTTTTTAAACGGTTTACTGTATCTCTTATAATGATTTTAAAATATGTAGTTTATTTTTTAATTATAATATAATATATATATATATATATATTATATTTTGATATGCTAGAGAATTATTTGCTGGTTCTTTTTAGTACTGAATGGTATTGGTAATATAGTTGTGGCAAAAATCTTGAAAGTATAATAATAAAAATAGTTTTGATCAGAATTAGCTTTTATTATGATTATGGAACATAAATACGTAATTTGATAAAGTACTACCTGAATTAAGGCGTAAGAATAAAGAAAACGAAAAACTTATTTACATAATTACATATGGTTTGAGCCGGCCAACGGGAAACAACAACAATTAGCTTTATAAAGGGAAAGCGAGACCTCTGGCGGTTGATTTAACAGAGTAATTTTTCTATTATTTATAATTTTAAAATAAAATACAATTTTTATATAATATACCATATATATAAATATAGAAAAGCCTAGACAAATTCTCCATCAATTAAGCCAGAATGACGAAAAGTGGGAAAAAAAGGAAAAACAAACCCACCTTGAATATCAAACAAGCCAGAAAAAACCTTCTCAAGAACAATATCCGCAAGGACCTGAGGACCCAACGGCATCAATATAAATTATAATTGTAAATGAACAAACCCTGTACATCCCCCACAGTATATTGTAAATATGATGATCTGGGTTGCTCCTTTTGAGCGGCACCTAATAAAGTTATTTGGAACAGGAATAAATACAGAGAGAAAAAAAAAACCTTGGTTTATACGATAGCGTTTCAAATTTAGTAACATGATTTTTATTGATTTTTGAAAATATTCATAGATAAGTAGATATAATTATCGTGCTGCTCACCTCTTATTCATCGAAGTTATTAACGTGATGAATATTGTGGACGTGTGAAGACTTCCGTGCTTGTTATGTAAAATTTATATGGAGAGATGTTCATTAATGTGCTCATAAATATTACTCTGTGATGGCAGCCATTTCTGTTACTTTATTCTCTCGCTATCATTAATCGCTATTTTGACCTTATCACGATTATATCGTATTTTACAGTTTTAGGTTAGGGTCTAAGATATCGTTTAAAACACACGCAAACATACACACACACACACAAATATATATTCATGTGTTAAGCGTATTTACGCAAATTTGGCCTTAAATACCTATTTCTTGGTTTCTCAGGAAGCCTCTGGGACCAAAAATATTTTGGTTGCAGTGGTACAGCCTGCTCCACGCTGATGAGCGCCAGCAGCGCGAAACACGTTCGTGGATGGTTTTTCTTGATTTATCAATAAATTGGGTTGGCCAAATATCAGGGAACAGTTTAAATCAATATTTAGTTTATTTTTGTTCCACTAGATGGCGCTCTCCCTTTTAAAAAGCACATGTGCTCCTGGTCAGGATATGCCTTTTTATTTTTCATATATATACCGGTATATTAAGAAAAATACATCTCCTTATCGTGCAACTGAAAGTTGCTTATGGCTGACGCCATCTATCGGAATAAATATCAATTATTCGTTGATTTTTTAAAAATTATTACAGAATTGGCCAAATACCCATTCTTGATTAATCAAGAAAAGCTAACCACGTACGCGTTTCGGGCTGTTGGCCCTCGTCAACGTGGTGCAAGCTGTACCTCAACGACCAAAAAGCTGGTCATTCAGGCATCCTGAAAAATCATAAAAACAGGTAGTTAAGGCCAGAATACGTTTTTATGTTTTGCAATAAGTGCCATAAAAGAGAAAAATACATCGCAAAACCAATTAATCTATATACACTTGTATACTAAACATGTTATTTGTAGAAATTTGCATTTCAAAAATAATAATAAAATAATTTCTTTTTCTCCCACAGAAACCCAACCAGTAATAGAGTTTTAGCGATATTTTAGAATGCAATAATTAAACTTGATAGACAACGCTCAATCAATATTAAAACTTTAACTGCATAAAAGACATACAAAGGCAGCTTCGATGGTACCATTAACTAAGACACCATAAACTATAAATAGGTGGTTAATCCACTAACTCTTAACGACAGAGGACATCAATCAACTCCCGTCATTTAACGACCTCCTACTACGTGGATCGAATAGTTAACAAGGTTAATTAACTAACTCGTTATTGGCTAGTTAAGGATCAAGAAATGTGCGTTACAGATCATCTAAGATCTATTCAATTGATTTAGGTAGATTGGAGTGATGTCTGTCCCTCTAGGTATCTTATTCTTGATCTGAAGACTCATCTTCTTCATCTGTGTGTGAAGACTCATCTTATTTATCTGAAGATATATCTTTTTCTTCTGAAGATTCATCTTTTTCTTCTGAAGATTCATATTATTAATCTGAAGACTCATCTTATTCATCTAAAGACTCATCTTATTCATCTCTGAAGATTCATCTTATTTATCTGTAGATTCATCTTTTTCTTCTGAACATTCATCTTATTAATCTGAAGACTCATCTTATTCATCTAAAGACACATCTTATTCATCTTATTTATCTGAAGATTCATCTTTTTCTTCTGAAGATTCATCTTATTAATCTGAAGACTCATCTTATTCATCTAAAGACTCATCTTATTCATCTGAAGACTCATCTTATTCATCTGAAGACTCATCTTATTCATCTGAAGACTCATTGATCTGAAGACTCATCTTCTTCATCTGAAGACTCATCTTCTTCATCTGAAGACTCATCTTATTCATCTGAAGATTCATCTTCTTCATCTGAACACTCATCTTATTCATCTGAAGATCTATCTGATCAAATCCATTCAGCTAAGTGCTGTGTGGACATGTTGAACTATTTCTAATCAGAAACGTTATTAAGGTCAGTCGCGATGGCCATCTACCCACCTTAGTTCCATATCCTGGTACTACCCGTGTTTTCTGGACTTGTCAAAAAAACGTAATAAGTATTTTGTAAGATTTGCAGAGGGGGAAAACGTGCGACAATAAAAAAAAAGTGAGGAGATAAGAGAGGCCTGTGGAGGAAAAATAACGTGGGAGATAAGGAAATGGATGGGGGAGTCTGCTGGCTGGATGTCTGGGGTATTTAGATAACTGTGAGTGGTTATATGGTCGGATGGATGAAATCAGAATGGCTGTTTGGCTAGAGTCAGGATGGCTCAATCACTAGATGATTAAAGACTGAATACAGAATGTTTGAATTCAAAAAGGCTGCATCGCTCGAAGCAGGATGATTGCATGACTGGATTCATAATGGTTGAGTTCAGAATGGTTGCATAACCAGAGTCGGGATGATTCAATGACTGGATTTGACATGATTAAAAACTGAATACAGAATGTTTGAATTCAGAATGGCTTCATCGCTCGATGCAGGATGGTTGAATGACTGGATCCAAACTGGTAGGATTCTAGATGGCTAGACGATTGGATACAGATTGGTTGAGTCCTGAATGGCTGCAAAACCAGAGTCGGGATAGCTCAATGACTGGATTCGATATGATTAAAGACTTAATACAGAATGTTTGAATTCAGAATGGCTTCATCGCTCGATGCAGGATGGTTGAATGACTATATCGAAACTGTTTGGATTCTAGATGGCTGGACGATTGTATACAGATTGGTTGAGTTCAGAATGGCTGTTTGACTTGAATCAGGATGACTGGACGCTTGGTTATCTCGTATGTTTTCAATAAAGGCCACTGTGTATCAAATATCTTTCAGAGTTATTGTCTGAATCTCGATATACATGATAAAAGGTACAACTTTCTTAAGTTTTGTCCATGAGTGTATATGTATAAATACAAAATCTTCATTGGTATCTTCTACCACTGGAAAGACTTCGCCAATGATAAATCATGAGAGTTCTTTCCCCACAAAGTGGGCAGGTCGATATTTGCATTGCCCAACTCAAGCTCAAGATGATACTTGTAGATGGTAGTCTTAGCTATAGATATGCTCTCTATTGCCAAAAGAGAGAGAATGAGATTGAAACTGATTTATTACAACGTCCATATAAGATTATATAGGGTTAAATACAGAATAAATATAAATATGAATAAATAAAATTATATAATGATAAATATATAAAATAATTGAGATAAATATGCATATATATATATAAATATATACACAAGGTCTTTATTGGTGGTTCCCACCGCGGGAAAGACTCCGCCACCGATGGACTGAGAGTTCTTTCCCACAGAGTGGGCAGGCCTAGGTGTTGGCTGGCGTTGCCCACCTTAAGTCCAAGATGGTATTTGTAGATGGTAACCTTCGCCACACTTGTTATTTTCACTGCCTCGGGATGGAGGCCGACACCGAAGAGCCAGGCTTGCAGATCCAGGGACACTTCGCAAAAGAGAGAGAGAGAGTGTGTGTATGCGTAAAACCAGGACAACTCTAATCTACGCTATTGGAGCCAGAGTGGCCGCAACTGCTGGCAGTACACATGCAGAGAGAGGAAGAAAATTTACTGAGATGATCTCAAAGAGCGCTAATTAAAGACATAACAAGATAGCTCTAATTACCAACCAATAATGACACGGGTCAGAAACCCTAGAATCAAGTGGGAGCCTTTCTTCATGAGTATATCATTAATATTCATGAGGCGATTTAAAAAATCTCAATGATTGATACCCCGAGGATCCCCTGCTAGCTTCTGTAGCGCTGCTGCAACTTTCCTTTTTACATAAGACTATGTTATTATGCAACAACTTAAACCCCCTCCCTCCAGCTATCTTACAACCCCCCTCAACATCCTTTCTAACACCTTGTCATTTAGCCTCACGAAGAGGAAATGTTGATGAACCTCCTGGTGCTTCAATGTTACATCGAACAGTCTCTCCGGGGAGATTCTGCCATATGAGTGATGGTGGAAATTAAATAGGTTTCATATCGACGTAATAATCCTTCCTTGTAGTCCTCCTTCTTCTTCTTTCTTATCTTCACTCAATAATATTAGGGTATCAAGTTGTGACCCTTGCTGGTGTCTGTTTGACAACCATCATGACTGGGTGAAGTAGAATGCGTCTGCCTTTGTCATTAAGACTGGGAGCACTACACAGTAGCAGGCAGATTTAGCTCCAAAAGAAATGGCCGCCTCTGACATGAGGAACAGACGCCATGTGCAGCGGCTCCTAACATGGAGTACAAACGCTGCTCATCCTGTATCCCTGGAGCCCTTACAGGGTACTATCAGCCGGACCAGCTGAACCTTGTAGTGAGTTTCTCAAATATAAAAGTTTTTATAGAATAGATAGAATTATATATAGACGTTATATATGGACAAAACTTAAGGAAGTTTCATATTTTGATGTCGCCGCTTGTCTGTTTTTTTTTTTTTTTTTTGAAGGAGAAAGAGGCCATTTTGTTCACACTTGTTTATCTCGTGTGTCTTCAATAAAGATCACTGTGCATCAAATATATTTCAGAATCCTGATATACATGCTAAAAGGTACAATTTCCCCAAGTTTTGTCCATGAAGTGTAAATATATATAATATATATATAGATATTTAATTAAAAAGGCATATTGGATCAAAATATCATTTAATTTACCAATATATCAGTTGGCTGAACGCCAACCTTTTTCAAGCTATTATAACATTAATGTGTGTCAACAATATATAAAAAGCGCAACTTGTTAAAAAACTTCCTAACATATTTTTAAACATAAAAAAACTGACGATTAATTAAATAAATGTGAAAAAGTAAGAAATGCTAACTAATTCTAATGAAGGTAAAATTTCGCCATTTATAAACATTTGGTTCAGCTTACAAACTGTAAAATTCCTATGTTAAACCATATAAATCCACCAGAATAGACCAACCATTAAATAATCTAAACAAAGAAACAAACAATAACAAACATTTGACTTCCAAATGCATGACAAAAGATAAAGCAGACGCTAATTTGCGCCCCTCCCGCCAATTTTCTATTCAAGGGCAACCGGCAACGTTGGCCACTCAATGAGCGAATATTTCCGCTGCCACGTGCCTTTTCTTCTCACTTATTTTCCATTTGACTGGTCACTCTGGTCGTCAACCTCACAAGGGACAATTGACTTTTATTTTTCGGATTTTCTTCTTCTAACAGGCTTCTTTTCTTTACACTTTTACATTTTCTTTCTCAGTTTACCGTGCAATGCGTTCTTCCGGGTTATTTGTACTGTAGCATTGTCATCTTTGTATTGTTAACACACGCTCTACCTCTGTAGAAGCTGGTTATATACATGATCGTTACGTGGATAAATAATACAGCAAAATCTCCCATGAGCAACCCATATGATGAGAAATCGCCTCTCTTGAAGGACTACCTTTGTAAAATACTAAATATTTAACAGAGAGAGAGAATTATTAGGAAAATAACAAACAATTTAGATGTTTAAATAACACAAGCACGATTTTATTATGAGTTTTCGAATAGTTACCACCTTACTACCTTTTTATTGTAACTTCAGATTGAGATAGGCAAAACTCGAAAGCTCTCAAAACCTTATATAACCTTACATAAAATAGTCCTGTAGAAGAACAGGGATGTCCGAAAGCTTGAGATTACATTAATAAAAAGAAACTCATCTCCAGATACCTGTTGTATTACTTTCAAGTGCCTTATTTTTGAAGTTATGGAGCAAAAATGTTCGAATTTAACTGAAATTATTTTTATAATGTTCGAATTTAATTTGAATGATCTTTTAAAATGTGTTCGAATTAAACTCGAATTGTTCCAAATCCTAGCTCAGTTTTCTTGAATTTATTGGCTTTATTTGGAAGAATTAAGGGTTAAACTCGAATATTTTAAATAGAGCTTGTTAAGATAGACAAAGAAATATATAAGAATATAAAATGTCAATTCTATTTATATGAACTATATCTTCTTTTGGTAAATTTTTATAGCGAATAGAATGCCGTACCACGTGATGTCCCTTTATGGAGTTGAGACATCTGGCATCCGTTCTGTAATGGTTCTACCTACATCACCATTTCTTTCTTTCTTTGGTGAGTTCTTCTTTTTTTCTGAGTCTCTTTAAGGTTTTTCTTTCTTTACAAACATAAAAAGTATTTGACCTTTCTTTTAAATTCTTTCTTGGATATACATTTACATTTATTCTCTTTTCCGGTCAGGATACCTACATTTTCCCCTTGGTAGATTTGACAGAGAGTCGTCGAAACGTATAGTGTAATGATAATTTCAAATTTGATTGATGTGACTATACTCATGGACAAAACTTAAGGAAGTTGTATCTTTTAACATGTATATTGGGATTCAGACAATAACTCTGAAATATATTTGATAAACAGTGATCTTTATTGAAGACACACGAGATAACCAAGTGTGAACAAAATTGACTCTGGTAAGGGGATGCCAAACTCTATTTTCCCTTTGGTAAATTTGACAGGGAGTCGTCAAAAGGTACAGTGAAATAATAAGATCAAATTTGAATAATGTGACTATACTCATGGACAAAACTTAAGGAAGTTGTTTATTTTAGCATGTATATTGGGGTTCAGACAATAACTCTGAAAGATATTTGATACACAGTGGTCTTTATTGAAGACACACGAGATAACTAAGTATGAACAAAGTTGCCTCTGTCTCCTTAAAAAAAATAATAAAAAACAGACAACCGTCAACATCAGACTTTCCTCATGTTTTGTCCATGAGTGTAAATATAAATAAAAAGAAAAGTCACTTCTACCGTCACAATAGAATTTTAAACAAAGCGTCTTCTATTTAAAGTCTCAGTAAACTAAGGGACTTTGGATTGGTGGCAAAGCTACAACATCAGCTTTAGAAAACCCAAAAGGTTGACCTGGAGACCATGGTTTCGGGCTAATGGCCATTGTCAGTTCAGGAATACGGAGATCTCACTGCGTAGACACTCTCTCACCACTACACGCTTTCTTTATATCACTCATTTTGTGTTAATGGTACTTTAATGTATGGTATCTACATAAATGGGTAGAAGTTACTGTGTAGACGGTATTGCACTATAGGTCTACACACTTTCTGGCTTTGTTCCTTGTTCCAAAATCACTTTATTAGGTACAGCTCAAAAAGAGCAACCTAGTTTATGATAATTGCAACAATGAATAATATGTGAAAAGGCTATTCATATATTAAACAAAATGTTATAATGCATTAACGCGCCATCTGTTATGAAAATTCGAAACTATTATAGGCCCCTATGATTCTTATACAAATTAAAACAATTTCTACTACCCTTACTGCAATGGAAAATGAAAAATTGTAGATTAAACTGGCAACCGCTGAGAGGGTTCACCAATGATGATCCAAGCCCTCCCATTAAATTTTCCATTGCAGTAAAGGCAGTAGAAATTTTTTAATTTGTAAAAAGAATCATACGCGTCTATAATACTTTCGAAAACAAAATGATAACGCGGGATTCAAACCCGGTTCATGGCTGTCGGGAATCGAGGGTGTTACCCACTCGTCCACCGACTCTTTTTTTTTTTCACTTTCTGGAGTCTTCCATAATATTCCATCACTTTTTTGGGGGGTTGATAAGCGGGTTTCTGGAGCGCAAAACGCTAACTACCCGAAGTAGTGTAATATATAATAAAGAGTAATTTTTTTTTTTTTGCTTATCCCTAGTACAAGTGGTACAGGCCATGATAATCATGATGGGTAGAAGTTGGCGACTACTTTAACTGTGGGTAATCTTCAATTTAAAGTAATATAACTTTGTGTGTGTTGTCTGTTTATATGAAGATAACCATAATAAGAAACCCCATTACAAGAAACAGTATTCCTATAACAAAACTATACAATAGCAAAGCCGTATATTCCATACCATGCAACCAATGTAATAATGTATATGTAGGTGAAACAGGTAGACATATAAAAGACAGAATAGACGAACATAGAAGAAATATTAAAAACAAAGACCCCAAATCTCTAATAGTACAACATATCAGAAACACAGATCACGATTTCAACCTAGCAAACCCTAATATTCATTATACAAACATAAATAGTAAATACAAAAGATTAATACTGGAAGCACTAATTTCAACAAAATATAATAGCATAAATAGACACATAGATATTCCAGAGACATATGATAGGCTGGTCCAAAAACTAAAATAGAATTATCCGATTTCTCTTAACCACACCACTTAACAATTTTACATATAATAATATGAACCAATTGTCTAATTAACATAGCAATAATTTTTCTTAAATAATAAAATATAAAACTTCATAAATAATCCTAAATATGCAAAAAATAGCTTATATATATGTATAGATTAATAGATGGCATATACTGGATATAAATTGTTAATCGGCTAGTATTTCTAGAGGCAGCGCGCCTCTCTTTATCAGGGCTTTTCTTTGATTTGAACTAAATCGCGCGGGCATGTGATCCACTCACGCTATGCAAGACCAAAGCGAGAAACCATTTAAATAAAATATATAGAACTGTAAATACATGATTAATTGAAATTGTAACTATTATTCCTGTAGAAGGGCAGCTTGCGCCCGAAAGCTCGAATTAATTTTCCAAATAAAGAAACTCATCCTTTTTGAATCTATTCATTATTATATGTTTATATGAATGCTACTATCTCGATACTGCAATACCACATACTTTAGCCACGTTTTAAAAGTTAAAAGAGAAAACGAAAATATAACGTGGTGAGTTTCTTTTTATTGAAAATACAAGCTTTCAAGCAAAACGCTTTTCTTCAGGTAATCCAAGAAAATGTGCGGAGAGGTATATACACCCAACTAAGTAAGATTTGAATATTGAAGCGGAATTGCCACGAACAAGCACGTATCAACACACCTAGAGAGCGAGCGAGAAATCCAGTTTAAAATAAATAAAATATATACATAAATCGGGAAAACACTTGAGGTTAAAATTCCTTATGTGGGATCCATGCTATTACAAAAAGCTATGTACTGCGGGGGGTAGTTCAATTTTTCTATTGAGGCTCGGAATTTTATTGGAAACCAAAGCCTCCAGGACCAGTCGTTGATATTTTCCGCTTATGTTACTGTAAATAGATTGGATGTCTGTGAAATCAAATGAATGCTGTGTTTCTGCCATGTGCTGATAAATCTGGGAACGGCTGTCTTTGTTCATGATGTTTCTATTGTGTTCTTTAGTCCTGAATTCAATGGTTCTGCCGGTTTCACCAACATAATGTAGTTCGCAATTTGTGCATTTAATTTTGTACACTGCGTTAGAGGCGGATAGTGGGTTCTGCTTTTTAGAACTTTTTGTGATGGGATGCCGGAGTTTGAGTTCGACGGAAGGTGAATTACTAAAATACGTGCGAACACCGTATTTTCTCAATAAAGTGAGACTGATACTAGACTCTTTGAATGGGTATTTTAGATGAACTATGGAAATAAGCTTTGAGGACAGCAGAATTACATACAATTATAAATATATAAATTGTTTATTTTAAAAAAGAATCATACGCGTCTATAATAGTTTCGAATTTTGATAACACACACACAAAAGCCTTTATTGAGACACACTGGTCTTATAGAGGATTCTCCCCGAGATTGAATTTTGATAACAGATGGCGCGCTTATGCATCATAATACGTTTCTTGTATTAAGATAAAATGGCAAGATTTCAAGTGTCAGTTCATCACCATTGAAACACGTATTAAAGGTAATATGGTTTTGAATTGTTGATTTCAATGATATCGAACAACACGTCCATAACATATTGTTTACTATGGCACGCACCAATAGATTATCTTACACAATCAGAAAAGCTGCCAATGAGAGTGTTGAAATCCATATCCATTGCCAACTTGGAACTTTGCTTATCGTGACAAATCAGGGAAATTTTCAATATAGATAAAAAAAACATATGAAGCATTATACGAGGTGTGTTCAAAAGGTATCGCGACTTTTGTGTTTTTTCAAAAATTATTTATTTATTCATGAATACCTATTTTGTCCCCTTCAAAGTAATCCCCATGAGATATTATACACTTGTGCCAACGGTTTTTCCAATCTTCGAAGCACTTCAAAAAATCATTTTTAAAAATCTTTTTCAGCTCCTCCTTCGATGCCGTCTTTATCTCGTCAAGCGTAGCGTAACGTCGTCCTTTCATGGGCCTCTTCAGTTTAGGGAACAAGGAAAAAGTCACAGAGGGCCAGATCTGGGGAATACGGTGGCTGCGCGGCATCATTAGTGTGTTGTTTTTGGCCAAAAAGTCGCGCACAAGCAACGATGTGTGAGCAGGGGCGTTATCGTGGTGCAAAAGCCAATTTTTGTTCTTCCACAAATCCGGGCGTTTCTGGCGGATTGCTTCGCGCAAATTGCGCATAACTTGCAGGTAATATTCCTTATTGACCGTTCTACCCTGTGGCAAGAACTCATGATGCACCACGCCCCTGCAATCGAAGAAAACTGTCAGCAAAACTTTCACATTCGACCGAACTTGGCGCGCTTTTTTCGGTCTTGGTTCGTGCGGCAGCTTCCATTGAGATGATTGAGCTTTGGTTTCCACGTCATAACCATAAACCACGCTTCGTCACCAGTTATGACCCTCTGGAGCAAATTTGGGTCGTCGCGGACAGAGTCCAACATCTCATTAGCAATGTTCATGCGATGCTGTTTTTGGTCGCAATTGAGCAATTTTGGTACGAATTTCGCGGCGACCCGTCTCATGCCCAAATCATTGATAAAAATCGAATGGCACGAGCCAATCGATATGTTTAGGTCCTCAGCAACTTCTCTAACGGTGATTCGACGATTGGTCAATATCATTTTCTCACTTCATTAATTTTTTCGTCTGTTGTTGAAGTGCTCGGGCGTCCGGCACGCTCTTCGTCGTTCACATCTTCTCGGCCTTCTGAGAACATTTTGTACCACCGATAAACGTTGCTTCGGTCCAAGGTAGCTTCTCCGTATGCCACAGTCAACATTCGGAATGCATCCGCGCACTTAATTTCGTTTTTCACACAAAATTTGATACAGGTTCTTTGATCCATTTTTTTTAATAGGTAAAAATCGAAGACGATCCAAAACACCTGCAAGCAAAGCAGCTGTCAACAATTAAGTGAACATTCAAAATGGCCGAGCTTGTCGGCATAAGTGAGAGACATGAGTACCTAACATAAAGCCACAACAATATCGAAATTCGAATATATGTAACCCGCGAAAATTCAAAATTCGCGATACTTTTTGAACACACCTCGTACATTGTCTTTATATTGTAACGTAGAAAGTTATGAAAGACAAACTTCACGGTAATTTATTTCAGGAAAAAGTACATTAAAAACATATATAGAATACTAGAAAGACAATGAGGTTTAATTAACAGAGTAGTATAAGTATCAAAATTTACTGATGAGGGTCATAGCGAAATTATGGTATACCGATTGTTGGCCTTTGTCTAGAATATGGTATTGTAGCTCATTTTAGATCTGACTGAATAAACGGCCCAAACTGCTGGAAAGTTTCACCATACTGATGAGCCCCATCCAAATATTTTGCTCATTGCAATAGGAAGATTAGAAAAATGTGCATTGATTTGGAAGAAAAAAGTGCGAATTCTTACTTACAAATAGTGCACGCGCGTTAAGGACTTAATTTTCAGATTATTTTACTCAGCATATATCTTTCCAGTACATCAAGAAAATGCAAAGCAAAAGATTTCGCGATGTTAGCCGTTTGAGCAATCTGATCCATCACATCGTATCATCTTCCAAGATATATTTGGAAAGAAAAAAAAACGGATGTTTATCAATGTTTTCCAGATGTAGGTCTCTCTCTCTGATTCCATAGCGATCGTTGGCGAGGGTGGTTCTGTCCTACTTTAAAGTCATTTGCACCCACTGCCCTAATGGTGTAAAAGCGGTTGAAATTGCATCACCATTGTGTGTGGGTGGTTTTCTAATTTACGTTAGTCTTTTATTGTGGTCCATTCCGACTCTCTCTGTGACACTCTGTGGGTTAGATTGCGTCATCTACAGGTTTCTTTGTCTTTGAAATGATTAAGTTTGATTACAGGGTGTTGCTCTGCCGAAAGTTGGTAAATGGTAGGACAGCATGACCTTTCTGAAAAATTACTTATATTAAGTCATATCGGCAGAAAATAATTTTGTCAAAGTTGAGAGTTGGCCTCTTTTTTCTTTATGAATCTAAAAAATGACTCGAAATGATTTAATACAACCTCCAATGAACGACTACCTTTAGAAGAGACTGAAGCTAGTGTGTGTAGAGTGATTCTACATAGAGCTCTCTAGACAATCATAAGATTCAGATAATATGTGTAGAGGTATATGTTCAAGACAGAGATGGCTGGCGTCATATCGTGTTTGGGATGTAATACATACAATTATAAAACTATTTTAGAGGCGTAATATTCTTTTTAAAATAAAACAATTTCTACAGTCTTTACTGCGATGGAAAAATACATACAATTGGCTACAACGTTCGATCGCGAATAAAATGATATTACTATAATCTTGTCCAGAAGTCCTCCTCTGCGTGGCGGGCGGGAGAAGCAGCACAAGTAAGGGATTGCCCTGTAGGGTGAAGTACGGTGTCGTGAGCCCCGAGCCGCTACTGTAACCGTGAACAGGGAACTCTGAAATGTGGCTGACTAACGGGGCAATGGCACCCCCCATTCCATGGAGTAACAAAATTAAAAAATGAGGCACCTTTGTTGTCCGGTATTGTGATCAGGGTGCACGGACCTATCTGATCTGATCCATGGACAAGACACCACCACTATAGATTTATCTCTCTCTTTTTAATAAATGTATATTCGTGATCGTTTTTCTGTACAAATCGTGCGCTATTGGGCTTTTCGTGTCATAGACATGTCAAGACATGTCATAAAGACCATAAAAACCATGGTGGGTATGCTTAAAAACACACAAACAACACACACACTTTCTCTCTCGCTCTCTCTGAGGCGTTGGCCTCCATCCCGAGGCAATGACAGCTGTGACGAAGGCTACCATCTACAAGTACCATCTTGGTCTTGAGTTGGGTAACACCAGCCAACACCTAGACCTGCCCACTCTGTGGGAAAGAACTTTTTAAGTCCTTCGGTGGCGGAGTCTTTCCCGCGGTGGGCGTTACCAATGACGTAATTGTATATATTTGGCGAGTTTAGTTCGCTCATTTATCAATTCTTTTATATATATTAATATTTATTTCATCCATATATATACTTTCAAGTTTTTTTTAGAGAAAACCACACCAAGATGCTCTGCGGTGAGGACCCGATTTGTACCTTCTGTAATTCAAAACTAAAAAATGAAATCACTCACTATATTTTTGATTGCTCTGCTCTGAAAGAAGAAAGAAGAACCCTTATGCTCAAAACTGGGCAACTCTGTGCTTCACTTCCATCAATAATTGACAATATGACCCATAATAAGTATATTGCTACGGGCGTTTTATGGTTTCCACAAGTCCATATCTCAGAAGAAGGCCAAGTGACACTCACTCCTCCCTTTCTTACTGCTACTCTTTTTGTGTTGTTTTTCTTGCTTCCCTCTTTCTCTTTCTTGTTTTTTTTTTTTTTCTTCTTCTTTTCCTTCTGTCTATATCTTTGTTTCCTTTGTCTCACTGCTTTGTTCTTATGCATACCTCTGGTGAATCCTGTATAGGGTCAGTAACCCTAAATAAAGGCTTTTTGTTGTTGTTGTTGTTATCCATATATATCTATAATTTATTTTAAATTTTGTATCTTATATAGCCTCTTATATGGACAATGTAGTAAAGTAGTTTCAATCTCAATCTCTTTCTCTCTTTTTCTGTGTGTGTAAGTTACCATATATTCACTTACTATTTACTTCTAGCATTTTTAATTATCCCAAGTACACATGGTACAAACCATGATAATCATTGTGAGATATTTGTTCAATATAGGCAGAAACATACATGAGGGGGTCGGTGGAAGGATGGTCTAAACCGTTGGTTTTCGATCGCCACCACCCAGGTTCGATTTCCGCATTGGGCACTTTTTTCTGATTTAAAAAAAATGCTCCAATGACCCCCGATTCTTGCAAAAATCCAACCCCCACCAGCTAGTCAAGTAACCAAACGGGGCTATGTCACACTTGTAAGTCCAAAGTCGAACTGCTTTTCAAATGTGTAGACATGTGATGCATTTACAATAAAAGCATTCGCTTACTTCTACTCACCATGATCATTTTGGCCTGTTTCACGTGTACTAGGGATAACAATAAGAAACATACATAGCTAAATTGACAAAGATATAACAACGTTTCTCATATAGATCCATTAGATGTTATACTCCTATGCTAATATACTTTCTAAATACATAAAATGTTTAGACACAAAGCTTCCACGTCCACACATTATTTATTATAATGATGAAGGCATTGTGTTGATGCTATCTTCAAGAAAAAATACCATTTGATAATTAACACTAAATCATCTAAGCTATTAATTATCTATTGCTGGCTATTGTATCCTCCTTATAAAGGTTATAAATCAGTCTATAACGACCATGTGGTATTTATTAACCCATCAAATCTTTGTTTTCTCCTACAGAGTAGCCTTTGAACTACGATAGATGAGTTTTCAGTGTTCCCCAACGTATTTATTATTTATTCACTGAGTAATGTCAATTAATTTTAGATTTTTCTATTCATATTTTAATGTTATGATCATAAAAGGATGTACCCCTTTATGTTTAGTATTATATAATTTATTTCTGTATATTAATAGGTAACATTAAAAAACGTGTTCAAAATGGATTATCGTTTGGGATTTTATTTTTCGATTTGAATGATTTTTATTGATTTCTGAATATATTTATCATAGAGAATGAAAAATAAAATCTTTTGGTGATATTAATTTTAAAAATCATTGAAAGAAATGTATTATAATAAGATTAGAATTTTTTTAAAACTATTATATATATAAACGAGAAAATATATATATTTAAAAATTACACAAACTCAAAAAATATTTTTAAATTCTTTACGTAGCGATATTTAAAATAAGGAAATATTTAGGTTCGTTAATCCTCGTTTATCTTCTGTAATTGTAATAACACACTGACTTCAAGAGTAAGTTTCTTCTTTTATTTAAACGATCTCTCAAGCTTTCAGGTATGATGAACTGTAGAAGGGTTTGTGATACCCGAAATCTTGAGAGATCGTT